>OZ038381.1:79477683-80132683 GCA_964036045.1 Eutreptiella sp. 'Long Island Sound 2002' | reverse complement strand
TGGCTGCCGTCGCATGCGACCACCACATAGGGGAGGGAGCGGAGGGGGGCCAGTGAGCCGGTGTGGTGCTGCGGGGCGGGGCACACGCGGGGGGAGGGGAGGAGGTGGACGGTGATGTCGAGGGGGGCGAGCGCCTGCGCCAGGGCGGGACCTTCGGTGAGCTAGGGGGTGGGGCGGCGTGGGGACATGAGGGACGCCGTGGCGGCTACTGCGAGGGTGTTGGGGCCCCAAGAGGCGCGGAGGTAAGTGCGGAGGAGGTTGAGGGGGGCCCGGTACGCTAGGAGGGGGGCGCCGGGACCGCCCTGCTGGAGGGGGAGGTGGAGGAAGGCCGAGTGAGCCCAGGGGGGCAGACGGAAGGCGTGGCGCTATGCATTGTTGATGGCCATCTGATGGGGGCGGAGGGAGGGGGGGGGGATGAGGACGCCCGAGGTGACGTAGTCGAGGGGGGAGAGGCCCAAGGCGTGCAGGGAGCGGAGCTGGAGTATGGGGCAGGCCTCGCGGTTGCGGCTGGCCTTGCGCGCCCGGTCGAGGGACGCGCGGGACTTGTTGACGACGCGGAGTAGGGGGAGCTCGGGGAGGATGGGGATGCCAACGACTTCCGCGGGGGCGGTGGTGCCGGTGCCGGTGTGCTGCGGGACGTCGGCTGTGACGAGGGTGGGCCGGCCTGGGCGGGAGTCGATGAGGGAGAACTCCTGCTTGTCGGGGTGTATGATGCGGCCGGCGCGGCGATGAGTGGCCATGGCCGCCACGTCCGTGAGGGAGGGGGTGATGAAGCGGCGGTCGTCGCTGTACGAGAGGTGGGTGGCGGGGAGGGACACTGAGTGTTGGGGCGCATGGCCCTGGTGATGACCAGGCCGGGGGCCTGGTAGTGGAGTTGGGCGAACCCGTCGCCTTGGTTGCCCCCCTCCTCCGTGCTGAAGGGGTGGGCGAACCCTTCGCGGGTGGCCACGCGGATGACCAGGCGGCTGTAGAAGCCGTCTGCCCAGGGGCCAAAGTCCCACGTGGCGCGGAGGCGGGAGCAGAGGCGGGAGTTGTCTTGGCGCAGTTCCCTGAGGTACGCGTCAGACTCGTCCCAGTCGCAGATGGCGCAGGTGCCGTGGGTGGAGAGGGCTGTGTAGGCGGCGGCGCGGGCTACGAGGGCGAGGCCGAGGGCGGAGTGGCCTGGGCGGTAGGCGAAGGAGGCGGGGGTGTAGGTGGAGGTGAGCTCGACATCGGCGGCTAGGCGGGTCATGGCGATGCCGGATGCTGCGCCGGAGACGCCCGACTCCACGTCAACGGGGCGGAAGGAGCGTGTGAGGTGCCGGGGGAGTGGCTTGGTGGGTTTCCCCTTGTAGAGGACGTAGCGGACGGTCTCGTTGGAGACGCCCGGGGTGCCGGATTCGAGTTGGAGGAGGAGGTGCAGCAATCCGAGGTGGACGCCTCCGCCGCTGCGGAAGAGCGCTGCGCGTGCCACGTTGTCAGTGGACACGGCGAGGGAGCGCTTGCCCATGCGGCGGTGGGCGAGGGAGGCCGTGGTGATGAGGGGGGGGGACTGGCGGGTGAGGGCGTACACCCGGAGGGCGGCGGGGGATTCTGTTCGGGCGTTCGCGTGGAGGGCGTCGCGGAGTAGGGGGAGAGTGAGGTCGGTGGGCGGGTGCAGGAGGGGGAGCCAGGGGTCCGGGGTGCAGCGGGCGGCGAAGAAGGCGTGGTCCACGGAGACGTGCCGGTTGGCCGTCGGGGATCGGGACTGTGCCGTGACCTCGGCGAGCCGTTCTTCGCGGGTCGTGAGGGTGGCCCCTGGGTGGGGGAGGATGCCGTGGAACGGTTCCAGGGGAGGGGAGGGCAGCCGGAGGATTGTGCGAGTGGCGGAGGTGATGGAGGGGGAGGAGAGGATGGCAGCGCGAGAGACGTTGCCGCGCGCGGCCGATGCCTCCCGGAGGGCAGAGGACTGGGCGGCGAGGTCATGTGTGGAGAGGGGAAAGGTGAACCGGGCCAGGGACCGCAGTAGTGTGGGGGTGTCAGGAGGGTGCGGGAGCAGCTGGTGCGCGAGGGAGTGGTGGGCGGCGATGTAGTGGTCGGGGAGGGAGGGGGTAAGGGAGAGCCAGCCCCACGCCGGGTCAAGGGCGGCCGAGAGGGAGTCCATGTCCTCGATAGTTGCCAGGCGCCATCGGAACAGACGCCACGAGTGGGCGTCGCAGGAGCGGTGGTGCAGGGTGACCTGCGCCAGCACCATGGCGTGTGAGGTGTGGCAGGGGAGGACGTGGTGAGTGTGGGAGGCGATGGGACCGGTGGCGAGAATGTGGTCGATGGCGGTGGACCGGGGGGAGCCGTGGCGGGTGGTGAAGTTGGTGGGAGTGGCTGGGGGGTCCAGGCGGTGCTAGGCCGAGAGCGGGCCTAGGGCCCCAAGCGCGGAGGCAAGGGGGGTGCCTGGGGCTCCCGTGCTGTTGAGGTCCCCCAGGAGGACGCACAGGTCGGGACGTATGCAGGAGCGGAGGTGGTTCATGAGCTTGACCTCGGAAACCCACTCGGAGTACGAGAGGCGTGGGGGGAGGTGGGCGTTGAACAGGAGGGCACGGCCCCCTAGCGAGAGGGGGACCGTGGAGGCAATCCAGTGCGGGCTGTCGTAGACGAGGTCGGCGGGTTGGGAGGGGGCGTGGAGGGACCGGAGCCAGGCCGTGCGGAGGCCTGAGCCCTGGCCAGAAGCGGTGCTGTAGTGGGCCTCGTACCGCGGTGCGAGGGCGGGACGGGCCGCGGCCAAGTCCCAGAGTTCCTGCTCGGCGACCACGTCGGGGGACAGGGCCTCGAGCCAGGTGCGGGCGGGGGAGACTTGGCCGGCGATGCCGCCCCAGTTGTGCGTGAGAAAGCTGAGGGCTGTGTCGCGGAGGGGGGTGGACGCCTGGTCACGGGGATCGGGGAGGGAGAGGACGAAGGCGGGGGTCGGCTGGAGGAGGCGGTCGGGAGGGGGGGCGCAGGGGTGGCCCAGGGGATGGCGGAGACGGGGACAGCCCCGGGCAGTAGCATGCCTTGGAAGCCGACCACACAGCGGGCGGCGGTGTCACGAGTGCACACAGGCGGGGCTTTGTGGGGGGAGGTGCAGAAGAAGTGAGGCCGGTGGTCGGTCGGCGATGTGGGGAGGTCGACGAAGGCGGTGTGAGGCGTGGGGCGTCCACAGCCGGGGCAAGCGGAGGAGGTGACGAGTGGGGCGTCGGGGAGGGCGGGGTGTAGCACCCACGCTCAGGTCGGGCCTGACGAGCGAGTGTACGCTGGGGACGGGGGGAGGGGGGTTGAAGGCAAGTGGGCGGTAGGGGGGTTGAAGGCAAGTGGGCGGTGTCCCAGAAGGCGGTCCACTTGGCGTCCACGTGCAGGGGAGGGGTGATCCAGAAGGAGGGGTCACGGCGCGGGCGGGGGAAGGAGGCGAGCCAACCGCACACTGTGGGGAGGGCTGAGGCGAGGAGCGAGGGGGGTAGCGACGTAGAGACCTGGGCGGCGTGCAGGAGGTCTCGGAGGGGGCCCGGGGGGAGGTTGGCGGCCGGGGGGAGGCCAAGGGGGAGAAGGTCGGCAGAGTGTGTGCACACGGGGCAGCGCGTGAGGGCCGGGCGCCGCAGCGTGCCGCAGTGAAGGCATATACGGGGGGCGGAGGCCGGTGGTGTAGCGGGTGCGCAGGGGGGGTCCCACGAGCGCGGGATTGGGGACGGGGCTCCGGGCCGGAGAGGAGGTCAGCCCCGGCGCGGTGGGCGTCGAGTGGGCGGGGGAAGTGGGAGGCGAGGAAGGTCGCCCAGGCTAGGGTCGGGAGGTCAGGAGCGCTGGAGGCGGGGAGAGTGTCCGGCAGTGCGAGTCAGTTGTGTCTGCGGGCACTGGGGAACATGGCGCCGCGGACTGCCCTGCGTGACGTGGGGGCCGAGGGCGCTGTGCGGCCATGGTGCCGCGGGGAGCGTCGGGGGGAGGAACGGGGGGGTGACTGCTGGCGGCTGCGTTTGGCGGGGCGGGGCTGAGGGTCGCCCGGGACGGGCGGGCGGTGGGAGGGGGGGGTGTTGAGTGTGGCGGCGGGGGCGTGCCAAGGTTGCCCATCGTCCCGTCTGCCCTGGACCGTAAGGGACGAGCCCTCGTTCTGCTGGATGACGCGCGTGGGCAGCGAGGCGAAGAGGGAGGTGTGCAGGGCGGGGGCGATGTAGGCGAACGCGTGTCCGCGGCGGGCGTCGGCGTCAGTGACGTACACGACGGTCTGCAGGTTGTGGGTGAGGGTGACTGCCATGGAGGGGTGTGGGCCTAGGCGGAGGCCTGAGATGCGGACGATGCCGGTGGTGGCTGGCGAGGAGCCGACGGGGGCGAAGGTGGGGACCGAGGAGGCGGGGGTGGCGCCGGTGGCGGAGGGCGCGGGGGCGCCCGGGAGGGGGGGGCTGGCCGAGGAGGGGTGGGGCGGAGAGTGGCGCGGGCGGGGCGGCGGCGCCAAGGGCTTGCAGGGAGTGCGCCGGCGGTGCGGAGGAGCCAAGGCGGAACCAGTCTAGGTCCGCCTTGGAGCGGGGGGGGAGGGCTGTTTTGGTGTAGGAGATGAGTTCCTGGAACTGGGCCGGGGTAGATAGACGGCCACACAGCCGTGCGATGGCTGCGCGGAGGGTGTCGGCGGACGAGACGTGTTGGAGGTCCTGGTAGGCCTCTATGGGGAAGGAGGGGGCGCTGGCGATGGTGAAGGCCGCCGTCAGCCAGGGAGTGTCGGCATGGGCCTGAGCGGCTGTGATGAGGGGCTGGATGGCCTGGAGGGCAGGTAGGGAGGCCGCGGAGGAGGCGGCGGCTCCGTACCGTTGGGAGACCAGGGTGAGGAGCTTGTTGAGGTGGAGGCGGAGGGTGGGCTTGTGGAGGTCGGGGCAGGAGTGCCAGGCACCCTTGGCAGCGAGCACCAGGCTGGCGGTGGACGTGGAGACCGAGAAGTGCTGCACGGTCCTGGGGGGTAGGTGGCAGTTCTTGCCCATAGCCACAATGCACATGGCCGTGTGGTGGGTGTCGGCCTCGGGGACGGAGGAGAGGCCGTCGAGTAAGGTCAGTGTGTCCTGGGAGCTCGGGGTGGGGCCAGCCTGGAAGAGTGTCTCCCAGTCTGACGGGGGTGGTGCGGCCGGCTGCGGGGGCTGGGGACGGGGGGGAAGCTGGGACAAGGGTTGCGAAGCGTTGGGGGGCGTGGGGGCGGGGGCGGGGGCGGGGGCTCCGGGCCCCGCAGAGGGTCTTCCGCCTGCGGGTTAGCGCGGCGGGCGGCTGCGGTGATGGCGGTGGAGATGTTGGGGGTGTGAATAGAACCATCATCCTTCCGATGGTTGAACTCGGTGTACCACCGTTGGGCGGACAGGGGCAAGGGGCGGGGACACGGTCGTGGGGGCTGGCGGGATGGAAGACGCAGCTGAGGGGGGGGTAGGCCAGCCGGGAGCCAGTCTGCTGGGCCGCCCAGGTCGCTAGCCAGTGGAGCAGGGCGACCCGGGCGACCTTGGGCTTGATGGCCTCCTCGAAGGCGAGCAGGTCCAGGAGGCGGCGGAAGGTGATGGAGGGGGGGAGGTCGGGGGAGAAGGGGGAAATGTGGGCGAGGGCGGCCGAGGCGAGAGTGGCCTGGTCGAGGGTGGAGGCACGAGCGCCCCAGTCGATGAGGGCGCTTATGCAGGAGGCGTAGGGGATCCACGAGGCGTGGTGGTGTGTGGTGAGGAGGGAGATCTCGTTCTCGGTGAGCTGCTCGGTGAAGGCGAACCACCAGAGGAGGGGGCTGGCTTCGATGGGGGAGCCGGCGAGGGGGATGAAGAGTACGTCCACATTCGCTGGCATGTGGCGCGCAGAGGCCAGCAGGCGTGGGGGTTGTTGGGAGTCCAGGGCGATGGAGAGGAGGGGCCAGGCGTCGACCGCCGTCAACTGTTCGCGCTGCAGGTCGGGGGACAGAGCTGAGAATGGGTGTGCCATGGTGCCTGTGGGGAGCGGAGCAAGGGAGGGTCCGACACACGGCGAGCCGGGGGGTGGGAGGTTCGTTGACGGCTGTGGGCGACAGTCGTGGTGCGTGATGAGGGTGGGGGGGGTTGGTCGGGGTGGGCGGTCTAGAGCTGGGCTCTCGGGGTCGGTGGTGTGTGGTGGTGGTGGGTGTGTCCTGCTACCGGTGTCCTACTACGAGGAAGTGATGAGGGTGAAGACTGCTCGGGGACTGAGGCCGGAGAGCCTGGGGTGGGGGAATGGGGCGCTGGCGGCGGGTTATCCCCGGCTGGGATGGCCGGGGTGCCGTCGGGCCCCGTGGGGGCGGAGGCTCCCCACGTCGGCTAGGTGCGAAACCAGGGCCTGTTTTTCCGTCACCGAAGTTCTTAGGTTTCGACCCCAGGAACTTACCCGCCGCGGGGATTGTGGGCCGGGACGGCCAAGGGGGATGATCATGAAGAGGAAGTGGGGGGCCAGGATGAGCCTGGCGGTCGGCACCTTCCTTCGGCCTGGGGGAGGCCGATGCCCGGGGCTATTACCTCTCCCTTGTGCCCGTGGTGCGGTGGTGGGTGGTGGTGAGGTACCCCCCAACCGGTGTCTGTGCCCGGTGCCGTGGGCACAGACCCCCGTTGGGGGCGGGTATGAAGCGCCCGGTCGCCTCGCCCCCCCTGCACAACAGCCCGCGAGGCGCTGCTAGGCCTCTAGCGCCAGCTGTCGTGGGGGGGGGCGCTCGGGGCAGTGCGGGGCCCCTCCGCTCTCCTGGCGGCCCGCACTCTCCGTATAATGCAACAAGGGGCGGCGCGGGCTCGAACCGCATGCGCGGGCCGCGCCGCCCCAGCCGGGGTGGGGGACAGGGGGGGGACCAGGGGGGTTAGGGGGTCGCGGCAAGTGGAAGGAGGGTGGCGGGGGCTCGAACCGCGCACCGGCGGGCCCCACAACCCTCCAGTCGGGCGTCGCTGCGCAAGGGGTTCTGGGGGCTCCACCCAGGGGCCGTTGCCCCCCCCCTTTCGGTTAGTGTGAGGAGGGAGAGGCAAAGGCCACTCGCGGCCATGACACATGGTGCATAGGGAGGGAGGTATGACTCACGCTACGCCATGATGCATGCAGCAGGGGGAAGGAGGGGCAAGGCCTGGACCCCCACCGCGTATGGGGGGTCCTCTTGTCAGCCCGGCGGCCGCCCGTCGGCGGCTGCGGCAGCTCACCACGGTGGCGTCGTCAACCTGAGAGGCAGAGTGGCGGGCAGGGGTGGTGGGGGGACGTCGAGCACGTGGGGGGGGGGGTGTGGGTTGGTGGGTGGGCGCGCGTGTGAGGGGGAGGGGGTGAGGTGAGCTCAGCCGCAGAGCGTCACCGTGCGGCCGACCGGGGCAGAGGAGCGGTCGGGGCTGGCCAAAGTCGGCTGGGGAGCCCAGGGCGCTTGTGGAGTCGGGGGGCCGCGGTCAGCGATGGGGCCCGCCCCCGCTCGGCGGGGACGAATCCCGCCGAGCATCATCCACGGGGGCGAGTGCTGGTGGAGGCGGGGGGAGCGCCACGCCGTCCCCTCGCGGCTGAACCGGACCGGGACGGGCCACGCCGGATGGAAACCGGGGGGGGCGGGCGGGGCTGGGCACCGGGGCTCCGGGGCCCGGGTCCCTGGTGGTTGTGGGCCGGCGCGGGGGAGACCGGGCGGGCCCCTGGGCTGCGGCTGGTGAGGGGGGGGCTGCATCCCCAACCCTCCGCGCCGGAGTCCCTTTTTTGGGGGGGGCTGAGGGGGGGCGGGGTGGGCTGGCGGTTATTGTGTGCACCCTCCCATGCGGGGGGGGGGTCGCCGGTGGGAGCTCCGTCCGGCATGGCCGTGAAAACCCGGTGGCGTCCCCTGGGCTCGTGGGCCCCTTCGAGGAATTACCTCGGATTCGCCGGGGGGGACTCCGCTAAATATATATATATATATATATATATATATATATATATATATATATATATATATATATATATATATATATATATATATATATATATATATATATATATATATCGAAAATAAATATCTTTGTACATACCTTTTGTATATACACTCGAAAATAAATATCTTTATACATACATTTTTTAGAGAGAGAGATATATATATATATATATACACACACACACACATATATGTATATATATATATATATATATGTATATATATATATATATATATACGTGTGTATATATTTATATATGTGTATGTATTTATATATGTGTATATATACGTGTGTGTATATATGTGTGTGTGTGTATATATATATATATATATATATATACACACACAACATGTATGTATAAAGATATTTCTTTTCGAGTGTATATAAAAAATGTATGTATAAAGATATTTATTTTCGAGTGTCACGCGAGTGACTCACGTGACACTCGAAAGAAAAATATACAAAACAATTTTGAGTGTTAGTGTGAGTGTTCCCCGCCCAATAAAAGCTAAATGCCTTATTTTCACTTCGAATCATCCTTTGTGGGTAGTCTTGGTTCATTTTGCCCTTTTCGCGCAACCAAGTTTATGCCCACTCTTCTGACCCCATTGTGAAGCGTTGGGGACCCCAAAGGCGGCACGGGTTATGTAGCCACCCGGCCCATCGCTTGTGGGCCACTTTGGACTCCTTTCCCCGCTTTGAAGCCTCACTTTGAAGCGTTGGGGACCCTCCAGATGGTAGCGGTTATGTAGTTGCCCGGCCCACGTGTGGGCCACTTCTGCTTCTTTTCCCCACCCCGAAGCGCTGGGGACTCCCCACAGGGTAGGGGTTATGTAGCCACGCAGCCTAGTTGTGGGCCACTTTTGATTCTTTCCCCCGCTCCGAAGCGTTGGGGACCCCCCAGCCGGCAAGGAGTACATAGCCACCCGGCCTAGTTTTTGGGGCACGTCTGATTCTTTCCCCAGCTCTAATGCATTTTTTCTTTTCCCCCTTTGTGTTCGCAAAAGTGTCGTGTAGCAATGCTGTGCGAATGGCACCGAGGCATGAACAAAGAAATCAGCCACAATGAGTCCGGTGGGCACAGATGATGCCCTGTGAATACACATGCAATGCACTATTGCTTGCTTGTTTGGGAATCTCTCCCCTTCAGCTAACGAAGGAGCTTATTCGTCATTCTACGATGAAGATTCGCAGCCGCATGCGAAGGTGGTGTGCATGTGGGGGACCTACAATGAAACCGCATCGACACCTTTGTGCAATTGCACCCCTACAATCAATCTCCTTGACTGCCACCTTTGGTCATGTTAATTTGCATGTTGGCCAAGGTTTGTGTGTTGCACATTTTGTGTAAGCGGGCGGATGTGATGTACCTTTGTGGGCGCGCGACAAAGACTGGTGGGTTCGTCATTCTTTTGCTCCTGAGCCAACTATGCCACCCATTGCTACGCATGCCAATCGCGGCAACACAACACCGGTACAGGTGGTCTGAACTCCGGCCCGGCCCAAAAAGCAGTGCAAGGCTCACTCCCAGGCAGACACTTTTGTGCCCGGCACCCCCCGGACCACGCGTTCTTTTCGTCGCAAGAAGCCCCCTCCTCCAAAGGATGGTGGGTATCTTTCCGGAGCAGACCCCACCCCTGAGGAGAGCTACACAAAGAATAACCCCGGCCCACAACGCCGTCTTGAACGCAGAGGACTCCAAGCTTGTATTGCCCACCGCCACATTTGTGCGTACTAAGAAGTCGTTTGGTGCATGGGAGAGGTGCTGGAGCCAAGGGCCTAGTCAAAGGCCTTGGCTTGCTTTGATAACGTCAAGCAGCGTGTGGGCAAGCGTGATGACACGATGTCACCGAAACTCTGTTGGTGGCAGCGTTCGTTGTTTTTTTTTTTGAACAGCAATTGTTCTTCCGGTGTCCATTGGTTTGTGTTCAGGGCAGTTGTTAAGCCCTCCATGCACGTGTATTTGTGAGATGCCAAGGGAGGTCTGTTGTACATGTGCCCCCTTTTTTCAGCTTCGTGCCGACAAAGGCATCCCACTAACCGCCAAGGCTTTTGGTTTCCATCGGCTTGATGGTTGGACTTTTGGTTATCGGTTCCTAAGTTTGCTGCAGCAATTAATGCAGACGGACCCTAGTACTGATTTGGGCATGTTCACTGCCCAGCGCATGCCACCGGGCTTTGTGACGCATGTTTAAGATATTGTGAACAATGCCTTGTAGGTGCCATGCCCCTTTTTTCACCTGCTCTCTCGTCTTTCTCACAGCAACAAACCTGTTTTGCACTGTGTTTTTAGGTGCTGTTTGTCCCATATTTATTGCCTTTATTTATTTCTCCTCCACCCCTTCATCTCTTGTTCTCGATGATCATCAAGGCGAGAGACCCTGACCTACCAACTAATCTATTGTACACCCGCTACTTGCGGTATATGCAATGTCCACCCATTGGTCTCCCCCAGCCATTCCTGCTATCATCCATTTGCGCCACGGCTCCATTGCCTGGCCCATGCTTGGAGTACCCAAAATATCCGCAGGGGTGAGTTTGCCTCACGTCACCTGTCCAAGAAGCAATGGCTATTAGGGATTTAGATTGGATTTTTTTCTTTAGTACTCATGTTTACACTCAAAAATATAGTTTGAAATAATTTTTTTTAGAGTGTCACGCGAGTGAGTGGCGTGACCGTTGACAACACCTGCGTCACACCTTCGCCAAGACAAGGGGCCCCCTTTTTTTCTCCGTGCAAAGACTACTTTTGTGTCTTTCAAATGGGCCATGGCCAACTCTATGCAAGGTAGAGCCAACAAAAAAGAGTCTTCCGATACCCCCTCTTGGGGGATGGGATTGGGCACGTCGTAAGAACATGGCTTGAATAGGATGCAAAAACATCCATTTGTCGCCTTTTCAATGCCCATTTGAAAGATGTGAATCACTATTTGCATGGAATAAATGTTTGCACCAAAAGTAGGGTCATAAGTGTAAGGGCACTTTTGCCTCAACGAATCAACCTCGGCCTCAACGAATCAACAATGGAAATTTTTCTTTTGACCTCACGGCCATTGAAATGGATTAGGCGTCCGATGTACAGCTTGTTTTGCACCCTTCCGGTGTGCAATCCACGCTCTACTCTAGCGGCTTATCCAAGAGCCTCACGGCCAGCACAAGGTCACAGGTTCGTGGTTGGGGGCGGGGGGGGGGGGGGGGGGGGCAATGTGGCATGATGCTGGCCCATTGGTAAGCTATTCCTCTGGGCCAACGGGGGTGCTTTTCTAGCGGCGCATGCGGCACGCAATTTGTGTCATTATTCTAGAACACACGAAATACGATGGTGTGTACATTTCGCCACTTTTTTTTAAACAAACATACGCCCCTATGTACTTTTTTTTTATTAGCATGTGTGTGATGCGCTTGTGCACTTGTTTTTGTGGATCACCACACGTGTACATAGGCCCTAAATTCTGAGACCTCAACCTCCAGTTTCTTGGCAAAAACATTTCTTGCCGAAGGAATGTGAAGCGCGTTTTGCACTTTTCGTTCATATGAGACTTTTGACATGATACAATCACTTCAAATACGTGACATGAAAGTTACTGTCTGTTTCATGACCTGGTGTTTGGCTTTGTCCGGGCCTTTGTCTTACTTAACGTACTTGAGGAACTCCTGGAGGTGAAGCAAGGTACATAGAGCGCAAGATGATAATTCTAGGTTAATTTACACACCATCTGCTGATGTTACACTTCTTTCTATATTTTTATGTATGGGGCAGGGCGAAAATGTCCATGAACAATGCCGCACTAGACGCCCGATGCTTCGAGCGCATGCCCAACATGAATATTTGCACACTATGTGACTGTGAAGTCTCCAACATTAGACGCCACCGGCTCCAGCAAATTGTAGGCAAATTCCACCAGAAGAGGAAGGAGAAGGCACAAAAAGATGGGGCATGAACCAAGAGAAGGCGCGGATGCACACGATTGCAGAGTGGACAAAAAGGTAAAACGGCACAGCGAGCTGCCTACGCACCCCAATCCGTTGGCGCATTGGCGTGCGGTGGTGCCCGTTTTGGCCGACTCCCGACAAGACTTAGTCACTTGTGAATGTCGTTTTTTGGCAGTTGCTAAACCAATGTTCAGGGAAGCCAAGTCACTCAGGGTTGTCTGCAGTTTGTCCTCCACGTATGCATGTGGAGGGAGGGCATCTTGATAGGTTGACCAACTGAGCGGTGCCAACGAGATAGCCTCCGAGCCTCTCTCCCTTTGTGTCTATGGACCCCACAAATAGGAGCCACTGCATTTGCAAAAGTTTGGTCACATGAAACCTCATATGGGGAAAGTGAACATGCTAGTGGCATTGCCTGTGTCAGGTCCCATGAGGGCGGTCCTTAAGGAACGGGTTTTTTTTCCATCAAGGACTGCCTTTAAGGACCGCTCTAAGGGACCACCACGGCAACCGCCTACTCCTACCAACCGCCAACTCCCACCAACTGCTAACCGCCACCAATCCCCAACAGCAACCGCCACCAACCACCGCCAACCGCCAGGGGCAAAACCGCGAACGGCCAACCACTACCAACCGCCACCAACCACCAATCACCAACCATCAACCACCACCAACCATCGGATGCAACTGCTAACCGCACATCGCCGCCAACAGCTAGGTAACGGAAGTGTTTTTGTTTCCTGTTAAGGACCGCCGTGGGTCCCATTATAAAAGGGACACGGACGTATTTAGTGATGAGTGTCTACAACGCATGTAAGTGGCAGAGGATGCGCTGGCAAGCGGCCCCGCTTGTCGCGCCACGCCCACCATGCAATGGAGCACAGGAGGCTGTTTCCTAGACGCAGGGATGCCAGAAGGGCAGCAACGACCATGCGTTTCAGGAGATTGAGGTGAGGGGCACAAAGCAAATGAACTATATTGGGGTAGCTCCGGAAGCCATGACCCAGTCCAGAGTGGTCGGCATGCATGGGACACCCTGAGTGAAGCAATTTTGTACCCGTGCCACACTCCCCTCGATAGCAAAGGGTGTTTGGCCATACCCTCCCGACTTTTTATATGCTGTAGACTTGGTCACAGCTGCTCATTAGCCACCTACTGCTTCCCGTCCTCCTCCGCCTCCGCCTACTCCTCCTCCTCCTCCTCCTCCTCCTCCTCCACTCCTCCTCCTCCTTTACCTCCTTCACCTCCTCGCCCTCCCCCCCCCCCCCCCCCCGCATGCCCTCACAGGTACTGGGAGTTGATGGCCGAAAGCACCAATCTTGGGCAGCAAGTGGATGGCGACCCTTCCAATTCCACATCCGAAAAGATTGGCAATGTCATGTTACACGTCTCACCTGTCAAGGCAACTCTTTCATGGCTCTTTTCCATGACCTCAACAGGCCATCACCTGGGGATACATTGTGCCCAGTGATGTCAAATGTGTACCATGGGGGCATGGAGACACAGTACCTCTGGATGTCAAAGGTTGCACGCCCATGCTCAAACTGCTAATTGGTTTTTTGTTTTCATTAAGGAACGCCCTTGAGGACCACTCTAAGGGACCACCACCCGCCAACCGCCAACTCCCACCAAGTGCCAACCGTCAGCAATGCCAACCAGCAACCGCCACCAACCACGGCCAACCGTCAGCGGTGAAAAACCGGAAACGGCCAACCACTACCAGCCGCCACCAATCACCAATCACCAACCACCACCAATACCAACTGCCAACCGCCCATCGCCGCCAACCGCTGTGTAACGGAACTGTTTTTGTTTCCTGTTAAGGACCGCCCCGGGTCCAATTATAAGGCGACATGGGTGTATTTAGTGATGAGTGTCTACAACGCATGGACACATAAGTGGCAGAGAATGCGCTCGCAAGCAGCCATTGACTAGTCCATGAGATTGAGGTGAGGGGCACAAAGCACATGAACTATATTGGGGTAGCTTCGGAAGCCATTTCACAGTTCAGAGTTTTAGGCATGCATGGTACACCCTGAGTGAAGCAATTTTGTACCCGTGCCACACTCCCCCCGATAGCAAAGGGTGTTTGGCCATACGCTCCCGACTTTTTACATGCCGTAGACCTGCCACAGACATTGTCTTCATTCTCCTCCCATCAATCTCCACATCTGAAAAGATTTGGCAATGTCATGGTGGACGTCTCACATGTCAAGGCAACTCATTCATGGCTCTTTTCCATGACCTCACAAGGCCATCATTTGGGGATACATTGTGCCTAGTGATGTCAAACGTGTGCCATGGGGCCATGGAGACACGGTACCTCCGGATGTCAAGGGGTGCACACCCACACTCAACCTACAAATTCGATGGTAACAACCTCAGGACGCTGTTTGTGACGCGCCTGGCTGCGTCCTGCAACTATGGGCCAAAAGCACCACCACTTGCAATGAGGTTCTCTAGAGATGGGCTAATGGGCTAAAAACACTTGTTTGGGCATCCCAAATGGTCCAGTATCACTCTTCGAACAACTCTTTTTTTACCCATTTTTGACCCATTTCGGAGCCATTTTTGGGGCTACAACGGCCCATGTTCAAGGCATTTTGGGTTTTTCCATGGGCAAAAACGCGTCACCATGGGCTCAAAATGGACGAACAACACTTGTTTGAGCATCCCAAATGGTCCAGAATCTCTTTTCGAACAACACGGTTTTTACCCATTTTTGACCGATTTCTGTTCCCGCAACGCCCTTTTTTCAAGGCATTTTGGGATTTTCCATGGGCCAAAACACATCACCATGCACTCAAAATGGGCTAAAACCACTTGTTTGAGCATCCCGAATGGTCCAGGATCACTCTTGGAACAACTCTTTCTTTATCCATTTTTGACCCTTTTTTGGGCCATTTTTGGTCCCACAACTTCCCATGTTCAAGGCATTTTGGGATTTTCCATGGGGCAAAACACGCCACCATGGGCTCAAAATGGGCTAACAACACTTGTTTGAGCATCCTAAATGGTCTAGGATCATTTTTGGAAAAACACCTTTTTGTCACCCAATTTTGACCCATTTTTGGTCCCACAACGGCCCATGTTCAAGGCATTTTGGGATTTTCCATGGGCCAAAACATGTCACCATGGGCTCAAAATGGGCTGAAAACACTTGTTTGAGCATCCCAAATGGTCTAGCACGAGTTTGGGAAAAACACGTTTTTGACCCATTTTTGACCCATTTTTGGTCCCAACGGCCCATTTTCAAGGCATTTTGGGATTTTTCATTGGCCGAAAGACGTCACCATAGGCTCAAAATGGGCTAAAAACACTTGTTGGAGCATCCTAAATGCTCGAGGATCATTTTTGGAAAAACTCGTTTTTTTAACCATTGTTGACCCATTTTTGGTCCCGCAATGGCCCATTTTCAAGCGGCGTGAGGAACCCCCTTCTTTGGAGGGTGATGAGTCACCCGACCCCTGCTTGGTGCACAGATTTTTGTGCCCTACACCGAACGTGTCTAATCGGGCGCCTTGAACTGTTGTGGACCGGGGAGGAAGAGTGTGCGTGGAACACCCGGGGGAAAAGGAGATGTCTGGGGTTGAGAAGCATCTTGTGTATGCCTGTCATGTTGCAGTAGGACCCATTGGGAGCAGCAGAAGGCTGCTACTGCAGCAAAGAATGCCGCCAAGGCCAAAAAGAAGCCTAACTGCAAACGTGACACTAACCCGCCGGGTGAGGCGGCCTCCAAGCCCTCAAAGCCACAGGCCGAAGCCGCCCCTGAGGCCGCCCCCATTGCGGTGGATGCCCCAGCGCAACCCTTGGCCCCACCCCCAACGCAATCCCGTGCCCAAACCCATACCCAGGCCCTGGATGGGGGAGAAACCTAGGCCACGGCCGCCCTTTGGGAGGACCCGACAAGCCCCAGCCCTCAGGTGTAGGGCAGCAAGAACAACCAAGGACAAGGGACAGCGAAGAGGACAGAATAGATTTAAAACCGAGGATTTTTTTGTGCCCCTGCATCTGTTCATCAACGCCACCATAAGATGCGTTCATAAACTGCGTTGATAAAATGATCGTCGCGTTCATAAAACGAGTTATGATTTATGAATCCAATTATGCATCAAATTATGAACAGGAGAGGATGGTTTCCCAATTTCCATAACCTGGCAATAATGGCAATTTAAAAAAACAACCCGGTCCACAAGAAAAAAGTCACCTCGAGGGTGTTGACCCAGCCTTCCAAGTTTTGAACGAACATGGCCCATGGGCACCCTAGCAATATTAAAATGCTTTCATTTTTCATGAATCAAAGTATGATGAACAAAACTACCATTGATACAGATGCCAAGGGAAACATGGCATTTGGTTACACCATTAGCCGGCGCCGGCGAACCTCCGTGGCACTATCGTCGTAGTCGATCCTGGGGCCACAATGGCGGGTATGGCCATGGTAGGAGTCGCGCAATGTTGGCCTTGGGCGTACCAAGCCCACGTCGCTTCTGTGTGGGCACCTTGTAGGAAGGGGACACCATGATCCTCTGGTCATGTGTCTGACGGCCAGCGCCACCAATTGGGGCATACTGGCTTGTGCCGTACTCGCGGTGGGGGCCCTTTGCATCTACAAGGAAGCAGGTCACTGTTGGGATCGCATCGCCATCTATCTAGAGTTGTGGGGCGCAGCCGTGTGTTCCCCACTTCGGCAATCATCATGATTACCACGACGTTGCCCTAGATTACGGATCCGAACGTCCGGGTGGATGCATCGACGCAGGATCTGCTTGAGGTGGTCCTTCGCTAGCTCCTATGCCGCCCCTTCTTCATGCTCCCCCCGGTGGCCTACCGGGACTAGTGCTAGTTTTCCCCCACGGCGTTGTATGACCGGCTGCAAGAGCAGGCCTCCAACTGTACACCAGCCCTTGGTACACGCTAGAAGAACCAATTTCGTTCTAGCCTAGAACTTCTAGACTAGATGTTCTAGCCTAGACTAGATGAATATTAGAACGATATAACGTCCATCAAGAAGTGCCATTTTCTTCATTGCTCGGCTGCACATGCTTGCGATTGCCCGCAGTGCATTCTCCAATGTTCAACCCTCACCCAATTTAGATATTTCGTATTTCTTTGCAATGAACCGTCCCTCCACTTCCCCACTTGCTACACCCTCAACCAGGGAAGATACCTCTCCATTGTCTATGGCACTACCGGACCGGGCTGGGGCTTTTAGCCTCAAGGATAAAAGGGTGGGCCATTACTTGGCAATGTGGGCGCTATCATGCCCCCTAGCATGGCGGCAGTTCAACAACGACGTGGAATATGTGAACACTGCCACTTCCGCCCATGCTACGGCTACATGCCTCAGCGGCTTTCTGCCGCCTCTCTACTCCCCCCTACCGCCCTGTGTGAATCGGTGCCCAACTTGAGGGCCCCCAAGTCCTCGTGGAGGACCCTCCCAGAGCTCTACCTGCTCCGCAAGTTGGAGTACCACCGCACGGACCCCGTTGGCCCCTGCTCCCGCCCGGCCGATTTGCACCGAGTGGGACTCCCAAGCCCGTTGGAAGGAGTTGGCCGCACCCGTGGAATTGGATCGCCCCGTTGCCACCGTATTGCCCAAGGCCACCGAAATCTCACGGCCCTTCGCCTCATGGGTCAAGTACATCCTCTCCCGGCGCGGCTTGGTTCGGTCAATCAATCGCTCCCTTCCGGTGACATTCATTGTCCGGGGGGATGCCTACTCCGTGGCTCGGGGCAATGGGACCCAACTCACCATCTCCTTGGCCAATTGCGACCGCTTGGCCCGCTCCGCCGCGGGCCTTTGCGTGTTGAGCATGGCCAACCGGGATGACAAGGCCATGGACACCCTTGGGACGTTGTGGAAAAGCAATTGGGAGGTGCGCCCACAGGGGGGTCGCTGGGCCCGGGTCGTTTACGCCGAACCCCCCCCCCCGCTCCCCCCTTTCCCCCCCCTACAAATTACCACCAAAGTGCCGAGCCATGGGCGCCAAAGGCGAAGAAAGAAATTGCTCCAGGTGTGGCAAACGTTGAAAAATGGCGTATTCACCCGATGTGTCTATACTCAATATATTCGGAATTTTTAGTAGTGGGCAATAGTGGGCAAAAATTGGTATTTTTTCAGTGCGCCCCAAAATAATTGTCCGACCTCTTACCAGAGTTTCTTAGAGATGGCCACTACCCTAGTTGGTGGGACACTGTACTGACAAACAGAGGGCCCTTGGTTCAATTCTCAGTGGAAGCAGAGGCACACTTTTGATGTGAAGGGGGGGGGGGGGTAGGGGCTACGTGATGCGCTCGCCACAAAAAAAAGGACTAAGGATGGGACGGTACAGGCAAAAGGCTATGATGTGCCCCTGTTGGGGAAAACACTCTGCAAGTGAAAATCCTAAGGCCGAAAACCGCCGTTTGGGAGAGGCCTCTCACTGCCGATTCGGGGTGACTGCTTGGAGGCACTTGGCCAACGATTTTTTTCCCCATAGTTAACCAAGAGTCTACTATGCAAAGTCCGGTGACATGCAACCAATTGTGATTTTGTCCCCTTTGTTGGGGGTTCCAGAACGCAAGGGTTACTTAGCAATTGCGCCCACTTGTGGGCCCCCGAGAAGGCAGGGTTAAGGCAACCAATTGTAATTTCGTCCGCATTAAACCCCCTAAAACAACGAATACCACCCACCATGCCCCCCCCCCCATTGCAATATTTTTTGCCCCTACAGTTGCACCTCCAAGTGATCAACACAATGAGAATCCCATTTCAACCCATACATGTAGGGGTCCGGAGCCCCCCTCTCCGCCTCTTGCTGGCTCCCAAACACCCCCCCCCCCAGCCCAGGGGATATCGACGTTGGGCGTGGGCTTGTTTCCAAAGGATGCTGGTATCTGGAGGTCCCCTCTGCTGCATGGCAGGCCTTCGCCGGCAACAAAGTGTGGTCGACGCGGAAATCTCCTAGGGTTTTTTGGCTTAGCCCGCGATCCCAGAAACGTGATGCCTCCTCCTTCGACCCTAAAGAAGGGAAGCGTGCTTGCACTAATTCCCCTGCAGACCCCCCCCCCCCCCGGTGCCCCCTACCGTGGCGCCGTCGCTCAATTGCGTGGGCTTCCGGGTGTCCACTATATGCCCCCTGCTAATTTGCTGGGTCCATTTTCCACTTAGACCTTGTCCGTGTGCTCTGCAACGCCGATGGCTACTCACCCGACTGTCGGTGACCAATCCATCACAGCGATGCCCTCCCAAGGCCAGATGCCGACCTTTGCCCCCCTCTCGGTCTCAGTCAGCCGGTAGCACGGGGTCCGCAGCCGCAGCACGTGCGGCACCTCTAAAAGATACGACAGTGCTGACAAGAGGAGGTCAGGGCCATGGTCTCCTTCTGCCCGCAGTTGTACGTTGAACGCCTGGCCCGTGCTGACATCCCTGAGTGCTTCCTAAGTCCTCGAATGTCTCGCCGTCTCTTCTGCAAGTTTTTCTTGCATTGGTCCCTGCTATCCGTGGCCTTGCCTCGCTGACGACGAGTGTGCTCTTTTGCTTGAAAAGCTTGCCGTCGAACGGTTTTTGGTCTCTTGGGAGCACACTACAATCTGATGAACGTCCTGCCGATTTGCCCCCCCCCCCCCCTGATTTCTTTCTGGTGGATAGGACATGTGGCCTTATTATCGACTTGGCCCCAGGGAGTTGCAGCACATGCCCCGGCGCTCCCCCAATGGGTCTTTCCCGAAGTGTCCCCCCCCTTCGCAACCACCAACCAGTCCTCCCTAATTTCCACATTTTCCGAGCTGGCCTCTTTGTCTTTCCTCCCGTCGGATGTGATGCATTTGCAGAATGATCTCCTCAACGGAGGATGCAACGTGGTCGGGCCGAGGCTTCAGCTGTGGCAGGGGTCGGAGGCATGGCGGCTGTAACTTCATCGTTTTGGTGGTAAGGCGTGTAACACTGGACGCCGCCACGATCTGCCTGTTGAGACGCAAGCCACGGATAAAAATGTCTGATCGCAGATCCTGGTGCCACTGGTCCAGAAGCTCCTTCGAGCCTCCCAGAGGAAGCGCCGCACCCAGTCGCATACGCTCAGCTGTAGCCTGCCGGTTACAGTGCGTAGGCAGAACCGGATCTGCTAATAGCCAATAGCACCGGATCCACACATCAGGGTGCACGTCCTGAGCAGACAGCCAAAACCAAAACAAAGCCAGGAGAGGAGTGAGCTTACTCCTTTGATCTGGGGTGGTGGCTGTGTGTCGGTATCTCCTAAACGTTGACAGACGCTGCAATCGTGACACACCCTCGAAGTCGCACACCACACACGCATGGGAGGATGGACCGGGCACTGCTGAATGACTAATAAAAGAAAAGTCGGGGCTCACCAATATATAGTCAATCTCTGTCGCTCGGTGCTTACCACACTGCACTGTGCGATTGGTGGGCGGTCCTGCCGGGTATGGTACCCTGGAACCTGAGAGAGCCTCATGCTCTAGCATCCGGGTGACGAGCCCTGCACGAGTGGGCGGTGTGTTGAAGTCCCCTGCCGCGACCGTGCGGATGGACAGCTTCCGAAACAGCGTACCCACCGCAGCCAGTTCGAGCTCCTTTTCTAGCTGCGAGAGGGACGGGTCCAGATGCAGATTAAAAATGAGGAGGGACTCTCGATCATGAACATCACACACTACCGCCATCCAGGACCTCAAATCAAACAGGACCTTCGGGGGACCTGCGAGTTGGAGGCGTCTATGCATTAAGACCCACATACCCCGGCCTCGACCCGCTTCACAGTCAGCAACAAACACAAAGGGCGGCAGTGCCACTTGCTCTCGCGGGTCAGCATCCCACAGCTCCTGTAGGCACACCACATCAGGATCCAACGCACATATCAAAACTGTGACGGCCTCTAGGACTGTTGCATCACCTGCTCCCCCAAAGTTAAGTGTAGCCTGACGGAATGCTGAGTGTACCGTGGACGCTCCGTCCATTCTGTCCTCCAGTCTATTGAGACGGCGGGTAAGCGCCGTTATCCAAGATGGCATGGGAGGCGCTGGCATACGCGCTGGAGCACAGGAACCCAAAAAACGAGATGACACCGGCACCACGTGCTCCAGAAGCTGGATGCCTGCCTGAAGGAACGTGCGCGCGACCAGCTGTTTGTTTACAGGCTGGGCTCCCGGTGGCAAACACGTGCATATGGCCCGTGGCGAGTGACAACCCTGCCTGGGCGCCGCAACCACTATGACCTGAGCAACGCGAGGCCTTCCACAGGTAGTGCACCAGTCAGTCGCAAACACGGGCACCATCGGCACCACTGCTGAGACAAAGTAAGGCTCAGCCTTAAAAGCCGTAGCCCCTTCTGCATACCACAAGATAGGACGCCCACCGCAGAATATGGGCGGGGAAATGAGCAAGCCATAGCAGGCTAGGCGCCGAGGGCGGGTCAGCAAACACCGGCACCACGCGGAAAGAAGCCGGGCTAGTCGCTAACACCAGGGACCAGGGTACACATGCAAACGTCTCAGAACGACGTAAACTGCCGGCACCACAGTCGGTTCCTGGGTATACTGAGGGGGCAAGGATGTGGTGTGAAAAAGACTGGGCACTCGCACACGGCTACCCCCCCCACAAACAGGGCAGGACCATTGGGACTCTGCACACCACTGTCCCGCAGGGAGACCAACGTTCCACAGTCCCAACAACAGTTCCATTCCGAAAGCACCTGGGGCGGGTCTGGAGTATCAGGGGGCCGTACAACTCATGGTAGCGCCTCCCAGAGTTGTCGGACAACCCGTCCGACCTCGCTATGTCTCACTACAATGGCCGCCAAACGTACGAGGTCCTGAATATCCCTGGGACACTCATACCCCACCGGCAGGAAGGGGAGTCAGGCCCACCCATGTCGCCACGCGCCCTCTCCAGGCGCATTCTGGGCTTGGGCATGCTTTGCCCATGTAGTGGACTCGGGGAGCGTGCTGGTGGGCATTGCTGTCGTAGACGGAGTACTTGGTGCAGGTGTGGCGGGCGGCAGCGGTGCCTAAAGGCCAGCAGCGCCGGTGGCGCCCCGTACCCTGGCTGGGAGCCTTCCCACGAGGGCCACCGAGAGGTGTAATACGGGCCAGGTGCGGGTGATGGTGACCATGTCATGTAGGACTGCGGTGACGACACTGGCATCGCTGTTGGACCGCCCTGCTGGACCTGGGCCGTCGGTGGCGTCTTCGGGGGCGGCGTGTGCGGCACCACCGAAACAGTCTCCGTTTTCTGCCGCTTGAACACTCCCACCGCCTGTTGCCGGCGTTCAGCGCGAAAATCGGCGTCTGTCTTGTACAGTTCCCCGGCGTTGGAACGACGTGTGATGCGGAGGAACCACCCCCCTAGGTGGTGAAGATCAATGCTGTCCACAGTGGAAAAATGCTTGTCGAACGCGTCAGCCGACACGTATACATGTCCAAACCCCCGCGCACGGTCATTGGATGTGAACTGGGTCAAAGGCCGCATGGTCTCGCTCAGCAAGGCATTATACTCCTGTACAGTACGCTCCCTGTGGAGATTGTTGGCGCGGAGAACCCACGCATCTGGGGGCACCGGCGGCTGAACTACTGCCCCCACTGGTGAGGATGCCGTGACCGACGGCGCGGAAGAGGCCTCCGAGATGGCAGACGATATCGTGGCAGGGGACGGTCCTGCCGGGAGTGCTGTCACCGCCTGCTCAACCACCAATGGGGGAGCCGCTGATGACACCGCTGCTGTCCCAGCGACGTGGGTCTTCGAGTCATTGAGGAACTAGTCATATGACTGAGACGGTTGCGGCGCCGCACCCGCATGCTCCAGAACCTGCTGCACACCTTTAAGCGCCTGACGGAGGTGCTCCCTGGTCAGGTCCTCCTGCTTGCTGATTGCGATGAGAGCCGCCCTGAAGGTCCTGCCACATTGAACTTCAGCAATGGGGCTGGGATCCACCGCTCTCGGGAGAACCGTGGAGATGTCCAGGGCCGTTGTTACCCAGTCCGACACTGCCTGGGCTTCATTGATAGCTGCATGGCACTTTTGCAGGAACGGGAAGCGGTCTGCTCGGGTGGGTGTGGTGGGCACTGCTTCCGCACACATAGATACCCACTCACGTACCTCGGCACGAACCACGGCCTGGGTCGCTGTGGGCAGCTTGCGCCAGACCAGTTTGACCGCTGCATGCAGTTGCTGCGGCTGCCTGCAGGAGTCGAGGGCCCGGAGCGTTTGAGAGTTGACGCGACTTTCGGAGGGCAACTGCTTGAGGGAAGAGGCTGCCACTTCAATCGCTAAGACGGGTATGTGGAGCAGGTCGTCGAAGGCCTCTTGTAGCCGTGCCGCCTCGTCCGCTCCCGTCGGCTGCTGCTGACTGGAAGTAATCATCGACTTCCAGAGCTTAGCCGGTGCCCCAGAGCCGGACTCTTCTTGCTGCGGATCAACGTGTCCCTGCGTGGGGATGATGCGGAAATTGGTAAGAGCCGCCGTGATGAGCTTCTTCCACTCCTCGCGGGTAAGCGGGCAGGACTCTACGCGCTCGTTGTCACTGACCCGGAGAGAATGAACCGGGAGGAGACCCTGATTGCGAGCTGCCCAGCAGTACACAGCATACCACAAAAACATCTGCCCCAGACTGTGCTTCGTCTTCACCTGCGTCTCCCCAGAGATCAACCTACAAAAATCCTTGTGCTCCATCACGTTGATCTGGTGCTGGAGAGTGAGGTCATCAATCTCACACGCGATGTCCGCCTGCAGAAGAAGACGCTGGTCCTGTCCCCAGCGAGAATATGCCCCCTGCAGCCATACAACCAACTCAGACCATGTGGTGACGTACAAGCCCGCTGAAGAGAGACGAAAAGTAGACAGAGATGTGGCGGGCAGTGTCCCATTGAGCATAGGCCAGCTCATCGCACGAGATGTCACCACCGCGGACGCCGCTGGCACCCGGTGGATCTCCTTCTTGGCTGCCACCAGCTTCTTAAGAGCACCTTCCCCCCCGTCACCGGCAGTGTCCCGAAACCAGTGACAGGGAATACATGGGCAGGCAACAAGGCGTCCGCCTGTTCGTGCTGGGATAGCTGGTCATAATGAAACATAATAAGACAAGCGCCTGTGCACCAGAAGGCCCTACCCTACCCCAGAGAACAGGCTGCAGCCAAAACAACACAGAGAACAACACAGTGTAGAGCTGGCTCGACATTATCTCCTGTCCCCGCCATTTGACGTCCGGTACCGCTGTGTTATGTGGTTTGTGTAGCGATGTCCTGCTTGGCTCGCCGAATGCCCGAGAAGGACACCGTAACGCCGGGACCGCTGTAAGTGGTGTCTGTGATGTGAAGCTTGTCCAGCTTGGCTCGCGGAATGCCCGAGAAGGACACCTTAACGCCGGGACTGCTGTGTCCTGTGTACTGTGTGAAGAAGCATGTCCAGCTTGGCTCGCCGAATGCCCGAAGAGGGCACCGTAATGCCGGGACCGCTGTGTCTTGTGTACTCTGTGAAGAAGCAAGTCCAGCTTGGCTCGCCGAATGCCCGAAGAGGGCAGCGTAACGCCGGGACTGCTGTGAGAAAACGCACAGTCAACACACACCCTGCCCTATCCCAACAGGCACACCCTCAGCTCCCTAAACCTGCCACACTTCTGTCTCCCTCCTCCCTTGTGTTAACCCAGCCACTGGCGGTGATCTGCCCATTCTGGCTCGTGGAACGCCCTATGAGACGTCCTATTGCCTTCACGCCCACCTGCACACTGGCTTTTTGCTGCATCGGTATGTTCCAACGTTTGTACACCCCTTCCACCTGGGTACTTGTGGCTGTTACGCCCATGTCCCGTGGTTTGTCACGCCATTCTCAAAGGTGACAGGGCGCTGCCGAGCGGTGTTGGTCCCGCAGACAGTGCTAGTATCTGGAGGTCCCCTCTGCTGCATGGCAGGCCTTCGCCGGCAACAAAGTGTGGTCGACCCGGAAATCTCCTAGGGTTTTTTGGTTGAGCCCGTGATCCCAGAAACGTGATGCCTTCTCCTTCGACCCTAAAGAAGGGAAGCGTGCTTGCACTAATTCCACTGTAGCCCCCCCCCCCCCCGGTGCCCCCTACCGTGGCGCCGTCGCTCAATTGCGTGGGCTTCCGGGTGTCCACTATATGCCCCCTGCTAATTTGCTAGGTCCATTTTCCACTTAGACCTTGTCCGTGTGCTCTGCAACGCCGATGGCTACTCACCCGACTGTCGGTGACCAATCCATCACAGCGATGCCCTCCCAAGGCCAGATGCCGACCTTTGCCCCCCTCTCGGTCTCAGTCAGCCGGTAGCACGGGGTCCGCAGCCACAGCACGTGCTGCACCTCTAAAAGATACGACAGTGCTGACAAGAGGAGGTCAGGGCCATGGTCTCTCTCTCCCCGCAGTTGTACGTTGAACACATGACCCGTGCTAACATCCCTGAGTGCTTCCTAAGTCCTCGAATGACCGGCCGTCTCTTCTGCAAGTTTTTCTTGCATTGGTCCCTGCTATCCGTGGCCTTGCCTCGCTGACGACGAGTCTGCTCTTTTGCTTGGAAAGCTTGCTGTCGACCGGTTTTTGGTCTCTTGGGGGCACACTACAATCTTATGAACGTCCTGCCGATCCCCCCCCCCCCCCCGCTGATTTCTTTCTGGTGTGTAGGACATGTGGCCTTATTATCGACTTGGCCCCAGGGAGTTGCAGCATATGCCCCGGCGCTCCCCCAATGGGTCTTTTCTGAAGTGTCCCCCTCCTTCGCAACCACCAACCAGTCCTCCCTAATTTCCACATTTTCCGAGCTGGCCTCTTTGTCTTTCCTCCCGTCGGATGTGATGCATTTCTCCCTTTGCGCCGTTTGGCTGTGGTTGTTTCAGGTTGATGTGCGGGGGCGTAAGCATTCCTCCCAAAGCCCGTCCATTCCTGTTGTTCAGGGTTGCAGTATCTTAGTTTTGTGGGCTCCATGCCCGTTTCGTCCCTGTAGCGCCTGGTTGTACGGATATCTGGCGCATGCTCTCAGTTGGATGATGTCTCTCTATGTCCCCTCTTCCCGTTGCCTAGTGCCTTGAGGTTGGCGAGTGGGTGAGCCTTGCTCTTCGTGTGGTTGTTTGTGGGGTCGCACTGTCGCTTTGCATCCCCCTTACCCTCCCCTTGTTCCCTGTGGCCTGGTGTGTGTGTGTGCTGGTCGTGGAGAGATGGCAAGCCAGTTACTCGGGTCATGGCATCCCGTGTCTTTTGTCACGTCGGCTCCCATCCGCTCCTTGGCACTTTCTCCTTGTCGGTGGCCAAGTTTACCCCCTGCGAGCCCCCCTCCTCCCCTACGGGCAAGTGTGCCAGCTCCTGTGCAGGATGCTCTGTCACATGCAGCCTCGATGTATGCCGCCTATGTTGTGGTGCCTCGTGACATTCAGTCCCTCTGTGCCATCCCCTCCTCCGTTCTTGGCATCAATTGTTGCAGCATACATCTAAAGCTCGACGAATTGCTCGTGTATCTCTTTGAATATCTCCCGGACTTTGTGAGCCTTTAGGAGGTTGTTGGTCCGTTTCCCGTAGATTGTCTTAAATGTGTGCTCTATAGAGATGTTTGCCCTGTATTTGTTGGTGGCGGTCTTGTTCTTGTGGTGCACGTGGCTCGCCCCTGGGGGCGGGGCCATTCACTCGTGGGTCAGCGGTCATGCACTGGGCGTGTGTGTACAGAAGCGGAGAGCCGCTAATAGTATTGTTGTCGCCCACCTTCATTTGCCCCCCTCTCTTCCCCATGTGCAACCGCAGCAAATTTGTCAACAAGCAGCGTCTTTTCTTCGGTCCTGTGATGCACGCCTTCAAATCTTGCAGGGTGTTTTGAACGCGGACGTTGGGCCCAAGGATGGGGCTGGTTCGCCAAAAAGTTGGCCTCCGGAGTCGGGTCCTTTTTGCGCTGCACTTACACCGACCGCAACACCTCAAACATAGTGCATCTCTGTAGGCCTAGCTAGTCCGAAAAGCATGTCTCCAAGAAGCTCACCGACCAGTTTTTGTTTTAGCTCGGCTCGCTCTAGTGTCATGTCATCGGCACCAATTGCCCGGGCTCAGTATCCACTTGGCCCATTATGTCTACTTTGTGTTCGACCCCTATGATGTCCGCCCAGTGACACTGGACCCTGTGGGTCGTCTTTTTGACATCCGCCGTATGGATAATGCGCTCAAAGAGCGAGTGGCGGCAGCTCTGTCCCTTGTCTTCTCGTGGTCTCGCGTCGGGGCCTTGTCCCGAGGCGTGTACATGAAGGCCTATCACCACCCGATGCTTCACTCAACTCCGCTGCAGTCTTTTGTTGCTTCCTTACTCACCGGTGTCCCGTCCCGTATGTCTCAAGCAGTCATGTCGTGTGACACTTCAGAGGTGGACCTCTGGTTGCAAAAGAAAAATGATGCGGCCACCCTCCACAAAGTAGGCATTCCTGCTTGCCACCTTCAAGGCAACAACGTTTCGTCTACTTCCCGCACCCTAGCCATCAACCATAAGGCATTTAGCACTATTAACCTGGTGAGTGCTAACGGTCAATTGTTCCCAACGTCAGGGTGCGCCTTTGAGGCTGAGCTTGTGTCGCAAGCGGCAGAGCTACACAACAGCCGCCGGGGTCACGAGCCCGACCACTTACATTTGCTTGCTGGTGTCTGCGGCGATTCCATTGCATTGCACGATGACCGCAATTTTAGCTCTCAAATGGAGCTGTTTCGTCTCAAAGTGGTTGCCAGTGAAGCATTTCAGTCGCCCTCTTTCGCAGAGTTGCACCAGGTAATTCATAGCTCCGCCTTTGAGGCCACATCACTTGATGAATTGCCAGCTTCCGTGGTCCGCTTATTCGACAGTTTGGTGTCAGCCTCCGGTGCAATATATTTTGTGCTTTGTTCCACGGGCTCATTCTGTTGGTGGTAGTCGGTTGTCCTTCTCCTCTGCCTAAAGAAGAAATTCCCCATTCACCTAGGAGGTAATAGCAGACGGATTCTTCTTGAGGCTTTCTTGCGGCGCCTCAAGTCCACAAATGTTTTTCGTCGGTTCAACCTCGGGGCCGAGTTGCAGGGATACCATCCGCCGAGTCAGTTTGCATATCGCCGTCACATTAGCCCCAAACTTTGTGCCATTTTTTGTAGGAGGGCCATTGCCTGCTAGGTTTGCCGCTATGGAGTGCTGTATGGGGCTCATTGGGATGAGAGTAATACCTGTTGAAACCTGCTGCGTCAGGGTTTCGATGCGGTGGCTGTGCCTTTTCTCGGGCTGAGCATCGAACGATGGTGCTCTGCTTTTTATGGTGTCAAGTCTTTTTTTGTGGTGTCCCCATG
Source organism: Eutreptiella sp. 'Long Island Sound 2002' (assembly GCA_964036045.1). Classification (NCBI taxonomy): domain Eukaryota; phylum Euglenozoa; class Euglenophyceae; order Eutreptiales; family Eutreptiaceae; genus Eutreptiella; species Eutreptiella sp. 'Long Island Sound 2002'. The sequence continues at coordinate 80,104,617 of OZ038381.1, read as the reverse complement.
GGGTGTTGCTGGGCCCTACCCCATCTCACATGGTGGGGCTCAGGGGGACAACATTGGGTGGGTGCTTTCAGTAATGCTAGTGGTGTGCACATCCGCTTTAACAGAGGTGTTGTCAATCACGGCCCCTGCCCCCTGCTTCACAACCTCGTCTCGGCCCCTCAGCGACCCTCTTCCGTATCCTCCCCTAGTTCGCCCCTGCGTGTATTCCTTGGGTTGTTTTGCAGTGCCTACGCTGTTTGGCGTCTCTCAGCACGGCCTGGAGCGCATCCTCGAGGCCAGCTGTCCGAGTTTCTGGAGCGGAGGGGCCCATTAGAGCCTTAAAGTCAAGGGTTTCTAGTTTTGTACTCTCCCGCAGGCCCCGGGTATCAATCAGGCGACTGGAACACATTCCTCGGCTGCACCTCCTTCTCCACTTCAGGTTTTGTTATGACGGGGGTTCCTTCGGTGATTGGCGATGCTCCGCAACACCCTATGCATCGACTTTAGGCACTTTAAGCACTTTAGGCGGTTCATCTAGTGTGCTCCGCTGCACACCCACGTTTCTTGTTACAATTCGCCTAGTGCTGGTGCATGCCGTGTCCATCATAGATTCTGTGTTTGAGGCGATGCCTCCGGTCGAGGCGGGGCTCTCCTCTGCCCAAACCTTGTCTACCGTGTGGCCGTGTCGTAGCTAGGAATTCACCAAAATCTCTTGATAGCGGTTCTGTATGGTGGCCCCTAGACCCTGGGGTTTCGTGTGCCCCTCCTTTTTCTGCGCTCCTAGCTGCATTACCTAAAGGGCTTGTTTAAGGGCATCAATAGTCGCAGCAGCCTCACTTGGGCGATCCTGCGGCATGTCCTGCACTTCCCTCTTCCTCCACCCGTGCGGGGCGATCGGGGCTGCATCCGCACTTGGCTTGTGGAGTTTGAGTTGCAACGGTTGCCTGCAACCACCAATCTCTTGGCCCTGGCATCTGTTGAGTGGGTCCAGGATCGTGCCACCTGTGATGGCGTCCTCTTACTGATGGGTCTCAGGACGGTGCTGCGCATGGTTGGGCTTTAGTCCTACTCGATGTGTTGGCCATTTTTGCATGGGCCTGCTCAGCTGGTGTACTATCTTGTGGCTCTTTCCGGGTTGCAAAATGTCATACGAAAAGTGTCGCACTGTGGCTCTTGTGGCTGCTGTCTGTGGCCGTGACCGATGTGTTAGGTTTTGTGGCCGATAATGTGGCTGCGAGTTTTGGTTCGTAGGGGGGCAAGCCCTTTGAGTGTGTCCGGGTTGATGCCTTGCGGTTGGACCATGCTTCTTTTCTGGCTGATGGTCCGCTCCACAATTTTTTCTTCGTGCACAGCATGATACCCTCCGTGTTGACCTCGTTGCCTCTTGGCAAGCTGAGGCTCACACGCTGGCCAACGCAGGCTTGCTTTTAGCTTCACCCCTGAGTGTCTCCCTCCCGTCTCTTCTTAAGAACCTCTACCTTCTCTTTGCTTGACTGTTTTATGCGGTGCCGGTCTGAATCAGCGCTTGTGCATGCCCAGCTTTGGGAGCCAGTAGTTTTGCCTCAGTGGGCACCTCCTTTGCGGACCCCCTCCATGAAGCGAACCCATATGGACTGCTCCGGGCCCCATATGTTGGGTGCGGAGTTTGCGTCCTCGTCATCAAGCAGTCCATCTGCGTGTGGTATGCCCATGCTAAGGCGTGCGCTATGTGGCGCATCTGCCGGCTGGGCCAAAATAGCATGATGCCGTGGGTGTCGCAGGGTGAAGCTAGTGGTGTGCTGCATGTTGGCTATCTCACATCGTGGTTGGAGCCTCCATTGCTGAAACCTTGGAGGCGTTTTGAGGCAGTGGGAGCACGCTATGTGTCGTGGTACGGCCTCAGTGCCACTCTGCATTGGACAACGAGTTTTCCCGCATCGCATAGTGAAGCCTTGACGAACACAAAAGACAAAGCCCCACAGCACATTGCTCAAATTTCTCAGAAAATAGGACGTGTTGTTGGACGGATGTTAGGAACAATAGCGACAACACCACAAAGGTTGGTTCAATGCAATGTGGGCCAAACTATCTGTTCAAACAGGTTTGTGGCCTTGTGACCTTCCACGTGCCGCCCCAAACCCATGTCCTTTTTATCACCTTCATAAGTGTTTCTGGCACATCTTTGAAACACGCTTGTCGGGTGGCGTTGCATTTCGTGGGTCCCCTGGAGGTGTATTCCGCTGTCAGCGTCCAGATGGCTTCGGGGTAGTCAGTGCACTCCGAAAAAGAGCACCTGTCGGTCACACAAAGTTGCATCGTTGTTGCGTCGCCTTAGTCAATATCACTTTTTCCAAGTATGGCACAAGTGCATGCTCTTTGAAGACCTAGGATACTTTTGAGCCAAATCAAGACATTTTGGACACCCCTCCGTGGGCAATACAAAACAAGAAACGAGGCGTGGAACAACAAGCACTGTGCTGTTGTCAATCTTATTGCATCTGTTTGCTAGCATTTACAGGCAAAAGTTGTAATCGGGCGGAAACCATACTGTGTGGGAACGATACACTCATAAATCATAAGTTTTTCTGGGATCTCATTTTGAGACCGAAGAAGAAAACAGGGGTGCACCACTATGCCTGCACTAGCAGGAGGAGAGGGAAGGCTTTCAATGCCCGGAAAACACCACATTCCACAAGACACAAGCCAATGACTTTGGCATTGGAAGTACGGGTATCCATGGTCTAGGAATACCTAGATAGTAGTGTTCACAAGCCGGGAAGCACTAAACGTTAGAACCCAATGCGTTAGCGGTTGAAAGTATGGGTTTTTGTGGTTTTGGAAGGCCTAGATAGAAGGGTTTCGATGGTTAGAAAGCACCGGATTCCACAAGTCACTAAATTTATGATTGAAGGTACGGGTTTCCATGGATTAGGGGGGCCTATATTGGAGGATTTGAATGCTTGGAAAGCACCGGATTCCACAAGCCAATGAATTTTTGATTGCAAGTAGGGGCTTCTGTGGTCCAAGTGGGTCGTGCATAGCACTGTTCAAAAGCGTCGAGAGCACCGGATGCTCCAACTAGATGAATGTGCGATTGAAAGTACGGGTTGGTATGGCCTTGTAGGGCTTAGATGGTAGTGCTTTGACGCCTCGGAGGTCCTGGATCGCACAAGCCAAATAAGTTGTGATTGAAAGTACGGATTTCTATGGCGTTGGAAGGCTCAGATAGCAATGTTTGAATGCCTGGAAAGCACCGGATTCTACCGACACTTGGCTTTGCGATTACTAGTAAGGATTTTTTGGGCTTAGAGGGCCTTAATTGGAGGAGTTTTCGGATGCTTTGGAGCCACCAGACTTCACAAACCAATGAATTTGTGATCTAAGATGCAAGTTTGTATGGCTTGGTAGGGCCTAGAGTTGAATGCTTGGAAATCACCGGATTCCGCAAGCCAATGAATTTTGCGTTTCAAAGTATGGTTTCCTCTGGCCCTGCCGGGCCTAGCGAGCAGTGCCCGAATGCCTAGAAAGCACAAGCCCCGCGAATTTGCGATGGAAAGTCCGGGTTTCTATGGCAATTGCGGGCTTAGATAATAGTTGTTGAATGCTTTCGAAGAAGCAAATTCCCCAAGCTGCTAAATTGGCCACTAGAAGTACGGGTTTGTATGGTCTTGGGGTAGCCCCCATCGTACCGTCCAAATCCTTTGTCTCCTTGTACATACATCTCTATAAGCTACCACAAGTTTGTGTTGGGGTTGCCGGGCCTAATTTGGAATTTCCCCGAGCTTGTTACACTCGAGGCGTTCGCCTTCTTCATCCTGCAATCTGTGATTGTCGATTGGGTCACAAGCTATGGGCCCCTCTTCCTTGACGAGCCCTCCGCCTCCGCCATAATTTCTGAGGCCATGTGCAAGGCAGCTCGTTCTGGGGTGCGGGATAGGCAACATATCCTAAAGTCCCACAACCCTCGTAGCCGGGACCCCAACTAGCCGAACCAAGCATCCGAAGACAATCTCCTCTATTTGCATTATAAGTGTATGCCATCGTCGCAAGTACTTAATGGATTGCAAACATTGTAGCCTTGTTCACGTTGGATGGCAGAACGCTTGCATGAGGCTACCAGGAGTGCATTGACCCCCTATGACTGCTCACTTACCAATCCCTCTTTGCCTGTGTAGAATATGGGATTCCTTTTGGGTTTCTGTGGTAAGAATGTCAACACCGGCAGCTCTCAACCCTTCCCCCCTAACCAAAAATGCTAATGTCTCGTGTGGGGCGTATGCTTACGGTTATAGACCGCACGGGTGAGGGAATATAATACAAGGTGTGTGTCGTTGATGTGGAGGTTTCCTTTCCCCCCCACATCCATGGTGTTCCGCAGCGCAGCATCCTTGTCACGTGGCACGACATGCTGAACAACACGTATGCCTTATTGGTTCATAGAGGGGGGGGCGGGCACAAGAGCTCAATGGGGTTCGTGAAGGCCCGATTTTCATCCATATGAGGTGGCAAGGACGCATGTCTACCACGCTTGTGCAAGTGGGTTTTTGTTTCCCAACGGCCGGCCATCACCACTTGTGCCAAGAGTGCGGGCATCGGTGTCATGTTGTGTGCCTTTGGAAGCGCTATGAGGGAGTGGGCGGACTGTTTGGGTGCCACACACAACGACTTCGCACAACAGGTAGGATGTTTGTTGGTGCTGACAGTGTAGAACAAGCGTTCAATTATCCAGCCCTCAGTGCACAATCCGAATGGGGGCAGCACCTCTGCATGTGGGGTGGCTAGCCTGGTTTTACCTCAAAATGATGCATGTGAGCTACATCGCTATGTCACTGCTGTTGCACGGCAATACAGCTTGGCGGACATTGCTGCCATGAGCAAATGGTACCGTACCCTTGCCTGCCGCCGCTTTTGCAGTGATGTTTCATTCACTTGGCGGGAACCGCGTGAATCTTCAGCTCCATTGGTTTGTATTCTTCCCCAGCCCTTTCATCCGTTGAGGATGTGCCACCGGGGCATGGTCCAAAGGCCAAGAGCTGCACCATCTTCAATTGGCAGAGCAAATCAACATCGGAGCATTGTGGTTGATGCCAAGCATGCATTAAGGGTTCACCGTGATCCTCACTTCGACACTGACACTGGCGAATGGTTAATATATGTAGTGACAGTGGGAGCAGCACTTATAGCGATGCCGCCAGCTGTGTTGTGATCGTTAGCAGTTTAGAAGCGGAGGCTGCCCCGCTTGTCTCACCTGCTAACAAAACATTTCGCCCGATAGGTCCACGTGCAAGACAAAGTGCAACTCAGCCACTGATGTTTGCTGCGATTGATGTGTATGCAGAACCTAGTGCAATGCCCGTGACGCATTTGCTAAGTGAGGGGAGTTTCGCCCGACAGACAGCCAAGTGTAGTTTAAAATGGAAAAACAAACAGTAGCAAAGGGCGAGACACGGCTAACCTTCTCCCTATGGGGTGGGGGTAACGAACGGGTCGGCGGGGCAACGTGGCACTGCATGAGTGGCTCCCAAGATTGGAGACTTGTGATTGGCCACGCCGAGCCATGGAAGCTGGGGCAGCTTCTCTTTGACGAAAGGCAAAGCATTGTACTATAATTTCTGTTGTACATCATTGGGTGTCAAGGAACTGGGGGGGGGGGGGCGAGGGATTTTTTTCCGTTCTAAATTAGTAACTGTGTGTGGGATAGGGGGGACTTTCGTTTAGTCATGCTGAGCGATTAGGTTGGAAGTCGTGTGCGAAAATACTTTGTTGGGTTCAGAGTTTTGGTCCGGATTTTGGTCGGAAAATTACTTACAAGCTTTTCCCATCCGTAGGGATTTTCCCAGTGTCTGCCTAGCATGTCGGTTGGAAAATCTGGTGCACCATTAATAGCAATGCTGAAAATCATGCCAATTTTTCTTAGATTGTAGAAAAACCGTGATTCCGGTTTGAGCCACGTGTGTATGCTGTTTCACTAGATGATTGTTTGAATTGGTTTCTTTTGACCCACACGGCCAGGACCGAACAGAAGGACTTACTTGATTCACACTTGCAAAGGATACCTTGGAACAGCTATGCCAGAACCCTGGTACATTTGTTCGCCATGTTGGTGATTGGAACTTGGTTTCACCAGTTGAACGGAAGTCCAAGGTTAAAACGGTTCTTGGTTGCGAGGCTTGGTGTCGCATACCACGGTTTCTTGTTGCTCTGCCGCATGAAATGTTTGTTTATCACCTAAGTGGTATGTTAGCACGACCCCTTCACCCCTTGTGTAACCACTTGTTGTGTGAGATGAATGTACAGCTGCACTGCAACATCCTAGATTGTAGCACAGGCTAAACGCAGTTATGCATTTGATGCCATCTTAAAGGAAAGGCGACTAGTGCGGTATCGAGGAAGGAATGCAAGTATGCCTTAGGCGGTAAGGGACCATATTGTTCATGTGCCTGCACGTGCAATTTAATAGATGCCTCCCCCTCTTGGAGCCCGATGACGTGCCATAAGAACTGATTGGTGCTCTAGAGGTGTATGAAGGTGATGATACCAATTTTGCCACAGCAGATGCTCCAGCATACAATCTGTCTACTCAGACCGGATAAACCCCCCTTGTGCTGTTATCAAAGGAGGGTGGGTACAAAGTGCTTTTTGTTCGTGAGTAACACCAGTTTTATTTTTCGGGCATTTTTTTTGTTCAGAGCGGTGGCTGGAGCACCATGCCCGTTGAACTTCTCACTCGGTGAGTTTGTCTCTTCTACCCTCCATGCTTTCCACTTTGCCGCACTCTAAAAAGTGTTGTACCCAATGGCCAATCAATCGCACACTTGTGTGGTTACCCCACACGAACATTGTAGGTTCCCTTTGAATGGGGTAGTTATTGTACCAAAACGGATTCCCCCACAAAATGGTTGAAGGCAGAGGTTGGATAGGATCTCTCATAGTACATGGAAGAGGGCACCATGCCAGGTCAGCCAAGTGCGGGTTGATGTGCACCTTGAATTGGGCCGGACAGTGAGCGTGATGACAACGATCGAGGTGATGAAATGACTGCTGTCTGTGAAACACAATGCCCCAAGGAAGTTGATTACCCTTCTGGCATGGAAAGATGAAGGTCATGGGACGCTCTATAGAGCGTTCCGTGTCAAAATGTATATGTGAAGGGGTGTGATCACGACATCTAGACGAGCAGAACACCGTGCAAACTGTTCTTGAGGCTGAACATGTCATGAGTGCCCAACACCTCTGTTTATTGCTTCCACAACTTTCAACCACTCTCCGCCTTCGTTTCGCTGTAGCTAGCCACGTTTGCGTGTTGGGAGGGTAACACATGGGCATTGCCCTCGAGAAAGTATAGATAGAGTATGTGGCGGCACGCAAAGCACTGTGTGTATGACTCTCCCACGTGAGGTGTATCAAGCTACACACAAAGTTATCCGTGAGGAAACAAATAGCTAGGGGTCATAATGGTGTGAAGCTGAGTTGTTCAACCCCTAGATTATGTGAAACCGGGAAGGAGCTCCCTGTTTCTCCGGACGCTGATGACAAGGAGACACTCCTTGTGGCACGAGGAAGGCTAGGAAACTGGACAAAACCACATGCCTAGTTTGTACCAATGTTTGTTGCACTTGGCAACACTCTGCTACAAGTCACCTACCCAATTTTTTACGCGGACATCTGCCTGGTGATGATGCTTGGTGTTGCCTGCTCAATCCGTATTGTTCCCATCGTTGAAAAAAGCGCAGCCTAGATGAGTTGGAGGCGCCTGTAGTGGAAGCAGTGCTGGCTAGGAAGGATGGCAAACTATGGCCCTTGGCGAGGGTACGCACGTGTGTGCTCTCCGCTTCTGAGTTTTCTCTCCCTTTATCGTGGACTTTCGAGTGCAGGAGCCCTCTGCAAAGCGTACTTGGGGCTTGAAAATGTATATTTTCTACTCTATATCGCCAATGACGGAGGTGATCATTTGTACTATATTCAGGCTATGCCTAGGTCTGCTGCGAGATGAATGTTTTACAGTGATGTCATTCTTCCAACAACAAATTTAAAGTCTCTGGGTTGGCTCCGTTATGGCCTTCTCTCAAGAAGGTCAAAGCCTCGAACATGATTTGGATGCATGTGGAAAATCTATTGTGCACCCAAGCTGCCATATGTTGCTGCTTTGTCACAGTTCCCGGGCGCTCATGAATGCATTTGCGAATGTACCTAGACTCTGTTCTGGTGGGTGCGGACAATGAGGGAGAAATGATGCGGATATGAAAAATGATAAAGAGTGCATCAGTCATGAAGATGAACCCTAGGCATCAGCGTTGGTCCCAGTGGAACCCTTTCCTCCGTTGGGAAGCTCTGCAGAAGTGCCCGTTGTGGCTTGGAGATGAATGGAAAGCGGATAAAACATCCCTTTCGAAGCTTGTGCCAGCTGTGGATGTGGAGTTCATGATGATAAGGCCATGGTGTTGAAGAGAAGTCTAGCAGTGACGACGAGGGAGGATGATGATGGTTCAACGAACGTTTGGACTACCCAGGTGATGCCAAGTCGCGGAGAACCAACCTCCTTTGCGGCCAAGCCCTACGACATGGTGTGCCTCTTTTTGCGTTCTTGATGGGCTTTTGTGACCTGTTTCCGGACTCCGAAACGCTTTGTAGAGCGTGCTTTCAATATAAAAGTCACAAATTCACCCGCAAATATGTGTATTTGACAGGTATTGTGCGGCCTTACACCTGAGAGTCCAGATGATGTGCATCTAATCATTGTGAAATATCTGATGAAGAATGTTTCAATTTGTGTGGCAGGGAAAGCAACGGACATAAGACACATGTGCCGTTTCTTGAAGGATTTGGATGAAACTTATGGTTGGTAATGGGCACATATGAATGTATATGAACGGCCGTTGTTTCATAGTATTTATCGATATGCGGAGCAAATTCCACTCATCGGCACACCCAACAAGGTTGCAAGTAAGTTGTGTGTTGTACCCCTTTTCATGAATTTCCTGTTCAACTCCGCAATAGACTTACTTTGTATCATTCATTGAGGAACTTTTTGGCGTGCACACATACCCGAGAAACTATTTAGAGCCGGATGCTATGTCTCTACTGTGGTGCATCGGTAAGAGTGGGTGAAATCAGTGCAAAATGGGTACCCAGTTCATGTACCCAAGCTCGGGCAGAAGAAAGTGATGGTGAGGAGATATATTAGGTTGGTGATGGAAAAGGTGATGGATGGATGAAGAAGAGTCAGGCAGACCTTCGAAAGAAGGTGACCCCCTCCAAAAGCGAGCGAACTTTTGGAAAAGGTGCTGACGACTTGCAGGACTGCGAGGACGGTTTTGGTGCATGCAACAGACAATTTCAACCCCCAACAAGATTGGAATCTTTTCACAATAGGGTCCTGGGGGCTGTTGCTAGTAGGGCAAAGCCCAAGGCCACACCCAAGAAGAAGTATTGGTTGTTGTGTTCACTGCTCCACTCAAATTGTTCCAACTGTTCTACTTTGATTTTTACACTATTCTTATAGCGGAAAAAATAAATTCATGGTGTTTGTCTAGTTTCACAATGCAAGAACACCGTGTAGAGCAGTCTCCGCTACCATCCTCGCCCCCAATTGTGCTTGATTGTGTGTTTTGACACCACGTTGTTTTCAACCAATGCTTGAGATATATGTACGCACTTTTTAATATGTAGTGCATTCAAGGTTATGGGCATTCTGCCAATCATTGAGGTTTTGCAGAATGCTTCACGTTTCCTAGTACGGTTTGACGATCAATCTCTTCACATTCACTTTTTGTGTCGCTTTGTGTGTGTTACCTTGGTACCCTGTTGCCCTGCATTCTGCAGTTCCAAGTATGACACTAGGTATTGGGTGAATGAAACATGTGTGTGGTAGTCATGTTGTAAAGAGCCAATCCTACATGCACACTGCTCGCTGCGCAGGTGAACAACTTTCCTTGAACGTGTGTTGCATGTGGACTGTTAGGGTACACGGAGGGGGGGGTCATAGCCAAGTTTGGAATATTGGACCACAAACCCTGTACGTGGAGCAACAAATTTTGGGACCAATGTTGCTAACCACATGTGCGCTATATATACCCAACGGGTGTTCACCCCCCATTTCAAAATGGGGTGCTTTACGCGGCCACTTCAAAACTTTTTTTTACGATGGGCTAGAACCCTATTGGGGTCTCGGCGACTTAGTGCGTAGAGGTGCCTAAGATACAGGTCAGGGAGTGCATCATCATTCATTGACTTTCCCGATTCCAACTTTGTGATTCAACAAGGTACTTGGTTCTCCTTGTACGGCCTTGGGACCCAAGAAATCCACGTAGGTTGGGTCACGCATCACGCCGGGATGTCTGACAATAGTGAACACCCAACGTGTTGCACTGATGGCGGTCCTCCGTAAAAAAAAGGTAAAAAATTGGCACAATGATGTTCATCGTTGAGTTTTCTAAATTTGGTGTGGTCATGCTTTCCCTCGTTTTATTAGATGTGTGTGTCAACTACACAATCTTTCCAATAGCAATAATGGTGTTGCAAAAGGGGGGTTTTCCACGGCCTTTTTGTACCATAGGTCCGCAGCACCCTTTGCTAGGGAGGGTCGTAGCTAAAAGAAGTTTTTGGGTGCTCTGTGGACTCTGTGTTCGTAGTGCCGCCCAGGCCTTTGGATCTTTCGAGATGTCACTACCATCTCTGCTCTTATTCCATTTGCATTCATTTGTGTAGCGGTACGGGCCCATGCCCAACCCTTGGAGGATTAGCTGTTGATGGGAGCCGCAAATGTTGGCATGAAGTACATTGGCAACGGTCCATATGGGGGTATGGGGCCATGCCTAGAGCTGTGAGGATCTACCAATGGACTTCTCGATCAACTGCAAGCGGTGTTGCCAACACATGCAGTTTGTTTGGGGCCATGGATTGCATTGCTGATGACATTTAGGAAACTGCCCCCCTCTTGGTGGGGTGTGTGGGCAGCTTTAGGCGCCGGCTTTGTAGCTTGCTGACGAGTTAGAGTGGAGGGCCCCACTCTCCAAATGCTTACCCCTTAGGACACCTCGTCCTTGCCCAAGGTACGCAAAGCACTTTCGTCCGATTTTTGGTCAAAATTTGCCGCTCCACGTGCTACTTTTGGTGTAATAGAAACCCGCAGCCCTTTTTTCCAAGGCTCAGATTTTAGGTGTCATTTTTTAAATCATCCACCCTTTGTTCGGACTCCCCAAAAGTAACCAAAACAACGGCGTGTCCGAAATGACCTATATCGATGACCCCTGCATGGTAGTTCAACGTCGCCTAGCATTTGCATATGTAAATACCCAACTCAACACAGGTTCTTCAGGAGTTGCAATTACGTCCCATAGGTCCCAAGTCAGCGGTTGACACCACATATCACTTACAACTACACCAATTGAAATTGTTTGTCTTCACCGCCTTCCACAACTATGTCGTTCCTTATACTGTTATAGTTATCGGGAGCCACAGATTTTCTTTATCAACGAACGAGTACACCTAAACCAATAGCCACTATACCCCACCTCTAGACATCTCCCCCTTGCATGTAAACATCTCCCCCGAGGACACCTGACATGCAAGGGTTATGTAGGCACATTGTTGACCTCCACTTTGGAGACTACGATACAGCAAAGGTTATGGAGCTACGTGGATTCCTTCGGCTTGCTTTGGACCTTGAGAACAACAAGGGCTATGTAGTACGTTTGATTCTTCCCTGCTTCGGTGACCTCAAGTTGGTAGGGGTTATGTAGCCCATTTGGATTCCTCCCCACTTTGGGGATCCCAAGGCGGCAAGGGTTATGTTCCCTTTTTGGTTCTTCCCCAGCTTGGGGCCGGGAATGTAGGGGTTATGTTGCCCATTTGAGTTCCTCTTTGGGCACTTCGAGTTGGCAAGGGTTATGAAGCTTGGTTGGATTCCTTCATGCTTTGGGGACTCTGAGTTGGTGGGGGTTGCATAGCCCGTTTCGATTCCTCATTGCTAATAGTCGTCGCTTTTTTCGCCCATTTAGTTCCGTGAAAGAAAAAAACTTTGGGCTTGTTGGCTGGTGTGTTTCGTGTCTGGATACCAAATTGGAAATCCCACTTTTACCAATCTTAACCATCTTTATGAAGAAATGTCGCAGTGAAGGTTCATAACTTTTGGTTGTGACAAGCATTGGAGATTGTGCGCAACAATTTTGACCGGCATCCGTGCACCCATGTTTCACTTATAGTGTATGATTCCTCCCAATCCACACAGCTCTTTGGCCCCCCCATGGCAAAGGAAGGGTGAGGGTATGGGTTAGGAGGAAAGCCTACACCATAAATGACAAATTGGTGCACAGCTGCCGGTTGAAACTCCAAAGCATAATCTGCAACGGTTGTCACAACCAAAAAATATGAGCCTTCTTTGTTGCATTTGTCACAAATATGGTCAAAAGCAGTGGCTATTAGCAAAATTTACCACACAAATACCCAGTGCGGTGGATTTTGTCAACCACCAGGCTACTTGTTGGATTTAGGCCGGATCATAGAAAGTGTGCCAAGTAACCACTCTGGGTTGCAGATCCATCCCTAGAATGTGTCCCAAGGCCCAATGGATTTTTGGATGCCTTCACGACTAACAAAAGGATTGAAACCTCAATTCGTTCATGATTATCATTGTCAAAGGGATAGGACACACCTTTCCATGTGTGGGTACTTGTTCATTTGTGTGACTGTGGAGATTCCCTCCCAGACAGAATCAACTTCCATGTTGCACAATATGTCAATATCAATATCGCTGCAGTGTCAATGAGACCCTAAATATGAATCTGACAATGAAGGTGATGAGGAGGGTGAAGATAACAATGACCCTGATGCGCTTGAGGATGCCATTGATGCATTTGTACTCGTGCTTGTCCAGAATGAATCCCTACTCACCAAAGCCACCATCCTCATCAATGTTAGCGCCGGGTGGCCCCGAGAAAGTTTCCCCCTATTTTCCCCCGGGTCTCCCCCCCTTTTCCGAAGGGGCCCCGCACAACAATGCACCAATTTGGGTGTTTGACGCCAACAATCATACAATGATGTGCACAGCTAGGAGAGGGCAAGGATTGAGCAATTATTTTGTCATTTGTCGCATTGGGGATTGGTTAGGAACGTTTGGCATGGCGGTGTTGTGAGTTGTACCAATGTGTGCGCATATGTGTGCATTTCATGAAGTTTGGCATTAGGAGGCAAGTACGGTATCAACCTTATGGTCCATGGGACCATGTGCCTCTGCATGTTTGGGCCATTGTAAATGCCCGAAGCAGCGCCTTGGTAGATGATTGTGATGATGATGAAGAAGACGTTTGTCCTTTGCGTTGTCACAAACACACCACCACAGCTTGTGGCAGTGCAATGAGAAGTATTACGCTCATTGTATTGACACTCGCATTTGTGGTGATGAAGTTGTGCATGTTGCACTATAATTCTCTCCTCCTCCTTTGCCTCTTTGAACCCATGTTACAATATATAACACAATCCTAGACTAACAATAAATGAAAGCCTTTCTGATCGCCCACATTTTTGGTTTATCGTGTCCTTTGTGCTTAGTGTTCCTGGGCTCTAGGAGTGAGTAATGCTTGGGGGGTAAAGCATTGGGATAGATGGCTGAAGCATTGATTTGGATGCGGGCGCGCTTGGTGCGCGCTGGGCAAACATTACCCCTTTCTGAGCATGTTCTTTGGCTGCCCTGCCCTACACTGCAAGTGCAATTTCCATGGAGGACCCCCCCCCCCCCCGACTGGATCCCCTTGTTCCCTTCCCCCCAGCCCCTCCTCTGTTTGAAGCAAGCCTGTTGGTGGTTCAAAAATTATATGTTTCTGCCAAAATTAGTGAAATGCATTTTTTTTTCGATATCCCAATCACCAAAAATGCTAAAAAGCAGCTTGATTTTTACCCCCCTTGCATGGTGTTCATTGTATTGGTAGGGGGTTTGGGGAGGAGGTGGCATTGGTATTTGAACCCAGGACCTCAGTGTTTTAAAATTTCAGATTCCCGACATTGAATTTTTTTCTTGTGCACTGTGGCTGATGATTAGAAAACTGTGCCCAGGCTGGGGTGCACAGGGGAAGGGGGACCTCTCCAAGGTGCATTGCCAGGGCAATAGAAGCTTCCTAATGACGTTGCTTCCATGATCCCTTGACTTCAGTGGAATTTATAACATTTCTGAACAGTAATTGTTGTCCAAACCTACTGTGCCAATAAAGGTGTTGCAACCCCATCCCATATTTGACGATGGCCTGTTTGTCTGCAGACATACCGAACTACTGCAAATGTGTCACTGTCGCCACCTCGTCCTCTTTAAGTGCAATGTTGGCTCCGTGTATCGCGGTCTTGTTAGCCCCAATCCTTTGTGGTATGTATTCGAGACAGAGGGTGTGCGCACGCGCATGTGTGCGTTAAACAGGGAGAGTTGCTTGTTAAACAGGGAAAGGTGCTTGTTGGTCACCACAACGCGTTTTGTTGCCTGCACGTTCACAATTTTCGCTTTTGCGGAGCGTCTTGTTCTCTGTATCACACGTTTGCTCGTCTGCACATTCGTGTATATGGTTGGGGTTGCCATACATGTTTCAGGTGCAGGAGTATGACGGGTATCCCTCTCTTTCCCCCTTTTGGACATCAGGATTGCGGAGTGTGTGGTTTTTTGGCGATTTTTTTTCGCTCCAAACATCACCTCAAGCCACCTGTGCTCCCTTGGTCGTGTAGAATCATGTTTAATCTGGATGGCATGACACAACACTTCATTGAAGGGCTGGTGTGGCAGCCAAGGGCCACTCTATCGGATTTGATTAGACGTGTTCATTCGATTGTGAATGGTTGTGTAGCCGTCAGAATCTGGTTTTCGTTGACCACCCTTTACCACCGCAAATGTCCAGGATGTTCTGTATGGGGCAGAGTTTTTCTCTAATTTTTTTCATGAGGGCTGCTTTGCCAAATGCGCAGCCCGCATTTTTCTCCTCTTTCCTCGGCTGAAATGTGGTCTGAACCCCCCCCCCCCCCATTTTCTGATTTTGAGGATGATGAAAACACCTTTGATGTGTTCACCATTTTTGCACACTGCGCATCGGCACCAAGGTGCCAAAGCTGCTGTGAACTGTGCATTGGCACCAAGCTGCCAAAGCTGCTGTGAACTGCGGTGCAGGGTTGCGGATGGTGGTTGCGGGTTGTTGAGGTTTGTGAAGTAACATGGAGGGGTGTGAAGGGTTACCGAGAACTGGTGGTGAACAGTTGCAAGCAGTTGTTAAGTGTTGTGTGAAGGGTTGTGAAGGATTGGTCAGGATTATGAAGGGTTCTTCAGTTTGTTGAAGAGTTGTCATGGTGAACTGTTTGGGGATGTTTAAGGTTCTGTCAAGTGCTCTTCAGGGCTGTCTCCGGTTGTTGAAGGATTAGGGGATTGCGAAGATTTGTGGTGAATGCTGGTCGGTCAGTGGCCCAGCTTTAGTGCATCTAGCCGCCATTTGACCTTTCCTTTCTATATCTACAATTAGAATGTTGACAAAGGCACTACAAGCAATGCTACAATAATGGCTGGAGGACTCTGACATGTAGAAATATGCACCCATGCATCCCTACACATTGCTGTGTGGTTGGATTTTCTTTTGGCCTACACCAACGGGCCAACTTGGTGACCAATGTACCCGCGGTCCAGCCGGACTTGTGGAGTTGGGGCTAAGTGAGCTGCACCATTGGTTTAGTTAGGGTGAAGTGGTTGTTTTCATGCATTTCTATGGCCACAATCCTATGTGTTAGGGGTGCGGGGGGCAATTTGGATGTTTCCAAGGTGATTTTCATACCCATCTCATCGGTATTTGACACAAGGTGTCATTTTTTTTGTAAAAAGGTAATTTTACTTCTCCTTTTGACTTAGCCTCCACTGAACATGTGCCGAACCGCCAAGTCAACTTTCGGTCAGGGTTCACTTAGCTTTCACTATGCTTTCACTTAGCCTTCACTTGGCATTCACTGAAAGCTGGAAAAGGTCGCTTTGGGGCAAAATGAAGGTTCAGTTCGGGTGAATCAAACTATTCTTCCCTCCGTTCTCTCCCATTTGCCCCCACCCTATCGACCCCGCCCATACCTAGTTTCACCTTCTCATCACATGTCGTTTCATTTTTTTCACATGTATGCCCACCCATGTGCCCCCAGCCCACCCCTCTGCTTCCATGCATCCTACTGCCCCTTCTCCTCCCCTCCCTTTGTCGTGCTTGCCCCTCTCTCGTCCCCATGCCCATCCCTTCACCTCTCTTGCTAGTCACCTCCCCTTGCCCGTGTCCAGACATTGCTTTGCCACTTTTTTTCTTCTATGCCGGTCACAGCGATGCGTGGCTGATGGAGAATGTGGTTTTTATATAGCTATGCCACACAAGTGTGTGTGTTGGTGTGTGTGGTTGTGTGTGTGTGTGTGTGTGTGTGTGTGCTTGCCCGTGCGTAGTGTGTGCTATAGTTGTTGGTTGTTTGTTCATTGAGTTCTGTCACGAAGTTTGTGTGTATGGCTGGGTCTAAGGGCGGGTGGTTGCATGGATTTGTAGGTGAAGTGATCCCCTCCTATGTGTGTTGGTGGGTTTGCGGACAAGTGTGTGTGTTTGTGTGTGTATGTGTTGGTGGGTGACTGTATGGGTGCATGAATGCATGTGTGGGTGGCTGAGATTGTGTGCGTGTGTGCGCGCGCTTGTGTGTGTGTGTGTGTGTGTGCGTGGGTGTGTGCGTGTGGCTGGATGAGTGTGTTGATTCTGCTACAATTGTTAGATGTCCCTTTTCAAACTATCCTTTTGATAGTGTCCTTGGTTTCGATGTCGTGTTGAGAGGGCTGCGGTTGCACTGGTATGGTGTTGGCTGTGGTTGTGGCTATGGCCTCGGTCATGGCTATGGCTGTTGTTGTTATTGTGGCCGTAGCCGTGGTTGTGGTTGTGGTTTAGGCTGTGTTTGTGGCGGAGCCTATGATTGTGCTTGTGGCTATGGCTGCGGTTTTGGTTGAGGTTGTTGCTATGGCGGTGGGGGTTAATGTAGTTGCGGCTGTGGCTCCGCCTCCGGGTGCAACTGCATTTGCCGTCGTGTCTTTGAGTCTCGCTGCGGCTATGGTTTTGGCTTTGGCTATAGCTGTAGCGGATGTTATGGTTGTGGTTTTGGCTGATGTTGTGGGTGTGGCTGTGTTTTTGGCTTGGGCCGTGCTGATAGCAATGCGTTTGGCGACATATGCGGTGGTGGTTGTGGTCGTGGCTGTGGTGTGGTTGTTGCCGTGACACTGGCTGTGGCAGCCGTGCCTGTGGTTGTGGCTATAAATGTGGTTGAGGCTGTAGATGTGATTGTGCCTCTGATTGTGCATGTGGTTCTTGCTGTGTTTGTGGCTTTGGTTGTGGTTGTGGTTGTGGTTACGGTTTTGGTGGTGGTCATGGCTTCAGCTGTGGTTGTCCCTATTGTCTGGTTGTCTATGGTGTAGGCGTTTTGTGTTTGTTGGGAGGGGAATGAAATGGCTAGAGAAAATGGGCTGCGGACTGAAAGCTAAGTTAACTGAGTGGCGCGCATACTGAAAGTTGATGAAATTTTTGGCACGGTCAGCGAATGCTTTCATTCTCCTCCGTGCATGCGTAGAAAACATACACAACAGAGGACATGGACAACCACATACATACATATACATGTATATATATAGTCATAGGCATAGTCATAACCACTTATCATGCCGTCTACTGGAGTTACCGGGCATCTCGCACCGACAGGTGGTTCCTGCCTTGCTCGATCCCGTGGGTCCCAGGGCTGCCTGAGGTGGCCCACAGCATGACGGAGGACCCAGAGGACCGGGGATACCGGCCAACCAGGCTTTGGGGGCAGTTGCAACTGCAAAGCGTGAACATTAGCAATAGTGACCAGCGCTGGCCCGTTGATTCGCCGGGGGTAAGCGGCAAGGCATGGCAGAGCAGCAGCATTGCAACAAGCAAGCACAACTCCTAGGGGGGCAGCACTGCAGCAACCAAGAAACAAAGCAGCAAGCATGGGCACAAGACGAGATTGAAGATGGTGACGCTAACCACGTGCTGGCTCGAAGGTCTTGCGGCCCGCTGCAGGCCCAGCGCGGTCCCAACCGTAGTCAACGGGGTGCTCACCGGCCAAGTAGTCAGGGACGTAGCTGTCCGCCGTGTTAGGGCCCCACCACTTCTTGCGGTCAGGACCATACCAGCCAGACAAATCCACCTTGGGGGCGGCCTCCTTCTTCTTCCTAGTAGCTGCGAACATGGCAACAAATGGCGTGTACCGGGCGGCAATCTCAAGGGTCAACCTGTTCACCGCAAATGGATCAGCAATGTGGGAGGCCCAGTTCTCAACAGGGCCCTGGCTGGTGACGGTAGCCTGCACGAAGTAGCCGAACTTGGAGAACATGGCCAAACGGCCGTTCCTGGTCTGCTTCACCTTCAGCTCGGCAACCATATCAGGGTCGTCGGCCAAACCCAGAGGGTCAAATCACTTGCCACCAGGGTACACCAGATCAAGGTCACGTCCACCGAATGGACCACCGTTCACACGGTAAGCCTCGATGGCACCCATCAGGACAACCTGGCAGGCCAACACAGCATGGATGGACTGGGCGTGCACCAACACGGGGGCACCCATGTAGTTCAAGGCATCAGACTCGAAGATCATAGCAACAGCCTTGAACCACACACGTTTGCTGGCACCATTGTTGATGGCACTGTACTTCTGCAGCAGCTCAGGGGTCAGGCACCAAAGAGTACCCAACACAGCTCAGCGATCATGCAGCACCTCAGCCTCGCTGAGGCGCTTGAAGGTTTTGGGGTCTGCTGGAAGCCCAGCTGTCCCAACCTTAGTCACCAGGGTACTCTCCGGTCAAGTAGTAAGGGACGTAGCTCCCCGCAATCTTAGGGCCCAACCATTTCTTGCGGTCAGGGCCATACCAGCCAGACAAATACTCCTTGGGTGCGGCAGCCTTCTTCTTCCCAGCAGCTGCGAACATGGCAACAGATGGCGTGTACCGGGCGGCAATCTCAAGGCTCAACCTGTTCACTGCAAATGGATCAGCAATGTGGGAGGCCCGGTTCTCACCAGGGCCCTGGCCGGTGACGGCAGCCTGAACGCAGTACCCGAACATGGAGAGCAGCGCCAAACGGCCATTCGTGATCTCCTTCACCTTCAGCTTGGCAGCCATATCAGGGTCGTCGGCCAAACCTAGGCGGTCAAATCGCTTGCCGCCATGGTACACCAGATCAAGGTCACGTCCACCGAATAGACCACCATTCACACGGTAAGCCTCGATGGCACCCATCAGGACAACCTGGCAGGCCAACACGGCAAGGATGGACTGGGCGCGCACCAACACGTGGGCACCCATGTAGTTCAAGGGCATCAGACTTGAAGATCATGGCACCAGCCTTGAACCACACCACTATGCTGGCACCATTGTCGATGGCAGTGTACTTCCGCAGCAGCTCTTGGGTGAGGCACCAGAGAGTACCCAACATAGCCCAGCGATCGTGCAGCACCTCAGCCTCGCGGACGCGCTCGAAGGTCTTGGGGTCCGCTGCATGCCTAGCGCTGTCCCAACGGTAATCACCACGGTGCTCACGGCCCCCTAGGCAAGGACGTAGCTGTCCGCAGTGTTAGGGCCCAACCACTTCTTGCGGTCAGGGCCAAGGTAGCCCGTCAAATCCACCTTGGGGGCGGCGGCCGTCTTCCTCCCAGCAGCTGCGAACATGGCAACAGATGGCGTGTACTGGTTGGCAATCTCAAGGGTCAACCTGTTCACCGCAAATGGATCAGCAATGTGGGAGGCCTAGTTCTCAACAGGGCCGTGGCCGGTGACGGCAGCCTGCACGAAGTAGCCAAACATGGAGAGCACCGCCAAATGGCCGTTCGTGATCTCCATCACCTTCAGCTCGGCAGCCACATCAAGGTCGTCGGCCGAACCCAGAGGGTCAAATTGCTTGCCACCTGGGCACGCCAGATCAAGGTCACATCCACCGAATGGACCACCGTTCACACGGTAAGCCTCGATGGCACCCATCAGGACAACCTGGCAGGCCAACACGGCATGGATGGACTGGGCGTGCACCAACACGGGGGCACCCATGTAGTTCAAGCCATCAGACTCGAAGATCATGGCACCAGCCATGAACCACACACGTTTGCTGGCACCATTGTTGATGGCAGTGTACTTTTGCAACAGCTTGGGGGTCACACACCAAAGAGTACCCAACATAGCTCAGCGAGCGTGCAGCACCTCAGCCTTACGCAGGCGCTCGAAGATCCTGGGGTCTGCTGCAAGCCCAAGCCCAGCACCGTCCCAACCGTAGTCACCAGGGTACTCACCGGTCAAGTAGTCAGGGACTTAGCACAACACTGTGCGAAGCAATCTACACGACGACCCCCGCACTACCCTACCCTTCCGTGTTCTGCCCCCCTGCGTGGGTTGTGTTGGGCCCGCCCCCCAAGAGTCGTGGCCTTGTCCCCCCGTCCTACTCTAGGCCCCGTTGTCTGAGCACTAAGCACGACACTATGCTAAACATTTTGCACAACATCCCCTGCCCCACCCCACCTTTCCTTGTACTTTCCCTGTGCCCGGCTCTGTGGGACCACGCCCCCCGCCCCCCCCCCCCCCGGTGTTCTGGCCCTGTCCCCCCGTCCTTCTCCATCTCCCTCTGTATGTGCGCGCACTGTGCAGAGCAATATGCGTAGCAGACCCACTCCCACTCCTCCCTCTCCCTTTGGGTGCCCGTTCCTGGGGCTTCCCCAATGCCTTGGCCCTTCCCTCCTTCTGGTTGTCCTACCCTTGTCCCTTGTGGTTGCACATGCACTATGCAGAGCACCAAGCACAGCAAGGCACGGCAATGAGCGCAACACTCACCCGTGGTACCATCATTCGGGCGGCCCCATGAGCAGCTTGAACTGCCACGCCCCGTGGGTAGCACGTTGCGGCCGCCCTCCGCTCCCATAGCCCCCGTAGGAGCTGCCGCCGCGGGTGGCCGGTCCTAATGCCGCGGGGGGCGCAGCCCTTGTAGGCCCCGGCTTCTCCCCGGCTAGGATTTCATTGTGCCCCCCGCAGCGCCTGTTCGCCGAGGGAGATCTAGCAAAAGATCGTGCAGGAATCGGAAAAAAAATTATACACGCTCAGAAAGCATACAACCACACAAACTCATCGAATTGCACATCAGCGTGGCCAACAACTCACGGGTCAAGGAGCCCAAAGTTGCCCTACATAGCGCAACGAGCGTGGATCAACTCTCTCACGGTATGCGGCGAAGGTGGTAGGGTCAGCGGCCAAACCGGTGGCGTCCTAACCGTAGTCACCAGGGTACTCACTAGTGAGGTAGTGAGGGGCGGAGGCATGAGAGAATGGGCCCAACCACTTGTTGCGCGCAGGGCCATACCAGGCAGCGGTGGTGAACATGGCCACAGGGGGAGGAGCAAACTGGGTAACATTGGCGCTGGTCATACCTTTCACGGCGAATGGGTTGGTGATGTGGGAGGCCCAGCTAGCAATTGGACCCTCACTAGTTGCAATGGCCTGCACGTAGTAGCCGAACATAGAGAATATAGCCAAAAGGCCGTTCTTGATCTCCTTCATCTTAAGCTCAGCGAAAGTATGACGGTCGTCAGCCAAAACTAGAGGGTTGAAGGCTTCACCAGGGTGGAGTAGATCCAGATCCACGCGCAGAGGAGCACCCTTCACACGGTAGGCCTTAAAGGCACCCATCAAGACAAACTGGCAGGCCACAATTGCAAGGATGGACTAGGCGTGCACCAGGTTGGAGCTGCCAAGGTAGTCCAGACCGCCCTCAGGGAAGATATGAGCACCAGCCTTGAACCACACAGGCTCATCGAACTGGACACCAGTGTACTTGGCCAACAACTCAGGGGTCAAGCAGCCCAAAGTGCCCAACATAGCCCAACGAGCGTGGATCATCTCGGCCTCAGGGTATGCGGGGAAGGTGGTAGGGTAAGCAGCCAAACAGGCGTCGTCCCAACCGTAGTCACCAGGGTACTCACCAGTGAGGTAGTGAGGCATGGAGGCATCAGAGAATGGGCCCAACCACTTGTTGCGCTCAAGGCCATACCAGACAGCGGTGGCGAACATGGCCATAGGGGAAGGAGCAAATTGGGTAACATTGGCGCTGGTCATACCTTTCACGGTGAATGGGTCAGCGATGTGGGGGGCCCCGCTCTCAACGGGACCCTCTCCAGTCGCGATGGCCTGCACGTAGTAGCCGAACATAGATACAGCCAAGCGGCCGTTCTTGATCTCTTTCAGCTTAGCGAAAGTGTCATACACAACAGGGGACATGGACAACCACATACATACATACATACATACATACATACATACATACATACATACAAACATACATATATATATATATATATATATATGTCCGAAAACCTGGGGGGGGGGTCATTGATGGTTTTGATGTTGTTGTTGTTGTTGTTGTTGTTAGGGCACCCAGCACGTGCCGGCGGGAGAAATTGCCAGACACGCTCTCCCTGGGCAGGGCGCAAGGGAGCAGTCGGCCGGCGTCACGCTGGCCGGGCGTGTGCCGACAACGACGGAGGGGGGGGGGGGGGGGGGGTTCCGCCTTCTGTCTGGGGGGGGGGGAGGGGGCGCGCGTCGCTGTGGGAGGGACCACCTGCTCGTGTGACCCTGGTTCCCTCCCCCGCTGTGGGGGGAGGGTGCGCGCACTTGTGCGAAACGGAGGCGGGATGGGGGGCGGGATGGAGGGACCACCTGTCCGGGGACCTGTGGGGCCCCGGTTCCCCTTGCTTCCAGCCGCCACTCCCCCGTGTCAGAAGAGGGGGCTACGTCCCGTGCGGAGGTGGAGTAAGGGGGGGGAGGGGGCGGGGACTATGTATGGTCTATCCCCTGGTGCCCGTCCCTGTGTCCCGTGTGCGGGAGGCCGCGCGGCACGGCCGGCGGGGGGGTCCAGGCCTGGGCCGGGCGCGTGGGTAGCGGCGGGCGGCCGAGGCGGAGGCGGCGCCATGCGGGTGCGGGGCCCGTGGCGGTCACGGGGCGGTGTGGGCGGACCGGCCGGCGGCCGGCGGTGGCCCTGAGAGCCCCACTCCATGGGGTCGGCGAGCGCGCTGGGGGCGCGCGCGCCGCGCAGGCCTGGCCGTGGGGGGCGCGTGCGCAAGGGCGTCGGCGCGCCCGATGCGGGCCCCACCGTGGGCCGCGGGACCAGCGGCAAGCTGCAAGCGTGGCCTGGGGGCCGAGGCCGGGGCCGGGCGCGTGGGTAGCAGCGGGCGGCCGAGGTGGAAGCGGCGCCATGCGGGTGCGGGGCCCGTGGCGGCCGCGGGGCGGCGCGGGCGGACAGGCCGGTGGCCAGCGGCAGCCCTGAGAGCCCCACTCCATGGGGTCGGCGGGCGCGCCGGGGGCACGCGCGCCGCGCAGGCCAGGCTACGGGGGGCGCGTGTGCTAGGGCGCCGGCGCGCCCGATGAGGCCCCCTCTGTGGGCTGCGGGACCAAGGGCAAGGGCACCGCGTGGGGCCGCGCAGGGGCACGGCATGGGGCCGCGCAGGGGCGTAGCAGCGTGGGGCCGCGCAGGGGCGCAACGTGCGGCTGCGTAGGGGCTGCGCAGGGGCGCAGCGTGGTGCAGTGAAGGGGCGCAGCAGTGTGGGGCCGCGCAGGGGCGCAGCGCGGGGCTGCGCAGGGGCGCAGCGTGGGGCTGCGTAGGGGCGGTGGGGGCACGGCGTGCACGTTGGGGGGGGGTGGGGGGGGCTGTGAGCTGGTGGGTGGGTGCGCGCGCGAGGGGGACGGGGGTGCGGTGAGCTCCGCCGCAAAGCGTCACCGTGCGGCCGACCGGGCGGAGGAGCGGCCGGGGCTGGCCAAAGTCGGCCGGGGAGCCGAGGGCGCTTGAGGTGTCGGGGGGGCCGCGGTCAGCGGTGGGGCCCGCACCCCGCTCGGCGAGGACGAATCCCGCCGAGCATCATCCACGGGGGCGAATCCTGACGGAGGCGGGGGGGAGCGCCACGCCGTCCCCTCGCGGGCGAACCGGACCGGGACGGGCCCCGCCGGAGGGATACCGGGGGGGCGGGCGGGGCTGGGCACCGGGGCTCCGGGGCCCGGGTCCCTGGTGGTTGTGGGCCGGCGCGGGGGAGACCGGGCGGGCCTCTCGGCTGCGGCTGGTGAGGGGGGGCGTGGAAGGGCCGGGCGGGCTCGCGGGCGTACCCCGAGAGGCCCTCGGGGGCTGGGCGAGGGCTCCCGAGGGCGGCCGTTCCTTGAGGGGGGGGGGGGTAGCTCCCTGCCCGGGCTGCGCGAGGGCGCAGCGCGGTGCGGTGCAGGGGCGCAGCCGTGTGGGGCGGCGCAGGTGCACAGCAGTGTGGGGCCGCGCAGGGGTGCAGGGTGCGGCCGTGCAGGGGTGCAGAGTGGGGCCGCGGAGGAGCGCGGCGTGGGGCCGCGTATGCGCGCGGCATGGGGCCGCGCAGGGGCGCAGCAGCGTGGGCCCGCGCAGGGGCGCGGCGCGGGGCTGCGCAGGGGTGCAGCGTGGGGCCGCGGAGGAGCGCGGCGTGGGGCCGCGTATGGGCGCGGCATGGGGCCGCGCAGGGGCGGGGCGCCGGGCTGCGCAGGGGCGCAGCGTGGGGCTGCGCAGGGGCGCAGCCCGGGGCCGTGCATGGGCGCGGCATGGGGCCGTGCAGGGGCGCAGTAGCGTGGGGCTGCGCAGGGGCGCAGCGTGGGGCTCCCCAGGGGTGCAGCAGCGCGGGGCTGAGCAGGGGCGCAGTGTGGGGCTGCGCAGGGGCGCAGCGCGGGGCTGAGCAGGGGCGTAACGTGGGGCTGCGCAGGGGCGCAGTAGTGTGGGGCTGCGCAGGGGGGCAGCGTGGGGGCTGGGCAGGGGCGCAGCGCGGGGCGGGGCAGGGCCGCAGCGTGGGGCTGGGCAGGGGTGCAACGTGGGGCCGCGCAGGAGTGCAGCGTGGGGCCGCGCATTGGCGCGGCATGTGGCCGCGCAGGGGCGCGGCGTGGGGCTGCGCAGGCGCGCAGTCGCGCCGGGCTGCGCAGGGGCGCACCGTGGGGCCGCGCGGGGGCGCGGCGCGGGGTTGCGCAGGGGCGCAGCAGCGTGGGGCTGCGCCGGGGCGCGGCATGGGTCCGGGAAGGGGCACAGCAGCTTGGGGCTGAGTAGGGGCGCAGCGTGGGGCCGCGCAGGGGCGCAGCAGAGTGGGGCGGCGCAGGGGCGCAACAGTGTGGGGCTGCGCAAGGGCGCAGTGCGGGGCTGCGCAGGGGCGCAAGAGCGTGGGGCCCCGCCGGGGCGCGGCATGGGGCCGTGAAGGGGCGCAGCAGCGTCGCGCTGCGCAGGGGTGCAGCGTGGGGCTGAGTAGGGGCGCAGCATGGGGCTGCGTAGGGGCGCAGCGCGGTGCGGCGCAGGGGCGCAGCTGTGTGGGGCGGCGCAGGGGCGCAGCAGTGTGGGGCTGCGCAGGGGCGCAGCGCGGGGCGGCGCAGGGGGGCAGCGCGGGGCCGCGCATGGGCGCGGCATGGGGCCGTGGAGGGGTGCAGCAGCGTGGGGCTGCGCAGGGGCGCAGCGTGGGGCTGCGCAGGGGCGCAGCGTGGGGCTGCGCAGGGGCGCAGCGTGGGGCCGCGTATAGGCGTGGCATGGGGCCGTGAAGGGGCGCGGCGCGCGGCTGTGCAGGGACGCAGCAGCGTGGGGCTGCGCAGGGGCGTAGCAGCGCGGGGCTGCGCCAGGGCGCAGCGAGGGGCTGCGAATGGGGCGCAGCGGGGGGCTGCGTAGGGGCGCAGCAGCGTTGGGCTGCACAGGGGAGCAGTGTGGGGCTGCGCGGGGGCACGGCAAGGGGCCGTGCAGGGGCGCGGCGCGGGGGCGCGAAGGGGTGCAGCCGCGTGGGGCTGCGCAGGGGCGCAACGTGGGGCTGCGCAGGGGCGCAGCAGCGGGGGGCTGCGCCGGGGCACGGTATGGGGCCGCGAAGGGGCGCAGCAGCGTGGGGCTGCGCAGGGGCGTAGCGTGGGGCTGTGCAGGGGAGCAGCCGCGTGGGGCTGCGCAGGGGCGCAGCGTGGGGCTGCGCAGGGGCGCAGCAGCGTGGGGCTGCGCCGGGGCGCGGTATGGGGCCGCGAAGGGGCGCAGCAGCGTGGGGCTCCGCAGGGGCGTAGGATGGGGCTGAGTAGGGGCGCAGCGTGGTGCGGCGCCGGGGCGCAGCAGCGTGGGGCGGCGCAGGGGCGCAGCACTGTGGGGCTGCGCAGGGCCGCAGCGCGGGGCCGCGCATGGGCGCGGCATGGGGTCGTGGATGGGTGCAGCAGCGTGGGCTTGCGTAGGGGCGCAGCGTGGGGCTGCGTAGGGGTGCAACAGTTTGGGGCGGCGTAGGGGCGTAGCAGTGCGGGGCTGCGCAGGGCTGCAGCGCGGGGTTGCGCAGGGGCGCAACAGCGTGGGGCCTCGCAGGGGAGCAGCAGCGTGGGGCTGCGCAGGGGCGCAGTAGTGTGGGGCTGCGCAGGGGCGCAGTAGCGTGGGGCTGCGCAGGGGCGCAGCAGTCTGGGGCTGCGCAGGGGCGCAGTAGCGTCGGGATGTGCAGGGGCGCAGTAGTGTGGGGCTGCGCAGGGGCGCTGTAGCGTGGGGCTGGGCAAGGGCGTAGTAGTGTGGGGCTGCGCAGGGGCGCGGCAGCGTGGGGCTGTGCAGGGGCGCAGCAGCGTGGGGCTGCGCAGGGGCGCAGCAGCGTGGGGCTGCGCAGGGGTGCAGCAGCCTGGGGCTGCGCAGAGCAGCTGTGTAGGGCGGCGCAGTGGTGGGGGGGCTGTGTAGGGGCGCAGCGGCATGGGGGTGCGCTGGGGCGTAGCGTGGGGCTGCGCTTGGGTTGCGCGTTGCGCAAAGGTGTAGTATGGGGCTGCGCAGGGGTGCAGCAGCGTGGGGCTGCGCAGGGGCGCAGCAGCGTGGGGCTGTGCAGGGGCGCAGCAGCGTGGGGCTGTGCACGGGGGCAGCAGCGTGGGGCTGTGCAGGGGCGTAGCGTGGGGCTGCGCAGGGGCGCAGCAGTCTGGGGCTGCGCAGGGGCGCAGTAGCGTCGGGATGTGCAGGGGCGCAGTAGTGTGGGGCTGCGCAGGGGCGCTGTAGCGTGGGGCTGGGCAAGGGCGTAGTAGTGTGGGGCTGCGCAGGGGCGCGGCAACGTGGGGCTGTGCAGGGGCGCAGCAGCGTGGGGCTGCGCAGGGGCGCAGCAGCGTGGGGCTGCGCAGGGGTGCAGCAGCCTGGGGCTGCGCAGAGCAGGTGTGTAGGGCGGCGCAGTGGTGGGGGGGCTGTGTAGGGGCGCAGCGGCATGGGGGTGCGCTGGGGCGTAGCGTGGGGCTGCGCTTGGGTTGCGCGTTGCGCAAAGGTGTAGTATGGGGCTGCGCAGGGGTGCAGCAGCGTGGGGCTGCGCAGGGGCGCAGCAGCGTGGGGCTGTGCAGGGGCGCAGCAGCGTGGGGCTGTGCACGGGGGCAGCAGCGTGGGGCTGTGCAGGGGCGTAGCGTGGGGCTGCGCTTGGGTTGTGCGTTGCGCAAAGGTGTAGTATGGGGCTGCGCAGGGGCGCAACAGCGTGGGGCTGCGCAGGGGTGCAGCAGCGTGGGGCTGCGCAGGGGTGCAGCAGCATGGTGCTGCGCGGGGGCGCAGCAGCATGGGGCTGTGCAGGGGTGCAGCAGCGTGGGGCTGCGCAGAGCAGCTGTGTGGTGCGGCGCAGTGGTGGGGGGGCTGTGTAGTGGCGCAGCGGCATGGGGGTGCGCTGGGGCGCAGCGTGTGGCTGTACAGGGGCGCAGCAGCGTGGGGCTGCGCAGAGCAGTAGTGTGGGGCGGCGCAGTGGTGGGGGGGCTGTGTAGGGGCGCAGCGGCATGGGGGTGCGCTGGGGCGCAGCGTGTGGCTGTACAGGGGCGCAGCAGCGTGGGGCTGCGCAGGGGCGCAACAGCGTGGGGCTGTGCGGGGCGCAGCAGCGTGGGGCTGCGAAGAGCAGTTGTGTGGGGCGGCGCAGTGGTGGGAGGGCTGTGTAGGGGCGCAGCGTGTGGCCCTACAGGGGCGCTGCCGCGTGGGGCTGCGCAGGGGCGCAACAGCCCCGGGCTGTGCAGGGGCACAGCAACGGGGGGCTGTGCATGGGCGCAGCAGCGTGGGGCTGCGCAGGGTTGCAGCAGCGTGGGGCTGCGCAGGGGTGCAACAGCGTGGGGCTGCGCAGAGCAGCTGTGTGAGGCGGCGCAGTGGTGGGGGGGCTGTGTAGGGGCGCAGCGGCATGGGGGTGCGCTGGGGCGCAGCGTGTGGCTGTACAGGGGCGCAACAGCGTGGGGCTGCGCAGGGGCGCAACAGCGTGGGGCTGTGCGGGGGCGCATCAGCGTGGGGCTGCGAAGAGCAGTTGTGTGGGGCGGCGCAGTGGTGGGAGGGCTGTGTAGGGGCGCAGCGTGTGGCCCTACAGGGGCGCTGCAGCGTGGGGCTGCGCAGGGGCGCAACAGCCCCGGGCTGTGCAGGGGCACAGCAACGGGGGGCTGTGCATGGGCGCAGCAGCGTGGGGCTGCGCAGGGTTGCAGCAGCGTGGGGCTGCGCAGGGGTGCAACAGCGTGGGGCTGCGCAGAGCAGCTGTGTGAGGCGGCGCAGTGGTGGGGGGGCTGTGTAGGGGCGCAGCGGCATGGGGGTGCGCTGGGGCGCAGCGTGTGGCTGTACAGGGGCGCAGCAGCGTGGGGCTGCGCAGGGGCGCAGCGTGGGGCTGCGCAGGGGCGCAGCAGCGTGGGGCTGTGCAGGGGCGCAGCGCGGAGCAGCCCCGGGGGGCAGCGTGGGGCCGTGGACGGGCGCAGCGTGGGGTTGCGCAGGGGCGTAGCGAGCGGCGGCGCAGCGGTGGGACGCTGCGCAGGGGCGCATCATGGGGCCGCGTATGGGCGCGGCGCGGAGCTGCGCAGGGGTGCAGCAGCGTGGGGCTGCGCAGAGCAGCTGTGTGGGGCGGCTCAATGGTGGGGGGGCTGTGTAGGGGCGCAGCGGCACGGGGGTGCGCTGGGGCGCAGCGTGTGGCTGTACAGGGGCGCAGTGCGGCGCTGCGAAAGGGCGCAGCGTGGGGCTGCGTAGGGGCGCAGCAGCGTGGGGCTGCGCAGGGGCGCAGCGCGGAGCAGCCCCGGGGGGCAGCGTGGGGCTGTGGAGGCGCGTAGGGGCGCAGCGAGCGGCGGCGCAGTGGTTGGAGGCTGCGCAAAGGCGCATCATGGGGCCGCGTATGGGCGCGGCGCGGAGCTGCGCGGGGGCGCAGCAGCGTGGGGCTGCGCTTGGGCGCAGTGTGGGGCTGCACAGGGGCGCAGCAGCGTGGGGCTGCGCAAAGGTGTTGTGTGTGGCTGCCTAGGGGCGCAGCGTGGGGCCGCGCAGGGGCGCGGCAGTGTGGGCTGCGCGGGGGCGCACCGGCGTGGGGCCGCGCATGGGCGCAGCAGCGAGGGCTATGCAGGGGCGCAGCAGCGCGGGGCCGCGCGGGGGCGCTGCAGCCCGGGGCTGCGCAGGGGCGCAGCAGCGTGGGGATATGGAGGGGCGCAGCATGGGGCCGCGCATGGGCGCGGCAG
Organism: Eutreptiella sp. 'Long Island Sound 2002'; assembly: GCA_964036045.1. Lineage (NCBI taxonomy): Eukaryota > Euglenozoa > Euglenophyceae > Eutreptiales > Eutreptiaceae > Eutreptiella > Eutreptiella sp. 'Long Island Sound 2002'. The sequence continues at coordinate 80,075,195 of OZ038381.1, read as the reverse complement.
CATGGGGCTGTGCAGGGGCGCAGCAGCGCGGGGCCACGCAGGGGCGCAGCAGTGCGGGGCTGCGCAGGGGCGCAGCGGCCTGGGGCTGTCGTGTGGGGTAGAGGAAGGGGTGGCGTGAGGGCGGCGGGGGATGTGGGGCCCTGCTCGAAAGACAAAGGTCCAGAGTTGGGCCCCTGGAGGGCGGCCGGGGGCGGCGCGGGGTGCGTGGGGGGCGTGACGTGGGGTGGTGTGGGGGTGTGGCCTGCTACCCAGCCTTTCACTACGAGGATGTGGCGAGGAAGGCGCAGGGGAACTGAGGCCGGAAAGCCTGGGGATGGGGGCTGGGGCGCTGGCGCCGGGTTACCCCCGGCTGGGATGGCCGGGGTGCCCTGGGGTCCCGTGGGGGCGGAGGCTCCCCACGTCGGCTGGGTGCAAAACCACGATGTGTGTTAATGCTAATGAAGAGGAAATGGGGGGCCAGGATGAGCCTGGCGGTCGGCACCTTCCCTCGGCCTGGGGGAGGCCGTTGCCCGGGGCTATTCCCTTCCTCCCGTGGCCGTGGTGCTGTGGTGGGTGGTAGTGTGGCTACCTCCCAACGGGTGTCTGTGCCCGGTGCCGTGGGTACAGACCCCCGTTGGGGGCGGGTACGAAGCGCCCGGTCGCCTCGCCCCCCCTGCACAACAGCCCGCAAGGCGCCGGTTGGCCTTTAGCGCCAGCTGTCGTGGGGGGGGGCGCTCGGGGTAGTGCGGGGCCCCTCCGCTCTCCTGGCCGCCCGCACTGCCCGTATAATGCAACCAGGGGCAGCGCGGGCTCGTACCGCACGCGCGGGCCGCGCCGCCCCAGCCGGGGTGGGGGACAGGGGGGGGACAGGGGGGGGGTCAGGGGGTCGCGGCAGGTGGATGGAGGGTGGCCGGGGCTCGTACCGCGCACCGGCGGGCCCCACCACCCTCCAGTCGGGAGGCGCAGCCGCAGGGGTTCTGGGGGCCCCACCCAGGTGCCTTCGCCCTCCCCCCCCGTGCGGTTTCGGTGTGGGGGAGGGGAGGCAAAGGCCACTCGCGGCCATGACGCATGGTGCATAGGGAGGGAGGTATGACACATGCAACGCCATGATGCGTGTGGCAGGGGGAAGGGGTGCAAGGCCTGGACCCCCACCGCGTGCGGGGGGTCCTCTTGTTCGTAAGGCGGCCGTCCGTCGGCGGCTGCGGCAGCCCACCTCGGGGGCTTCGCTACCTGAGAGAGGAGGGGCGGGAGAGTGGGGGGGCGGTGGGGGCACGGCGTGCAAGTTGGGGGGGGGGGGGGGGGGGGGCTGTGGGCTGGTGGGTGGGTGCGCGCGCGAGGGGGACGGGGGTGCGGTGAGCTCAGCCGCAGAGCGTCACCGTGCGGCCGACCGGGCGGAGGAGCGGCCGGGGCTGGCCAAAGTCGGCCCGGGAGCCCGGGGCGCTCGAGGTGTCGGCGGGGCCGCGGTCAGCGGTGGGGCCCGCAACCCGCTCCGCGGGGACGAATCCCGCCGAGCATCATCCACGGGGGCGAATCCTGGTGAAGGCGGGGGGGAGCGCCACGCCGTCCCCTCGCGGCCGAACTGGACCGGGACGGGCCCCGCCGGAGGGATACCAGGGGGGCTGGCGGGATTCGGCAGCGGGGCTCCGGGGCCCGGGTCCCTGGTGGTTGTGGGCCGGCGCTGGGGAGACCGGGCGGGCCTCTGGGCTGCGGTTGGTGAGGGGGGGCGTGGAAGGGCCGGGCGGGCTCAGGGGCGAACTCCGAGAGGCCCCCGGGGGGTGGTCGAGGGCTCCCGAGGGCGGCCGTTCCTTGAGGGGGAGGGGGGGTTGCTCCCTGCCCGGGGGACGACGGGGGCCCCTCTTGAGCGAGGGGGGGGGGGGGAGGGCGTGTATCACCCGGTGTAGGGCCATGTCGATTCATGGGTGCGCGGCATGGGACTATATCCCCAACCCTCCGCGCCGGAGTCCCTTTCTTTGGGGGGGCTCAGGGGGGGGAGGGGGGCTGGCGGTTGTTGTGTGCTCCCTCCCTCGTGGGGGGGGGTTCGCCGGTGGGAGCTCCGTCCGGCTTGGCCGAAAAAACCCGGTGGCGTCCCCTGGGCTCGTGGGCCCCTTCGAGGAAGAACCTCGGATTCGACGGGGGGGACTCTGCTATGATGGTTTTGATGGATTTTTGCCAGTGTTGGCCTTTTTCCCGTTGCTACGTGTCTCGTAGGGGGGTGGGGTATATTGTACCTTTTTGAAATGGCCTTGAAAAGGGCTTTTCGGAGATGTATGGGTTGGGGGGGGCTAGGTGACCATGTTTTTGAGAAAAATGGCCGGAACCATCAAAAACTTCGCTTTGGAGGGCAGTACGAGCAGACAAGGCATGTGGACGGTGGTAGCAGATTTATGCAAAACACGAATCGTCCGACATGTCCGACAAATCGGATGCTTGGGAAGCACATTCGGAGTCTTAGGATGCATTGGATGCCTTTTCGCAAACTTTACAAGAATCCCAAGGGCCAGAAATTTGGGCATTTTTGCATGCATCCCAGTCTCCGGCGACACACTTGCTGCAAAAGCAGGGCAACCGGCGACGCATGATTCGGTCTTCGTCGCGGCAACACCTCCATGAATAGGACTTGGTTATCCCGTTCGCGTTTGGGGAGGGTGGAGGGGCATGTGGCTGTGCGTTTTGACATTGTGGTGGTCACTTGAAAACAAAATGTGCAAAGGAAAAGGGGAGGGGCAAAAAGGCAACATGGGGCAGGGTGCACGACAAAACAGTGCAGCGCAGCGCAGGTACGAGAGGCTCAACACACGAAGTAAACACGGTTTCGGACCCATTTCTATGACATACCGGTGAGTTGAAACCCGAAACCATCTGCAAATTGAAGCCATTTCCAAGGGCTGTAGGAAAAATATACACATTACCCCCCCCCCTATCGAATGATATTTTTGCGCCCCGGACCCGAAACCATCAAAACCACCGAGCAGGGCCAATAACACCCCCCCTGCCACGAGGTATATATATATATACATATATATATATATATATATATATATATATATATATATATATATATATATATATATATATATATATATATATATATATATATATATATATATATATATATATATATATATATATATATATATATATATATATATATATATATATATATATATATATATATATATATATATATATATATATATATATATATATATATATATATATATATATATATATATATATATATATATATATATATATATATATATATATATATATATATATATATATATATATATATATATATATATATATATATATCTATATATATATACATATATATACATATATATATATATATACATACATATATATATATATATATATATATATATGTACATATATATATATATATATATATAAATATATACATATATATATATATGTATATATACATATATATATACATATATATATATATATATACATACATATATATATATATATATACATATATATATATATATGTATATATGTATATATATGTATATATATATATACATATATATATATATGTATATATATATATATATATGTATATATATATGTATATATGTATATATATATATACATATATAGGCCCCGATCCACACGTGCAGCCATGAAGGGGCCCCGCCTCCGACACCCGAGCGGCGGTGTCCTGGAACGTCCAGGGCTTGATGCGGGGGGACGGCGTACCAGTGGCCCCAGGTATGCTCGACGGTGAAGCGGTGGCGGCGGGCATCATGAAGGCCGAGGGTGCCATCTTGGGCCTATTCCAGGCCACCGGCCTGCAGGACCCTCAAGGTGTGGTGCACTCGGAGAACCAGTGGCGTCACCACGGGTATCATGCGTACCCAGGGGTGGATGCCCAGGCGGCGTCGGCGGCACTGTGCGCGGCGGGCTCTTGATTGCCCTTCAGGCGGACGTGTTCGCCGCGGAGGAAGTTCGAGATATCGTGGACATCGTGCCAGGCAAGGCCATGGCCCTCGATGTGGTGACCGCAGCTGGCACCCTCACGGTCATCAACGTCCACGGCCCGGGTAGCGGCGGCGGGTCCTGGGCGTCTAAGGCGTCCTTCTGGGCTGACGTGGCCATGTACGCGGCGGCCAAGAGCGCGGGTGGCACCAGGGCCGTGCTCCTCGGAGGGGACTTCAACGTGTGGCTGGAGTCCCCGTGGCACCCCACCACGAGGAGGTTCCAGGCCCTGTGGGAACATTGTGGTTTCCACAGGGCAGGCCCGGAATGGGATGAGGACAGGAGGCCCACGAGGGCAGGGCACCGACTGGACTCCTTCCTTCTAAACTCGCCTCTGGTCCCATGGGCGGGCGTGAGCGCCCACACTTGGCGCCGGGGCGGTCTCCTGCGTCACTGGGGTCGGATCATGGCCCTGTGGTCCTGGACATCCCGCTAGCGGTGGCCGGCAAAGAGAGGGTCACCAGGATGGCCTACTCGCACGCCCAAGGCAGGCTGCATGCCATACGCCCGGACTCCCCGGGGGTTCGTGAGGCGGCAGCGGCAGTACTGCAGAAGGCCTGCGGGGATCGGGGGCTACAGGCGTGGCTCTCGTCGGACCAGGACACTACCACCATGGGCACGTCGGAGGTGCAGGCGGTCTTTGATCTGCTCTACGCCTTCCGTGATGACGTGTCCAGGGTCACGGGAGTGCGCATGCCTTCAGGCGTGGACCCGCAATATCCGTACGGGCAGGCGGAAACGGAGGCGTCGTTGGACCAGGTCCTCTCGGATCAGCAGGCCCTGGCCTGGCGTGCCCATCAGCTGTGGCAACGGGACGCGGCGGCGGCCGGACTCCACTCCCACGAAGCGACTGCCCTGCTACAGCACCTCCGGCGAGTGGACCCCAACCTGTCCCCCGCCTCGGTAGAGGACCTACGTGCCGCGTTGGACCAACAGCTCCAACAGCTGGCGACACGCGTGGAGGAGCTGCGGGATGTCCTCAGGAGCAACAGGCGCCGGTCCATCAAGGACTACTGGCGGGGCAGGGTACCGGATCTGCAGCTCCGATGGACGGCGATACGGGGGGCCATCAACGTGGTGAACTATTCCCCGTCAGGCCTATGGTCCGTACGCGTCCGCGAGTCGGAGAAGGTGCTCTTGGAGGCCTCGGACGTCATAGGCGAGGTCCAGAGGTATTGGGAGGCGATGTACGCCAAGCGGCCAGTGAACCTGCCAGCCTTCGAGCGGCTGGTCCGGGCCCACATTCCCAAAGGGGTGCCAGAGGAATGGAGGTCGGTACAGGACTACACCATGCAGGACCTTAAAGACGCCGTGAGGCAGGCCGTGGCGGACGACAAAGCTCCGGGGTCCAACCAGGTCACGGCTGCCCTCATAGCAGAGCTGCCTAAACCGATGCAGGGGCTCCTGGTGCATGCGTACACGGCAATCCTACGGGCTGCGGACGTCCCGGAGTCCTGGCACGAGGCCATTATCTGGCTGATGCCCAAGGGCACAGCCACGGGCAACCTGGACAAGTACAGGCTGATAGCGCTGGGGCAGCAAGACATGCGAATGCTCATGACTCCCCTCATGCGGAGGTTCACAGCTGTTCTGGCACGCAAGGGACTGGCCGCGGACTGGCAGTTCGGAGCCATGCCGGGCTCCACGGCGGCTGCCCCGGTGTTCCTGGCCCAGCGCAGGCTGCAGCGTGGGCTGGAGGAAAACCACGTCCTGGCCTTCGATGTGTCGAAAACTTTTGACACAGCGCCGCACGGAGCGCTGGCGCTCCTCCTGCGCCACATGGGTGTCCCGGAGGAGCTCATCAGGCTCTTCCACACCCTCAGTTGCGGGTCTCTGGTGCGCATCGTCACCGCGCACGGCCCGACGCCGAGCATACGGCTCCACAGGGGCCTGCGGCAGGGCAGTGCGGAGAGTGCTGTGCTCTACCTCCTCCTTTTGGAGCCTCTCCTGCGGAGCCTCGCCTGCAAGGCGCGGGGAGATGCTCGCCATGCGGTGCCACCCCTGGTACAGGCGTACTGGGATGACCTCCTGTTGATAGCGCACTCCCTGCCGCAATTCCTGGAGTATGCGGCGGCGATAGCGCGGTATCTCACTGACATGGGCATGTCCCTCAACGTGGGCAAATGCGCCTATGCCAATACTGCTCGCATCCATTCGATTATGGTATACCTGAACCCAGGGAACACGGCGGCCCCATGGGTATGCTTACGTGCCCAGGGCACGGTACCATACTTGGGCCTGCGCCTCGATCCCAGGGGGATGGCGACCATGAAGGAGAAACATGTACTCCGGTGTGAAGCTCTGCTGGGCTGGTGCAAGAACACGTTGGGGCCGGCGTCGGTGCCTCATGAGGTGATGGCGGCTGTGGTTGGAGGCATCGTGCGCTACGCGGCGCCCTACCTGTCCGACACGGCGGAGGCGGTGATCAAACTGAATACTGCCATCAAGGCTGCGGCCCTGCAGTCCGAGAAGCTGCCCAAGGACCTGTCCAACGTGGCAGTGCGTTCGGGTCATGGGTTACGGTTGGCGGATGTCCAGGTTATATGCCGCGACTCCGTCGTGGCGACCATGGCTCAGCTCACGCACCACAGGTCGACGACAGTCCGGGATGAGCTGCGGGCCATGCTCCGAGACATGCACGTGCAGTACGGAGTGTGCGGGCAGTTCATGGTGCCCTCTGCGTCATTCGCCACACACGCTGGCAATACGTGGGTGGACAGGGTACTCCGGGCGATGGGGACGTTGCGCGTAGGACTTCTCATGCCATCGTCGGTGTACTCGTGCGTACACGCCCATCTGCCGCAAGTGCAGTGGGCGGGGCGGAAGTGGGTGTCCCAATCCTATTCCTTCAAGGGTAAGGACATCTGCGTTCTCTCGGGGCCCCGCACAGATGCGACAGTACAGTCCCTGACTGATCCCGCAAATGACCTCCTGCATGCGCGGCTCCCCTGCCCTGCGCCTGGGCACTGGGCTGTCCAGCTTCAGGAGTGCCATGAGGACCACCTGCACCTTCTGCACGCGGGAGTAGGGCCCCACCAGCTGGACGACGTGTGGCTCACGGGGCTCCGCGACGTCTTCCGGCCGCAGCTGCCCGGTCCGTTTACTCACCGGCTAATACACCCGGTGCGCCGAAAGAAGGCCAGCAAACGCAATAGATAGTCCGCTGCGGGGGACGTGTATTTGGTGGGCGGATACAGGGAGGAAGGATGGGACCCAGCCAACCCGGGGCTGTCCATGCCGTTCGTCCCGCTAGCCGCCCTCCTGTTTCTATTGGGGGACGTCTTTGAGGGCTACCAACAGCAAGACGATCCGGCGTCCGTCCCCCTACTCACTCCACACGCCGGGGGCGGCATAAGCCCGCCACCACTGTGGGTTGTGCACGGGCGGCCAGCGTTTTCCAGGGCGTGCGCGGCGGTGTGCAGGTGCTGCGAGTGGGCAATTGTCCTTCTGCTGCCAGCAGGCCCAATCCCGGATGCGGATGAGTACTCGGTCCTGGAAGTGGTCCGGATGTCCAACGTGCCACACGATCCGCACGTCGCCGTCACGTCGTTGCGTGATGGCGGCGCAGTGGAGCAGGGGTCTGTGGTGGTATACCAGCCTTCCTGCTCCGCAACAGTTTGGGGAGCGGAGTATACCACCGCCCTGGATGCCATAAAGTCAGTCTGCGGATGTGACCCGGCCTGGAGACCACATGCGGTGTATCGACCGAGGGTGGTCCTGTCCCCGGAGCTCACGGCCTCCAGTGCGGCGTCCCTGAGAAAGGTGGTGCAGAGCCCCCACTCCGACGTGGCGTGGCTGGAGCCCCACCGGTACTGCTGGGTGCCGGTGGCGACTAAAGTCACATCGTCTGACGCGTCGCCCCAGGGAGACGACGCCACAAACGTGGCGGTGGCCAGCCACGGAACCCCCACGTGGACGGGTGCCATCTATGGCACGGTTCCGGAGGCAGAGATCATTGGCGCGGCGGCGTACTTGTTGCACACACCCCCGTCAGCGTGCACGGTACACGTGGTGGATGCGTCCGTCATAGGAGCGCATCTCCGCAGGGCGCAGGAGGCCCTGTACCGTGGCATCAAGGGGCCGACATCACATCTGGTCAACCAGCACGCACTGAGCTGGATAGTGGAGGGGCTGCGGCGGCTGCCGCGCCGAGTTGGGGGGCCGCACCACTGGGTGTTGAGGCAGAGCTCGCACTTAGCGGCGGTCCCGCTCGAGGCACCGGACTCTGCCGCGGCCCGTGCAATGGCCCCGCCTGTCCATCTCGTCGTGCCAAAGGAGCACGCCATCCTCTTAGTGCCGGGGGATAATGGAGAGCTCGAGCCGCGTGTGCCATCCATGCAAGCCCTTCAGCAAGTCCGGGAGATGGAGTGGCGTTCGCTAGCGGCTCGCACCAGGGCGCACACGCCACTGGTTGGCGCCTGCGAGGCGATGCCCCTGGGAGCTGTGCACCACGGCCCAACGCACAGGAATATGCTGCGGGCACGTGACGGTCGCTTGTCCACCATGCAGGTCATGCGACGGTGGAGACAAAAGCTCACGCGTATGGCAATACGAGCCCACCCCTGTATCTTCTGTGGGGGGCCGGAGGAGGACATTGGCCACATGCGCCTACTGTGTGCGCGGGACGAGGAGGTGGCTGGGCTCCTGTGCAGGCGTGTGGAGGAGTTCACGGCGGAGCTACCCCTGACAGACAGGGCGGTGGAGTTCGTGGCGTGGAGGGAGCACGGCTGCAGGTGGACTGAATCCATGATGGCAGGTGTCGTCCCCGGGGACCTGAAGCGGCTGTTCGCTACGGTGCGAGCGGCGTCGTCCCGGGGCCCTGCCAAGGCCAGGCTCTTTGTGGAGGACATGGTCCAGATTGGGGAAGATGTGTATGCCCGCAGGAACCATCGGCTCACCCAGATCATGCAGCTGCCGATGCACGATCGAAGGAGGGCGGTTTACGCGTTCCTGCGCGGTGACACACCCTTCTGCCCGCTGGCAGGGAGGATCCTGCAGCGTCCGCCGTGGAACCCGTTTGCCGGCCTCCCCGGCGACCTGCGGGCAACCTATCAGAGGGCACCGCTGCACGCACTGCTGGTGTCACGGTCGTGCATCGAGCATGAAGAGGCCATGTCCTTGTTCCCTCACTGGATGGCGGCGGTGGCGCAGGCCTTCGACCTGTGGATCGGTTCCTGGGTGGCGCGGGACATCACGACATTCAGGGAGTGGTCCCGCGTGGTGTCGGCGCAATCGTGGGCCCAGGTGCGTGGTACCAAGGTGAGGAGCCCTAACGGCCGGAGTGACCCCTGGCTTCAGGTGTACGCCAACCATCCAGCTGTGGGGAACGTCATGGGCTGGCCTCGCGAGGTGCTGCCGGTCCTTCAGCAACCTCTATGCAGTCTCCCAATCCTGGCGGTGGCTGTCGTACTTGACGTGGGTACGTTGTGGCTGTATGACCGGCAGCTGCGACGAGCCATACCAGCGGTCACGGAGCAGCGGTCCATGGCAGTGTTACTGGGCTCCAAGCAGCTGGCACGGGTACAGGGCGACGACGCGCAGGGCCACGTCACGGAAGCCATGTTCTTTCTGCCACAGGGGGACGACCACGTGGCTGCCGATGCCCGTCACACCCTTGACACCCTGGGCCTCGAGGCGGTCATTGAGGCTCGGGCGGGAGGACAACGCTTGGTTCTGGCTTCCGCCAGGGGCCCGGAGCAGGACGGGGTTGATGTCATCGGAGAGGTCTTACGGGACTACGGTTGGGAGCTCCTGGCGCATGGCACACACAGCCCCAAAGTGGCGCGGTGGCCCCGGCTGCTTGAGAGCCTGCCGGTGATGCCCGACGGGCGACCGATACTCCGCCCGGTGTCCACGTGGGAGGAAGCGAGGCGCAGCCTCCTCAGTTGTGCCACAGCACGCACGCTGGCGGGTGCTTTGCTCGGACTCCAGAACGCGTGCTGCGATGTATGGCAGGACCTGTGGTCGCACTGTTGTGATGGTAGCTGCGTTCGGTCGCGGTCTGTGCTTCCGCAGCGATGCCACGGGTGCGGGGAAACGGTGTCAGTTTGGGTTCATCAGTGTGCCTCCGTCCCGCTGTGCGGGACATGTAAGGAGCGTGTCGATAGGGGGTTGCCTAAGGCGAGGTGGGCACTGCGGCACTCTGGACAGATGTCCTCAAGTGCCTGGAGGACTATCCAGGATGGCCTGAAGAGCGTCCGACTGGAAGGGGTACGGTGCCCTGGAGCGCCGTCTGCGGCCCTGCCCCTGCTGCTGTGGTGGGCGGCTCTGGAGGGCGACTCACGGATACTCTGGTTGTGGCATCACGGAGGAAATGGTGACGGCGTGGTGGGGGCCGGGAGTGCAGATTGATGGGGTTAGGAATTGTGGGTGCACCAGCTACCGTCCCTACGCTGGACGCAGCGGAGGGGGTAGCGCCTGAGAAGCAGTGCCTTCACGGCCTAATTGTGCGGTACTGGCAGGCGGCGTATGACGGCCAACGCGATGTGACAGGTCGTGCCGGCCTGATGGTGAGCCGTACTGCCCCCGTGCATGAGGGTCGGACAGGGATGCTTCACCCGCTTGCCCCGGGTCGCCGCATACAACAGTGAGGTGTCATGGGTCGTCCCGACCAGGGTAATAAGGCCCAAACCCCTGTAGGGTATTCCCATGGCACCGGGGTCTCTACTGGCGGCCCGGCTACGGCAGTATTGCGAGTGGTTGCTCGGGATACACCGGGGGTGCACGGAGTTGTCTGGGGGTTTGGCGTTGCGGCGCCCCTTGGGAGTGTTACACGGGGTCGCGGGGACAGCCTGCAGGCCCCGGGAGCGGCGACGAGGCGAAGATGTGTGCGTAGAAGGATATGACAGTGGGGTCGTCACGGGGACAGAATGGCGGGCGTCGTGGAGACGGCGTGGCAGCCTGGGAGGAGCGCTCACGGGGGGCACGTGGAGTTCCAGGTGACGGTGTACAGGCGTCTTGGGGGTATACGCGGCGGTATTGGGGTCCGTACGGTGGCGGTACGCGGCGGTACTGGGGAACCGTACAGTGGGGGAGCAGCGGAGAAGCATGGCGGTACTGGGGTGTCCCCCTGACCCCTCTAACAACTCAGGGGGAGCGCGGGGGCATCCCCTGGCCCCGTTAACAAACTAGAGGGACCGTGCCTGCGGGCATGTACATAGTCTAACCTCTGACCATGGCCTTGTGGTTGCGGTGGTGCGTGTCTTGGCGGCTCGCAGGTGGCGTCGGCGTGGCAAAAGCGGTACTACGTGGCGTCGTAGCGAAGAGTATGCGGTCGCCTCACCACTGTAACGGCTCACCCCTGGGGGGCGCCAGCCCGGTCGGATAGAGGCGAGTAGGGAGGAGGAGCGGCATGCTGAGTGGTCCGGGGGGTGACGCGCGGGCCAATGCTATAAGTAGGCTCGCCACGTCGTCGGTGGGGGCCGAACCTGCGGCCTGGCCGCTGCTGTGGCGGAAGAGGCGCAACCACGGGAGCTGGCCAATCAGTGCTGGTAAGGGTCAAGGGTAGGCGCAAGGGCAATGTATGTGGGCCAGATGAGGTGCACCTGGTTACCACAGCCCGGAGCGAGCCTCTGGTGGGTACCCCTACAGGGGGTCGATAACCAAGCTACGGCACCCACCAGCCCGAATCCCAGCCAGCGATATTCACGGGTTGCGCCACTCCCGTCGCGTGGCGGCCAGCGTCCCCCCCTGTAGACCCTCAAGTTATATTATATGTGGGCAAGTGGATGCCTCGAAGCTGATTGGGTGCTGGCCCCTGACAAGGAGTGCCGGCATGGTATATATCTGGGGTGTGGGAGCAGCTCAGGGCCACGGGGACGTGGAATTGATACCGTGTTTCTGTACTATACTAGGGGGCTGGTGCGGTGGGTCGGTGGCGTACATTGTGGAGACATGGGGGCGATGAAAGCTGAGGGCCAGGCTAGGCTGGAGCCTCCCAGAAATCCTGGCTATGCACATACGGGCTATTGCGTGCTGGCAGAGGCATACGTGGAGTCAGGGGTGGTGGGCAGTTTCGAGAACGCAGACGGCAATGGATTCCGTGGGGTCAAGGGTGATGGACGTCTCCACGGTGGTGGGGGTACGCGAACGACGGAGGGTCAGCTCTCGCTTCGCCGCTTGCGTGGTGCTTTGTTCCTTGGTTGCCGCTTTGCGACGGACCGAGAAGCCCTTGCTTTTACTTGTTGCGATGCTGCTGTGGTGCTTTGCCTTGCCCCCTTACCCCCGGCGAACAAACGGGCCAGCGCCCGTCGCCGTTGCTAATGCTAACGCTATGCAGTTGCCACTGCCCCCAAAGCCTGGTTGACCGGTATCCCCGGTCCTCTGGGTCCTCCGTCATGCTGTGGGCCACTTCAGGCAGCCACGGGATCGAGCGAGGCAGGAACCACCTGTCGGCGCGAGATGCCCGGTATCACCAGTAGACGGCATGATAAGTGGTTATGACTATGACTATGACTATATATATATATGTATATATATATATATATATATATATATATATATATATACATATATATATATATATATATATATATATATATATACATATATATATATATATATATATACATATATATATATATATATATACATATATATATATATATATACACACATATATATATATATATATATAAATATATATATATATACATATGTAAATATACATATATATATATATGTATATATATATATATATATATATATATACATATATATATATATATATATATATACATATATATATATATATATATATATACATATACATATATATATATATATATATACATATATATATATATATATATATACATATATATATATATATATATATATATATGTATATATATATATATATATATATATATGTATATATATATATATATATATATATATATATGTATATATATATATATATATATATATATATATATACATATATATATATATATATATATATATATGTATATATATATATATATATATATATATGTATATATATATATATATATATATATATATATGATATATATATATATATATATATATATATAGTCATAGTCATAGTCATAACCACTTATCATGCCGTCTACTGGAGCTACCGGGCATCTCGCACCGACAGGTGGTTCCTGCCTTGCTCGATCCCGTGGGTCCCAGGGCTTCGAGAGGTGGCCCACAGCATGACGGAGGACCCACAAGACCGGGGATACCGGCCAACCAAGCTTTGGGGGCAGTTGCAACTGCAAAGCGTGAGCATTAGCAACGGCGACGAGCGATGGCCCGTTGATTCGCCGGCGGTGAAGGGGCACGGCATGGCAATGCAGCTGCATAGCAACAAGCAGAAAGCACGGGCGCCTCCTATGTGTGCAACGCAGCAGCCAATAAACAAAGCATTCCTCGGCGAAGCAAGAGTTGGCCCCGTCACGGTGTCCATCCCTAGTGCCCTTTGAATGTCCATCCCCTCGAACCATGTGCACCTTGCAAACGGTAGCGCACGTGCATAAGTCCACGGACGCACAGCCAGGGTTTCTGGGGAGCTGCAGCCTAGCCTGGCCCTCAACGTTCATTGCCTCATCGTATGCATCGTACATGCCATAAGTAACGTGAGCCTACCCCGGGCTCCCCCCAAACTGAGGTACAAGCACGTATATAAGCATACGATAATACTCCATTATCACCAGCAGCTAAGAGCGGCACCCGCAGTGACCCCCCCTCGGATCCCCAATATGTAGAGGGTTGGTAGCCTCTCTCCGAGTCTGTGACCTGAGCTGACCCGTGGTGTTTGTACATGTCCTCATATAATATATCACGAGGGTCCACAGGGGGGATGCCGGCCACCCCGCAGCGTGAGAGGCACAACCCGTGAATATCGTTGGCTTGGATTCGGGCTGGCGGGTGCCGTAGCTTGGTTATCGACCCCATGTAGGGGTACCCACCAGAGGTTCGCCCCGGGCTGTGGTAACCAGGTTCACCTCATCTGGCCCACATACCTTGCCCTGACGCCTACCCTTGACCCTTACCTGCACTGAATGGCCAGCTCCCGTGGTTGTGCCATCTCCGCCACAACAGCTACCAGGCCGCAGGTTCGGTACCCACGGACAACGTGGCATGCCTACTTATCGCATAGGCCTGTGCCTCACCCCTTGGACCTCTCATACCGACACTGTGTACTACGATACTTCACGGGCTCCTCATGGCATGTTCCCCCCATAAAGTCCTGCGCGTTCGCTGCCACGGCGTAGACTATGCGCGCTGCTTCTGTCTGTGCCACCGCCGCCGTGCCATACCGCCACACCACCGCGTTGGCCCATTACCCGGGGGGGCCTTTCCCCGCGCTCATGACCGCCATCTCTCCCGCTGCTGTGCTACTAGTTTCGCGTGCAGGGGTCAAATGGTTAGGACTTGTACACGCCCGCAGGCACTGTCCCTCTAGTTTGTTTGAGGGGCAAGGGGATGCCCTAGCACTCCCTCTTAGTTGCTCCACGGCTCAGAGGGACACCCCAGTACCACCATCTGTCCCCCGAGGGGTTACGCGACATCCTAGTACTCCCACCTAATGGATTCCGGGGCCTGCGGGCGGCCTCGGTTCCTCCATGAGTTGGTCCCAGGGTCAAGGGACACCCCCGTACTCCCACTGATTTTCCTCCGGCGCCCAAGGGCGGCCCTAATACCTCGTGGGCTCTACCATTCGCCTCCCGCTTGTAGCACCCCCACACAACCCACGTCGCCGCGCATGCAGCCGTGACTCCATGCGCCTCCCGTCCTGCTGAGCTGCTACCCAGCCGATACCTGCGGCGTGCGCACAAGGACGCTGGCATATTCACCCAACCCCTAGAGTAACCCGAGGATGAACCCCCATGACTGCCGTAACCGGGCCGCTAGTAGAGACCCTGGTGCCATGGGAATACCCCACAGGGGTTTGGGCCTTATCAGCTTGGTTGGGACGACCCATGACACCTCACTTTAGTACGCGGTGACCCGGGGCAGGCGGGTGTAGCCTTACTTCAGCTGTTGAACCGTGTGTACGGGGGTGGTTTGGTGCACTTTCTGGCCGGCACAACGTGTCACATCGTGTTGGCCGTCATATCACGTCCGCCGTCACGCCACACACAAGCTACTAGGAGACTGCTTTTCAAATGCCACCAAGTTGTCGCGTCCATCAGATGGGCAACATGCGGCCTGTCCACCATCTTCGCACCTGGCCACACAACATCACCCCTGACACCAGTAGCCCCCCTACAAAATCCTTTGGTGATGCCAGAGCCACAGTACTCCGGAGTCACCGTCCAGCGCAGCCAACTATAGTAGCAAGGGTAGTGCTGCAGTTGGGTCATCCGGGCATCGCACCCCATCAACCTGGTCATCCCGCAAGTCACGCTGAATCGCCTTCCACGCACCCGACGACAGTTGTCCCGAGTGGCGTGGCGCCCATCTGGCTCTGGGCCACCCCCGACCGTCGCGTTCTCGGCATGACCCACAAAGTGGGATAGAGGCACACTGATGTACCCATACCGGCGCCGTTCCTCCGCACCCGCTTCACTTTAGCGTGAGCACCGACCGTGATGGGACACCGCCGCCTTCAAAGCACTGGGACCACAGGTCCTGCCATACATCATTGTAGGCCTGATGGTGGCGGAGAAGCGCACCTGCCAATGCACGCGCAGTGGCACTACGGAGCAGGCTCTGCTTCGCCTGGTCCCGCGTGGACGCCGGGACGAGAACTGGCTGTCCGTCCAATTTTCCCGAGAGGTACTCGAGTAGCCGGGGGCACGGCACCCCCCGGAGACTCGGTTTGCCCCACGCCAGGACCCTCCAGCCATGGTCGTGCACGATCTCCCCGATGACGTCCATCCTGGCTTGACCGGGGCTCGGGGCCGATGCGACCACCAATCGCTGTCCTCCGGACTAGGCCTCGACCACCGGCCAAAGGTCCAAGGCATCCAACGTTTGACACGCGTTTGCAGCCACGTGTCATCCCCCTTTGACAGTGATAATAGCACCTCCGTGATGCGACCCAGCGCGTCGTCCCCCCGGATCCGCGCAAGCTGCTTGGACCCTACTAGAACTGCCATGGACCTTTGCCCCTCCGCCACCGGAATGATCCTCCGTAGGTGCCGGTCATACAGCCACAGTGCCCCCACGTCCAGCACGGTGGCCACTGCCAAAACTGAGAGGGAGCACAACGGATGCTAGAGGACCATCAGCACTTCATGGGGCCAGCCCGTGATGTTCCTGATAGCAGGATGGCTTGCAAACACGTGGAGCCTGGTTTCGCCCCGACCATCTGTGTCACGCACCATGGTACCACGGATGGTGGCCAGGACGGTGCGGACACTGTACGGGACCGCTCCTGGAATGCAGGGAAGTCTTGGGCTACCCAGGATTCGATCCATTGGCTAAAGGCCTTTGCCGCCGCCGCCATCCTCTGCGGAAACGTGGACATTGCCTCTGCGTGTGTGATGTACGCCTTGGACACCAACAGAGGCCATTCAAAGGGTTCAACTGCGGCAAGTGCCTAACCCTTCGAGCCGGCGGATAGAAGGGGTATCACCTTGCACGAATGCATACACGGCCTTCCTCCAATCGCGCATCGGCAGTTGCATGATCTGGGTGAGCCGATGATATCTCCGGGCGTAACCATCTTCCCCAATGTCGATCATGTCTTCCAGGAACAGCTTTGCCTTCGCAGGGCCCCAGGACGACGCACCCCTCACCGCCGCGAAGAGCCGCTTGAGTTCCCCTGGGACTGCTCTCATCATTAGGGACTCCGTCCACTTGCATCCGTGCTCTTTCCAGGACATGAACTCCATGGGTGTGTCCACGAGTGCTAGGTCCGCAGTGAACTCCTCAACCTTCGCACACAGGAGTCGCGCCACCGCTTCGTCCATTTCACACACTATGCGCATGTGGCCTGTGTCCTCTTCGGGCCCTCCACCGAAGATGCAGGGAAGCGCCGGAGTCATCGTATGGGTGACTTTTTGCCGCCACCGCCGCATGACTTGCATGGTGGGGAGGCGGCCGTGCCTTGCCCGCAGCAATTCTCTGTGTGTAGGGCCATGATGTACCGCTCCAAGAGGCACCGCCTTACAAGCACCAGCCAACGGCTTGTGGGCCCTGGTGCGCGCCGCCAATGAGTGCCACTCCACCTCTTTGAGTTGTTGGAGGGCCTGCATGGAGGGCACATGAGGTTCTAGCACCCCATCTTCCTTAGGCACCAGGGGGGTTGCATGTTCCTTTGGCAACAAGAGGTGCACGGGCGCGGCCTTCGCGAGGGCCGCAGCGAAGTCCGGTTCCTCCAGCGGGACTGCTGCCAAGTGCCAGCTCTGCCGTACCACCCAGTGATGGGGCCCTTCAACTCTGCGTGGCAGTTGGCGCAGCCCCTCCACGATCCAGTTCAACGCGTGCTGGTTGACTAAATGGGAGGTTGGTCCTTTGATGCCCTAGTTAGTTGCGCCCCTATGGTGGAAGCATCCACAACGCGAACCGTGTGGCCAAACGGAGGGGTGTGGAGCAGGTATGCTGCCGCTCCGATGATCTCTATTTCGGGGACCGTGCCGCGGACGGCACCTGTCCACGTGTGGCCGCCAGGGCTCGCCACTGCCACGTTGGGACCCCGTTTCCTGGGGAGAGGCATCAGACGACGTGACCTTTGCCGTTACTGGCACCCCGCAATACCTGTGGGGTTCTAGCCATGCCAGGTCCGAATGTGGGCTCATGACGACTCTCCCCAGGGACGCCGCATTGGTAGCCGATAGCTCCGGTGAGAGAAAAGCTTATGGCTGATACACTCCATGTGGCCGCCAGTGTACGTGGCATCCGCATATGGACTTGATGGCACCGAGGGCTTTTGTATACTCCGCTCCCCACACGGCCGTGGAGCGGAGCGGCTGATACACCACCACCGTTCCGTGCTCCACCGCCCCACCTTCACGCAGCGAGCTGACAACGACGTGCGGATCATGCGGTACTTTGTCTAGCTTGACCACCTCCGGGACCGGGCCTTCATCAGCATTAGGGGCAGGCTTGACGGCAGTAGTAGGACTATAGCCCACTCCTACCGTCCCCACACCGCCTTGCATGCCGTGTCAAATGCCGACCTCCCGTGTACAACCCACAAAGGTGGAGGGCTAATACTCCCCCGGCATGTGGCGTAAGAAGGGGGATTGCAGGCCTGTCCTAATACGTGCCCTGTCACGTGGTCAAATGAAAAAACACGCCGTTTTTTTTGTTTCCCCCCCGATTTCCCCCTGTTTCCCGGTGTTTTTCGGTGTTTTTTGTGTTTTTTGACTATTCTTGCGCATGTGCTATCTTTTCCGGCATTCGTTGAAAAGAAGAATGTTCACAATTGGACAAAATTGTTGATTTTTATTTCGCATTTGGCACCGGTCTGGACAAGTTCATTACCTTACTTGCGTCGTCCTCTTTCCCTCCTTCATCCCGCCATGCTGCAATGTCGTGTCCTAGTTAACAAAAGGATTAGTCAGTGCAAAACAACAAACGTGCAGGAATGGGTGCGTGGCAAGTGCACTAATGAGAACACTGGTTGACAAATAAGAAGGCTATTAGTTAACAAAAGGGTCCGGTGGTATTATTTGGTGTCACATGCATTTGCGTTTTGTTTGACCCATGTTTCCAGGTGTCCATGCTTCCTGTGTGGCTACGCCCCGAAGCACGCGGGGCATGGGCCTACCTTCCCTCCGTTGCCGACGCCACCGCTCACCTAAAGGAGCAGGGTGTTGAGTTGTTCGCCACCCCGGTCTCCCGTGCAGCCAAGAACGCCAAGATGCGCAATGACTGGGAGTTCCGTTCTACCTCACCTGATGCGGATGTCCCCTTCCCTCCCGCTACCACCGACGACATGGCACCAGTCTCTGGACAACGCCAAGGAGGGGTGTTGACATTCTTTACGCCGCCATCCGAGTTGGCGGCATGTGGCTGCTGCGGGGAGAAGCTCATTGGCGACATTGTTTCGTGCCGCGGCTGTGGCCAGCAGGTGCATGCACTGTGCACACAAGGGGCCAAATGCTTCCGGTGTGTGTGTCGTGTGTGCAACTCCCCACCAGCGGATGCCATGCGGCCCTGCAAGTCATGCAAGCACTGGGTGCATGTCGTATGCACAGTGCAGGTTCCTTATCACGTGGAGGTGCACTGCAAGGTGTGTGCTCCGAAACCATGACTATCAGCGCCACAAAGGAAAAAGCAGGTCAGGCGGCGGTTCAATCCCCAATGGAAGGTGGGCCGCCCCTTGCTGCATTTTGAAAACGGCGTCATGTCGTGCCTCGCTTGTAGAGCCTATCCCCAAATGGGGCTACAGAAGGTTTGGCTAGATGGTACGCCTCACGTGCGCAAGCATGCCGTGGTGGCCCACGGAAATTCGGGTGTGCATGCGGTGGCTATGGCGTTGTGGGAACGCTTTAGTCCTTGCGCTACGCTCATTGGTGGTTTACCCCTACCAGTGCGCTGGGCCATCTTTGGCCTGTTCCATATGGTTTCCCGGCTGGTAAAGCGGTACGGGTGTTTCACCCAGCTAGCGGCCGACGCAGAAACCGCTACCCTTGTGGGTGGACACCTGGCCCCAGCCTACCGCTCACGAGCGGCGGCACGTGAGATTGCAATGTTCCGGTACGCCGCGCATGCACCAAGACCAGTCAGAGGGGCAAGCTGCGTGCCGGTAGGGATGACCGCTATGCCGTTGTGTTGGGTGCGCTCAAGGATTCTTTGCAGCACATGCTTGTGCAGACCCGAAAGAAGTACGCCAGAGGACTGGTACCGAATGGCTTTGGCTCACTGCATGGGCTGAGGAGAGCCACCATAGAGGATCTCACGTTTGCCGGAATGTGCAAAGGGCACGCACGATAGGTGGAAGGGGCATTGGAGTCGTCGTCATCCTCAGGGTCGTCATCGTCCTCACGGTCGTCGTCCACTACGTCCTTTGGGAGTGGCGACTCGTCCGACAGTTCGTCGGACAACCTAGCCAGTGACCGAGCAAACTGCGGGGGGTTTGGGGGGAGGAGCATCCCAGTGCGTATCGTGTGTGTGTCTCCTCCGTCTGCCAGTTTTTAAACCACGCAATGTTACTCATGTTTGAGGGACGCTATAAATCAGCTTTGGCAATATGCAGACCGGACATTTAACCACACAACTTGGAGGCTTTCTACGGCATCCTGAGCGGACATTAGTTGTTAGTTGTCTTAGCAGTCGGGTAGGTGCGCCCGCGCACAATATTTTTTTCTTTATCGTTGCGGCTTCCGTGCTTTGCGTTGTGTTTGTATGTGTGATTTGTCTTGCTTGTGCACAAAGTAGGGAACAACAACGGCCATCCATAGCGCCCCTGGAAATAACACTTACCATCCAGAGCGCCCCCGGAATAACAGTGACCATCCAGAGCACATCAAGAAATAACAGTGACCATCCAGAGCACACTAGGAAATACAGTGACCATCCAGAGCACACCAGGAAATAACAATGACCATCCACACCACACCAGGAAATACCACCGACCATCCAGAATGCACCAGGAAATAACAATGACCATCCAGAGCGCACCAGAAAATAACGGAAGGCTGCCTGGGAGGCCATGGAAAGGGTTCCACGGCGGAAATCGCCTAACCCTTCCAGCCGGCAGACAGAATGGCGTATCACCGCGGGAGAATGTGTGTGTAGCCTACCTCCGATCTCCCGGTGGCAGCTGCATGATCTTGGTCAGCCGATGATTTCTCTGGGTGTAACCATCTTCCCCAATCTGGGTCATGTCCTCCTCGAACAGATTGGCCTTCGCCGGACCCCGGGACGAGGCAGCCCGCACCGCCGCGAAGAGCCGCTTGAGTTCTCCCGGGACTACTCTTGCCATTAAGGACTCCGTCCACCTGCATCCGTGCTCTTTCCAGGTCATGTCCGCGAGTGGCAGGTCCGCAGTGAAGTCCTCTACTTTAGCACACAGTAGCCGTGCAACTTCATCGCCCCTTTCACATAGTCTCGCAAGTGGCCCGTGTCTTCCTCGGGTCCTCCACAGATGATGCAGGGAAGCGCAGCAATCACCGTGCGGGTGATTTTTTGCCGCCACCGTCGCATGACTTGCATGGTGGGGAGGCGGCCGTCCCTTGCCCGCAGCGGATCTCGGTGTGTAGGGCCATGATGCACCATTCCTTGGGGCACAACTCCACAAGCACCAGCCAACGGCGTGTGGACTCTTGTGCGCGCTGCCAACGAGTCCCACACCACCTCTGTGACTTGCTGGACGGCCTGCATTGAGGGCACATGTGGTTCTAGCACCCCACCTTCATTGGCCACCAGGAGGGTTGCGTGTTCTTTGGGTAACATGAGGTGTACTGGCGGGGCCTTTGCGTGGGCCGCAGCGAAGTCCCGTTCCTCCGGCGGGACCGCCGCCAAGTGTGAGCTCTGCCGTACCACCCAGTGATGGGGTCCTCCAACTGTGCGTGGTAGTAAACGCAGCCCCTCCACCACCCAGTTCAATGCGTGCTGGTTAATGAAATGGGAGGTTGGTCCTTTGATGCGGCGGAACAGGGCCTCTTGAGCCCTGCGCAGTTGCGCCCCTATGGTGGAAGCATCCATGCACCACATGTACCGTGAGGCTTGAAGGAGGTGTGTGGAGCAGGTAAGCGGCTGCCCCGATGATCTCTGCCTCGGGGACCGTGCCGCGGATGGCACCTGTCCACGTGGGGCTTCCGTGGCTCGCCACAGCCACGTTGGTGACCCCGTCTTCCTGGGGAGAGGCATTAGACGACGTGACCTTCGCCGCCACTGGCACCCAACAGTACCTGTGGGGCTCGAGCCATGCCACATCCGAATGTGGGCTCACCAGGACTCTCTCTAGCAACGTTGCATTGGAAGCCGTCACCTCCGGACAGAGGACACCTTTCGGCTGATGTACTCCATGTGGCCGCCAGTGTACGTGGCATCCGCATATGGACTTGATGGCGTCGAGCCCGGTGGTATACTCCGCCCCCCACACGGTCGTGGAGCTGTGCGGCTGGTACACCACCACCGTTCCCTGCTCCACTGCCCCGGCTTCGCGCAGCGAGGTGACAACGACGTGCGGATCATGTGGCACTTTGTCTAACCTAATCACCTCCGGGACCGGGCTCAAATCAGCATCAGAGGCAGGGCCTGTTGGCAGTAGTAACAATATGGCCCACTCCGCTCCACCCCACACTGCCTTGCATGCCCTGTCAAACGCCGACGTCCCATGTACAACCCACAGAGGCGGAGGGTCAAGACCGCCTCCGGCATGTGGTGTAAGAAGGGGGACCGACGCCGGATCGTCCTGTTGCCGATGACCGTCGACGATGTCCCCCAACAAGAACATCAAGGCGGCCAGGGGGACAAACGGCATGGACAACCCTGGACAGTCCGGGTTCCAGTCGTCGTCCCTGTACCCGCCCACCACATATGCATCGCCCGTAGCGGACTGTCTTGTACGCTTGGCGGCCTTTTTGTGCCGCACCGGATGAAGCAGACGATGGGTCGGGGGACTGGGCATCCGGGATACCGCTTAGAGACCCGTTAGCCACACATGGTCCAGCTGAGTGGGCCCAACTCCCGCATTAGGAATGTGTAGATGGTCTTCATGACATTCCTGAAGCTGTACGGCCCAGTGTCTAGGCTCATGGCATGGAAGCCGCGCGTGCAGGAGGTCATTCGCCGGATCCGTCAAGGACCTTACCGCCGCGTCCGTGCGGGGTCCACACAGCACACAGAGGTCTCTACCCTTGAAGGTGTAGGACCGGGTCGCCCGCCGCCGTTCCGCCCATTGCACCTGCGGCAGATGGGTGTGCACGCACGAGTACCCCGACGAGGGCATGAGGAGTCCGACTCCCAGCGTCCCCATCGCTCTGAGCACTCGGTCGATCCCTTCTCCCCCTTCTCCTCCCCTCCCTTTGTCATGCTTGCCCCTCTCCCGTCCCCATGCCTATCCCTTCACCTCTCTTGCTAGTCGCCTCCCCTTGCCGTGTCCAGACATTGCCTTGCCATTTTTTTTCTTCTATGCCGGTCACATCGATGCGTGGCTGATGGAGAATGTGGTTTTTTTATAGCTATGCCACACAAGTGTGTGTTTCGCTAGGTCTTACCATGGTTGGGTGAGTCATAGGCTCCAGACCCCCCCCCCCCCTGTTTCACTTAAGCGTGATTTGGAGGTGGCTGCGTTGCGGGTTGTGGCAAAGTCCAGGTCCTTGGTGTGTTGCACCTTTGAGTCCCCCACATCACGCATACCACTTTGGGGTGAACATAGTTGCATGTGGAACCTTGGCATTGGGCATGAGCAGGCACTACTGTCTAGCTCCATGACCCATACCCCCCCCCCCCCCTTAGGTCTCGCCCCATGGTGGCCAAGCCCTCCAAGGAAGGCAGCTTGAAGGGGCGTGCCTTTCCACTACACACATTGTTGAAGCTCTTCATGTTTATAATAACTGCACTTTTTTTCTTTGCGCTCTTATGCTTCACATTCACCTCTATGTTCTATGACATCATTTATGTTTATAGTTGACTTGCAACCACATGCATCCAACCCTGCTAAGCTAGCACTACCAAGTTAGCACTGCCCGTAGGACGGTTTGCTGCAATTGGTGGAGGGACTCATCAACCAGAGCGGTGCTGATCCAAGGGGCATAGATGCGGCACTTTTGTGACAATGGTCAAACCCTCGTTCTTACGGTGCTTCGTTGGCAAGAGTGGTGGGGCACCCTAGCAACATGGCAGGTTACTCCTGGGTGGCTGTCAAGGCATGGTTGTAGTAGTCCCCCCCCCCCCCCCCGATGGTGGGGTGTTAGAGGCAATCACCATGGTGGGTTGGGGGGTAGAAGCCTATCCCCCCCATGCTGAACAAGAATTCCGCGTGTTTTTGGACATCGTCTGGGCCCCCAATAAGTTTGTGGTTTGTGGTCGCCTTCTAGCCCTGAGGGGGTAGCGGTACACCACCACGAGTGTTGGACCTCTGACCAGCAAGCGGTGGAGCTGTAAGGCACGTTGTGTAATGTGCGACAATGCCTCCAGCGCAGGGTGCTGTAACTGCCCGCGAGCTAGGGATAACATGGGAGCCATTGTACAACTGCTGTTGGGCTGTGTAGGTATGCCATGGTGGTAGCAAGCATTGTATGCTGAGGCATGTGGCACAGAAGCTGCACTATCAAGGGGCGCACCCGCTCAATCAAATC
This sequence comes from Eutreptiella sp. 'Long Island Sound 2002', assembly GCA_964036045.1. Taxonomy (NCBI): domain Eukaryota; phylum Euglenozoa; class Euglenophyceae; order Eutreptiales; family Eutreptiaceae; genus Eutreptiella; species Eutreptiella sp. 'Long Island Sound 2002'. The sequence goes on along the minus strand of OZ038381.1, from coordinate 80,051,031 downwards.
CGTCACATCAGTCCGTAATAACCATTGTAGACGCTAGTAGATTTCCCGGGGTAGTAGGGACACCATATACTTGTTGTATGCAAGGTGGCTCTTGTCCCATATCCCGTCTTCCTACTGGCGTTTGTATTAGCATGTATTCACAGCAACTCAGCAACTAAGTGGAGTGCCGTTGAGCCTCGACAAGGTTATGCACCTACGTCACCTACCTATGTTTTGTATCCACAGCAGCGACCTCATGCATCATTCAACTTTTTATTCCAATATCCACAAAGATTACCTAAATGTGTCTGCACAAGCAGCTAAATTCAGCCACACAAAGCCATCCAGCACACTCTAGCAGGCTGCAAGACCAGTCGTGCTAAATAGAAAGAATCTGGTTGGGTGAGGGACCATTTTGTTTTGTTGCTTGTGCTGCTTGACCCAGCTGTTTTGTGTAGCGATGGCAAAGTGCTTGTTGCAGCTGGATTTTTGCTGCTTGTGGGGTGTTTTGGTTTGCACATGACGGAGGTTCATTGTCCCTGCCCCCCCCCCCCCCCCCCACACACACATTGCACAATGCACAGACAAACACCCTCTGCCTGATTGCTGTCGCCCGCCAATAGGTACGATCAGACCTATTGGCTCAGCCTGCACCACAGGGCGTATAGACACATGCATTAAGGTCATGATGTGGTGGTGGTGCGGGGTGGGGGTGAGCGGCCAGTCAATTACTACTGAGGCAGCAAATCATCAACTGCCAAACAACAGCACAGTCTAACAATGCCACCACTCAACCTAGCCACCCCCCACCTGCCCACCCAAAACCTCAGTTTCTTTGGGAAAACTCTGTTTTGCTTTGCAGGTGACGAACGTGCACTGTCTCTGCCCCTGTCCCACCCACCACCCTTCATCGGTCACAAAGCACAAAGGACAAATGAACACACATACCATTGCAGCATCATGGGGTCAGGTTACTCGGGGAGACATGGGTGCCCTGCATACATACCACAGGATAGAGAGGGGCAATACAGTGACCAGCGCCTGTCCCCACCCCCTGGCACATACAACATACAACATACAGGCACTACATACAGGGACACACCTTCATCGATGCTGGACAGCGCACCCAGCCACCGGCCCGTCAAAGCATGGGCCGACTTGTCCTTGTCCCTCCCCCCCCCCCCCAAGGGGGTAACACCACCCGGTTGTCGAAGACAATCTCCCTGCACATGCTTGCACGCCCCCAGCTGTCCCAACACCCATTGAGTAGGTCTGTGGGGTTCAACCAGCAGGGAAGCCTACATGCAAAGCTGTCATTTGCCATCATGCCCCCCTCTAGATCTTTCACAGAAAAAAAAAGCAGCAAGAAGCACAGCCCTAAACCCCTACAGCTGCCCCAGAATAGAAGTTTCGAGCCAGATGAAAAAAAGCCAGTGGTTTTAATCTTTTTTGCCATCTTTTTGGCAGGGGTTCGAGAAACCAAGGTAGTTTTTGTCAATGAGGGAGAATTGCCCCAAAAATGGTGCAGGCTGGTTTGTGTTTTCAAGGGCACATCAATACCCAAGTGACCTCAGCTACCTTTGCCATGAAAACAAGGTTGCTCCCCACCCAGACCTTTGATGTAACACCAAGGTGTGGACATTGTACGTAGGACTGCCTTACATCAGCACGGGAGCTGACGTGCTTGTGGACAGTATTCAGCACCAGACTGCCACAAAACCTTGTAATTCGCTGAGTTTCACCGCCTCCTCCCATTTGTATCGGTATTTGTTGCTCTCTGCGCAAATGCTGTACCCTGTCCTCTTGGCAGGGACTTTGTTAGGGAGGGAAGCACTTGCTGGATTACTGCCTGGGGCAATAGTTGTTGCTTTACAACTGGGTCTCTCCGGATCCAACACTGGAGGTGCCTGGAACAATGCAAAGCGTTACATCGAAGCTGGGAATTTGGGCGCCAAGAGGGCGAAGGGATCTAAGGTGTGCAAACGTTGGCAACAGAAAAAGAGAGCCGTCTGTCTGTATTTGTGGTATTGCCTGTTCATGCTTTTGAACCTCCTGGTGGATCCCTCCTCAGGAAAAGAGGTTTGGCACCTGCGATGCACTCTTTATCCTCCAGGTCTGGACCTGGTTAGTGCCGATTCAGGTTCCAATTGTGGGCTGCATTGCACCAATCTGGTTGGGAGTCAGTTTCACTGCTGCATGTATTCATGCTCAAACCATGCACCGAAAAATGCGAACCTATTACCTGCATGAATCAAATTTTGAGCACAGGCAGAAGTGAAATTTGAAAGCAATTACTTTCAACAAATGTGGCACACCAACATTGTCTACAAATGCTTCATTGCTTTTTAACGAATGACGCTTGGGCATACAGTTGCATTGGCAATGTGCACTCCCGCCTCTTCCCCTTTGTTTTTTTTGGCTGCAACAACAACAATACCATGAGACCATTAGCCAAGGGGGGTAAGGAAATTTCAGGCTGTGAACTTTTTCATGGCACAAAATGTCATGGGAAAGTGTCAAGAAAAATTTGCAGGAGAATGTGAAAGTCGAACTTTTGGAAATTTGGTTTTCTTGCACTCATCCCCCTGCCCCCTACACACATACACAGTAAAACAAAAATGCAATCCCTTTTTTGGTCTAAAAGGCACATGTTTGCCATATGTGCAGGCACGGTCTGAGTACCACTTTTGGAAAAAAAACAGAATATGATCAGGAGGAGCATGGGTGCTGCAGTGCTCCGGGAAGCTGGACTTTCAATTTAGGGAGGGGGGGGTCTTGAAAAAGGGTTTCCATGACAGGGACGATTATTGCCTTGTAATGCGGCGGCATCTTGTTCATTTTTGCCGCCGCTTTGGGGACCCTGGGAAGGAGGGGTTATGTAGCCATTCTGCCCAAATGTGGGCCCCTGAGAAGGTAGGAGGGGTGGAAATCACCAAAAGTGGGTGGTTGCGGGTGGATTAGGTGCGCTGGAAATTGCGTTTTGAGCCACGTAGCCCAAGATATGGTCTATTTTTGGTTTGGGGCTGTTGGCGGCCAATGTGCACACATTCTGGGGCTTTTGGGGACCCTTTGGGGTGGTTTGCCGACATACTATGTAGATAGTGGGCCCTAGTGGGCCATTGGGCAGGGGGGAAGTCTAGCTGCATGTGTTGAGTAGCCAATATTTTCCTTCATTTGGCCGTTTCCAGCAGGTTCTATGGTGGTTTTGGGCAAAAAAAGGCTGATTTTGGCCCTAAATTGCTGATTTTGAAGTGTAGGTCCGGCACTTGCAACGCCCGTTCCTGGCCGCCACCATTGAGGTTGTGGCTCATACCTTGTGTGGTTGTCCCTCACACCCATAGGTAGCATCCACCAAAATTTTGGCCGAGTCCGAAGCACCACGACGTAGATGTGTTTTTCCCCCATTTCGCGCGTGCTTCCTACTCGCTTGCTGCTCGCTTGCTTGCTTGCCAAACCTCTTAGGTCCACCGTAGGCACTAAAGAGGCTTATAAAACCAAGACCGGTTCCACCAGCTCGGTGATCCCTAGCCCTAACCCTACCCCTATTCCTAACCCTAACCAAAATTCAACATTGGGATCGAGCTGGTGGGGGAAGGAACATGGTCTAGGAGACTTCAAGGATAAATGAGGTACGCACTGGAGAGTGGATGAGAGCGGCTCAAAAGGGGCTTTAAAACGCGCCTTATTCATCCATTTGGGCACCACAGCTGGACTAGGATCATTTTCGGAAAACCATGGTTTTGAGCGGTTTTTCAGTTGGTATTGCAGCCACTTCCGATTGTATCCCCTTGTTGGGGACCCCAAGAAGGAAGGGGCTATGTAGCCACTTTGCCCACATGTGGGCCCCCGAGAAGGCAGGGATTATGTCGCCACTTTGCCCACATGTTGGCCCCCAACACCGCAGGGGCCAAGTAGGCACTTCTGATTTTGTCCCCGTGATCAGCGTTGGGAACCCGCAAAAAGGCAGGGGTTATGTGGCTGTGCCCATATGCGGGCCCCCGAGATGGCAGGGTTTGAGTAGCCACCTAGGGTTTGAGTAGCCACCTGTTCCCGGTGCCTCTTCCTCTTCCTCTTCCACGTACTCTGACGCTGACACCACCTGTGTGTCTGATCCTGACTCCAACTGTTTTTTTGACCCTAACTGTGGCGGATTGTAGCTCGTAGCTTATGTGGTTATTGTGGAAGGCCATGGTGGGTGCTACACTTGTGTGGCCGGAAATGATTGCTGGCCAAGTGCCTTCAAACCACCGCCGTTGTAACCAGAGTACTCCCTAGGTCGGTGTTGGGGGGTTCCGTCATAGGACCCTTTTGGGGGGGGGGGGGTTAGGCTCCTATGCAAGTCCGACCACCCCTGCCTACTAACTCACATGGTGCCTATAAATCCATGAATCTTGGGTTAGGGCTTCGTGCATGGGGCAATCAATTTCTTCTTCAGTTTTGGTGTACCTAAGGTGCATTTCCCCCCCACTCTGAAGTTTAGCGTACACCCACTCCTCACGTGCATGCCAAATCGAGGGAATCCCTTGCCCGCAAGGCGCCCGAGTGCGCCCGCAGTGCAAACTTTTGTATGTCGGCAAATACTAGTTTTGGCCGTTTTCCACAAGTTTGTTATTCCATAACTGGCTTTTCAACACATGTCACCGTAGTGCTCGTCCTACACAATTTTCATTACATGCTTTCTTGCCTCCGTAAGTTTGAAAATCACCTGTGTACCCAAGGTGCATTTGCACACGTTAAAAACCTACGATTATCCGTGCTCATTGGCGGGTACCTGCACCTGTAATTTTCTGGACGTTCCCTGCCATAATGCCTGCGAAATTCCGTGCATTCCGTGTAGGCTTTGCCTTCAGGATGACCCGTCAATTGTGCCTGTAAAATTACGCGCAGTTCGTGTAGGCTTTGCCTTCCGGATGACTTGTCAAATTTGATTCGACAAAAAGTTGTGAACCGATTGATGCCACTGCCACCTAGATCAGTGCCCGCGAAATAGGTGAATTCGTACTTGGAGGACACCATGGCCACAGAAAATGAAGTTACTTTGTTCCGACCGGCATGCCCCGTTTTTAGAAAGCAATTGCGTCACCACTCATGCTCATGCACGGGGATTTCTATCTCCTGCTTGGGTCCAAATTGAACATAGTGAAAACATGATACCCCCGCCCCTCCCCCCCAACCCCCAAAGGTGGTGACGCACGATGTACTGCCACTTCTCGCATGGCAGGTTTTTTTTGTTTTTTTGGCAGGCCACCCTTTCCCCTGAAATTGGAATCCGTGGAGTCCCGGCGGTGCGACTAACCCCTGGGATGCCAGTTGGGATGAGTGATGCACAGATTCAGGTGGCCTGTCCGGGGCATGCTCAACAGTCGCGTTTTCATGAAAAAAAAACGACCTATCTGTTCTAGTTTCTGGGGGATCCACTGTCTTGCTTTGTGCGTGTTTGTTGGGAACAGTGCGTCATTAGTGCCACACGTAGCTGCTCATATGAACTGGCGGCACATTAGATCTGAGAACGTTGGCAAGTTTTCTTGGAGTCGTGGTAGGCCCTGTTTTGGGGACCACTTCTGATTCTGCCTCCCACTTTGAAGCGCCGGGGATCCCTGAGATGGCAGGGGTTACGTAGCAACCTTGCCCACAAGTGGGTCACTTCTGATTTTGCCCCCCGCTGTGAAGCAGAGGGGATCCCCGAGGTAGTAGGGGTTACGTAGCCACCTTGCCCACAAGTGGGCCACTGCTGATTATGCCGATGTGAGCCTGATGCCAATCAGGGGCGGTACGAACTGTCGGATAGCATCTAGGCCGCATACCCAACTGTTCGGAGGTGCCGGACACCCTTGTTTCCTGTTTTTTTGTTTTTTCTGACAGCCTTGGGCTATCCTACATCTTTTCTCGGTTTACCTCCAGTTCGTGTAGGCTGTGCTCTCAGGATGAACCGTCAAATGTGCCTGTAAAATTACCCGGAGTTCGTGTAGACTTTGCCTTCAGGATGACACGTCAAATGTGCATGTAAAATTACCTCCAGTTCGTGTAGGCTTTGCCTTCAACATGACTTGTCAAATGTGCCTGTAAAATCACTTGCAGTTCGTTTAGGCTTTGCCTTCAGGATGACTCGTCAAATGTGCCTGTGAAGTTATCTGCAGTTCGTGTAGGCTTTGCCTTCAGGACGACCCGTCAAATGTGCCTGTAAAATTACCTGCAGTTCGTTTAGGCTTTCCCTTCAGCATGACTCGTCAAATGTGCCTGTAAATTTACCTGTAGTTCGTGTAGGCTTTGCCTTCCCGAAGACCCGTCAAATGTGCCTGTAAAATTACATGCAGCTCGTGTAGGCTATGGGTACATTTTTACTGGACTGGCAGCAAGCACCACCGCAAGGCGGATTCCGGGGAAAACGACATGTAATTTTTGCAGGTAATTTTGAATATGTTGTACGTAAATTTCCTGGCTTTAATGTACCAAAATATGTAGGATGAAGGACGAGCACCACGGTAACATGTGAAGCTTCTTGTGCATTTGGGATGCACCATATTTTACTTGTCACCAATTTTCACCCATTTTCCGCCATGTTGATCCCCTTGAGTTGGGGATATGAACACCCAACCTACGCTTTTTTCCGTGGCCCCTCCAGTTGGAGATATGGACTCTCAACCCACGCTCTTTTGCGTGGCCCCTTGAGTTAGGGACACGGACTCTCAACCCACGCTCTGTTGCGTGGCCCCTTGGGTTGGGGATATGGACTCTCAAGCCAAGGTCTAATATCTGGCCCGTTGGGTTGGGGATACGTGCTCTCAACCCACGCTTTGTGGCGTGGCCCCTTGAGTCGGGGATACAGATTCTCAACCCATGCCATGTTGCGTGGCCCCTTGTGTTGGGGAAACGTACACCCAACCCAAGCTTTGTTGCATGGCCCCTTGAGTTGGGGATTTGGACTCTCAACCCATGCCTTGTTGCGTGGCCCCTTGAGTTGGGGATACGAGCTTGAACCCACGCTCTGTTGCTAGGCCCCTTGAGGCGGGATACGGACTCTGTACCCATGGTGTGTTGCATGACCCCTTGAGTTGGGGATACATACACCCAACCCAAGTTGTGTTGCATGGCCCCTTGAGTTGGGGATGTGGACTCTGAACCCAAGCCCGGCTGCGTGGCCCCTTGAATTGGGGATACAGACTCTAAACCCATGCTCTACTGCGTGGGCCCTTGAGTAGGGGATACGGAATCTCAACCCACGCTGTGGCTCCTTGGGTTGTGCATTGGGACTCTCAACCCACACTCTAATTAGTGTCCCCTTGAGTTGGGGATACGGGCTCTCAATCTAGACACTATTGCGTCGCCCCTTGAGTTGGGGATACGGACTCTCAACCCACGCTCTGTCGCATGGCCCCTTGAGTTAGGGGTACGGACTCTCAACCCACGCTCCGCTGCGGGGCACCTTGAGTTGGGGACATGGACTCTCAACCCACGCTCGGTTGTGTGGCCCCTTGATTTGGGGATGTGGACTCTCAACCCACGCTGTGTTGTGTGGCCCCTTGAGTTGGGAATACAGACTCTCAACGCACGATCTTTTGTATAGCCCCTTGAGTTTGGGATGCGGACTCTCAAGCAATGCTCTGTTGTGTGGCTCCTTGAGTTGGGGACACGGACTCTCAACCCACACTCTGCTGCGTGGCCCCTTTAGTTGGTGATATGGGATCTAAAAGCACGCTCTGTAACGTGGCCCCCTAAATTGGGGATACGGACTCTCAACCCACGCTCTGCGTGGCTCTTGCGTGGCCCTTTAAGTTAGGGATATGGAATCACAACCCACACTCCCTTGCGTGGGTTCTGGAGTAGGGCATTTGGACTCTCAACCCGCACTCCCTTGCTTGGCCCCTTGATTGGGGCCTACCGACTCTCAACCCACGCTCTCTTGCGTGGCCCCTCAATTTGGGGATATGGACTCTCAACCCATGCTCTGTTGTGTGGTTCCTTGAGTTGAGGACCTGGACTCTCAACCCGCACTCTGCTGCATGGCCTCTTGAGTTGGGAAATGGACTGTCAACCCACGCTCCATTGTGTGGCTTCTCAATTAGGGGATACGGATCCTCCACCCATGCTGTGTTGCATGGCCCCTTAAGTTGGGAATACGGACCCCCCACCCGTGCCGTGTTGCATGGCCCCTCGATTTGGGGATATGGACTCTCAACCCCTGCCTTATTGCGTGGCCCCTTGAGTTGGGGATGGGGATTGTGAACCTGCGATCCGTTTCGTGACCCCTTGAGTTGGGATACAAGCTCTCAATCCACGCTCTGTTGTGTGGCTCCTTGAGTTGGGGACATGAACTCTCAACCCACGCTGTGTTTCGTGGCCCCTTGAGTTGGGCATAGGAACCAACTATTGCTTGGCCCCTTCAGTCGGGGATATGGATGCTCAACCCACCCTCTTTTGCGTGGCCCCTTGACCTTGGGATATGGACTTCCAACCCATGCTGTGTTGCGTGGCCCCTTGAGTCAGAGATATCGACTTGCACCCTACACTTCGTTTCGTGAGGCCTTGAGTTTGGGATACGGGCTCTTAACCCACCCTTGGTTTAGTGACCCCTTTATTTTAGGATATGTACTCTCAAACCACGCTTGAGGGTCCGTATTCCTAACTTGAGGGGCCATGCAGGAGAGCGTGGGTTGAGGATCCGTATCAACCAAATCGAGAAGCTACGCAATGGAGCGTGAGTTGAGAGTCCATATCTCCAACTCAAAGGACCACACGACAGAGTGCGGGTTGAGTCCATATCCCCAATTCAAGGGGCCACGCAAGGGAGTGTGGGTTGAGGATCCATATACTCAACTCAAGGGGCCACGTAATAGTGGGTCCGTATGCCCAACTCAAAGGGCCATGCAACACAACGTGGGTTGAGAGTCCATATCCCCAAATCAAGGGGATACGCAAGAGAGCGTGCGTTGAGAGTGCATGTCCCCAACTTAAGGGGGCACGCAACAGAGCGTGACTGGAGAGCCCGTATCCCCAACCCAAGGGGTCACAAAACGGAGCGTGCGTTGAGGATCTCCATCCTTAACTCAAGGCGCCACGCAATAAAGGGTGGGTTGGGAGTCCATATCCCCAAACCAAGGGGATCCCTATGCCTAAAACGAGAAGCCACACAATGGAGCGTGGGTTGAGAGTCTATATGCCCAACTCAAGGGGCCACACATCAGAGCGTGGGTTGAGAGTCGAATGTCCCCAATTCAAGGAGCCACCCAACAGAGCGTGGGTTGAGAGTCTATATCCCCAAACCAAGGGGATCCGTATGCCTAAAACGAGAAGCCACACAATGGACCGTGGGTTGAGAGTCTATATGCCCAACTCAAGGGGCCACACATCAGAGCGTGGGTTGAGAGTCGATGTCCCCAATTCAAGGAGCCACCCAACAGAGCGTGGGTTGAGAGTCGAATGTCCCCAATTCAAGGAGCCACCCAACAGAGCGTGGGTTGAGAGTCCATATCCCCAAACCAAGGGGATCTGTATGCCTAAAACGAGAAGCCACACAATGGAGCGTGGGTTGAGAATCTATATGCCCAACTCAAGGGGCCACACATCAGAGCGTGGGTTGAGAGTCCATATCCCCAAATGAAGGGGCCACGCAACCTAGCGTGGGTTAAGAGTCCATGGCGCCAACTCAAGGGGCCAAGCAAAGGAGTGTGGGTTGAGAGTCCATATCCCCTACTCAAGGGGCCACACAAAAGAGCGTTGGTTGAGGATCCATATCCCCAAATCGAGGGGCCACGCAACGGAGTGTGGGTTGAGGGTACATATGCCCAACCCATGCTGTGTTGCATGGTCCTTTGATTTGGGGATGCAGACTCTCAACCCACCCTTTATTTGGTGGCACCTTGAGTTGAGGACGGGGATCGTGGACCCACGCTCTGTTGTGTGGCTTTTTGAGTTGGGTACATGGACTCTCACCGCATGCTCTAATGCCTGACCCGTGGATTTGGGGATATGTACTCTGAACCCACGCTGTGTTGCGTGGCCCCTTGATTTGGGCATATGGCCCCACTATTGGGGCCCCTTGAGTTGGAGATATGGACTGTGAACCCACACTCCCTTGCTTGGCCCCTGGAGTCGGCGCTATGGACTCTCAACCCATGTTGTGTTTTGTAGCCGCTTGATTTGGGATACGGACTCTCAAACCACGCCATGCTGCGTGGCTGCTTGAGTTGGGGATATGGATCCCCATCCCAGAGTCCCTTGCGTGGCCCCTTGAATTGGGGATATGGACTCAACCCACACTCTGCTGCGTTGTCCTTTGAGTTGGAGATATGGACTCTCAACTCACGCTCCATTGCGTGGCTTCTCGATTTGGTCGATACGGATCCTCAACCCACGCTCTCTTGCATGGCCCCTCGAGTTCGGAACACGGACCCTCAACCAATGCTGTGTTGCATGGCCCCTTAATTTGGGCATGTGGACTCTGAACCGACGCTTTATTGTGTGGCCCCTTAGTTTGGGATGGGGATCGTGAACCCACGCTCCGTTTCTTGACCCCTTGTGTTGGGCTCACGGGCTCTCAACGCACGCTCTGTTGTGTGGCTCCTTGAGTTGGGGACATGGACTCTCAACGCACGCTCCGTTTCGTGACCCCTTGAGTTGGGGATATGTACTCTGAACCCACGCCGTGTTGCTTGGCCCCTTGATTTGGGCACATGGCCCCACTATGGCGGTACCCCTTGAGTTGGAGATATGGACTCTGAACCCACACTCTCTGCTTGCCCCTGTAGTTGGCGCCATTGACTCTCAAGCCACGCTATGTTGTGTAGCCGCTTGATTTCGGGATGCGGACTCTCAACCCCCGCTCTGCTTGGCTCCTTGAGTTGCGGACATCGACTCCCAACCCACACTCGGCTGTGTGGCCCCTTGAGTTGTGATATGGACTCTCAACCCACGCTTCATTGCGTGGCTTCTCGTTTTCGGGATCCGGATCTCCACACCACGCTGTGTTGCATGGCCCCTTGAGTTGGGCGAATAGGAACTCCCAACGCATGTTGTGTTGCATGGCTCCTTGATTTGGGGATATGGACTATCAAGCCAAGCTTTATTGCATGGCCCCTTCAGTTGAGGATGGGGGTGCTCAATGCACGCTCCGTTTCGTGACCCCTTGAGTTGGGGATACGAGCTCTCATCCCGGGCTTTGTTGCGTGCCCCCTTGAGGTGGGAGACTTGGACTTTCAACGCACACTCCGTTGCGTATCCCCTCGATTTGGGGATATGCACTTTCAACCCACGTTGTGTCGCATTGCCCTTTGAGTTGGGCATACCGACCCAGTATTGCGTGCCCCCTTGAGTTGGGGACATGGACTCGCAGCCCACACTTGGATGCGTGGTCTTTTGAGTTCGGGATATGGAGTCTCAACCCACGCTCCATTGCGTGGCTTCTCGATTTGGGGATATGTATCCTCAACCCACGCTCTGTTGCATGGCCCCTTGAGTTGGGAACATGGACCCTCAACCGATGCTTTCTTGCATGGTTCCTTGATTTTGGGATACAAACTCTCACCCCAACCTTTATCCCGTGGCCCCTTGAGTTGCCGATGCGGATCCGGAACCCACGCTCAGTTTCGTGACCCCTTGAGGGGCCACACAATAGGGGTTCCGTATCCCCTACTCGAGGGGCACCATTAAAACTGGAAAGTTCTGCGATTGAGTGGGTGTTGGAAAAAAGAAAATCATCTCCCTGCCCTCCAGGATTATGACGGACATTAAGACGAACGTTACCAATGTATAATCGACAGCCACAAGTGGAAGGCTTGAAATAGAATGTAAATGCCGGTGTAGCCTGGCCTGCTCGCTTTTTTAATTCCTCGTGGCGTTTGAGTGCGCGAGGTCTCGCGCACTAATTGTTTCAGTTCAACAATGTTTTGGGCCGTCTACTACGTGACCAACGCTATGTGTGCAGACACTTACACCACCACAATCAAATGTGCTTGTCAATATGGTACTGCACCTGGAGTCTTACCAGACATATTCCCTCCGAAAAACATTACATTACGTGATTGGAATGCGCGAGGCCTCGCGCACTCACAAGGCCGAATTTTGAATTTCATTTGTACTGTAGCGCATACGTGTTGTATCAAAACATGAGAAGTCTACTTTTCATATACTTTCATTACTCTTTTGTCAGTACAATGTGAGTTTTGATAACTTGTGACAACTGTGTACTTCCATATACCTCCAGTGAGCGCTATTTGTGTGGTGCCATAGCAAACTCTATGTTGAATATCTTGCGTGCATGAGGTCTCGCGCACTCAGAACACCGTAAAATATAAAAAACTGCCGATTTCGGAACACTGAGTGGCATAGTGCCAAAAAAAAATTGATTTCACATTGCCCAAAAACAACATCATCAAGTATCCCAAAAAAATAGTTTGTTTCCTCTGTTGTGAACCAGCCCTTTTCCGCGCGTTTGATGCGCGAAACAGGTTGCAGTTTGCGTGGGCTAAGCCTTTCGTGACCCCTGAAGTTGGGGATACGCACTCTCAACCAACGCTCCGCTTGGTAGCCCCTCGGTTCGGGGATATGGACTCTCCACACACGCTCTTTTGCGTAACCCCTTTGCGTAGCCTTCGCTGCTCGAAGGATAGGGGTTTTTTTAACTGGGATCAAGAAAGAAAACCGACTATGGGATTGCGGACCGGAAAACGGTTTTCGGTTTCTCCTAGCGGAGCGCACGCAGACACCAATTACAAATTGCGAGGAGAGCGTGCTCACTGGTAATTACTGCAGGAAGAGGCGAGATGTTTTAAATTACGCTGAGCGAAACGTTAATTGAAATGATTTCAAAATGTGCGACTATTCAATTTAACGCAAAAAATACACAAATTGCCGCTTCGCGTCAGAAAAGCAGCAACGCATCGAATGCTTGCGGAGGTGAGCAAAGGAGCTGCAGCACTAAGAGAGGCCTGCACTGCAGAACCAGCATGCCAAACAACAAATGACCTGTGGAACGGACTGAAATGAAACGACCTTGCGGCGCAACTGGTATTAACATTTGCGCAGCTGCTGAGGTTTAACAAAAGAACGCGACACAATTTAACCAATGCAAAAACACAGGACGACAAGCGCTGTGTGCGCATTTTGCGACAAGAGGGCTGGAACTTGTACCCGTTAATGCGTCACCGGGCAGTACCAAACAGAAAGCAACCAGGAAACACAACAAGGTACTTGTCACAAGCAGTGAGACGAACCAAAATACGACTTGGACAAGCAAACTCCGCCGTAAATACAGTGGTTGAACAGGCAGCAGCAACATTGAGAACAATGTGGGCATCGGTGCTTGCATCGTGTTGCGTGCTGTGGATCGACAAGTGGTACTGGGCAAAATACACAACACGCCCAGACGAAAGTGAACGGTCGCAATACTGTACCGCAATGGCAGTGCTTCAGCTAAAGCGGAGACAACGTACTGGGCAGGACACCCTGGCATTGAGGACCTGGCAGCACGGATATCAAAAGTGGCGCGGGCTCTGCAACAGCGGGAAAGGAGAATCTCCCAGACATTGCATGCCATGGGATATGCGGATGGTTGCGTCCGGGATGCCGGAAATGTGAGGGCACCGTTGGATGTGAGGAGGGATACTAAAGCTCTGCAGGCACCGGTGTGGCGCCCGTTTGCCCTGTCGAAAGAGAAGGTAACAGGTGGTGTCGGTCCGTTGAACTTGTTGCAGTTTGCGAAAGACACAGCACAACAGACAAACAGGGTTTCACCGCTGTTGGTTGACGAAAACATACATTACAGGATACTAAAACTGTTGTATAGTGCAAAAAACCAGCGATGGAACATGCGTGCCTACCTGCGGCACGTACCTATTGTTTGCCGTGTGTGGCATGCCTACAAGTTTGTTGTTACACAAAGATTTCGGGTGTTCTGGCCTATTCTAACATACCCAAGAAAAGGCCTGCTACGCCCCGGTTCAACCGTACTATCATACCCAAACCTGATGGTTATGGAGAAAACTATTGCTGCGCTGATGCTTGCTACACTCAGGATACCAAGGCCTTATCGTCGCAAGGCACAGGTTGCAACTGCAATCAGTGGTCGTGATACGACCCATGCGAACATCGGCAGCAGTGGCAAACATAGTGTTGAGTTTGTTGTCAGAATGCTGCCCATTGTTGTTGTACTTGGGTCACCTAGTACGAGAGTGCAACTGGTCAAGGGAAAATAACGGTATAGGGTCTCGGGCTTAGAAGGTGTTGCAGTTGAGTTTGTGTCTGCTGCGGAGGTTGCGCAGGGGACCGTGTGACACCGTACTGAAGTACGAACGCACCATCATGTGCACATTGCTGTACAGCAGCAAGTGGCATCAGGACTTACCCGTCCAGGCACAGTCAGAGGAATTCGATGAGGGGATGTTGAGCAAGCTGGTGTGTGACAAGGCGAAAAACACCGGTTTTGTTATTGTTGAGGAAATGGAAAACCATTACTTGTTACTACAAGTTGCTCCAGGTGGCAAACACGTGGGTGTGCAAAACGTTCCCAAAAACCTGGTACAGAGGATGCGACAACGACTAACGAGATTTTTGGCATCGGACCGCATTTGCATGGCCTATGTGGAGTGGGAAATGGACTATGTTAGTACTGTTGCAAACACGTGGCCCAGGAGGTTACTGCCATTTCCACCGTCACCAGCACAACCCCTTGGTTACGACCACTATTCGCAACTTGGTCACAGCATGCTGGATGCCCTCATTGAACAGAAGACAAACCCAACAAACCAACTGAAACGGAAACTGGATGCTGTTGTGGGGAGGAGAACGGATATGGATGCCGCCAGACAGGAAGCAGCAACACGCAATGTGGGCCAAAGAGTGCGGTAGCTACCACCCGCAGTGCGCGAGGCCTCGCGCACTAAAGTACCCGAGAAACAGGTTTGTAGTGCGGTGTAAGTGCGCGAGCCCTCGCGCACTGACTAGTTCGCTATGGCCCGTGTAACTGGTAGCTCCTAATACCGTTGTTTACCAGATTTGCAAAAATGAGTTCCAAAATTGCGATTCGACCAAATTTAGAGCCCAACTGGACGTGTTCTTTGCACTGCCACCTGTCTTCTTTTGGTATTTTTTGGCGTCACGAGTGAACAAACGTCGCCAGAACGGACGCCACTGGACACAGAGGCAGTGGAGTTATCACCAAGTACCGACCCGGGGGACATGCCGAAGAAGGGGCGGAAGAAAAGAGCGGAAAAGAAGGCAATACTGGAGATGAAGCTCAC
Source organism: Eutreptiella sp. 'Long Island Sound 2002' (assembly GCA_964036045.1). Lineage (NCBI taxonomy): Eukaryota > Euglenozoa > Euglenophyceae > Eutreptiales > Eutreptiaceae > Eutreptiella > Eutreptiella sp. 'Long Island Sound 2002'. The sequence goes on along the minus strand of OZ038381.1, from coordinate 80,035,819 downwards.
AGTTGACATTCAAAAGTGGTTGTGGACGGAGAATGGAAAAGCAGTGAAGATGAAATTGGCAAGGAGCGAGGACAGATGTGATCTATCAACTACGACGACGTTGCCAAAAAAGTGATGGGATACCAAGCGTCGCCGCCACCGGGACCGTTGCGCGTAACCGCATGGGGGGACAGCGGTATGCCTCGCTGTGCATTTTTGCATGAGGTGAACAACATCTCTTCTCCCTGCTATGCTGTGTTACATGATTTGCGCTGTAGACGGCTCAATTTACATTCTGAACGGGCAACATAGGACATAGACATGCTTGAAGATTCAGAACATGCGGCTAGCAAACCGCCAAGAGCTAGAAGACTGGCAAGAATATGCATATGTGGACCTTCTCAAGTACGAAACGCCTTGAAGGATTTGGGCCAAGGTCGCAGGATTACAGCAATCTGGCAGCCAGTCTGTGATGTGGACTCCGCTATCCGAGGCGTTGCACAACATGCTACTGTACGTTGAGGACCAGAAGCGGGAAAAAGAACCTCAAGATTTCGATCGTTTCTAATCTGTCCTTGTCCAAGCTGCCGCCAACTCGGCGTACGTTGCCCCAGAGAATTTGGAAGAACCAAGGCACACAGTATGTGTTGGGGTGTCACGCAATTTCAGTGCGCGAGGTCTCGTGCACTGTGCGCTGCACATTTTGTTTTCTTAGAAGGCAACATTCAAGCAATGGCATAATACTACGGCACGGAGGTGGTGAACGGTATGAAGAACCTGGAGAATCAGAGTAGGAAAGAGGAGGTAACAAGGAGCCGGAGGGTCTGCATTTGCCAAGTTAATTGCAAAAGGTCTGCCCGCACATGAACCTGAAGGATGCGACCATACGGAGTACGCAGGCCCACATTGACATGTTGATTACGGAACAATGGGTCACCATCCACCTTGACCAGCTAGACAACAAGGATTTCGTCAACTAGACCGAAGGAATGCGGCAGTTTCGCAGCTACAATGCGCCAGGGCTCGCCTCCATATTTCACATCTGCACAGCTGCCGATGCGAAAATTCGCCCAGAAGTCGCAGCACCGGGCACATCGCAAATGAAGATTGGACTGGAAAATAGGGGTTATTGGGAAGACGCAAAAAGTACAAAGTACCGGTCGCCGTGGCCCCATTGGAAAACGTTGACCGGTGCACCTTTGTGGCGGATTGGGGACAAGGGAGCAGCTCCGACACAGCAGACCCTCTCCGTGCAGAAACAACTTCAAAGGAAGGCTGAGGGACCAGCACCGGCGCCCACGACATAGACACAGTTGAGTACTGGCGAAGTGATCAATGTCTCCAAGCAGGACGAGCAAGGGACCAAGTACAGCTTACTAGCATGCCGTGTTGGGGATATTGAAGAGACACCACCGGCCGGTTTCGAGGACTTGCAGTACTCATTGTGGGTTGTCAACGCCGACCTCTTCGTGTAATACAACTCTGCAGCATTCGTTCCAAACTCGTTGTTCGATGTGATGTTGATGGGCAAGGATCTGATTTTCTATGGCGAGACTAATGTGGTGTACCGTATTGGTCGGGGCATGCAAAGGCTCTGGCGTGTCAAAAAGGAGAAGGACCCAATTACAGTGCCTTACTATTAGGCCCGGTTGCCGGTATACTCTTGGATGTCATGTCCCATCACCACCAACATGTGTCAGTTTGACGGGCACAGCGTGTGTATTGCAACAACAACCCGCTCGGACAAGAAGGTATATCCGTCGCTTTGGCTGTTTTCGACGCCGCTGAGTGCAGGAGCCCTCGCGCCCTGTAGCACCAGCTATCCGTCTTTCCTCCCATCACATTTGCAGTTGCCCAACCATCTGATGTACCCAGCTGGACATGCCAAAGAGATGCAGAACAAGAACCTGGGTGGTTTCATGCCTGTGATTCACGTGCTCTGGTACCTTGACAAGTTCGTGGTTGATTCTGGAAATATTGATGTAGTGGTTGTTGTGGATGAGACGACGGCCATGGCCGCAAAAATTGCGATGTCGGACGGGAGGACTAAAGTGGCGTTTCTGGCCGTGTCAGCGATTCGGCAAAAGGACCTTAGCAGTGCCGTCGGAGGTGCTCTCCAGGATGCCATCATCATGCAGTACATGTTGGACAACGATCAGATGGAGGATGGAATAACATGTGCACATTGGGATACTCAAGAACACTGGCTTTCGCGTGGGATTCGACTCTGGGTTTGGGATAGCGACCGAGGTCACCAAGGGCATCAAAAGGAGCATGCTGCAGAAGCCGCCCAAGAACACGATGTGTCGGAGGCCCCCGTTGATGACGGTGAGTCTGCTTCACCTACCCTGCCCAGGCTGACGAAGACTGCCCAAGTTGTGCCAACTCGATGTACTGCTCAGGAAAAGGAACCCCCTCAAGTAGCAAGAAGCAGGGAAATGAAAAAGGAAAGGAATCGGACAAGGCGGGAGAAACAGACGATGAGGATGCCGATGAGGAGGATGAAGAAGAGGATGGAGAGCAAGTAATGGAGACACAAACACATAAGCGGATGCGGGCACCCACCTTTCACTTTGATGCAAGCCCCGATGATGCGCCTAAGGACCAGCCGAAGGAGAAAGCGGAGACTGCAAGTGCAAAGTTCAAGCCGCCATCGCGTTCTGGTTCTCAGCCATCCCTTGGTACCGTTGCTTGTCCGAGTGGGGGAAGTTCAGTGGCACGAAGCCTGTTTGCCAAGTTGGCCAAGGCGGCAGCATCGAAGAAGAAGTAAGTCAAGACTAACCCAGTTGTTTTTTCTCTTTTTTTGCAATCATGTGTGCGGCATGTCTCGCGCACTCGCCTTCGACGCGAATGCATTTATGCGCCCTAAAGGGCATGTACAATTTTGCAGAGCTTTTACTTCAGTGTGTGCATGTGCTGCCTTTCTTGTTGTTCTTTTGCTGCCCTCTGCCCACAATTTTCTCCACGACTTTGAGTGCGCTATGCCTCGAGCCCTCAAGGGCAAAAAAAATTTATTTCGCAGGACAAACTTCGTTACTACTGGTGTTACGCAGAATCAAATTTGTGAAATTGAGCTTTTGGAATGGCAGGTGCTTATGGGATTTTGAAATACGAAAACAATAACTTTGGCAGTACCGACCCTTCAAATCAAGGAAAATAGTATTTTATTTGAACAAACATAATATTAAAAAAACCAGCGAATCACGCGAAAAACCATTTTTTTGGTGGTGTCTGCTTCATAGGTGTTCCAAATGTACGAAAAAAATAGTTTTTCGGGTTGCCATTTTTTGTGTCCGCGCCTTCCAAAACAGGGTGCAGTTTGCGTGGCCTAAGAAAGGGAAGGTGCATTGGGAGTCCCCATCCCCAACTCAAGGGGCCACACAACGCAGTGTGGGTTGAAAGACCATGTCACCAATTCAAGGGGCCACCAAACAGATCGGGGGTCGGGAGTCCTTGTCCATAACTCGGAGGGCCACACAACCAAGCGTGGGTTGAGGATCCATGTCACCAAATCAAGCGGCCACACAACAAACCGTGGTTTGAGAGTCCGTATCCCCAAATCAAGCGGCCACGCAACAGACCGTCGGATGAGATTCCCCATCCCCAAGTCAAGGGGCTACGCAAAAGAGCGTGGGTAAATAGTCCATATCCCCGAATCAAGGGGCCACACAAGGGAAGGTGGGTTGAGTGTCCATATCCCCAAAGGTCACGGGCCAAATATACATGGTCAAAGGCCACAGAACATAGCGTGGGTTGACAATCTGTATCCTCAACTCACGGGGCCACACAATGGAGTGGGGGTAGAGAGTCGAGATCCACAACTCAAGGGGTCACGCAATAGTTCGTCCGTATGCCCAACTCAAGGGGCTGCACGAAAGAGCGTGGATTGAGGATCCATATCCCCAAATGCAGGGGGCACGCAACAAACCGTGGGATGGGAGACCGTATGCCCAACTCAAAGCGCCACAGGACAAAGCGTGGGTTCAGAGTCCCCATCCCAAACTGTAGGGGTGACGAAAGGGGGCGTGGGTTGAGAGTCCGTATCCCCAACTCAAGGGGCTTATGAAACGGAGCGTGGGGTCGCAGTGCGTATCCCCAACTCAAGGGGCCACACAACACAGCATGCGTTGAGAGCCCACATCCCCAACTCAAGGGGGCATACAACAGAGCGTGGGAAGAGAGTCCCCATCCCCAACTCAAGGTGCCACGCAAGCTCAACGCATCCTCTGTGCGTTGCCCCTTGAATTGGGGATATGGTCTCTCCACCCGCGCTCTATTGCGTGGTCCCTTGATTTGGAGTACGGACACTCAACCCAGGCTGTGTTGCACGGCCCCTTGAACTTGGGATCGGTGATCGCGACCCACAATATTATGTGGCCTCTTGAGTTGGGGATATGGACTCTCAACGCATGCTTTGTGGCGTAGTCCCTTGAGTTGGGGACACGGACACTCAAGATCCAAATTCCCAAATCAAGAAGCCAAAGAACCGAGCTTGCGTTAAGAGTCATTATCCCCAAAGCAAGGGGCCACGCAATAGAGCGTTGGTTGGGAGCCCATATCCCCAACTCAAGCTGCCACACATCAATTCGCAATCCCCAACTCCCCAAATCAAGGGGCCATGCCACAAAGCATGGGTTGGGCATCCGTATTCCCAACTCAAGGGGGCATGTGACAGAGCGTGGGTTGAGGATCCCTATCTCCAAAACGAGAAGCGACGCAATTGAGCGTGGGTTGAGAGTCCATAGCGCCAACTCAAGGGGCCAAGCAAAGGAGTGCACTTTGAGAGTCTATATCCCCAACCCAAGAGGCCACACAACAGTGGGTGTGTATGCCCAGCTCCAGGGGTTACACAACACAGCGTGGGTTAGAGATCCATATCCCCAAATTGAGAGGCCTCGCAACAAAGCGTGGGTTGAGTGTTTGTATGGCAAACTCAAGGAGCCACGCAATAAAGTATGGTTTGAGTGTCTATATCGCAGAATCCGGGGGCCATGAAATGGAGCGTGGGTTGAGATCCCGCATCCCCAATTCAAGGGGCCACGAAACGAAGCGTAGGGTGGGAGTCGGTATACCCGACTCAAGGGGCCATGCAACAAAGCCTGGGTTGAGAGTCCCTATCCCTAGTTCAAGGGGCCACGCAAGGGATGGTGGGTTGAGGATCCATATCCCCAACTCAAGGGGCCACGCAATAGTTGGTTCGTATGCCCAACTCAAGGGGCCACACCAAACAGGGTGGGTTGAGAGTCCATATCCCCAAATCGAGGGGATACGCAACAGAGCGTGCGTTGAGAGTCGATGTCCCCAACTCAAGGGGGCACACAACAGTGCGTGGGTTGATAGCCCGTATCCCCAACTCCTTGAGTTGGGGATCCGGGCGGTGAACCAACACTTTGTTCCCGAGCCCCTGGCGTTGGGGATGGGTACTGTCGACCCATGCTCCGTTGCGTGGCCCCTCGGGTTGGTAATATGGAATCTCAACCCACGCTCTGTTGTGTGGGCCCTTGAGTTCGGGATATGGATTCTCAACCCACACTTCGTTACGTAGCCCCTTCAGTTAAGGATATGAACAAGCATCCCCCACTCCGTGCGTGGCGGTTTGAGTTGGGGATGGGGACTCTCTACCCACGCTGTGCGGCGTGGCCCCTTGAATTTGGGTTGTGGGCTCTGAACTCTTGCTTTGTTGTATCCCACTCAAGGGGCCACGCAACATAGCATGGGAGTCCGTATTTCCGATTCAAGTGGCCATGCAACAGAGGGTGGGTTGAGGATCCATATCCCCTAATCTAGGGGCCACGCAACACAACATGGGTTGACAGTCCGTAGCCCCAACTCAAGCGGCCACGCAACGGAGCGCAGGTCGAGAGTCCCCATCTCCAAATCAAGGGGCCACATAGCCCAGTGCGGCTTCAAAGTCCGTATCCCGGACTAAACGGGCCACACAATGGAGGGTCCGTATCCCCAACTCAAAGGGCCACACAAAGGAGCGTGGGTAGTCCATTCCCCCAACTCAAGAAGGAACGCAACAGAGGGTGGGTGCAAAGGCGGTATCCCCAAGTGAAGGGGTCAAGCAAAGGAGTGTGGGTTGAGGGTCCATATCACCAAAGCCAGGGGCCACACAGCAGACCGTGGGCGAGAGTCGGTATCCCAAAATCCAGGGGTCACGCAAGGAAGTGTGGGTTCAGAGCTGGCATCCCCAACTGAAGGGCTCACGAAACGGAGCGTGGCTTGGGAGTACCCATGCCCAACTCAAGATGGCACGCAACAAAGCATGGGTTGAGAGTCCATATCACCAAATCAAGTGGCCACGCAATAGAGCGTGGGTTGGAGTCCATATCCCCAAATCAAGCGGCCACGCAACAGACCGTGGGATGAGAGTCCCCATCCCCAAGTCAAGGGACCACACAACAGAGCGTAGGTAAACAGTCCGTATCCCCAAATCAAGGGGCCACTCAAGGCAGGCTGGGTTACGTGTCCATATCCCCAAATCAAAGGGCCCCGGAACAGAGCGTGGGTTGACAATCCGTACGATCAACTCAAGGGGCCACACAATGGTGTGTGGGTAGAGAGTCCAGATCCCAAACTCAAGGGGCGACGCAATAGTGGATCCGTATGCCCAACTGAAGGGGCCACGTAACAGAGCGCGGGTTGAGGATCCACATCCCAAATTGAGGTGGCATGCAACAAAACGTGGGTCGAGAGACCGCATGGCCAACTCAAGGAGCCAGGCAACAAAGTGTGGGCTGAGAGTCCATATCCCCAACTCAAGGGGTCGTGAAACGGAGTGTGCGGTGGGAGTCCGTATCCCGAACTCAAGGAGCCACCGAGCTCGGGCTGCGAGTCCGTGTCCCCAACTGAAGGGGCCAAGCAATACAGCGTGGGTTGAGAGTCCATATCCCGTATTCAAGGGGCCACGCAAGGGAATGTGGCTTCAGGATCCATATCCGCAAATCGAGGGGCCATGCAACATCCCCAACTCAAGGGGGCACTCAATAGAGCGTGGGTTGAGAGCCCGTATCCCAAACTCAAGGAGGCACCAAACTGAGCATGCGTTGAGGATGCCCATCCCCAACCCAAGGGGCCACATCACAAAGCGTGGGTTGAGAGTCCGTATCCCCAACTCAAGGGGCCAAGCAAGACAACGTCGGTTGAGAGCCCACACTGCCACATCAAGGGGCCACACAACAGAGCGAGGATTCAAAGTCCGCATCCCCAAGTCAAGGGGCCACACAAGGGAGTGTGGATGGAGAAGCCCCATCCCCAACTCAACGGGCCACGCAACACAGCTAGAGTCAAAGAAATAAACCCAACTCAAGGGGCCACACAACATAGCGAGGGTTGGGAATCCCCATCCCAAAAGAAAGGAGTCACACAACAAAGCGTGGGTTCGGAGTCCATATCCCCAACTGAAGCGTGCACGCTACAGAGCATGGGTTGAGAGTCCCCATCCCCAAGTGAAAGGCCCAAGCAAGGGAGTGTGGGTTGAGTGTCCGTATCCCCAACCAAAGGGGCTACGCAACAGAGCATGGGTTGAGAGTCTATATCCCTAACTCAAGGGTCCATGCAATATAGCGTGGGTTGAGTGTCTGTATCCCCAACTTAAGGGGCCACACATCATAGCGTGGGCTGAGCCTCCAAATCCCCAACTCAAGGGCCCACGCAATACAGCGTGGGAGTCCGTATCCCGAATTCAAGGGGCCTCGCAACAAAGCTTGCGTTGAGGATCCATACCCCCAACTCAAGCCGCGTTTAAACACAGCTTGGGTTGAGAGCCCACGTTGCAAACTTAAGGGGCCACGCAACACCGCATGGGTAGACAGTCCCCATCCCCAACTCAAAGGGCCACGCAAGGAAGTGTGGGTTGAATGTCAGTATCCGCAACTCAAGGGGCCACGCAACGAACCGTGGGTTGCGACTTCCTCTCCCCAACTCAAGGGAACAAGAAAATAGCGTGGGCTGAGAGTCTATATCCCCGACAAAAGGGGCCACGCATTAGAGCAAGGGTTGAGAGCCCAAATCCCCAACTCAAGGGGCCACGCAACACAGAGTGGTTAGAGAGTCTCGGTCCCCAACTCAAACGGCCACGCACGAAATGTGGCGTGAGAGTCCCCATCCGCAACTCAAAGGGCCACACATAGGAGTGTGGATTGAGTGTCCATATCCCCAACTCAAGGGGCCACTCCACAACCCGTGGGTCGAGAGTACCCCTCCCCAACTGAAGGGGCCATGCAACACGTCGTGGGTTGAGAGTCCATATCCCCAACTCAACGGGCCACACAACGGACTGTGGCAGTCCGTGTCCCCAACTCAAGGGGCCACGCAACAGAGGGTGGGTTGAGGATCGATATCCCCAACTCAAGCGGCCACGCAAAAAAGCATGCGTTGAGAGCCCATATCCCCAACTCAAAACGCCACGCAGCAGAGCATGGGTAGAGAATCCCCATCCCCAACTCAGAGGGCCACGCAAGGGAGTGTGGATTGAGTGTCCGTATCCCCAACTCAAGGGGCCGCAACAAACCGTGGGGCGCGAGTTCCTCTCCGCAACTCAAGGGGCCATGCAACATAACGTGGGCTGACACTGGGGTTTCCCCAGCACAAGGGGCCACACATGGACTCTCAACCCACGCTCCGTTGCGTGGTCCCTTGATTTAGGGGTATGAACGCTCAACCCACGCTGTGTTGCATTGCCCCTTGAGTTGGGGATGGGTGGTCGCGACCCATGGTTTGTTGTGTGGCCCCGTGAGTTGGGGATGTGGAGTCTGAACCCACACTCTGTTGCGTAGCCCCTTTAGTCGGGGATACGGACACTCAAGCCACACTCTCTTGCGTGGCCCTTTGAGTTGGTGATGGGTACTCTCTACCCACTCTCTGCCGCGTGGCCCCTTGGGTTGGGGATGGGGACTCTCGACCCACGCTCCGTTCCGTGGCCCCTTGAGTTGCGGATGCGCACTCGTAATCCACTCTTTGTGGCGTGCCCCTTGAGTTTGGTATATGCACTCTGCACCCGCGCTCTGTTGCGTTGCCCCTTGAGTTGGGGATGGGGCCCCTCAACCCACAGTGCCTTGTGTTGCCCCTTGACTGTGGGATATGGACTTTCAATCCTCGCTCTATTGTGTGGACCCTTGATTTGGTGATGTGGGCTCTCAACCCATGCTCTGTTGTAGGGCCCCTTGATTTGGGGATACGAACTCCCTACCCACGCTTTCTTACATGGCCTCTTGAATTGGGGATACGGTCGTTCATCTCTTGCTGACCTGTGTGGCCCCTTGAGTTGGGGATATTCACTCCGAACCCACCCACCGTTGCGTGGCCCCTTGAGGTGTGGATATGGACTCCCAACCCACGTTGCGTTGCCTGGCCCTTGGAGTTTGGGATACGGAGTCTCAACCCACGGTTTGTTGTGTGGCCTCGGATTCGGGGATATGGATCTTAAACCCACACTCCATTGCTTGGGGCCTTGAGTCGGGGATACCGACTTCCAACCCTCGCTATGTTGCGTGGCTGCTTGAATTGGGGATGTTGACTCCTAACCCATCCTCAGTTGCGTGGCGCGTTGAGGTGGGGATACGGGCTCTCAACCCACGTTCCGTTGTGTGGCCCCTTGAGTTGGGGATACGGATTCTCAACCCACGTTCCGTTTCGTGGCCCCTGGAGTTGGGAATACGGACTCCCAACCCACGGTTTGTTGTGTGGCCTCCGATTTGGGGATATGGATCTTCAACCCACACTCCATTGCGTGGCCCCTTGAGTTGGGGATACCGACTTCCAGCCCTCGCTATGTTGCGTGGCCCCTTGAGTTGGACATATTGACTCCTTACCCCCGCTCCGTTGCATGGCACCTTGAGGTGGGGATACGGACTTTCAACCCACGGTTTGTTGCGTGGCCCCTTGAGTTGGGGATGTGGACTCTCAACCCACTCTCTATTACATTGCCCCTTGATTTGCGTACACGGACACTCAACCCATGCTCCTTTGTGTTGCCCGTTGACTCTGGGATATGGACCTTCAACCCACACTGTGTTGCTGGCCCCTTGAGTTGGGGATACGGTATTTCGAGTTTTCACTTCCGCGCGGAGGGGAAGGGGGTCGATGGAGCCCCCCAAAACTGGGGGGTTCGGGCAAAGGGCTCAATTGACACACACCATTCTCAGTGAAGAAAAGTTTGGGAACCACGGGGGCAGTTCTGATATTGTGGTAGCCATTTTCGAGCGGAGATCCGCAAGACGGGCTGCTAAAGAAATGTTGTTTGTCGCGCAGTGAGGATCCTGCATTCGGAGCAAAACCCCGGCCCGAGTGCACCGCCTAAATCTTTCTGGGGCGAACACACCACATTCCTTCTTTCTTGTTTCTCTTTCCCAGGCTTTGTTGCGTGGCACCTTGAGTTGGGGTCACACACTCACAAGCCATGCTTCGTTGCGTGGCCCCTTGAGTTGGTGTTAGGGACTCGCAATCCGCGCCTTGTTGTGTGGCCCTTTGAGTTGGGGTTAGGGACCCACAATCCACGCTTTGTTGCGTGGCCCTTTGAGTTGGGGTTAGGGACTCACAATCCACGCTTTGTTGCGTGGCCCTTTGAGTTGGGGTTAGGGACTCACAATCCACGCTTTGTTGCGTGGCCCCTTGAGTTGGTGTTAGGGACTCACAATCCACACTTTGTTGCATGGCCCGTTGAGTTGCGGTTAGGCACTCACAATCCACGCTTTGTTGCGTGGCCCCTTGAGTTGGTTTTAGGGACTCGTGGTCCCTTGCATTGGGACCCTTTGGTGCTTCGAGCCTGCTGACCTGCAAGTAACGGCTCCTTGCACCATTACGTTGGAGTCGTTGTGCCCCCTTTTGCTTTGCCGATGGGGCCGTGCCAAACATGCCCATTGCGCTACGCACGGAAATACGTTAACAACCATGTGTGAGTGATCCGGACCGGAGAGGGGTAGAAGAAAAAACAGATGACACGGGACACTTGGGGCTCATAATCGTTCACTTCCACAGGGTTTGTTTTCTTTTACATGTTTGCTGCTGGTCAGCACTCGCGATGCCCTACCCCCTTCCAAAGTAGGGCGAAGCGAAATGCCTACTTAGTCACTGTGGTATTCACACCAAAGTGACCCCCCGTGAACCCCGCACCCAACCTCCTCCACCCTTTTTCCATATTGCGGTGTTGGGGGTTAAAGCAACAATAGGCCTCATGTATGTATCTTTTTTTGGACAACACCCTCAAAGTGATATATGGCAGCATATAGTAGTGCCGTCCAATGGTTTGTGTTCCCGAACCCTCAGAGGACTATGAGAGAGTCTAGAACGCAGAGCACTTGGAGATGTGTGCTGTCTACTCCCCCTCCACCACCAAGGCCCGGAATGGCATTGTCCAAGAACACCGGGCCTTGTGCAAGCGCTTGAGCGAGGTGTCCCAGATGCACGCCAATGGCCGTAACCCCGCTACCATTTATTCTTTGCGGGAATCCCTGCAAGCAGCCTTGCTTGTTGCCCAGCATCAGTACACGAAAAAAATGGTCACAGTTGTAGACCGGAAATTGCAGCAAGTTTCCTCCGAAACGGTAGCGCGGTTACGTACCATCATTGAGAGTCATCGTGCAATAGATACAAAATGGGCCGCCGAATACACACCGATGCTGACAAAGTTGGAGTTGTTGGTGAGTGACGGGTGTTGGGACCACAATCCCCGCAATGGGGAGGCGCAGTTGGCTCTCACCCCTGATCAATTGGATCGAGAATGCACGTTCACTGTGTTTGTTGTGCCTGCTTCTCGAATGTCGTCGTGGAACGAGGCGGAGCGCCTCAACGGGGCCGAAACACGAGCCACACGGAATGCACTTTTGCGTGAGGCTGTGTTGTTGCTTGCTGGCAATGACCTCCCTCCCAAAGATGCATTGGACACGCACCAGCGGCGTTTCCAAACGGTTGTCACTACCTCAATTGGTGGGGCACAATACGCAAAGCAACACTTTCGCAGTTTTGTGTCTCACCCAAGTGTGGAGGGATCTGGCACGTATGATCATGAGTTCCGTCTCATGTGTAGAGTGGCACTAGATGGGAAGGAGGCGGACATTCCTCTGGAAACACGGTCCCGCATTGTTTGTGCACTGCGGTAGAAGCAATATCATGCGTGCACCGATGGGCACTATGACTTTGAGGTCCGCACGAATGATTGTCTGGCAAAGATGGGACTCGGGAGCTTGTGCAAGCCAGAGGACTACCCCTACCCGAGTACATTCAAGTGTTGCAGTGAGTTGCAATTGTAGGGCCTTCCCGGGTTTTTCGATGACCCTGCTGTGCAACCTCGTGGTGAGTTCATGAGTTCCAAAAATTGTTGAGAACAAAATGTTCCGAGGACCAGCGGGTTGTGAAGGTTGCTCCCCCTTCCGTGTTGTGCAAGAGGTTGTGGGAAAAGACCAACCATCCTGAAATGGAGGACGTCCGTGTGGTTGCCCTTGCTGCCTCTGGCACTACTGATGCCAAACATGTTGAGGCATTTCAAAAGTGGTTTGCTCGCCGCTGTTTGCAACAATTTGCGAAGGCCGAGGAGCATCTTAAACAACGGTGTGGCATGGTTACGCCTGGTGTGAAGGGTGAAGTTGAATGCTTGCTCAAGCAAGCACGTGGTTGTTTGGGGATGAATGGGCAATGCACCGTAGCAAATTTGAAATGGTTGCTCACCTATTTGGACCTTAGCTACTCTCGCCTTGACGCGAAAGTCATGCTGCGGGTATATAACCGTGCTGATTCCCTTCGATCTTACATGGGTTTGCTTGCTGATACTGCATATGTGCCTGAAAAATCCATGGCTCAGACAAATGAAGATGAGGATGAGGACATTGTTTGTGTTCACTGCCTCAGTGGTGATGCTTCTGATGGGAATGACATTCTCGTTTGTGAGGCTGCACATTCAACCACGGTTGGTTGGCATCAATTGTGCCTGACACCTCCTCTCCGGGAAATTCCTATGGGTTGTTGGTTGTGTCCTGAGTGTGTCTTTGCACGGAGTGGACCAAGTAGCCGCTTGGCTGATCCTGACTATGCACCATTGGCGGCTGCATCCTCGAGCTCGAGCTCTTCTAGCTCCACCTCTGCCTCCACCTCTGACTCCAGCTCTGACTCTAACTCTAGCTCTAGCTCTGACTATCACTGTGCTTCCGACTGCGACATTGTCACTGACTCTGACTTTCGTGCCAATTCTAAATGTGACTGACTCATGTGGTTCTGATGGGAGGCCATGGTGCGGCGCTACATACATGCAGCCGGAATTAACCGGGGGCCTTGTTTCCTTAAACACTAGTACCACCGCCATTGGAACTACACACGTCCACGGGTCAGTTTTTGGGGTATTTTGCGGGTCGCGTCAATTGAGCCCCTTTTGAGGGGGGAGCGTCCGGCCGGAGAGCTCATCAACCCCCCCCCCAAAACGAAAACCCGGTTTTCCTATGGGAAACGGACTCTTCACCCACGTTGAGTTGCGTGGCCCTCTTAGTTGGGGATATTCACACCTAACCCACCCACCGTTGCGTGGCCCCTTGAGGTGTGGACACGGAGTCTCAACCCCCGTTCCGTTGTGTGGCCCTTGGACTTGGGGATACGGACTCTCAACACACGCTCTGTTGCATGGCCCCTTGAGTTGGGGATACGGACTTTCACCCCTCGCTGCGTTGCATGGCACCTTGAGTGGGGGATGTTCACTCCTAACCCACCCACTGGTGCGTGGCCCCTTGAGGTTTGGACACGGACTCTCAACCCACGTACCATTGCGTGGCCCTTGGACTTGGGGATACGGACTCTCAGCACACGCTCTGTTGCATGGCCCCTTGAGTTGGGGATACGGACTTTCACCCCTCGCTGCGTTGCATGGCAGCTTGAGTGGGGGATGTTCACTCCTAACCCACCCACTGTTGCGTGGCCTCTTGAGGTATGGACACGGACTCTCAACCTACGTTCCGTTGCGCGGCACTTGGAGTTGGGGATACGGACTCTCAACCCATGGTTCGTTGTGTGGCCTCGGATTTGGGGATGTGGATCTTAAACCCACACTCCATTGCGTGGCCCCTTGAGTTGGGGATACCGACTTCCAACCCTCGCTATTTTGCGTGTCCCCTTGAGTTGGGGATGTTCACTCCTAACCCACCCTTCGTTGCGTGGCCTGTTGGGGCGGGGATACGGACTCCCAATCCACGTTCCGTTGCGTGGCACCTGGAGTCGGGGATATTGACTCCTAACCCACGCTCCGTTGCATTGCCCCTTGAGGTGGGGATACGGACTCTCAACCCACGTTGTGTTGGGGGGCCCCTTTTGTAGGGGATATGGACTTTTAACCCACGGTTTTTTGTGTGGCCCTTTGAGTTGGGGATGTGGACTCTCAACCCACTCTCTGTTACATCATCCCTTGATTTGCGTACATGGACACTCAACCCACGCTCCTTTGGGTGGCCCCTTGATTCCGGGTTATGGACCCTCAATGCACACTCCGTTGCGGTCCCTTGAGTTGGGGATACGGATTCCCAACCCACACTCCATTCTGTGGCCCGTTGATTTGTGGATACAGACACTCAACCCACGCTCCCTTTTGTAGCCCCTTGAGTTGGAGATATGGACTGTCAACCCACACTCGCTTGTGTAGCCTCTTGAGTTGGGGATATGGACTCCCAACCCACGCTCTGTTGCGGGGCCCCCTGAGTTGGGGATACGCACTCTCAAGCCATGGTCTGTCGCGTGGCCCTTTGAGTTGGGGATACGGGCTCTCAACCCACGCTCTGTTGCATTGCCCCTTGAGTTGGGGATACAGACTCTCGACCCACGCGATGTTGCGTGGCCCGTTGAGTAGGGGATGGGGACTCTCTACCCATGTTCCGTTGCGTGGCCGCCCAAGTTGGGGATGCGGACACTCAACCGATGCTTTGTTGCTCAGCGCCTTCAATTGGGGATATGGACTCTCAACCCGCGTTGTATTGCGTGGCCCCTGCAGTTGGGGATACGGAGTCTCAACCCAGGCTTTATTACGTGGCCACTTGACTTGGGGATATGGATCCTCAACGCACACTCCCTTGCGTGACCCCCTTACGTTGGGGATACGGACTTTCAACCCACGATGTGTTGCGTGGCCCCTTGAGTTTGGGGATACGGAGTCTCAATTCACGGGCTGTTGTGTGGCCCCTTGATTTGGGGATATGGACAATCAACACAGGCTCCCTTGTGTGGCCCCTTTTTTTGGGGATATGGACTGTCAACCCACACTCCCTTGCGTGCCTCCCTTCTAGTTTTGGATATAGACGTGCAACCCACGCTCTGTTCCGTGGCCCCTTGATTTGGTGATACGGACGCTGAACCCAAGCTCTGTTCCATGGCCCCTTGAGTTGGGGATATGGACTCTCAACGCACGCTGTGTTGTGTGGCCCCTTGAGTTGGGGATATGTACTCTCAACCCACGCTCTTTAGCTTGGCCCCTTGAGTTGGGTATACGGACTCTCAACCCGGGCTCTGTTGTGTGGCCCCTTGATTCGGGGATATGGACTCTCAACCCACGCTCGCTTGCATGGCCCCTTGAGTTGGGGATGTAGGCTATGAACCCATGCTCTTTTGCTTGGCCCCTGGAGTTGGGGATGCTCACTCTCAACCCACGCTCTTTTGCCTTGCCCCTTGAGTTGGGGATATGGACACTCAACTCACCCTCTTTTGTGTGGCCCCTTGAGTTCGGGATGGGGACTCTCAACCCACAGTTTGTTGCGTGGCCCCTTGAGTTGGGTACATGGACTCTCAACCGACGCTCTGTTATGTGGCCCCTTGATTCGGGAATATGGACTCCTAAACCACGCTCGCTTGCATGGCCCCTTCAGTTGGGGATATGGACGCTCGATTGCCTGGCCCCTTGAGTTGCAGATATGGACTCTCAACCCATGCTCTGTTGCTTGGCCCCTCAAGTTGGGGATACGGACTCTCACACACACTATATTGCGTGGTTCTTCGATTTCAGGATACCGACACTCAACGCACCTTGTTTTGCGTGGCCCTTTGAATTGAGGATGGGGACTCTCAAGCCACATTTTGTTGCGTGGCCCCTTGAGTTGGGTATATTGACTCTCATGCACGCTATGTTTTGTGGTCCCTTGATTTCGGGGTACGGACACTCAACCCACCCTCTTTTGCGTGGCCCCTTGAGTTGGGGATGGGGACTCTCAACCCACAGTTTCTTGTGTGGCCCCTCAGTCGGGTATATGGATTCTCCACCCACGGTCTCTTGCTTGGCCCCTTGAGTTGGGGATACGGGCTCTTAACCCACGCTCTGTTGCTTGGCCCCTTGTGTTGGGGATACAGGCTCTCAACCCACGCCCTGTTGCCAGACCCCTTGAGTTGGGGATATGGACTCAAACCATGCATAATTTCTTCTCCGTGCGTTGGGGACCCCCACTTGGCGCGGGTTATCCGGTTGCCCGGATTCTCTTTCTTTTCTTTCCTTCTACATGTCATGTGTGTCTGACGTAGTGTATATGAGCCCCGGTGTATGCTTATGTACCTTCTTTTGTGTGACCGAGCAATGTGAATCTTGGGATCAGTTGTCAATTGTGAAACGGGCCTCTGGCAGCAGGTATACAGTGATACAGTGCCTGGGTCTCTGCTACAGAATTTCAGTGTTGCCCGCTAGCCTTGGTGCCTACAAGGTTTCGCTCCCTTATGTTGATGCCGCCAAAATATTTCTGCCGCGCTTCAACATTGCCGTGCTCAAGCACAACAATCCGGAGTGGGCTGTCATTGTCATGCAATGAGCGTTTCAAGCCAAGACACAGTGCAAATATCGGTATGCCATCCATGCCACATGGGTCTGGTAATTATTTGGACATTTGGCTTGCCTCTC
The DNA here is from genome assembly GCA_964036045.1 of Eutreptiella sp. 'Long Island Sound 2002'. NCBI lineage: Eukaryota > Euglenozoa > Euglenophyceae > Eutreptiales > Eutreptiaceae > Eutreptiella > Eutreptiella sp. 'Long Island Sound 2002'. The sequence continues at coordinate 80,018,994 of OZ038381.1, read as the reverse complement.
TATGCGTTTGTGTCACACGACGCGTCAAGGCAATTTCAAGAGCAGAGGCAAAGCAAGAGTGCGCAAGAAAGTTGCAACAGATCCCAAGAAACACGGAGGAGGCAATGCCAAAGTGAACCGGATGGTGCGGTGCCGTGATGTTGTCAAGGAAAAAATAAGGGCGATGCATGCTAACGAAGTTGCTGAACCAATATCAGGAGTGTTGGCCGTCAACCCCACCTCCTGACTTAAGCTGAGTGTTCGGAAGTGTAGACTGCTTGAACACATTGCATTTCTCAATAAATTCCGCTGGGCCCAGTTGCAATTTTGGAAGGATAATCATCCGCAATACCCTGATTTTCCACTAAATCTCCATCCTCTGGTGAAGCGGATTTGTTGTGTGGGGCAGGGGTATCGTGCCCCAAAAGACAACCCCCCCCCCCCTTTGCTGGTGGCAATGTTGAACCAAATATAGCCTCGCAGATTGCTCGTCTTCGTTCCCGAAAGGAAAAAAAGGGCCGCCAAATTGTTTGCAAAAGGCGGCCAAAAGTGCAGGGCAAAGAACTCTAAGTGGCTTCATGGCATGCCCTACGCAACATCAAGGACCAAGCTCTAGCTCTAGCTCCTGCTTTGCAACATCGTCCAACTCCAATCCAGCACCCGGTAAATCCAAACTCAAACCTACACTTGCTCCAAAACCCCAACCTGTGGAAACAAAGGAGGGAGAGCAACCCTTAGATCCAAAAGAGTTGCATTCGCAGAATGAGGCACCGGTGCGCTCCCACACAGGGGCCATGAGTTCAATGAGGCCGCAGTGCGCTCATGCATAGGGGCCACGACTCCCCGTCTTCCCAGCCTGTGGGTCCGCACCATTGGGGGCTTCACCCCCAACGCGAGGATGTGCAGTGGTGGATTGATCGGTGCCAATCAACCCAACTCCGTAAATAGGTAAATCTGATGGGTATTGATTGTGTCACGGCGGAGGATTTCTACTTAAAGTATGGGGCAGAGGGATTGCTGTCTCGCCAAGACCTATTTCAAATATCTCTTCTTTCTTAAGCAAAGTTCCACGTGGGATAACTACGCATATGTGTTCCGCTCGGATTGTTCCGATGACATTTATCTGCGCAATGTTGCGCGTGTTCGCAAATACCTCAATGCTGTGATTGATGAGATTTGGTGGGCAGATCGATTGTCCATGATAGCGTGAAGGGCCTCTTGCACCCCATATCATTACATCTGTTGTGGTACGTGGCATAAGATGACAAATTCACACAATGTTCCCAAGGTTATCCACAACCACAGTCACCTCCTACACATGAGATGCAAACTTTGGGTTAAACAACACATCCGAAAGAGTGCCACCCACTATGCATATAGGCATACTATCGGTATAGTGGGTAACAAAGTAAGGGAAATGGGGATTGCGTTGATTTTGAAATGGGTGCTCATGATGGCGCTGACAAGGGCCGCATCCATACTGCCGTGCCATATATTGGTCGTAAGAAATTGAGTGACGAACAAGAATATAATGGTTTGCATGGTTTCTATTGCGCAAGGGTGGAACACTTCTTTGCGCACATTTGGCATTGGAAGATCGTCCGCAATGTGTGGACGGGTTCTGCCAAATATTTGCAACAGCATGTCTGTGTTTTGCTGTGTTTTGCTGTGTTTTGCTGCACTTGACGCAGTTTTGTATCAGGAGACAAACTAGGTATCAGCCCTATGGACCTTGGCCTCATGTGCCTGAGTCTGTGTGGGCACAACATGATGCCCCAGAAGATGATGAGGAAAAGGATAATGGTGTTTGTTGTCAACTATGTGCTCACCGTCATGAAGATATACCAGAGTGTGGCACATGTCATTTGAACTCCCCGCCCCCCTTGTATGCCTTTGCATAGTTGCAGTTTGGATTTGTAACTGTAGAAACAACGGATTTCAGACATCTCAGAATCAAATTGTTATGTTGTGTTGCTGCATCCGCATGCTTGATGTTTCTTCTCTCTTTGATACATGTGCCTGCAGTGCGCCCGCAGTGTGCCCGCAGTGCAAAGTTTGGCCCCGAGACACATTCCAACGTTCCAACGTTGCATTGCTTTGTGAATAATGGATTGGTTTTCTCTAGGGAGCATCACTGTTGTCCAACAACACCCATTGTGTGTGATGCTTGGTGCTTGCACGCTTTTCCACAGGAGCACTCCGCTGCCGTGGTCAGTGACAAGATTGGGGATCCGATGAAAAATGCATATGGACCTGCTACAATTTCAGCCGTGAAGTTCATCGCCATGATCAGTTTTGTGTTAGCACCAATTTTGGATCGCGGACTTGTCTTCGACCAGCTGCTTTACGCCTGGGCCAACAGAGACAGCTAGAAAATTGCTTGATCTGCACAATGCTGCCATGTCAGTTCGCTGATTTCACGCCGCCATGTGGACGCTTGCATGCTGCCATGGGGACACTTACATGTGCAGGTCTAGCCCAGGGTTCGGTTCAGGGCCCACCTGTCTGCCTTTTCCAGTGGGCACGACATCCCAGCCATTGCCTTTTGGTGACAGCGCCTGTGGCACACAGACACATACATGGCACAGCACCGCATCCCCCCCCCCCCCCTTGCAAAGTACTGACGTCAAAGTGTGATGCCCACATGAGCAGAATGATCTGGGTGCAACTCGAATGCTCCTATGGTAATTTTGATTGCCTTTGGTTGCTTGGCATGGAAGCAGATGCTCCGACAGCCTTTTTTGCCCCACCTTGTTGAACACCTTTTTGGGGGGTGGATTGTGCGATCGTTTGCACTGCTGCCAAAGCTCAAATGCGTGCTTGCTGCGTGCACAGTGGCACTTTGTGAAATCCCTCCCACCTGCAGGCACTCACTCACACTTGCATCGACTCAGCCAAGACCTGGCGGATAAACTTGGTGCCCATGGCATGGGGCTCCATGACCTCCATGTTCAACTGGCGTAGGGACGGGGTGGCTATTGCCGCTGCCCACTGCACCAAAACCGTGGGCTCCCAGAGCTGCTGGCGGACTGGGTTCGCCCCCGGGCGGGTCTGGGCATCCAATTATGCCTACAGGTGCAGTATGGGGCCACCACCATGGGACTGCGCCCTGCACGTTCAGAGGGGTGCGGTTGTCTCTGGGGTGTCACCGCAGAGGAGGCGCATAGTACTGAGCATATTGTTGCAATATGTGGATGGTGGATGTGGGAGCAGCACAATGGCAAGCCAGTAGTTCTGGCGTAAGCAAGCATGCACGGGGGGCTCCACCTGCACTTGTTTACGCACTGCAAGTGAGCATCACTAGGGAGGTCCGGGTGCTGCCAGCACAAACAGGTAGGGTGGCGGTCCATTGCAAGGCATTCATTGTGGCCTCCAGAGTGGCGGAGGCCTTGACAGTGCAGCCCTGCTGATGAACAGTTCCTTTGTGTGTGGGTGTGTCAGTGAGAGGGTTTCTCCTTCGCACTATTGTCTTGGTTGCAAGTGAGTGAGTGAGTGTGTTATCACTTGATTTCATTGGGGTGCAGTCTTGGTTTCACTGCTGTCCTGCTCTGCATGTCAACCTATGAACCAAGTTCCTGAAAAATTTGTCACACACCTGGGTACCCATGTTTGCTCGAAGTTTTCAATTGCAGTATGCCCCGAAGGGAGAAAGTGGATGTGCAGGTTTCAATCCACAGTGCAGCATGTCTTTTGGAAAAGTTCACCATGCTATTCTCTGAAGGAACACCACAGAACAGTGATATACATTTGTCTTTCCATTTGCACATTCTTTCTGGCCTCGCAGTTTTATTTCTGGCCTGATAGGGCTATTTTGTCAAAAGGAAACCAACGGCAGGATCAAACAAGTCAGCCACAAGATGTTTTGCAACCCCAAAAAAATTGCAGAAGCTTTAGTCAGAAAAAGTCGCCTCAGGAAATTTAGAATCACTTCAAAGGTTTCTTAGATGTAAGCAATCTAAATTTACAGCTTCCCAGATTTCAGGACAGTAGCGCCTGAACAAATGTGACTATGCAATTTGCACCCCCAGCCTACACCTACTCCTCTCAACCATCAGTCTATTTGCCTGCATGAGTATTGTCCATTTCACTGGATGCTATGAATGCTTCCATCACTGTTTCCTGTCACATGCATATGCCTATGCACTCTCTTATATATATATACCACTCTGAGCTGAATGAAACAGAGTCACTGGAGGCAACACAAATATATTTTGCTCAGAATACCTGGGAAAAAGAAGTTGCTTCCTTGTTGCCCAAGCAGCACACAGGTTTCAGACACTTTGCCAATGATGGATTGTTTCAATTGCCATTGTGATAACAACAATTTGTTGACACAATTTCAATGGCATTTGAGCACAAGTATCAAGCATTGTCCATGTTTTGACCATGACTTGCAATGGTGTGTGTGCAGCTGCCTCTGTGTCATGGAAACAATCTGCAGGAACAAAATCATTTCAGGAGGGGGCGGGAGCTGAAAGCATCACCACCATCCCTTCCCTCCCAAAGAGCATGAATCACTCCGCAGAGGGTTGTTAGATCAAAGTCAAGTGGGCCCTCCTGCATATATGGAAAATACCACATCCCCCCCCCTGCTTTGGCCCATTCATGTCCCATAGCCTGACAAGGGGTTACAATTGTGGCTCTATTTGTTCAATAAAGGTATGCCGCAATGGTGGCTTGGTAGTGCCACCCCCCCCCCCCCTTCGACCCTTCTGCCGCTAAAAATGCACATTGGGTGCTCGTGAGCAACCCCACCACCACCAGAATGGGACATAACCTCGCCAAAAAACAGGGTAAGGTCACATGCATGCTGTCTATCAAACTGGCGATTGCATACCAATCATTTTGTCAGGCGGAGTTCCATTTGTTAAGATTTTTGGGTTTTGGGTGATTGTGGATCTGGGATATCTGCAGGGTTATCCTATTGTCGGCAGACACCATAGTTCAAACCTTTATGGATTCCAGGGCTCTACAGGTCAAACGTGCTAATAAGAGAGCACTAGATAAGAAGTGTGACTCATTTTTTGAAACTATCGCAAGCAGCTTGCATTCAAGAATGTTGGAATAACACGACGTGTGTGGCTCAGCATCATCAACCCCAAAACAGGAATTTATCTGGCGTCAATTCAAAATATGTTTTATTTTCTTAAGTTCAACAGCAAAGTGTTCGCCAGGGTTGTAGTGTCAAGCGTAAGTTGCTTATTCTTTTTTATTCCGCGAAAGTCGCGTATTTCTTTTTTAGGCCAACGATGATCCCCGAAAAAAATTGAAAATGTACACAGAATTGCTTTTTTTGTTGTGACACGGCCTACATTTAAAAAGAAAGGGCTGCGATTTACGCTTTTTTTTCTGAAAGAGACCAGTTGCACTTTTTTTGTTCCACCACGTACGCTTTATTTGATACGCGACCTACAGCCAAGAAAAATTAAGCGAGTTAGGCTTTTTTTTTTAACAAAGCAAGGTACGCTTCTTTCTTTACGCGGCCTAAGCTTTCTTTTTACTCTGCGACCTATTGCCCCGAAAAAAAGGAATAAAACGCTTTTTTAAAAACAAAGCGGGGAACACTTTTTTTGATACACCATTTCTGATTTTCTACCCCGAGACGGCAAGGGTGAGACAAACATTTCTCATTTTGTCTTTTTGTTTGGGGACACCCTAAAATGGAAGGGTTATGTAGCAGCTCGGCACCTTTGTGGCAACCATGGAGGCAAAGGTGATGCGGTCTTCTGTGGTTTTGCTTTGTTTCGGGACCCCTGATAATACTCTCCCCATCAACAACTTACGCGGCCGAAAGCGGTATCATTTTTTTCAGAGATGTCGGCTGGTCTGTAATAGGTAATTTTCGGCAATTACTCTCGTTCTTGAAGGAACTTAAATCGAGTAGCGGGGTTTCGCCCTAATTACTGTCGTTTTTGCATGCTTCCCGGCCAAATAGGGTAGGGTAGTTTGGGCAAATAGGTCAAAGATTCGTTGAAGAGGTTTATTGTTGTGCGTTTTTCCCCCTTAAGCCCATTTTTTCATTACTTTTCTTGGCTCTTGTTCATGTCATCGAACCGAAGTATGGCTGAATGCTGCATTTTTTCCAGAACCTATTACGAGACCTTACAATGCATAGGTAAGATTGCCGTAATTGACTTGAAGCGCATACATTTGATTTGGATTATGAGGCCCCGCATTCCTATGGGTACTTCAGCCAATTTACCGTAGCTTTGAGATGCATGCCAAAATTTTGCCTTCGTCTTCACAATCACGGAAGATAAACAAATGCACATTTGGACTGCTCTCAAGGCATGACGTGAGCCATCGCATTCAAAAAAAAGGTTATTCAGGTCAAGTTGCCCATAGTTTTTTTTTTCATGCGACGCCTTGCAATCCTTTATGATGATGGAACTTTTCTTTTGAACCCAAATGTCGTTCAAGAATGTAAATTAGCGTTTTTTGTACTGTTCCGCACAAAAAAGTTTGTGTCTTAGAAACACATTCTCCTCCAATTGTCATTAGTTCATATTGTAGTAGTAGTACCTTGCTGCCCTTCTAGGTCTTACTTCCAACTCTACTCTTCCTCTGTCCCGTGACCCGTCTTCCGGAACCACCACTTGCACTGTATGTCCCCTCCGTTGATGCCCGACCACCTCTGTCCCTACCAGCGGCAATGTTGGCATGGTGCATTCACGTCCTCTCTGTTTCCTCCAAGCTCGATGTGGTCATCTTTTCTTCCCAATCTCCCCTTTTGCCCGCCTCTTGTATCCTCTCCATTGCTACCCTTATATGAGTGGACATGCCATTTCCCTGCTTGCACACTAAGTCAACATTCTTATTTCCTCTTTTACTCAACCCCTCGGGCTAGGGTTAGGCTTAGGAAGGTAGCTAGGGCTATGTCAAGATGGTAGACAGAGAGGAATTTCAATTAGACGAAAAGACACGGGAGTAGAGATCAGGATAGGACTGCTAAATGACGCTCAAGCGATAAAGGTGTACCCGATGGGGTAGTGGGAACTGCAACGGTCAATCACCATGAAGCACACAGCCTAGTTGAGGGAGGTGTCGCATATGAAAGTGAGATTAGGAAAGAGGACCGGACCCAAGAGAACACACAACAGAACTGAGCGGTGATGCGAAACTGAAGGTGAGGGGCGAAACAGACCCAACTGATGAGCATATGGGCATATGCCGCACGGGGCATCACAAAACAGACATGTAGGCAAGATTGCCGCGGAGTTTGAGAGGTAGGTAAACGTTGTGGCGGAGCTTGTTGGTGGCAAACGGAGGAAATCAATCCGTTCTCGCAGATATAAGTCACGTGATGCCAGGGTGTAGACCGAGGCAAGAAACCAGGTTAAGGCCAAGGTACAGGCAAGGAAGAAAGGTTTGCGTTGGAAATCGTGGAGACGTGGTGTTTGTGAAGGCCGGACATGTTGATGAAAACCCCTAGGGGAACAACCCGGGGTTGAGCTAAGGCAATGGAAGAGGAACGGACCTATGTGACTTTAGCTGAGAAACGACAAATAAGCCCCGTTCCTATATGTACATCAGCTGAAGCACACGTCGATAGAACATGCAGAGAGAGGAGGGTGATTGGGCGGAGTCGCGAGGAAGGACAAGATAAACCACCAGCGAAAGAGCACCTACTGATGCGGTACCTAGGTCAACGTGACCTTTATGGACATAGTCTGTTCTACCCCACTCCGGTTAAACCAAGCACTTTCTTGGTTCGCTGCAATAATAGCAGCCTGCGGGCGACACAAATTTCTCCAAAGTGCAATGTGTGGAATCGATGAGGAATCCAATTTCTCATCAATTTCAGTGTTTCAATCCGCGCATCTTGCAATCTTCGGTGACATAATCGTTTTTCTTTTTCGCTTGTCGCCGTCGCCGCAATTCTGTTGCGGGAACCGATTGACGGTCGTGATGGATCGACCTGTCAAATTTTGGCTTTTTGAGGCCCAAAATTGGAGCCGCATTTTGAAGGTGGTCATTTTGTTGTGCCAAGCGCCGAGTTTCGTGACATTTGGGATTTTCACCTCCCTCCGGAACTCGAGGTCGCCATTACTTGCGGTCCACTTGCCGGGCAGGCTGGGCCACTGCCAAAGATAACGATGTCTTGCCCTGAAGGTGGGCTCTTGCTAGTGGAGAAAGTGTTCATAAACATGATGCATGCGTTACGATGCTGAGAACAATTAAATTCACTGCTGCTTGGCATTCTTAGTTCTTTGTGTTGTCTTGATTTGCTTTCGACCTGGATACTTTCCTGCTCTCTTGCCTTGCTGTTTGTGTGACCTGTGTTATCCACAAACCCGTGGAGTGAAGTATGTACGACTTGTGCTTGACATGTGGACAGGGTTGATATGGGGTCGAGAATAGTACCCCGGCTTCATACACAAGAATGGTGGTGTTACGCCATTCTCGGTATTACCATGTGACTTTGGTTTTGTCTTTTCCGTAATGTGGGTCTCTTCCTCCCTCACAGGGTAATGGCGTTACCTGTGTAGCCATCATTGCTGCCATCTGTAACATTTTGCTTTGGTGGGAGGTGGGAGGTGGGAGAGGGGGAGAGGAGGGGGTTTATGGACCGGGTCTTTCATGCCGCAGCCATCTTCAGCTAAGCTGAAGACCCCTTGTGACTTTATAATACATGCACCCGGGCGGACAGAGGGGGGGGGTCCCATAACCTGGGAGGAGGACAACACATACCACTGACCCACACAGCACAGCTCCTGACGCTACAACAATACACTAGACAAACCCACACGACAAGCACACATGGCGGAGAGGAAGGAAGGAGTGACACACCTACCTTTTGCTGTCACTATGTACGCATTTCTTCACTCAATTCAAAAACAAACGCGCACCTGCAAAACGCAAATAGATACCCTCCACAACCTTAAGCACAACAACCAGAGTAGCTTCACAACCCAGGCCACAACATGGCAGGGAGGGGGCTGATAGCTTCACACTCAGGGGGTGTTTGTCGGGTGCTTGTGATTGGCGTCCTAACCAACCCTCTCCACCCTTGACATTTTACGTTGTGGGCTGTGTTGTGCATATGGCTATGCCAAACTGTGTGTGTGTGTGGGGGGGGGCACATATGCCTATGCATGTGTCATGTCTAGTGGTTTTTATGAGTGTATGTGTATTGCCACCCAACCCCACCCCCACTTTGGTGTCCGTTAGATACAACACATGCATCAATGTTTTTGGTCTAGTTGTGTTCTAGTGTAGAACGTTCTAAGGGCCTTCTAGCGAACGCGCTAGAAAGCCGCAAGAACGTCGCCAAAACACTTTTTTTTGTCTTCGTTTCAACGTCAAAAATGTGTTTTTTTTAGTAAGGAGATTTTCACGCCCCAGAATGGTCCTGGGGGCCCAAGTTCCACAATTGATATCCGTTGACCCCCACACCCACGGGTTGGTGAAACCCTGTTTTTTCGTTCTAGCCCTTGTAGCGCGTTCTAGGCTAGAACGTAATTGGGTTTTCTAGTTTGTATCCAGGGTACAACCATGGGAGAGCTCTCTAGGCTTGACGATACCTGGTGCATAGGTAGAGAGGGACCTACAACCACAAGCCACCGTCGGAAAACTACCAGCTGACACTCGAGCAAAGGCAGAATGCACGGGTCTGCATTCCTTTTGCGCGACTGGTGGAGATTTGTTTCACACACCTCAAGAGGTTTGAGGTTTGAGCTCTGAGGTTTGATTTTGCGGGTACTAGACGCCTTTCGGCCCCGGGGGGCCACCTGGTCGGGCCAGGTGATATCCTCCCCACCGGGTCCTATTGGGGGGCCCTCCAAGACGCACCTCCTGCCTGGTGGCGGAATCCCCCGGGTTCACAGGGCTCGGAGCCCCGTCCCTCCCCGGCTTCCCCGTTTCGCCACTCCCCGGTCAGTGCATCAATTCGCAGCCGTGGCTGCGGGCGCTTACCCACCGCGTCGCCCCCCTAATGCGTGGTCGCCCGGGGCGCCGGCGCCGCCGGGGCCTTGCTACTGGCTTGTCGCCAGTGGGACCCCCTTGGGCTGGCGCGGAGGCTGCCTAGCCTGGGGGTTGGGGCGTGGCGCAGTACGCCACTACTGCCTTGGCGGGTGCAGTGCCCCGTCCGTGTGTGCGCGGCGCTCGCGGCCGGTTCGGGGGGCTCGGGCCGGTACCTGGTGTTGTGTCTCTCCCGTTTCCCCCATCCCGCCCCGCGTGTCCCGCACTGCGTGTGGCGGGCCGTCCCGTCCGGGTGTCCCTTACCCTCGCTCGCTGGTACGCCATTCCACGCGGTCTGTGCGTTCCGCGAGCTCGGTTCGGTTGCCCTTCTGGTAGTCCACGCGTGCCCTTTGCGTGTGTGTGCGCTCGCGCTCCCGCGGCGTCCGCTCCCCCCCCCCCTGGGTGGTGTGGCGTGCGCACCTCGCGCGGTTCCGGCACTGGGCGCTGGTAGGGCCGTTCCACGTGGTCCGTGCCCCTGCGCGTGTCCTGCCCCGGTCCCTTGCTCCGTCTGACGTGCTTCGGGGGGGGCGGTCTGGTCCCGGTTCCCCCCTACCTGGCTTCGGGCTGTTGTTGCGAGGGGCGGCTGAGGTCAGGCGCTCCCCCTCCCCCGACTGCCCGCCCACTGGGCGGGCTGTTGGAGTCCGCTACCCACGTGCTGTGGGCGCAGCAGATCGCAGCAGAAGAAAAATAAAATACCAAGAAAATGACGCACCGCCAGAAGAAAAAAAGCGAAAAATCGTCTTTTGCGACCTCAGAAATCCCCCCAACAATTTTACGCCGCTGTTTGGCGAGGTCGCAAAATTTAGGACACTCACCAAAAAAGACGAACAATAGAGTCGCGACGGCGAAGAAGCTCAGCGTTGCTTGCCCCAAACCACATAGCAAAGTGCGTGCCCCAGGCGCTAGGGACTTGTGTGTGCCCCAAAACAAACCACACATAGACAACAACAACGCCACCGGCCGCCGACAAACAAGTATGTTATATGCCGCGCAACGCTAGAAACCAACGAAACAAGCACAACGCGGTAAGAGGTAGACAAGGAGAGAACAAGTATGTAACGAACCGCACCACGGTGGAGACATACCACAAGTACACGACCAAGCAATACAAGCCCACTCGCATAGGGAATACGACGACGCCGTAACACGCGAAGGAGATCACAACAAAAGAAAAAAGAAGCCGCACAAGTATGTTGCATGTCATGCATGAATAACACACACAAGCAACAACAACGCCACCGGCCGCCGAAAAACAAGTATGTTATATGCCATATGTTATATGCATAACGCCGTAACAAACGCAATACAAGGAGGTTACGTGTCAAGCAAAGCCAAAGTGCGCCGCCACGAAAAGCGCAACGAAAACCGCACGGGCAAGGAAAACCAACAAGAGGTGACACCGAACGAATGCCTATGCTCACCCCCGCACACATAGGGAAAGAAAGGTATGCCCGTACGTGCGTGCCCGGACCGCCGCAAAATCATCACCGCCACGGACGAGCAAAATGGTATGAAGGGACACGACGGGGGAACAATAAACCAACAAAGGAGAGAAGAATGCGCGAAGGAGGCCAAACACCACCGAGGTGAAGCACAACACACAAAAAAGCACACAAACAAAAACTAAACATACACAATGTGCACACGTGGCTAGTTGGATCCGAGTATGTTACATGCCATGCTACGCTACGCAACGAACACGAGATAAGAACGGCAACCACGCCAACAAAAGCAAAAGGTGACCACGAGGCGTAACCGAGACGTGCCCATCCCCCACCCGCACGCCCGCTTACGTAGGAGGCGAAAGGGAGCGAAAGGGGACAAAAGGTATGCCGCCGCATGCAAACAAATAGTAGGCAAGCCACACACCGCCACCAAGAACGCAAGTATGTTACCATGTCGTGCCACGCCGCCAACCGCCCGGCCCGCGCCACCAAGCGAGACGAGGAAAAAAGAAATGGCCTCCGGCCAGGGAGTGGTTGTCATGGGGGGCTAACGGTCCTGCCCTGCGGTGCAATGCGGGACAACCGTGACAACTGCTCTTACAGCACAACCACCCTTTTTGTTGCGCTGATTAGAACATACACACAAATAGCATAGCGTCGTTGTGTGCCAGATTCCGACAAACACACGTTGCCACGCTACCTTGTGCATGCACCCACGTTCCCTTCCCCTCACAGGTCCCAAGGAGAAGTGTATGCTCGTGTTTGCGTCGTTTGGGCGTTAAAGTAGGGTTGTCTTAGACGCTTAGGCATGTTGTGCGTCGTGCCGTCGTCTCTCATTAGCGAACGCCCGGCCCGCGCCATACACACGTAGGCAAGGCGAGAGGACTAGGACACATTAAGGTAGGGGGGAAAGAAACAAGTATGTTGCATGTGACGCCGCGCGCGCGGAACGGGCAACGAGCAAAGGTAGCGGCCAAAGAGGTGAGTGGAGCCAAGACGAGAGCAAGTAGGAAAAAAACCTACGCACACGCCGGTCGCAAACGCATGTCGCATGACGTACCAGCCAGCTCGAGGTGCCGTGTCGCGACAAAACCGCCGCCGCCGCACGCCAGTTTACACCCTCTCTCTACGCAGGTTCAAAGGAGAAAGCCCAACGAGAGAGCATGGCGAGCCGGCAAGGAAAAAGACCGAGACACGCAACAAAGCGGAGGCAGGGAAAAAGTGCATGTCAGGGAGAAGGGTAGAGGAAAGGGTAAAGAGCAACGAAGCCACGAAAGGAACAAGGGGTAGCCGGCAGCCGAGCAAGGGGCGCGCACAGGGAAGGAGACACGGCAGGCACACGTCGAGCACAACACCGCACCGAGACACCGGAGAGGGGAGCACCAGAGCAACAAGGGAAGAGCGGCACCACGCACCACGACACGCACGGCACAGACACCACACACACCGCACACACCCAACGAGCCCCGGCAGCCTGCCCAGCAGTGGGCGGGCAGTCGGGGGAGGGACAGCGCCTGACCTCAGACGCCCCTCACAATGGTGGAAGGTACCCCCCCCATGGGACGCCCTTCCGCCACCCCCACAGCGAGCAACGCCGGCCCACAAGGGCGCACGCCGTGGGGCCGGTGCTGGGTCCCCACGCCCGCATCGACCGCACCCGGGACACACGGGTCGCGGAACCCAGGCTGCCCGCTTCAGAGGACGGGCGGCCGGGGGAGGGACAGCGCCTGACACCAGGCGCCCCTCACAACGGTGGCAGGCCACCCCACCCGGGGACGGCCCCCCACCAGCCCCGCGGCACGCAGCCCCCACAGGGCATGCAGGCCAAGGGGACAGTGTTGGGCCCCCACACCCACACACCCGCGCCCACAGCACATGGGTGGCGGACCCCAACAGCCCGCCCAATGGGCGGCCAGTCGGGGGAGGGACAGCGCCTGACCTCGAACGCCCCTCACAATGGTGGAAGGCACCCCCCCAGGGGACGCCCTTCCGCTACCCCCACAGCGAGCAACGCCAGCCCGCAAGGGCGCACGCTGTGGGGCCGGTGCTGGGTCCCCACGCCCGCACCGACCGCACCCGGGACACACGGGACGCGGGACCCTGGCTGCCCGCTCCAGAGGACGGACGGCCAGGGGAGGGACAGCGCCTGACACCAGGCGCCCCTCACAACGGTGGAAAGCACCCCCCCCGGGGACGCGTCCCCGCCACCCCCACAGCGAACAACGCCGGCCCGCAAGGGCGCACGCTGTGGGGCCGGTGCTGGGTCCCCACGCCCGCACCCAACCGCACCCGGGACGCGCGGGACGCGGAACCCCGGCTGCCCGCTCCAGAGGACGGGCGGCCGGGGGAGGGACAGCGCCTGACACCAGGCGCCCCTCACAACGGTGGAAAGCACCCCCCCGGGGACGCCCTTCCGCCACCCCCACAGCGAGCAACGCCAGCCCGCAAGGGCGCACGCTGTGGGGCCGGTGCTGGGTCCCCATGCCCGCACCGACCGCACCCGGGACACACGGGACGCGGAACCCTGGCTGCCCGCTCCAGAGGACGGGCGGCCGGGGGAGGGACAGCGCCTGACACCAGGCGCCCCTCACAATGGTGGAAGGCACCCCCCCCAGGGACGCCCTTCCGCCACCCCCACAGCGAGAAACGCCGGCCCGCAAGGGCGCACGCTGTGGGGCCGGTGCTGGGTCCCCACGCCCGCACCGACCGCACCCGGGACACACGGGACGCGGGACCCTGGCTGCCCGCTCCAGAGGACGGGCGGCCGGGGGAGGGACAGCGCCTGACACCAGGCGCCCCTCACAACGGTGGAAAGCACCCCCCCCGGGGACGCCCTTCCGCCACCCCCACAGCGAGCAACGGCGGCCCGCAAGGGCGCACGCTGTGGGGCCGGTGCTGGGTCCCCACGCCCGCACCGACCGCACCCGGGACACACGGGACGCGGAACCCTGGCTGCCCGCTCCAGAGGACAGGCGGCGGGGGGAGGGACAGCGCCTGACACCAGGCGCCCCTCACAACGGTGGAAAGCACCCCCCCCGGGGACGCCCTTCCCCCACCCCCACAGCGTGCAACGCCAGCCCGCAAGGGCGCACGCTGTGGGGCCGGTGCTGGATCCCCACGCCCGCACCGACCGCACCCGGGACACACGGGACGCGGAACCCGGGCTGCCCGCTCCAGAGGACGGGCGGCCGGGGGAGGGACAGCGCCTGACACCAGGCGCCCCTCACAACGGTGGAAAGCACCCCCCCCCGGGGACGCCCTTCCGCCACCCCCACAGCGAGCAACGCCAGCCCGCAAGGGCGCACGCTGTGGGGCCGGTGCTGGGTCCCCACGCCCGCACCGACCGCACCCAGGACACACGGGACGCGGAACCCTGGCTGCCCGCTCCAGAGGACGGGCGGCCGGGGAAGGGACAGCGCCTGACACCAGGCGCCCCTCACAACGGTGGAAAGCACCCCCCCCGGGGACGCCTTTCCGCCACCCCCACAGCGAGCAACGCCAGCCCGCAAGGGCGCACGCTGTGGGGCCGGTGCTGGGTCCCCACGCCCGCACCGACCGCACCCGGGACACACGGGACGCGGAAACCTGGCTGCCCGCTCCAGAGGACGGGCGGCCGGGGGAGGGGCAGCGCCTGACACCAGGCGCCCCTCACAATGGTGGAAGGCACCCCCCCCGGGGACGCCCTTCCGCCACCCCCACAGCGAGCAACGCCGGCCCGCAAGGGCGCACGCTGTGGGGCCGGTGCTGGGTCCCCACGCCCGCACCCAACCGCACCCGGGACACACGGGACGCGGAACCCTGGGTGCCCGCTCCAGAGGACAGGCGGCAGGGGGAGGGACAGCGCCTGACACCAGGCGCCCCTCACAACGGTGGAAAGCACCCCCCCCGGGGACGCCCTTCCGCCACCCCCACAGCAAGCAACGCCAGCCTGCGGGGGCGCACGCCGTGGGGCCGATGCTAGGTCCCCACGCCCGCATCGACCGCAGCCGGGACACACGGGTCGCGGAGCCCGGGCTGCCCGCTCCAGAGGACGGGCGGCCGGGGGAGGGACAGCGCCTGACACCAGGCGCCCCTCACAACGGTGGAAAGCACCCCCCCCGGGGACGCCCTTCCGCCACCCCCACAGCGAGCAAAGCCGGCCCGCAAGGGCGCACGCTGTGGGGCCGGTGCTGGGTCCCCATGCCCGCACCGACCGCACCCGGGACACACGGGACGCGGAACCCTGGCTGCCCGCTCCAGAGGACGGGCGGCCGGGGGAGGGACAGCGCCTGACACCAGGCGCCCCTCACAACGGTGGAAAGCACCCCCCCCGGGGACGCCCTTCCGCCACCCCCACAGCGAGCAACGCCGGCCCGCAAGGGCGCACGCTGTGGGGCCGGTGCTGGGTCCCCACGCCCGCACCGACCGCACCCGGGACACACGGGACGCGGAACCCTGGCTGCCCGCTCCAGAGGACAGGCGGCCGGGGGAGGGACAGCGCCTGACACCAGGCGCCCCTCACAACGGTGGAAAGCACCCCCCCCGGGGACGCCCTTCCCCCACCCCCACAGCGTGCAACGCCAGCCCGCAAGGGCGCACGCTGTGGGGCCGGTGCTGGGTCCCCACGCCCGCACCGACCGCACCCGGGACACACGGGACGCGGAACCCTGGCTGCCCGCTCCAGAGGACGGGCGGCCGGGGGAGGGACAGCGCCTGACACCAGGCGCCCCTCACAACGGTGGAAAGCACCCCCCCCCGGGGACGCCCTTCCGCCACCCCAACAGCGAGCAACGCCAGCCCGCAAGGGCGCACGCTGTGGGGCCGGTGCTGGGTCCCCACGCCCGCACCGACCGCACCCGGGACACACGGGACGCGGAACCCTGGCTGCCCGCTCCAGAGGACGGGCGGCCGGGGAAGGGACAGCGCCTGACACCAGGCGCCCCTCACAACGGTGGAAAGCACCCCCCCCGGGGACGCCTTTCCGCCACCCCCACAGCGAGCAACGCCAGCCCGCAAGGGCGCACGCTGTGGGGCCGGTGCTGGGTCCCCACGCCCGCACCGACCGCACCCGGGACACACGGGACGCGGAAACCTGGCTGCCAGCTCCAGAGGACGGGCGGCCGGGGGAGGGACAGCGCCTGACACCAGGCGCCCCTCACAATGGTGGAAGGCACCCCCCCCGGGGACGCCCTTCCGCCACCCCCACAGCGAGCCACGCCGGCCCGCAAGGGCGCACGCTGTGGGGCCGGTGCTGGGTCCCCACGCCCGCACCCAACCGCACCCGGGACACACGGGACGCGGAACCCTGGGTGCCCGCTCCAGAGGACAGGCGGCGGGGGGAGGGACAGCGCCTGACACCAGGCGCCCCTCACAACGGTGGAAAGCACCCCCCCCGGGGACGCCCTTCCGCCACCCCCACAGCAAGCAACGCCAGCCCGCAGGGGCGCACGCCGTGGGGCCGATGCTAGGTCCCCACGCCCGCATCGACCGCAGCCGGGACACACGGGTCGCGGAGCCCAGGCTGCCCGCTCCAGAGGACGGGCGGCCGGGGGAGGGACAGCGCCTGACACCAGGCGTCCCTCACAACGGTGGCAACCCACCCCCCCCGGGGACGGCCCCCCACCATCCCCGCGGCACGCAGCCCCCACAGGACATGCAGGCCAGGGGGACAGTGTTGGGCCCCCACACCCACACACCCGCGCCCACAGCACGTGGGTGGCGGACCCCAACAGCCCGCCCAATGGGCGGGCAGTCAGGGGAGGGACAGCGCCTGACACCAGGCGCCCCTCACAATGGTGGAAAGCACCCCCCAAGGGGACGCCCTTCCGCCACCCCCACAGCGTGCAACGCCAGCCTGCAAGGGCGCACGCTGTGGGGCCGGTGCTGGGTCCCCACGCCCGCACCGACCGCACCCGGGACACACGGGACGCGGAACCCTGGCTGCCCGCTCCAGAGGACGGGCGGCCGGGGGAGGGACAGCGCCTGACACCAGGCGCCCCTCACAACGGTGGAAAGCACCCCCCCCGGGGGCGCCCTTCCGCCACCCCCACAGCGAGCAACGCCAGCCCTCAAGGGCGCACGCTGTGGGGCCGGTGCTAGGTCCCCACACCCACACCGACCGCACACGGGACACACGGGACGCGGAACCCTGGCTGCCCGCTCCAGAGGACGGGCGGCCGGGGGAGGGACAGCGCCTGACACCAGGCGCCCCTCACAACGGTGGCAGGCCACCCCCCCCGGGGATGGCCCCCCACCAACCCCGCGGCATGCAGCCCCCACAGGGCGCGCAGGCCAAGGGGACAGTGTTGGGCCCCCACACCCACACACCCGCGCCCGCAGCACGTGGGTGGCGGACCCCAACAGCCCGCCCAATGGGCGGGCAATCGGGGGAGGGACAGCGCCTGACCTCAGACGCCCCTCACAATGGTGGAAGGCACCCCCCCCGGGGATGCCCTTCCGCCACTCCCACAGCGAGCAACGCCGGCCCGCAAGGGCGCACGCTGTGGGGCCGGTGCTGGGTCCCCACGGCCGCACCGACCGCACCCGGGACACACGGGACGCGGAACCCTGGCTTCCCGCACCAGAGGACGGGCGGCTAGGAGAGGGACAGCGCCGGACACCAGGCGCCCCTCACAATGGTGGCGGGCCACCCCCCCCAGGGATGGCCCCCCACCACCCCCGCGGCACGCAGCCCCCACAGGGTATGCAGGCCAAGGGAACGGTGCTGGGCCCCACACCCACACACCCGCGCCCACAGCACATGGGTGGCGGACCCCAACAGCCCGCCCAATGGGCGGGCAATCGGGGGAGGGACAGCGCCTGATCTCAGACGCCCCTCACAACGGCGGAAGGCACCCCCCCCGGGAACGCCCCTCCGCCACCCTCACAGCGAGCAACGCCGGCCCGCAAGGGCGCACGCTGTGGGGCAGGTGCTGGGTCCCCACGCCCGCACCGACCGCACCCGGGACACACGGGCCGCGGAACCCTAGCTGCCCGCTCCAGTGGACGGGCGGCCGAGGGAGGGACAGCGCCTGACACCAGGCGCCCCTAACAACGGTGGCAGGCCACCCCCCCGGGGACGGCCCCCCACCACCCCCGCGGCATGCAGCCCCCGCAGGACATGCAGGCCGAGGGGACAATGTTGGGCCCCCACACCCACACACCCGCGCCCACAGCACGTGGGTGGCGGACCCCAACAGCCCGCCCAGCGGGCGGGCAGTCGGGGGAGGGACGGCGCCTGGCCTCAGACGCCCCCCGCAATGGTGGAAGGCACCCCCCCCGGGGACGCCCTCCCGCCACCCCCACAGGGAGCAACGCGAGGGCGCACGCTGTGGGGCCGGTGCTGGGTCCCCACACCCGCACCGACCGCACCCGGGACACACGGGTCGCGGAACCCTGGCTGCCCGCTGCAGAGGACGGGCAGTCGGGGGAGGGACAGCGCCTGACCTCAGACGCCCCTCACCATGGTGGAAGGCGCCCCCCCTCGGGGACGCTCTTCCGCCACCCCCACAGCGAGCAACGCCGGCCCGCAAGGGCACACGCTGTGGGGCTGGTGCTGGGCCCCCACGCCCGCACCGACCGCGCCCGGGACACGTGGGTCACGGAACCCTGGCTTCCCGCTCCAGAGGACGGGCGGCCGGGAGAGGGACAGCGCCTAACACCAGACGCCCCTCGCAATGCTGGAAAGCGCCCCCCCCGGGGACGCCCATCCGCCGGCCCCACAACGAGCAACGCACCAACGCACCAACGCACCAGCCACGGGACATCCGCACCCCACCCCCTGCTCTTAGGCACAGCGACGCAACAATGGCGGAACCCACGGCCCCACGCAAGACACACCCCCGATCTCCGACGCTGGACGAAGCACACGAGGTGATCAGGGCGCTGGGACTCAGAGACGGCGAAGGAGACCCCCCACACGGGGACGCGGGCACGGACTCGGACCTGGAGGCAGTACCGGAGCCCCCCACGGGAGGCGCGCCCGCGGAACCTGCGCCGCCGGCGGGCAGCGTGCCCGCGCTCTGCCCCGCGTTGAAACGGGGCCACTGCACCGGCAAAGGCTGGTGCCCCAAACAGCACCCCCAGCCCGGCCCCGATGACGGAGCGCTGCCCGAGGTGAAACCCGCGGCCGCACGCGCCGCCCTACGCTACGGGGTGGCGTAGGGCTGGATCCTGGATGAGACCGCGCGCGGCAGCGTGAACATCCAGGAGGCCGTTGACCGAGTCACCCACGCGGGACAGGCGGCAGTGGCCTTGCACACCCGGGGCCGCCACGGCGGACCCGCAGAGGGGATCATTGTGGAACCCTCGGGAATGGTGCTGGTCCTGGCGGCGGACATGGTCCGAGGGGTGCTCCACGCGTCCCGCGTGCGGCGGGCGTGCCCACAGTGGACCATCCAGGTGTACACCCCCCCGCGGGCGTGGCCTTTCTCCACGTGGGCGGTGCTCGCCGTCATGTGGCACCTGGCACCAGAGGACGCCCCCACAGGGACCGCGGAGGACATCGCCCGGGACCTCCACACCTGGCCGGCCGACCAGGATTACCCCTGGCGCAGGCCCCAGGGCGGCCTCCCGGTGGCACCCGTGGCAGAGGGGCTCAGCCTCGCGGCAACCCTCCAACGGCACCCCGACAAGCAAGCACGCCACTTCCTGCAGACGGGCACGGTCCCGGCCACCCCGCCAGACTCCGAGTGGCGATGGGACGCAGGGGTGGCGCAACCGCTGCCGGGCCCTTGGACCCTCCCGTTGTGGTATTTGCCCATGGGCACCCTGGCCCACGCCACCCAGGCCGTCAAGGGGGCTTTCCCGCAGCCGCTCCTCCCCGGCGTGGCCCTGCTCCGCAGCCTGCAGGCGGGGGCCGCCTGCATACGATGGAAGGAAGGAAAGGGGCACTCGAGCCCCTATTTCCCCCTGGTCCAGGGCCAGGCGCTGATCCACGCCGAGGGCATGGGGACCGTGGAATGGGGGGCGATCGTGCCCGGCACGGCGTGCAGGTGGATCACAGCGGCCGCCCCACAGCCCATGCGATTGCCGCCGGCGTGCCACCGCCTCTTACGGATGGTCCCCTCTTTGGCCCCCCAGCACGCCTTTACGAGGGACGTGTGGAAGGCCGTACTGAGCCACACCAGGGAGTGGCTAACGAACCCGGGTGCACGGTACCCGCCGGGGCCGGTGCTCGAACAGCTCACGGCCCCCACACCCGGGGTCCTGCACGCCCTGCACAGGGCGTCGGCTCTCACGGAGCAGCTCAACGACGAAGTGCTGGACCTGGCGCTGGAGCCGCTGCGGGTGCTCTACCCGCAAACCCACATCCCACCCGCCGGCACGTCCAACCGCCTAGGCCGCCTGGGGTTGCAGCGCCGCGTCGGGGCCGCGCACCCAGGAGGCGTGGTGGAACAGTGGCTAACGCTCCGCAACCCGTCCACCGCGGAAGGCCACTGGTACCTGCACCAACTCCTCTTCCAACCACGGGCAGCCCCGGAACACCGCCGGCAAAACCCATACCACACGCACCCGGAGCGCCGAGGCGCGCAGGACTTCCCGCAGCCAGTCCCGCCCGCCCTCCCGCCGGGGCAGGACCCGGAGGCGCTACAGCAGGGCCCCCCGCTCGACACCGCCACCACGGTACAACAAAGGGGACGCGAAGGCGCGGACGGTGCCGAACCGGACGTCACGAACTGCGGAGCGGTGACCTGGATGGCAGCCTGCAGGCACCTCGCCCGAGATACCACGGGGCTCCGGCAGTACAGACCAACGGACCGCACGGCGCTGGCGTCCGCGGTCGCGGCCGTCACCATGAGTCCCGTGGCGGCGTGGCCGGCGCAACTGCTGCCCCACGTCCCCTGCCGCGACACGCAGCCCCGCCGGCCAGCTGCAACGCACGCGACGACGGCACTCCTCACGGCGGAGCAGCTATACGTCGTCGCGGCGGCGTTGCTAGCGGACGGCGGGGAGAGCTTCGTCCACCACCACGGCCCGGCGCAGATTGCGGGAAGCATACAAGGGCCACAGCGCAATGCACCAGACCCGTGGCATGCCACACTCCGCGGGCGCACCCGCGTCTGGGATGCGGGCGATGGCACATCCCCATCCGGGCCTAAGCAGGGGGAGGCACTGGTGCTGCAGACGGCAGGCTACCAGGCCATCCTACACGGCCACGCCGGAGGGTACCGGTCGCACCTTCTGGCCGGAGGCCGCTGGACTGTCTGGCACAGCACCGCCAGGCAAGGGGCATTCCCGCCCCTGCCCCACGTCGACTGGCAACAGGGACCCACCCAGGCCTACTATATGTCGGCGGACCCCTGGCCGCTGGCGGTCCTGCTGCACACCGTCAGCGCCCCCAACAGGCGGCAGGAACCGGGATGGGTCAACCCCCCAACACTGGTGTGGAGCCCCGACCAGGAGGAGCATCTACGGGCCGCGTGGCAGGGAGACGCCATCAGGGCCACGGACGTCCCGGACCTCCACGCGGGGCCAATCACGCACGCCCGCCCAGCGGCTACCCTGGCGGTGGCCCAACGGGGACAGCAGAACCCGCGGTGGGTGGTCTGCATGTTCAGCCCGGCGGACGCGCACATCGTCGTCTGCGACCCCGAGCGCCTGCCGGGGCCCGAAGCCGTGATCCGCGTGGCAGACTGCACCCGCATGATCATCAAGGCGCTACGGGAGGGCGAACACCACGCCCTCCTGCTCCAGGTCAGGCTGAAGGACAACGCCCGGGCGGCGAGGCCGGGGGTGTGGGCGGCAGCGGCGCACCCCGCCGACCTAGAGCTCCAGCTGGCGGTCCCGACCGCAGTGTACCACTGGCTACAGGCCTTCCACGACCTGCGATGGAGGGGCAAGCCCGACCGCCAAATCGGCTCCACGCACTGGCAAACGTGGCTGCAAGCAGACGCGCAGCGCGATGCCATCCGGGGTCTCGGGCCCGCGCCCGCGACACGAGCCCTCGATGCGGCGGCCCCGGGCCGCACACTGGCGCCACACACGGTGCCACTGGCCAACCTGCCCTTCGAACCAGCGGCGGAGGGCGCCATTCGGAAGTCGGTGCCGCTCCCCCCGGCGCCGGGGGCCACGGAGCCGACGAAATGCCCCCTGTGTGCAGACAAGTACTACACCAGCGGGGCAATGCTGGAACACCTGGTGTGGCACGCGGTGCACGCTGCGGCCCCGGCAGACGACAAGGAGGCGGCCACCAACATCCTGCAGGGGAGAGCACAGAGGTCTCCGTGGCACGCCCCGTACAGCCGGCGCCCCCCGCCCCAGGCAGCCAACCACGCAGACGGAGATGAGGAGGCACCCGGAGCGGCCCCGGGGGCCGGCGGTGCGGCCCCACCAGGGTCCATGTCCATCCCCGCGGGGGTGGCCCTCCTGGCCCCCCTGGCTCTTCCGGTCCCCCGGGCCCCCATGTGGGCCCCGCTGGGAACGGGCTCAGCGGATGCGGCGCACTCGGATGCTCTGGCTGCGCCGGCGAACCCGGCGGCGATGCCGATGCGGCATGGCTGACTCCAGGAGAACATGGCGGGCGACGCCCTGTGGCTCCTCTCGTGGAACCTGCGCAACGGCCTTGTGCCGCCAGACCGGTCCCTCCGGGACACACTCCGGCGGCGCTGGGGGCCGGCGGCCTGTACCGACAAGGAGCAACTCATCATCGGCATGCTGCCCCAGGAGGGGGGCTTTGCCATCATGCTCCAGGAAACAGGGATCGCCACCCGGGCGCAGGAGATGCACGTGGCCGCGGCGCTCCGGGACAAGGGGTACACCGCCTTCTTCAGCAGCCGGCTGGCGGAGACGGGAGCCACCTCCACCTCGAGAGGCGGGGGCCTCCTCACCGCGGTCAGCAGCAAGTACGTGGCGGAGCACGAGGTGCTCAGCTTCACGGAAATAGTCCCCGGGAAGGCCGCGGCCCTGGAGATCCGCACAGACGGAGGAGGCCTCACCCTCATCAACGTCCACGGGCCGCAAGCGGGCTGCTCCCCGTGGGCGGGACGGGCGGCGTTCTGGGCCGACATACAAATGTATGCCACGGCACGCAACCTCGGCGAGAGGCACCCGGTGGTCATCGCCGGCGACACCAACATCTACATGGATGTCCCCACCAACCCGGCCACGGAGAATTTCCGAGCGGGCTGGGAGGCCTGCGGTTTCCGAAGGGCCGCGGCAGGCGGCGAGGAGGACATGACCCGCACGCTCCACCCGTCCCGGCACAGGGTGGACACCTTCCTGGTCAACGAGCCCCTCCTGCCGTGGTCCCTGCGGGAAAGCGTCTGGGCTCGCGGCATGGCACACCCCCAGGTGGTCGGCTCGGACCACCTCCCGGTCCGCCTGGCCCTGCCGGGTCTCCTCAGCGCAGCGGGGCGCGCGGCGATGCCCACCCCCTACAGCCACACGGAGGGCCGCCTCCTCCCGTACGACGCCGAGGCCGCACCCGTCCAACACTGCCTGTGGGCGGCGGTCAGCGCCGCGCAGGATGAACCCTCCCTGGCGCCCTGGCTGGGTCCCGCAGAGCAGCACGACTACGGGTCCATGCCCGCGGCCGCGGTGGACAAGGTGTTCGAACACCTCCACGCGACGCATGACGCCCTGGCGCGTGTGGTGGGACGCCGGCAGCCGTCCCCGGCGGGGACGGACCCGGCGGAGGGGGACCTCCCGGAGAGCGGAAAGCGGCTCCAGGCAGCGGTCCTCCGCTATGACACCCTGGCAGCGCGCGCGCCGGCAGCGTACCAGGCGGACGCGGCCCGGCATGGCATCCGGTCCGAGGCGGCGCTCCGGCTCACGGAGGAGCTGCAGGGTGTGTCGCCCGGGTTCCGCCCGACCACACAGGGCCAGCTACAGGAGGAGCTGGAGAGGCAAGCAGCCGCCCTCGAGGAGGACATTCGCCAGCTCCGCGCCCTCCTGGCGGCAGACCGCAAGCGCGCCATCAAGGACTTCTGGCGCCGCCATGCCCCCGACATCGCCCAGCGATGGAAAGCCGTGCGGGGAGCCATAGAGGTAGAGGCCCCGGGCCCGTCAGGCCTCTGGAACCTGCGGGTCCCCAACACCCAAACGCTCCTCACGGAGGCCCACGACGTGATGTTCGCAGTTTGCGTCTTCTGGCGAGAACTGTATGACAAACGCCCGGTGGACCTCCCAGGCTTCCAGGCAGTCCTCAGCCGCCACGTCCCCCGGGTCCCGGAAGGGGCCTGGACACAGGTCCAGCAGTACTCCATGCAGGACCTGAAGCCCGCCCTGGACAAGGCCGATGGCAAGGCCCCAGGTCCCAAGCACGTGGAGGCCCGTTTCATCAAGGCCCTCCCAGCACCTGTCCAGTGGCTCCTGGTCCAGTCCTACCGGGCCATCCTCCGCGGCACCCCGCCGCCGATGCACTGGAGGGACGCGCACATCTGGCTCAGCCCCAAGGTACCGGGCTCTGCCAGACTGGACGACTATAGGCCCATAGCCCTGGGCCAGCTGGACATGAAGCTGCTCACGGACCCCCTCACCCAGCGCATCACGGAAGGGCTCACACGGCACGGAGTGGTCAGCGACTGGCGGCAAGGGGCCCTCCCTGGCTCCAACACAGGCCCCCCGCTGTTCATGGCGCAGCGGCAGCTCCAGCGGGGAAGGCCCAACTACGTCTTCTCCTTCGACGCCCGCAAGGCCTTTGACACCGCGCCACACGGGGCCCTCCACCTCATCCTGCGCCACCTCTCCGTGCCGCCGGACGTCATCGACCTCCTGCTCTTCCTCCACACGTGCGCCAGGCTGCGCATCGTCACAGCACACGGGCTAACGCAGCCCGTCTACATGCTGTGCGGCGTCCGGCAGGGCGACCCCGAGAGCCCCCTGCTGTACGCGCTCCTCCTGGAGCCCCTGCTCAGGGCGCAGGGGCACCGCCTACGCCCGCCGGGAGGGGCCGAGCACGGCCTCATCCAGGCCTACATCGATGACCTGCTGGTGGTGGGCCACACGCTGCAGCACTTCGTGGAGGGCGTGGAGGCGGTGGCCGCGTACCTGGGGATGATGGGCATGGAGCTCAACTTCCGCAAGTGCGCCATGGCCACCACGGAGGGGGTCCCGGGCCTGCAGCTGCGCCTCTGCCCCCACCTGGAAAACCAGTGGCACTGGGTACCAGCGGCGGACTCCGTCCCCTACCTGGGACTCCAGCTGCAGCCGGACAGGGAGTTCTCCCTGCAGCGCAAGCACCGGCTACGCCTGGCGGCGGTGCACCACTGGTGCCTTAACACCCTCGCGCCACCAAAAGTGGTGCAGGACGTCATCCTGGGGATCCTCGGGGGGGTGACGCAGTACGTCGCCCCTTTCATCGCCGACGACTCCAACACTGCACGCCACCTGGACCACATCACGGTCCAGGTCGCGAAGGACAGGGCGCGGTACGCCTTCGACGCCTCGCGGGACAGCCTGCAGAATGACCGGACCCTGGGGCTCACACGGGTGCCCACGCGGTGCCAGCAGGCAGCGGTGGCCCTCGTGGGTACACTCGTCCACCACCGCTCAACCTCCGTGCGTGCCGAGGTCACCAAGATGTTCTGGGAAATAGCTGGCGCGCACGGAATATGTCCCGAGGTGCACTACCCCGTCCCGGAGTTCGCAACTCTGGCGGGAGACGACTGGGTCCAACGCATACCCCGGGCCCTGGCCGCCCTGGGAGTGGGGCTGTACAACCCCATCACGTGCCCCAGGGCGGCCCATGTCCAACTACAGTCCCCGCCGGGCAACATCGTCACGCTGCGCACCGCCAAGCTGCGACACCGCGACACGTGCCGCCTGACGGTGCCACACACAACGCCGTGGCATGGGTACCACGGGCCACGCCACCCCTTCCCCGACAACGACGACCCGTGGCCGACGGCGATGCGGGAGTGCCTCAACCAATCCACTGATGAACACCTCCACTATTGCCGCCGTGAGCAGGAGCCCACCAACCACCCCGGGTGGCGCGACGCCTTGGTCCACCTCTTCCACACCACCGGCACGCGGGACCCCCGCCTGAGACTCGTCCACCCCACGACGGCCTGCACCTCCACGTCGGGGGCTACCGCCGCCGGGACGGCCTATCCCCCCCCACACGGGGGGCGGCGTACCACCCTCCGGCAGCCCTCATGTACATCCTCCGCGACGTGCTCGCGGAAAGCGAGCACCAAGAGCCTAACGCGGACGTGGCATGGCCCGAGCCCCTGCGCCCCCGGCCCCACGCGCCGACGCCGTTGTGGTTGGTGACCACGGACAACCAATGCACCCAAGCGACGGGGCAAGCGCAGCTCCGGGCCGAGTGGGTAACAGTGCAGGTGGGGGCAGGCCAGCCCAAACCCCGTGGGCTCCCCCGTGGCACCGCCCTGCTGGTAGCTACGGGGGTGCCGCACGACCCTCATATGGCGGTGCACGCGTTGGAGGACCAGCTGGAGGACACGGGACACCTGGTGGTGCACCAGCGCGGGGGCCCGGCGTGGCTCAAGGAACATGTGACGGCACTTCGTTCCTGGGCAAGCACGATCACCGGAGCGGAGATCCGGCTGCACGACCACCCGGCGATCAGCCCAGGCGACACCAGGGCACTGAGCGTGGACCAACTGACCCCCAGCCACCCCGACGTCCGGCGGCACTCCGCCGACCTCAACGCGGGTTGGCTCAGCCCCACCAGATACTACTGGATCCCGGAGGCCTGGGGCCAAACCTCTTCCGACGCGTCCGGGGGCGGACCCTGCAAACACGCCACCAGCGTCGCTCTCGCCGCCGACCTCACCCGCACGTGGGCGGTGGCCATCTCGGGCACGGTGCCCGACGGGGAGGGGGTGGCCGCCTCCCTCCCCCTACAATACGGTGCCCAGCGACCATGGGGCCACACGGTGGACGCCGAAGTCATCCTCACCTCCTGCGGCACGCAGATCGCGAGCGGACCACGGGGGTCCCCGCAGGTGCAGCGGAGGTGGTCAACCAGATTGTAAGTGCGGCTAACCCCCATCTGCTCAGATTTTCACTGATCTGCCCCAGATTGGCTACATTTTGGTCATTTTCTCTGCTTCGGCGGAATCGCCGCCCCGCAGCTCAGTCTCAGGATCAGACCTATATATTTCTGATATGCCGGATCTGATTCCGCGGTCCATTCATCGCAAATCCGCCGCGTTCCGATCATTTACCCGGAATCGCCATTTGCCGCTGACGCGCGTGCGCGAGCCAGATCGGCCAAATATTTTTTCACAATCGGATTTATATAAATCTTTTCAGACAGATATGGACACTCAGATGTACTTAGGATAATTCGCATCAATTTTCTTCATAGACTGGGATTTTTTGCCGGATAACAATCAGCATGGATCTTGCCTCCGTTGTCGCCGCTCTTGCCTCCGTTGGTGTCCGTGTATCCGGTTCTGCCCCCAACAGCAGCGTTCAGGTCGACTCCTCGCGTGCCTGCCCCCCGGGTCTTGCCGGCCCTGAGCCCTCCGGCACCATCCACGACCTAGGGCAGCACTTTCATGGTAGCAGAGGCTACCTGAATGTTGCTTCAGTGGTCTCTGCTCCACAGCTCGCTCCCCAGTACGGCCCCGTAGACCCCGCCGCTTCTGGAGAAGTAACGATTACACTGCCTTGGTGCTGTGCGAACGAGGCCTTGAGAGGAATGCCTTGCGCAAGTCCAAGCTGCCCAAGAAGGGCGCACATCAGCAGCTGTGGGAACCCAGATTACCATAATCCCAGTCGAAACTGGCCATCGAGCAGCTGGAATCCGCCGGCCTACGACGATGGCAACGCTCCGGTGGAGCTTACGGAGCTGACAGGTACCAACATTCCTTACGCGTGTCCAAGATTTGAGACCATTGACGCCGATCTGAACGACATTGAGATGGGCGGTCCAGGTGAGGTACCTAGCTATAATCGACCAGCCTCTTGGGCACACTGGGACAACCATTTGTCCACAGAAGTGACCCGTAGCCTTGAGGCCCTTGAGGCCCTTTGTTGGTTAGCGTCGTCTAAGCTGATCGAACAAGAAAGAATCGCCTCTGATTTTTTAACGGAATATTTTTTCCTCCTTCAGAACGAAATTAATACCAGGATGTGGTGGCGTTCTCAAGAAGATGACTCTTTTGCCATTTTTTTGCAGATCTGGGAGGCAAGCCCCTTCCCGAAGGAGAAGGCAAAGGCACCTGTTCCCGGGCCCTCCGCCCCTCATCCCCCTGTTTCCATCCGCGACGATCTAGCCGCCGCGGTTGAGGAGGGAATTTTAGAGGCGGCCAGGCAGGCAAGCCTGGAAATCAGGGCTGAAGGAGCTCCCCAAGTGGACTCCTGGCTGCGGACCACCGAGATCAGCGGTCCGACAGCCTGCTCAGGCCCTTCAGGACACGGCATGTACTGTCCTGCCGACTGCTCCTGCAGATTCCAGCGAGATTCTGAGCTCCAATTGCTCAAAGATCAAATGCACCTCATCATTCAAACGCTGGGAATAAAAGATGTTTTCAAGACGCACATGCGGTCTGAGGGCGCCTCATCGCCGGAACAAGCAACAGAGCCATCGGAGGAGGCGACAGAAATTTTTTCAATTGATCCTTCGGTGGACTCCAGGACCACCGATGCAAGGATCAGCAGGACCAAGCTAAAGGAAAGGGTTAAAATCTCTCGTTCTGAGAGTAGGACGGCGAAGGCTAGGACTGAGGCTCAGAATGCCAAGCGAACTGCCTCCCGTACTGCCCCTCCTGCTGCTGATTCCAATACCTTAGCCCAGCTGTTGCTCGCCCAGACCCTCGCCGGAGCTGGTGTGGCGAATGATGCCGCCAAGGTGTCTGCCATTACGGCCGGTGTTGGGCTGGATTCGCTTCTTAATCCTACTTCCTTGCGACTTCGTCAGGTTGCCAAGCAACCGAAGTATAATGGGAACCCCCGACGTTGGCCTCAGTTCCAACGGGAATTTAAACTGTGGGTTAAGACTCAAAAACTCCAAGATGATCAGTTCCTGATGGCCCTCTTGGATTGCCTTGAGGGAGCGCCGGCCAACACTTGGCTCAGGACTTGGAGTGATCGCGAGGATACAAGTTCCCCCCTTACCTTTGATGAGGTGTGGGAACAGTTGGAGGTACGTGGATCCCGGCTGCCAGAGGACCACTACCACCAAATGTTGAAGAATTTTCCTTCATTCTCGCGATTAATCTTGCACGAAGTGCAAGACAAGAAACAGCGCTTCTGGAATTTAGTGGAAGAAGCTGAACATTCAGGCGAAATATTTTCTAGTGCCGAGCTGAAAAGTCTGATTTTTGACAAGATCCCCTCAGAAACTGCCGCCACCCTTCGGAACAAAAAGTCCGAAGAAAAGGTCAAGACCTGGTTGGCGGAGGTGGAAGGCTTCGATGCCTCTGCCAATAAGTTTTCCGTCAGGGAGGCACTTCAAAAGTGCTCCCCCACGTCCTTCTCCAAGGTGAAATTCACTGAGGAGACGTGGAAAATCAAGTTTCATGAACACGAGGATCGGGACTTGTTTGTCCAAGTCCTCAACAGGGGAGTAAGCTTCCATGGCCATCGCCTGAAGGCCAAAAACTGGGTGTTTTCGTACACCCCAAAGGAACTCTGGGAGGAGGTTGAGCGGCTCGCCGACACCGCCAATCGAAATTTCCATGAGGGTCTTGGGGGAAACAAGAATACCCAGCAAAACACCCAAAATGGGGCCCAAAAGGGCAACAAAAAGGTGAATGACACCCGGAATGTTCAGCAGCACTGTAGCATCTGCCTTCTTTTAGGTTCTACGAACCGAGCTAAGACGCATTCTACTGATAATCACCGATGGTCTCCTTACGATCACAAGGTGATTGGTCAAAATATCAGTAATTCGCAGAATTCAGACAGGAATGACAGACAGGTGCACGGTGGGAAGGCTGGAAAAGGGAATCCGACCCCCTCCGGTGGAAACAAAAATCCTGGAGGCCCTGGCGGGTCCCAAGGCACAGGAAATGGGACTCCATCCGGCTCCGGTGGGCAGCCGAACGGCCAGAAAAATCCCAATAGCAACGCCGGAGGCGGAAATCGAAATCCAGGCCAAACCCCTCAATCCGGTGCAAACAAGGGAAATGCTCCATGATTCCAGGGTAAAGGTAAGGGAAATCCTTCGGGAACCCCTTTCTCTGGTAAGGGCAGAGGGCGTGGCGAAGGTGGAGGTCCATCGTCCGGCGGCCGTGGCCGTGGACGTGGAAAGGGCAACCATCGTGTGGATCAGGTCTCAGGTGCAGATCAGGTGTCCGATGCGGACCGAGATTACGTTGAAAATGCCTTGAATCCAGCAGATGATCCGCTCCAAGATGAGTGGGTCGACGAATCAGGGTGTGTCCACAATGTTAACGCAGCCACTGGAGGTCAGAACGCCTAGGGGAGCCACGAAAATCGCCCCTCCCCAGGCGATTTCAGGCATGATCCCCAGATTCCATCTCGACCACTACTTGATGTAGGGTCGCTTGTCTCCTCTCCCCTGGATCCGGCAGCGGATCCTTCTGTTGTAGTGGACGAGGTTGGTGTACAGTCCAAGCACAGGGCCCGTCAGTTTGTCACAAAGCTGTGGGTCTCTGATTGCAAGGGCAATTTCCACCTCGCCACTTGTTTGTGTGACAATGGATCGGAGGTAAATCTCCAATCCAATTCTTTTTTGCCTGACGACTGCGTGTTTGATTCGCCTCATCCTGTTACCCTCGAGGGAGTTTCTGGACATTCTCTCGCAGGTGGGCAACGCGGTTGTTATATATCAACTCGTTTGGTCGCTCAAGACCTTTGGGAAGAAGGTAATGTGGAGGAAGTTATCCTTAAGGATGACTACTTCTATCGTGCCGACATAAAGTATGACCTTTACTTGGGCCATCCTTGGGTTCGCAAGAACAGGGTGGCGCCCGTAGGTCATCGGCGTTGTTTTTTGCTGGAGTCAGGTCCCTTGGAGCGTCCTGAATTTCGTTTTTTGCACGCAGGGTTTAAAAGTGCAGAAGAATTTTTGAAGCAAAAGGTTACACCAAAGTTTGGCGAAGATGTCACCATTGCAGAGGTGAATGGGAGTGCCGATTACTCCCGAGAGTTAGAATGTCTTCGTAGGGACTCCCAGCCACGACGCCCTTCGCGCTGGCACTCTTCATCCTACAGAGTTGTCGACAAATGGCGCGATACAATTTGTGAATATTTTTATGAACACCATTCCTTTTGGCCACAGTATGATGCCTTTGCTAACCGCGACAACAAGCGCTTTGACAAGCACTTTCGCGACGCTTGGACCCATAAATGGGACAAGAAGTTATGGATTAATCCTCCGTTTCACTTAATCCAGCAGGTCATCCACAAAATCAAGCAAGATAAAACCCAGGCGATTTTAGTTGTGCCCTTGTGGGACGACAAGCCTTGGTTTCAGGAATTGCAAGACATTTGTGTAGATTACATCGAACTTCCTAGGAAGATTAAGCTGTATGCCAGGGACGA
Source organism: Eutreptiella sp. 'Long Island Sound 2002' (assembly GCA_964036045.1). Taxonomy (NCBI): domain Eukaryota; phylum Euglenozoa; class Euglenophyceae; order Eutreptiales; family Eutreptiaceae; genus Eutreptiella; species Eutreptiella sp. 'Long Island Sound 2002'. The sequence continues at coordinate 79,987,207 of OZ038381.1, read as the reverse complement.
CACAGGTCCCCTGCCACAGCGGCCCTGGAGTTCGCTTGCATTCCTGGTGGATGGAAAGCTTTCTGACTCTGATTCTGCTGATTCTAGTACTGATTCCTGTGTTGGGTCTGAATCTGAGGTTGAGCGTGGTACTGATGATGAATCTATTTTTTCTGATTTTTGTCCGTCAGATGCCCAAGGTGATCCATGGATCCGCCTCGTCTCCCTCTTCCCCAATACGATCTACATCCAAAAGAATCTACGGCGCACGGACGACAAAAAAATTTTCTTCGCGCCGCAAATTCAGAGTTTTTTATGAAAAACCCCGTGTGGAAGCTTTCATAGATCCTTTCGAGGAGCTGGATCACGAAGAGAATCTCTGGAATGTCGACACTCGACCCACCTATCCTCAAGAGGCAGTTGATACGGACCTTTTTAGGGACATCCGTAAGAAGATTCTTCCTGCCAAGGCCGAAGAAATCGCCAAAGTTTTTTCGACAGTAATTCCTGGCGATCAGGTGGACACTGAGTTGTGTTCCAAGAAAAGAGACAAGATTTTTGAGGAACGGAAGGACACAACCCTTTCGGGGAAGTTGATCAAGAACCCCCCTGTCCATGGGCAGTTCGGTGAAGCCTTCATCGAGCTTCGTGAAGGGTACAAGGCGAAGAAACAGCGTCCTTATGAGAACCATGGACAGAAACATGAGATACTCAGAAAAATAATCGAGAGAAATCTCAGGGAATTTGGTTGGCTTGAGGGTTGTATGACCAGCGAATGGTGCTGTGCACCCTTCACAGTCCCGAAGCCGCCGCCTGCAGACCAGAACACTATTGATGGTTGGCGAATGGTTGTTGATTTTTGCAACCTCAACGCCGAAACCAAGGCGGATTCACACCCCCTGCCCCTCATTGAGGAGGAAATCGCCAAGAGGGCAAGAGGTCGTTTGTTTTCTGTGCTGGATCTCCGTCACGGCTTTCACCAAATGCCGTTGAGGAAGGACAGCCGACCTCTCACCTGTATGTGCACGCCATGTGGCCCAGTCCAGTGGACGGTCATGCCCATGGGCCTGAAGAACGCCCCTTCGTTTTTTCAAAGAATGATCGAGGATGTGCTTTTTACAGCTCATCCTGAGCTTCGTGCCTTCGTGAGTGTGTACATAGATGACATAATCATCGCGACAAGGGGGGGGGGGACTGACGGAAGCCGAGCTGGTGGCCCTACATGAAAAGCAGCTGAACCAGGTTTTGGACATTCTTGATGCCAGTCAGCTGATTTGTGGGCCAAAGAAGGGAAAATTATTTTTAAAATCAGTCGAATTTTGTGGTTCTCTCCTTGAGAATGGCACCCGACGACCCAGTCCAGGAGAGCTCGTCGCTATTCAGAAGTGGAAGCGCCCTGAGACGATCACGTAATTGAGAGGATTCCTGGGTTGTTGCAATTTTTACCACACTTTTGTGCCGAATTATGCCAAATTTGCTGCCCCCCTCACTGAATTATTGAAGGTAGGGAGAGATGCGGGCAAGGCAGGTTCAAAGGTTCGTGTCAAGTGGACTGACGAGTGCGAGGAGGCCTTCCATCACTTGAAGGCGGCCCTCTGCGAAGTCGCCACGTTGCATGTGCCGAAATTCGACCGACCCTTCTACATAAGAACCGACGCTTCTAGGTACGCGATCGGAGCTGTTCTTGAACAGGTTGATGAAGCCACCGGCGATCATCACCCTCTTGCATTTTGGTCTCGGAAGCTAGCCCCACGCCAAATGCAATGGTCGCCGCGTGAGCAAGAAACATATGCCATAATCTGCGCGCTGAAAAAGTATCAATCGTGGGTAGGCACCAATCGAGTCGAGGTCCTGACGGATCATCGATCTCTGGAGTATTGGGCCCCCTAACACATTGATACTGTCGCGAGCCCAGCTGGTCGACGGGCCAGATGGCACGAATTTCTCAGTCTGTTTGACCTCCATGTGTCGTATTTGCCTGGAAAACACAACACGGTAGCGGATGCTCTGAGCCGATGGGCTTACCCCGCTTCAGAGGGGCTGCAAAGTACCAACATCCATGGTACGGAGCAGGACCGCCACGTCGTAATCGAGTGGGATCAGGAAGAAAAAAAGCTCATTCGACGTGAATGCATGCAATGCGCAGTTAAACAGCATGCATTACCGTGCCATGATATCACGGCCTTCTCAGATCCGGCGCATGCTCATGAAATCATCACCAAATCACTGAAAGTCGTGGAGAAAGTCACCGATCCCTCCTCAGGGAGTGTGAAACGGTTTGAGTATACCCGACCAGTAAGTGGATTTCGGTTGATTCAGGGCATTAAGCGTCGAGATCCGGCCAAAACTCCACCCCTGCCAAAAGATTCTCTCATCATCCGTGACTGGACGAACGATTATCTGCATGATTCCATGTTTAAAGAGGTCTTTGAGAATCTCAAATCCAAAGATGCTCACAAGGATGGAATCTATGCAGAATATTCGTTGGATGGGGGGAAGCTGTGGATGGAGGGTAAATTGTGCGTACCAGACGCCCTGGCCCCCCGAGTGTTAAACTGGTGGCACAAATGGGAGTCCCCCCACGCACATGGCCGTAGATTATGGTCGATGATTAAACATAGGTTGTTCGGCTCAAGGCTATATACTCATTGTATGAAAGTAGCCGCCGGATGCGCCCAATGTGCTGTCGCGACGCCACCCAGCGCGAAGAAGCACGGCCATCTGAGGCCACACCCTATTCCGGAGCGCCTCTTTAACAGAGTCACCAGTGATTTTTTCCATCTTGGTGAACTCGACGACGAAGAGTGCCATTGGACGAATAAAAAAGTCAATGGTGTGCTCCTTATTCAGTGCCGTCATTCCGGCTACATTCAGGTGTTGCCTTGTAACATCGAGTCGATGACTGGCAAGGCTGCCGCCAAATGGTGCGCGCAGACCTGGATGGGAGGTTGGGACGTCCCATCCGAGGTGGTTACGGACTCAGGCAAAGAGTACACCTCCGAATGGTGGAGGGAATTATGTGCTCGCCTTGGAATCCACCACCTGAGGTGTGAAATCCACTCACATCGAGCGCTGCCTGGCGAAAGAGCCGGCCGCTCCATTATAAATATGCTTCGTAAGGAGCTCGCCAGTGAGAAAGACTTCCATTGGCTTGAAGTTCTCTTCGCATTGCTTCGCCGGTACCACAACACGCCTTTGTACCATGGCCTTTCTCCAAATGAAATTGTCTTTGGACGAAAGAAGTGTTGGTGGAACATGCCGTTGAACAATCCTCGCCCTTGTAAAGATGCTTCGTTGTTTTTGGACGAAATCCAACGAGCAGAAAAAACTGTCTCGAAATTAATCGATAAGCATCAAGCTGACTGGCTTTGGGTCCAGAATCAAGGCCGAAAAAACCCCCACAATTTTGAAGTCGATGATCGAGTTTGGCTTCGAAAATCTGAAACCACCCTGGACGGAGATGATAAGCTTCTTCCCTTTTGGGAGGGGCCATTCGCTGTTACAGCGCGTCTAGGTGAGAACAGGTGGAGGATTCGTGTGGATGTCAGCAGGGAAATTGAAGTTTCGGGCGATCGCCTCAAGAGAGAGATCCCCTCCCCCAAGGATCGGGTTAAACCCCTTTTTTGGACTTCGAAATTTTTGTCCGATCGGGTCATCGAAGGGGGGAAGTACGAACTCAAGAGGATTTTAGAAGCGAGACGTGACGAAAAGGGCGAATGGGAATTTCTATGTGAGTGGAGGGGCTTTGATTCCAGTCACAACAACTGGGAACCAGCCCATTCTTTTGTCCATGGGTACACCAAGGGGTTCATCGACTTCCTCAAGAAGCACCCCGAAATTGGCGTACTCCTGACAGACTGTCTGTCGAAACCAGACAGACAGGTGGAGAGCGACGGAAAAAGACCTGTGGTGAATCGAGATCCAGCCTTTTACGGCCCTCAGCAGCCACATTCCAGGGCTGATCCGTCGATCCCCCCTCCTGCGGTCAGGCCAGCCCAGGAGCCAAATGAGGACCAAGCTTCGAGTTCGGCCGCTGATTTGCAGCGCCCAAGCCGTACGAGGGCCCCACCAGACAGGTTGGTGGTCACATGTATTCGTGCTTGGCCGAATTGAGGGAGATCCGTCATGACTTGAGTCGCCGACGCCATAATCTGGGTAACAGTCGTCTAGTCCAGGGCGTCATGGCACTCGTCGCTAGGGCTCAAGGGTATAGGTTCGAAACCCTTGCATGTCCAACTCCTACAAAAGCTCCAGCCTCGCCCCGTCGACCACTTATTCCAATGTGAGTGTTCTGACGACTCAAAAAAACCACATTCTGCTCAATCCACTGTTCATTCTTCCTGATTACGACATGATGTGGAGAACTGCGAATGTTTGATAATTTGACGTCAATCAATTTTTCTTTGGTCTCCGTTCGGCAGACAAGGGGTAGATACGCTGCCGAAAGCCACGGAGTGTGCTGCCGTGTCCAGAAAAAACCAAACTCAGGCTTAATTCAGGCAGATCCGGGGTAATCTTGTCTCTGTTGGTCTGTGCATCTTTGGAATTTGGCTACTCGTGCAGATGGAAGCAAATGTACATAGTAAAAACGCTGCGCAGCGACATTCACCCCTACAGGCACCCCCTGTAGTACTGGCTGCACTAGATGCGACGCCAGGAACACAGATCTTACCTTCATTTGCCGTGATGCTGAAGCCAAAGTCCAGATTCAGATCCAGATTCCTTGAATTTACCTTGAATTCCTCAGGTTTGTCCATCATTCTGCGCAACAGTGCAAAACCCCGACGTCAATTGTTCAGACAACCTTCATACAGGAGCTCCAGGGACTTCTAACAGCAACCTCTCGGACCTCAGGGCTTCCGTAAGCTTCGGTGTATTTTTGGCACACGCCAATGTGAGCTCAATCCGACCTGAAACTGTCGAAAATGGTGAATCCAAGTGTCTTGTGGGACTCAATCGAAAGATGGGCCTTGTCCAAGTCGATTGACACCGCCGCCACTGTAAATAAAGGGCTATTCGGTGTCTCTCAGGTATATACTGTCAGTAAAGCGCCTTCAGCGAACCTTCGGCGCGTTACATGCCAAGGATCCAGGGCCAGCATGTCCCATCATGATGCATCATCACATGATCCACATTTTCATGGAATCTGTTGGATGCTCGCGAACCAACGTGCCGGAAAGCACAATTTAGCTGAATAAACGACAATATATATTAACTCTAGTCTAAACGAAGGTGTTAGTAGTTTCAGTTTTAGACATTCCGCTTCATTTCACCTTCATCTTAGGGAATTTCCTCATTTTAGGACATTTTAGGTTGATTTCCGTGTCATCTCCTCTCATTCAACGAAGTTAGGCAAGTTAGGCGAAGTTAGTTCGTTGACGCTGATGTTTTTCTGTTCACTTAGGGCCTGCAGACTACATTTGTATTTGTTTTCCCTCTCTGTGATTGTTTCCTCTCCTTCATCTCTGCTCAAATTGATTCTCAATCTTGCTGGATCTTGTGATCATCCACCAGATGCGCCAAATCTGAAGCACATGCTGCACTTTTCAGAACGAGAAAAGCGGGAGTAACACGATGTAGAGTATGTGGAGGACACCGTAGCGTGCCCGCGACAGCTAAACTGTGCCAGAGCGCCGAGATGTCACTCCATTTCCTGATTCTCCCACTCAATACACCAATAATCTACCTCATTCTCAACCAGGGCATGGTTTGGGATCGATTCTCGATACGTTTACATGCTTTTTAGCCCTTAACCTAATGTTTTACTGCACGGAGGACTGTTCGTCACTTCTCATTCTGTCTCATTTCAGGTTCATCCATCCTGATTCAGTGCCAATTCAGCCCAAATCAGGTCAGATCAAGCAGATTTCGCCCCATCGAGGCTACATTTCTATTTTTTTGTGGGACTTACCCGCACTACGTTCTTCGTTGACGTAGCGACACACCCCAGTGTGTTTTTGGAGGGGGAGTGTAAGTGGGGCTAACCCCCATCTGCTCAGATTTTCACTGATCTGCCCCAGATTGGCTACATTTTGGTCATTTTCTCTGCTTCGGCGGAATCACCGCCCCGCAGCTCAGTCTCAGGATCAGACCTATATATTTCTGATATGCCGGATCTGATTCCGCGGTCCATTCATCGTAAATCCGCCGCGTTCCGATCATTTACCCGGAATCGCCATTTGCCGCTGACGCGCGTGCGCGAGCCAGATCGGCCAAATATTTTTTCACAATCGGATTTATATAAATCTTTTCAGACAGATATGGACACTCAGATGTACTTAGGATAATCCGCATCAATTTTCTTCATAGACTGGGATTTTTTGCCGGATAACAATCAGCATGGATCTTGCCTCCGTTGTCGCCGCTCTTGCCTCCGTTGGTGTCCGTGTATCCGGTTCTGCCCCCAACAGCAGCGTTCAGGTCGACTCCTCGCGTGCCTGCCCCCCGGGTCTTGCCGGCCCTGAGCCCTCCGGCACCATCCACGACCTAGGGCAGCACTTTCACAGATGCCCCTGAGGTGGCTCCGGGACAGCCTGTGCGCGCGAGGGCAACACGCCGGGCACCCGTTCTGGTACGTCCGAGCCACCTCGCACCACAGTGACGCCCTACTGCACAAGGCGGACTGGGCGGCGTCCCAGGACACCGTCCTGCAGAACACGCCCCCGGACCCTGGCCACGCCCAGCTCATTGTCGCCGGCCGTGAGAGCCATCTCGATCTACGGCCCCCCACGATGCGGGTGTTCGGCGAGGTCGCGCAGCGGGCGCAGACGGACCATGCGCTGACGCACCGGGGACACACACCTTTTGGCGCCGCCCACGCCACGGCCTATGTCCACGCCCGGGACCTCACCGCGACGGCCACCAACCGCCGGGCGCTGCGGGCCCGAGACGGCCACACGCCGGTGCAGCGCAGGCTCCGCGTCCGTAAGGAGCGGCTCTCCGGCGTCGCCATCGTCCCACAACCGTGCCTTTTATGCGGCGGCCCGGAGGAGACCCCGGTGCACATGCACGTGGGATGCGCCCACTCACAGCTCCTCTGGCCCCACTACCGCCAGGCGGTACACGAGGCGGCCCGCCACCTCCCACCCGGGGACAAAGCCCTGTGGGTGGCCTCGTGGCGCTCCGCAGGCGCCACATGGACAGAGGTATTCTGCTCCGGACTGGTCCCCGAGGACGCGGAGGCGCAGCTCCGCGCCATAGCCCGATACGACCCGCCGGGAGGGACCTCTGCTGACGATTTCCTCCGCCACATGCTCCGGCTGGGGGACTTCACATGGGAGCTTCGCAACCACCGGCTGGAGCAACTCCTCTGCGAGCCCCAGAGCGCGGCGGCCCGGGCACACCGGTGGCTCACTGCGGCGGAGGGCGACCACCCTACCCCTCCCCCGCGCCCTGACAAGGACTTCGTAGCCTCCCTCCGTGTCGTGAATGGCACTCTGGAGTGCCCGCCCCAAGAGGGCCCCCACCCGTACCAGGACCTGCCGGGGGGGTTCTTGAAGCACCTACAAGACGCCCTCTTCCCACGGTGGATCATTGGACGCGGCTCCATGACCACGTGGGAGGCGCGCATCGTGGGTGAGGAATGGGCGCGCGAGTGGAGCCGGTGGTGCGCCGCCACGCGCGCCCCGGAGACCCCTGCGCAACGATACGCCGCCATCCCGCTCATAGAATGGGGGCCGGACACCCGGCCGAGACCCACCGCGATCCGCGGGGCGGGACCTGACCACCCGTGGGACGCGGCGACGGGGGAATGGCTGCAGGCGGCCCCGGGGCCGCAAACGGGATGGACCGGGGACGTGTCCTCACTCGTCAGGACACCCGTCCCGCCCCGCATCGTCCTTCACGCCGCCAACGTACTCCGGGCTACGGAGATACGCACGTGGGGACACGCCGCGGCCACCGTCTGGTGGCACCCCCCAGAGGACGGGGCCGCCCAGCTCGCCGTGGCGCACTTCAAAGCTGAGGGGCCGGTATACGACGACGCCCTGTCCCGGCTGGGCGACACCCAGGGGCCCTTGCTCCTCATTCTCCCCACAGCATTGCAGCCGCGCTGCGCCAGGAGCTAGACGGCTGCGAGGGGCTGCGAGTGGGATGGGAGGCAGTCGCGGACGGCACCCTGCTGGCCCTCCTCCACCGAGACACTGCCAACGGGTGCCGATGGGATGCGCTGACGCCCCACCTCACCGGGCGCCCCGTGTACATGGCAAGCCCCCCCCAGGGGCACCCCCGCCCGGCGTGGGACGACCTCATCGCCGCCTTCCACAACCACGGGATCCTCCCCGACGACACGTGGCAGGAGGTCCAGCGGAAGATGCTTGGCAAGGACTACCGGCGCCGCGTCCGCGCCCGCCTGCTGGAGATCCGGGGCCCCCTCCAACAGAGGTGGGGCGACCTCTGGCTCCGCCATCTCGACCCTTGGTCGCCGCCCTCCCACCTCCCACACACCTGCCGACTCTGCGGGGAATGTGACACAGTGTCCTCCGCAGCGTCAACAGGCGCCAACAGGTGCGCGCGGTGCGCCCAGGTGGCCGCGCGCCCCTGGCCCGAACCTCCCGCAGGCCCGCGCAGGCGCATAGAGGAGGAGGCCCTGCACCGGCGCATCGAGGGGGCACACACCCCCTCACACGAACAAGCGGGCCCCGCGGGCGCTGCCCTTCTGTGGATCCACGTGCACCTGCGGGACCCCACATCCGTTGCGCACCTGTCGAACGTGTTTGCGCCCTAACCCCCACCCGCCGCCGCCCTTTGCAGAGCCCGCAGCACCATGCCACGCCGACGGGTGGATGGGCCGGGACACACCAGGGCCCGCCGCAAAGCGCAGGAGGCGGCCGTCCGGGGCCTGGTGGCGGACGCCTTGGCGGAGGCACACGAAGCGCACGCTGCCGCACGGTGTGACCTGACGGGCAGTGCGAGGGCTTTCCTCAACGAGACCGCCCTCCCGGCCGTCCGCGCCCTGAACGGAGCGGGGGCCCATACGCTGCTCCCGGCAATGCACCGGATCGTGAACGCCGTCCAGCCGGGGCTCATCAGCCCGGAGGCGGCCCTCTACGGGCACTGGATGGAGTGGCGCGAGTCCAATCGGTCGGGCCGGCCCCTGTCCATGGGGGACACCCTGCGGCTGACGGGAGCAGGGTCTGCCATGTCCCTCCGCAGCAGCGCCCCAGCCCTGCTGCACGCCCTCAGAACGCGCTACCCCGGGGACGCGGCCCCGTACCTGAACAAGGCGCGGGCCACGTACCCGGGGGGAGTGTCCGAGCTGGATGCGGCGCTCCACCTTCTACACCCACCGGACGAGGACCTGGAGGTGGGCGAGATCACGGTGTTCGTGGAAGGCGCGGGGGAGGCGCCCGCCCGACCCCGGCCGACCAACCCGGTGTACGACGGCACCAGGCCTACCCCCCCGTACGCCATCGTATGCGAGGCGTTCCCCAGGGAGCCCACTTGGTGCCCCGCCCTCCCGCCGGCGACGCACGCGCCCCGCGGCTGGGCTAACCCAGACCTGTCCCCCCCCCTCTTCAGAACCAGGGGTGCCCAGCACAGGGGGCAGGTCCTCTGGCAAGAGTGCCCTGGCACCCCCCTGCTCCTCCTCGTCGTCGCGACCCGCGGGGACCCGGGGCGGATCCTGGGGATCACCCCCACCCACCTCTATGGGGCAACACCCGTACCCCGCCCCCCCCTCCCGGCGCCCGCGGCGCGGGACGGAGTACATACCTTCCTGCGAACACAGGAGGTCACCGCCGTTACGGGGGTCCACCTGGTGCGGCTCCCCCCGACACCACTCGACGACCCCCGGGGGCCCAGGGCCCTGGGCCTCGCCCCGGACTGGGAGCTATGGCGCGACGCGTGGGCCGCGTGGCTCCCCCGCCTCCCCTCCCAATGCCGGTGGATGGCCGCCGGCCCCCGGCCGTGCGGGGCTGACGCCACAGCCGGCCCCCCACCCCCTCCCTCCCTCCCCCCCGCAGAGCACCAAACGGCACTGCCCACGGCACGGCACTGATGCACCAGGAGGTAGTGGGAAGGGCGCGCCTGCCACCACGCATGCCTACCAGGATAACAGTGATGGCAGACTCCGATGGCTCCCATCAGCGGGACGACCGCCACCACCGCCGATCCCGCTCCCGCTCCTGCCTCCCCGGAGTGGACAGGGGAGACCCTCGGGGAGCGCGAGGAGCGGAGGCTGGCGGAGGCGGCTGTGCTGGTCGGGCCGCCGCCGCCGGCCCGGGAGCCTGAGCCCACCGAGATGACCGCCCCCGCCGCCCAGGCAGCAAGCCCCGCCGCCCCGCCCCGGGAGGGGGCCCCAGACGCGCAGGAAGCGGAGACCGCAGCACCAGCGAGCCACGCCGCGACGCCGACCGCGGCCCCCGGCACGCCGCCGACACGGGGGGTAGCCCCGGCGCAGGAACCGGGCGCATCGCCGAGGGCTGCCGCAGCCGCAGAGGAGAGCGAGAAGGGCGCGCGAGGAGTTGCGACCGCGGCCCCGGCGGGCCGCGCCACCGCCTCGGCCGACCACGCAGCGACCCCCAGCACGCCGCAGAAGCGGGGGGCGGACCCCGCACGGGCCACGGGCGCCTCGCCGGCGGCCGCCACAGCAGCGAAAGAGAGCGAGGAGGACGCGCGAGGGGCTGCGGCCGCGACCCCGGCGGGCCGCGCCACCGCCTCGGCCCGCCACGCCGCGACCCCCAGCACGCCGCGAACGCGGGGGACGGACCCCACACGGGCCACGGGCGCCTCGCCGGCGGCCGCCACAGCAGCAGAGGAGAGCGAGGAGGGCGCGCGAGGAGTTGCGACCGCGGCCCCGGCGGGCCGCGCCACCGCCTCGGCCGGCCACGCCGCGACCCCCAGCACGCCGCGCAAGCGAGGGAAGAACCCCGCGTGGGCCACGGGCGCCTCGCCGGCGGCCGCCGCAGCAGCGGCAGTGGGCAGAGAGAGCGCGAAGTACCGCGCCCACGCCAACCCCACCCACACCCACACCAGCCCCCCCAAGCAGTTCCCCCCCAAGCCCTTCCCCCTGGGGCGGGAGCGGCACGTCCCCCCCCCGGCGCCCGAGCGCTCGCCGCCGGGCGTCACGCTGCCGCAGCTGCAAAGGCAGCGGGACGCCCGGCGAGTGGTCCAGGAAGGGCGCAGCAGCGGGGGGGAGCAGAGCGCAGGCAGCGGACGGCGCGACTCAGGGCAGGGGGCGGGGAAGGGGCCAGGGCACGGGAAGGGCGCACAGGGGCACGGGCAGGGAGTCCAGGTGCAGGGGGCAGGGCGCGGGGAGGTGGGTGAGCGGGCGGGCCAGGGCGTGGGGGACGGGAGGCGGGACCCGCGACACGGGCAGGGGGCTGGAAAGGGGCCCAAGGGCAAGGGCAAGGGCGCCACGGGCCCCAAGGGACAGGCGGGACGGGGCATGGGAGCCCAGGGGGGAGGGCGGGACGAAGGGAGGGGGGCGGAGGGCGGGGCGCCCCCGCAGCCGGACGTGCAGCCGGTGAGGTGCATCCCCCCCGGCATCCAACAGATTCCGGCGCACCACACCCACCACCACCACCGTCACCACCACCACCACCTCTACAACATCGACCCCGACGCCGGCGAGCTTGTCCCCCCCCAACCCCCACGACCCTGGCACCAGCCAGCCCCCCCCGCGCCTGGGGCGGAGCCGGTGCGGATGGCCTCGGCGGAGGGGGGGCGGGGCGCGGCATCGGCGCCGCAGGCACAGGGGCAGCGAGGGGGGCCGGCGCGGGGGGCAGAGGGGGGCCGGCCATGGGACCGGGACTGGGGCGCGGTCCCGGACCCTCTGGGGGAGGAGACCCTCCCCCTGGTGGGGGAGGTGTACGGGTGGTTGTGCTGGGCCAACCAGGGGACCTCCAGGAGGTCGAGGAACCGGCCCTTCGATGCCGTGCTCCTCCGGAGAGACAGAGGAAACCGAGAGGTACCCCCGGGGGGGTGGGCAGCCCCAGAGGACCATGAGAGGGTCCTCAGGTCAGTGATCCGGGCGGCGTCGCCCGACAGGGAGCCGACGTGGCCGGCCTTCCTGGAAGGGGGAGCGGTGCTCCGCATCACGGATGCGGACGCCAACAACTGGCTCCCCCGGGCTTTGCGCAGCGCCCTCGCCCACTGGCGCTACCGCCGGCACAACCTGCCGCCGCCACAGCCCCAGCCCCCACACAAGCGGCGGCGCAGGTGATGGCCCAGACGGCGGATGCGCGAGAGTGGGGGGGGGAGATGGGCGCCCCGACCCACGCCCCCCCCACAGTACGGCACGACGCATCAGAGCGTGCCACCTCCCGCGGGAGGGAGGGCGGAGACAACGAGCGCGCGGGGGAACCTGCTGCCCCGCAGCCCGCTAACCACTGACCGCTAACCCTCACGGCCGCCCCCGGCCGGCCAGCACCGCGCGACAACGGGCGGGTGGATGAGGGGCCCCAGCGAGGGCCTGCACGAGGGTCCGGCTCTAGGTAGAGAGGGGCGGGGGAAGGGCGCAACCCCCCAGCTGATGGCTGGCCCCCGGGGACGGGACTGCCATGCCGCCCCCCCCCCCCCCGGCCGTCAGGAGGCGTCGCCAGGGGACCAGAGGGCCCCCCCCACTCCCCCCCCCAACCCCCCCCGCAACCCCCCCAGCTGGGGAGCCACGGGCGCGGCCCTCCGCCCACCCGGAGCCGGGGGAGCGACGCGGTGGGGGGAGCGGCGGCTGGACCTGCTCCCGCGAGCCCACACTGGCGTGCCGGAGCAACGCCCACAACGGAACAGTATGGAGGCCGCGCCCCACATGACCCTCCCGTGACCACAGCCCCCTCAGGGAGGGCAGAGGGGGGGTTCGGGTCTGCAAGGGCCCCCGGGGGAGCGGTCCACGGGCCGCCCCTCAACCCCCCCCACCCCAGGGCGGCACTTCGGCCCCGACCGCACGCACACGCCGGAAGGGAGCGCGCCGGCGACACGAAGGGGGCCAGGATTGAGTACCGCAGGCCGCCGCCCAGAAGGGGAGCAGGGAGCCCGCGGCGCGACACCCCCCCCCCCTCCGCCCCCCCACCGGCCCGCGCCGGGGGCCCCGGCCCCCACCCCCCGAGGCAGGGGGGTTGGCCCCCCCCCCGCCCGAGAGAGGAGCCAGAGCGCGACCCGCCCCGCCGCCCCAGCCGCCGGCTCCCATGGGGGCCGCGAAGAACAAGCGAGCCCGCGCCTACGCGCCAGGACGCCGCACAGATCGTACCCAGAGAAGCCTGGTGAGCACGAACCGGAGTGGTATGGGGGGCCACGCCCCCCATGGACAGCACAACGCCAGTGACACCCGCTTTGTTGCCTGCCCAGGGAACGCAGAGGGACGGAATGAGGCAGAGCGACCCCCCGCCCTACAGGCCCCCCCCCGGCCGCACAACCGGGGGGTACGGCGCACGCCCCCTCCCCCCCCCAGCCCGCCCCCCAGCACATGAACGCCACGGACCCGCCCCGCGGCACGCAGCCCCCACAGGGCGTGCCGGCGGAGGGGACAGAGCAGGGGCCCCACACCCGCACGCCCGCGCCCACAACACCTGGATCGCGGACCCCGACAGCCCGCCCAGTGGGTAGAAGGCACCCCCCCCGGGGACGCCCTGCCGCCACCCCCACAACCCCAAGCCAAGTAGGGGGGAACCGGGACCGGACCGCCCCCCCCCAAAACACGCCAGACGGAGCAAGGGACCGGGGCAGGACACGCGGAGGGGCACGGACCGCGTGGAACGGCCCTACCAGCGCCCAGTGCCGGGGCCACGCGAGGTGCGCACGCCACACCACCCAGGGGGGGGGGGGGCGGACACCGCGAGAGCAGAAGCGCACACACACGAAAGGGACACGCGCGGACTACCAGAAGGGCAACCGGACCGAGCGCGTGGAACGCACAGACCGCGTGGAATGGCGTACCAGCGAGCGAGGGTAAGGGACACCCGGACGGGACGGCCCGCCACACGCAGCGCGGAACACACGGGGCGGGGAGGGGGAATTGAGAGAGACACAACACCAGGTACCGGCCCGAACCCCCCGAACCGGCCGCGAGCGCCGCGCACACACAGACGGGGCACTGCACCCGCCAAGGCAGTAGTGGCGCACAGCGCCACGCCCCAACCCCTAGGCTAGGTAGCCTCCGCGCCAGCCCAAGGGGGTCCCACTGGCGACAAGCCAGTAGCACGGGCCCGGCGGCGCCGGCGCCCCGGGCGACCACGCATTAGGGGGGCGACGCAGTGGGTAAGCGCCCGCAGCCACGGCTGCGAATTGATGCACAGACCGGGGAGTGGCGAAACGGGGAAGCCGGGTAAGGACGGGGCTCCGAGCTCTGTGAACCCAGGGGACTCCGCCACCAGGCAGGAGGTGCGTCTTGGAGGGCCCCCCACTAGGACCCGGTGGGGAGGATATCACCTGGCCCGACCAGGTTGCCCCCCGGGGCCGAAACGCGTCTAGTACCCGCAAAATCAAACCTCAAACCTCAAACCACGTGCTGTGGGCGCGGGTGTGTGGGTGTGGGGGCCCAACACTGTCCCCTTGGCCTGCATGCCCTGTGGGGGCTGAGTGCCGCGGGGGTGGTGTGGTTGAGGGCATTCCCCGGGGGCAGGGTGGCCTGCCACTGTTGTGAGGGGCGTCTGGTGTCAGGCGCTGTCCCTCCCCCGGGCGCCCGTCCTCTGGGGCGGACAGCCGGGGTACCGCGACCCGTGTGTTCCGGGTGCGGTCGGTGCGGGCGTGGGGACCCAGCACCGGTTCCACAGCGTGCCATCTTCCAGGCAGGCGTTGCTCGCTGTGGGGGTGGCGGAAGGGCGTCTCCGGGGGGGGTGCCTTCCACGGTTGTGAGGAGCATCTAAGGTCAGGCGCTCCCCCTCCCCCAACTGCCCGCCCACTGGGCGGGCTGTTGGGGTCCGCCACGGACGTGCTGTTGGCGTGGGTGTGTGGGTGTCGGGCCCCTACACTATCCCCTTGGCCTGCATGCCCTGTGGGGGCTGCGTGCCGCGGAGGTGGTGGGGGGCCGTCCCCGGGGGGGGTGGCCTGCCACCGTTGTGAGGGGCGTCTGGTGTCTGGCGCTGTCCCTCCCCCGGCCGCCCGTCCTCTGGGGCGGGCGGCCGGGGTTCCGTGACCCGTGTGTCCCGGGTGCGGTCGGTGTGGGCGTGGGGACCCAGCACCGGCCCCACAGCGTGCGCCCTTGCAGGCCGGCGTTGCTTGCTGTGGGGGTGGCGGAAGGGCGTTCCCGGGGGGGGTGCCTTCCACCGTTGTGAGGGGCGTCTGAGGTCAGGCGCTCCCCCTCCCCCGACTGCCCGCCCACTGGGCGGGCTGTTGGGGTCCGCCACCCACGTGCTGTGGGCGCGGGTGTGTGGGTGTGGGGGCCGAACACTGTCCCCTTGGCCTGCATGCCCTGTGGGGGCTGCGTGCCCCCGGGGTGGTGGGGGGCCGTCCCCGGGGACGGCCTGCCACCGTATTGAGGGGCTTCTGGTGTCAGGCGCTGTCCCTCCCCCGGCCGCCCGTCCTCTGGGGCGGGCAGCCGGGGTTCCGCGACCCGTGTGTTCCGGGTGCGGTCGGTGCGGCCGTGGGGAACCAGCACCAGCCCCACAGCGCGCGCCCTTGCGGGCCGGCGTTGCGCGCCGTGGGGGTGGCGGAAGGATGTCCCCGGGGGGGGTGCCGTCTGCCGTTGTGAGGGGCGTCTGAGGTCAGGCGCTCCCCCTCCCCCAGCTGACCGCCCTCTGGGCGGGCTGCCGGGGCCCACTACCCACTGGCTGTGGGTGCGGGGGGGTGCAGGCGTGGGGACCCGTCACCAACCCCACAGCGCGCGCTCTTGCGAGCTGGCGTTGCGCGCTGTGGGGGCGGCACAAGGGCGCCCGGGGGGGGCGCCTCTTGCCTGGGTGTGGGACGTCTGGGGTCGGGCGCCCTGCCACCCCCGACTGCTCGCCCTCTGGGCGGGCTGCCGGGGCCCACTACCAACTGGCTGTGGGTGCGGGGGAGTGCGGGCGTGAGGACCCGTCACCAACCCCACAGGTAGGTAGGTAGGTAGGTGCACTCAGTCGTGGAGAGGCGCCCCATGGTTCCCCCTGGCGTCGCCCCTGTGACGAACAGGAAGAGGCTTCGCGCGTGAAGAGGGGAGGCGGCTTACTTCCCGCTAGACCTGACTGTTGGCCCCCAACAAAGCGGCCCCGGGCTACGCCGGGAGGGCTGATCGCCGCCAGCGTGACATGCTTGACTCGCCGGGAGGGTGTGCCCCCGTGCTTGCGCACGTCCCCTCCTTTGGGCGGAACCCTAGGGGTTCACCGGACTTCCTGGCGTATCCCGTTCCCAAGGCGTGCATGCACGTTCTTGGTACTAGGGTTCCGAGGCGCTTGGGTGTCGCACGGTCCGCCTCGAGTCCCAAAGCAGCGCAGGCCTTAGGATGCAGCCTTACCCCCGGGCTCCGGATCTCGTTTGGCCGGGTCACCTGCATGGCACGGGCTGCCTCAGTGCCCGGGCTGTGGGCACTGGGTTTCCTACTGTTGTGTGGCGTTTGTGTTTGGGTCCGGTTGGCGGTTGGGTGCGGGTTTTGTTGACCCCGCCAGTCCTGGCTGGGGTCTTGGGTGGGTGTGTTTGGGCACGGTTTGTGGTGTTGTCCCTCTAGTGTCGGCTGTTTGTGGTGTTCGTGGTTGGGTTTCGGTTTCGGCCTGCTTTTGGGACGTGTGTGGTTTCGTGGGCGCCCCGCTTGCCCCCCGCCGTTTCCGGTTCCGGCGCGCGGTGTGGGCGTGTGTGCTGGGCCCGGGTCTCGCCTGTGCCCAGCCCTTCTTGGCTGGGTTGTCGGGGTGTGTTTTTTTTTTTTTTTGCGCTTTCGTGTATTTTTTTTTCTTTTTTTTTTCCGGGCTTTGTGGTCCCTGTCCCTCCATCCCCTTTCTTTCGGGCTGGGCTGGTGGCTCTCTTTTTTTTTTTTTTCCGTGTCCCTTTTCCCCGTGGTCCGCTGTTACTGGCTTGGTGTTGCCGGTTTTGGGTGGGTGGTCCCCCTGTGCCTCTGTGGGGGTCTTTTTTTTTTTTTCGTTGCCTTCTGGGGGGGGGCTTGGCCGCCTGTGGTGGTGTTGGCGGGCGGTTTGGCGGCTGTGGGCTGTTTTCGTGCCTTTTCCCCTTCCCCCCTCCTTTTTTTTTTTTTTTCGGGGGGGGGGGGCTTGCCTGTTCCTCCCTCTGCCTTCCCTCGGCTGGCGCACGCACTGGCCTGCATTCAGTGTTGTCTTCCGGGCTGCTGTCTTCGGTTGCGTTCTGTGTGGCCACGTTCCGGCCCCATGGGTCGGGTGGGCTTTGTACACGGTGGGCTCGGCGCCCCTTCTTGCTGGGTTAGGTCCTGGCTCTGCCGGCTGGGCGGCTGCGCCAGGCGGCTGCTTGTGGTTTTGGGTTAGGGGGCCGGGGTTGTTCGTGTCCTTACCCCTCTGCGGTGCCGGCTGTAATCTTCTGGGTGGTCCGTCACCGTTGTCGCCTGGCGCGCTGTGGCCCCGTGTGTGGCCTGCGGTGCTGGTGTGTGGCGTGGTGGCGCGGCGCCTTCCAGGGTGTGCGGTGGCTGGCTGCGGTTAGTCCCTCAGGTTAGGGTCAGTTGTGTCGTGCTGTGCCGCTCTGTGCCGCGTCGCGTCGCGTCGTGCTGTGGTGCGTTGCTCTGTGGCGCGCTGTGGTGCGGTGTGCCGTGGTCTCGCGTGGTGCTGCGGTGGGTCAGTGGAGGTCAGCATGGCCTGTGTGGGTCGGGTAGGTCTTCGGGAAATTCTGCTGAATGATCATGGTGTCCTTGGGGCGTGCACGCTGACTCTCACCCATGGACTCAATCTTCACCGGGCCTCGCAGACAGGCAGGCGTACTCGGGGTGTAGGAAAGGCGTTCCTTCTCCAAGGCAGACAAACAGAAATCAGGAGTCGGACGGTGGAGGTGGCTTCCGAACGCTGTTTGAGTGGCGAAAGGCTTGCACTGCAGCTCGGCTGCGCTGGCAGGGACATGAGGGTCCGGGTCGGTGCCGGCGGCAGGGATGAGCTCATACTTCAGGGTCAGGGGGATGTCCATATCTCCGGTGCTGAACTGCAGGGGTCCGGGGCACTGGTAGTAATCTTGGCACTTCCAGTCTTCACGGCGCTCGGAGATGGCCTTGAAGGGGCCACCGTCCAGCAGCACCAAGGCCTTCGCGATCGATCACAGCCTTTCACTTCCCCTTGCGGCGCTCGAAATTCCCACTACCAACTGGCTGTGGGTGCGGGGGGGTGCGGTCGTGGGGACCCGTCACCAACCCCACAGCGCGCGCTCTTGCGTGCTGTGGGGGCGGCATGAGGGTGCCCGGGGGGGGCGCCTCTTGCCTGGGTGTGGGGCGTCCGGGGTCGGGCGCTCTCCCACCCCCGAATGCCCGCCCTCTGGGCGGGCTGCCGGGGCCCACTACCCACTGGCTTTGGGTGCGGGGGGGTGCGGGTGTGGGGACCCGTCACCAACCCCACAGCGCGCGCTCTTGCGATCTGGCTTTGCGCGCTGTGGGGGTGGCACGAGGGCGCCCGGGGGGGGCGCCTCCTGCCTGGCTGTGGGGCGTCCGGGGTCGGGCGCTCTCCCACCCCCGACTGCTCGACCTCTGGGCGGGCTGCCGGGGCCAAATACTCACTGGCTGTGGGTGCGGGGCGGTGCGGGCGTGGAGACCCGTCACCAACCCCACAGCGCGCGCTCTTGCGTGCTGTGGGGGCGGCATGAGGGTGCCCGGGGGGGCGCCTCTTGCCTGGGTGTGGGGCGTCCGGGGTCGGGCGCTCTCCCACCCCCGACCGCCCGCCCTCTGGGCGGGCTGCCGGAGCCCACTACCCACTGGCTGTGGGTGCGGGGGGGTGCGGGCGTTGGGACCCGTCACCAACCCCACAGCGCGCGCTCTTGCGTGCTCTGGCGGTGGCATGAGGGTGCCCGGGGGGGGCGCTTCCTGCCTGGGTGTGGGGCGTCCGGTGTCGGGCCCTTACCACCCCCAACTGCCGGCCCTATGGGCGGGCTGCCGGGGCCCACTACCCAATGGCTGTGGGTGCGGGGGCTGCGGGCGTGGGGACCCGTCACTAGCCCCACAGCGCGCGCTCTTGCGAGCTGGCTTTGCGCGCTGTGGGGGCGGCATGAGGGTGCCCGGGGGGGGCGCCTCTTGCCTGGGTGTGGGGCGTGGAGGGTCCGGCGCTCTCCCACCCCCGACCGCCCGCCCTCTGCGCTGGCTGCCGGGGCCCACTACCCACTGGCTGTGGGTGCGGCGGGGTGCGGGCGTGGGGACCCGTCACCAGCCCGACAGCGCGCGCTCTTGCAAGCTGGCTTTGCGCGCTGTGGGGGCGGCATGAGGGTGCCCGGGGGGGGCGCCTCTTGTCTGGGTGTGGGGCGCCCGGGGTCGGGCGCTCTCCCACCCCAGAATGCCCGCCCTCTGGGCGGGCTGCCGGGGCCCACTACCAACTGGCTGTGGGTGCGGGGGAGTGCGGGCGTGGGGACCCGTCACCAGCCCCACAGCGCGCGCTCTTGCGAGCTGGCTTTGCGCGCTGTGAGGGCGGCATGAGGGTGCCCGGGGGGGGCGCCTCTTGCCTGGGTGTGGGGCGTCCGGGGTCGGGCGCTCTCCCAGCCCCGACCGCCCGCCCTCTGGGTGGGCTGCCGGGGCCCACTACCCACTGGCTGTGGGTGCGGGGGGGTGCGGGCGTGGGGACCCGTCACCAGCCCCACAGCGCGCGCTCTTGCAAGCTGGCTTTGCGCCCTGTGGGGGCAGCATGAGGATGCCCGGGGGGGGCGCCTCTTACCTGGGTGTGGGGCGTCCGGGGTGGGGCGCTCTCCCACCCCCGAAAGCCCGCCCTCTGGACGGGCTGCCGCTGCCCACTACCCACCGGCTGTGGGTGCGGGGGGGTGCGAGCGTGGGGACCCGTCACCAGCCCCACAGCGCACGCTCTTGCGAGCTGGCCTTGCGCGCTGTGGGGGCGGCATGAGGGTGCCCGAGGGGGGGCGCCTCTTGCCTGGGTGTGGGGCGTCCGGGGTCGGGCGCTCTCCCACCCCCGACTGCCCGCCCTCTGGGCGGGCTGCCGGGGCCCACTACCCACTGGCTGTGGGTGCGGGGGGTTGCGGGCGTGGGGACCCGTCACCAACCCCACAGCGCGCGCTCTTGCGTGCTGTGGGGGCGGCATGACGGTGCCCGGGAGGGGCGCCTCTTGCCCGGGTGTGGGGCGTCCGGGGTCGGGCGCTCTCCGACCCCCGACTGCCCGCCCTCTGGGCGGGCTGCCAGTGCCCACTACCCACTGGCTGTGGGTGCGGGGGGGTGCGGGCGTGGGGACCCGTCACCAACCCCACAGCGCGCGCTCTTGCAAGCTGGCTTTGCGCGCTGTGGGGGCGGCACAAGGGCGCCCGGGGGGGGCGCCTCCCGCCTGGGTGTGGGGCGTCCGGGGTCGGGCGTTCTCCCACCCCCGACTGCCCGCTCTCTGGGCGGGCTGCCGGGGCCCACCACCCACTGGCTGTGGGTGTGGGGGGGTGCGGGCGTGGGGACCCGTCACCAACCCCACAGCGCGCGCTCCTGCGTGCTGTGGGGGTGGCATGAGGGTGCCCGGTGGGGGCGCCTCTTGCCTGGGTGTGGGGCGTCCGGGGTCGGGCGCTCTCCCACTCCCGACTGCCCGCCCTCTGGGCGGGCTGCCAGGGCCCACTACCCACTGGCTGTGGGTGCGGGGGGGTGCGGGCGTGGGGACCCGTCACCAGCCCCACAGCGCGAGCTCTTGCGAGCTGGCTTTGCGCGCTGTGAGGGCGGCATGAGGGTGCCCGGGGGGGGGCGCCTCTTGCCTGGGTGTGGGGCGTCCGGGGTCTGGCGCTCTCCCGACCCCGACCGCCCGCCCTCTGCGCGGGCTGCCGGGGCCCACTACCCACTGGCTGTGGGTGCGGGGGGGTGCGGGCGCGGGGACCCGTCACCAGCCCCACAGCGCGCGCTCTTGTGGGCTGGCTTTGCGCGCTGTGGGGGCGGCATGAGGGTGTCCGAGGGGGCGCCTCTTGCCTGGGTGTGAAGCAACCGGGGTCGGGCGCTCTCCCACCCCCGACTGCCCGCCCTCTGGGCGGGCTGCCGGGGCCCACTACCCACTGGCTGTGGGTGCGGGGGGCAGCGGGCGTGGGGACCCGTCACGAACCCCACAGCGCGCGCTCTTGCGTGCTGTGGGGTTGGCATGAGGGAGCCCGGGGGGGGCGCCTCTTGCCTGGGTGTGGGGCGTCCGGGGTCGGGAGCTCTCCCACCCCCGACTGCCCGCCCTCTGGGCGGGCTGCCGGCGCCCACTACCCAGTGGCTGTGGGTGCGGGGGGATGCGGGCGTGGGGACCCGTCACCAGCCCCACAGCGCGCGCTCTTGTGAGCTGGCTTTGCGCGCTGTGGGGGCGGCATGAGGGTGCACGTGGGGGGCGCCTCTTGCCTGGGTGTGGGGCGTCCGGGGTCGGGCGCTCTCCCACCCCCGACCGCCCGCCCTCTGGGTGGGCTGCCGGGGCCCACTACCCACTGGCTGTGGGTGCGGGGTGGTGCGGGCTTGGGGACCCGTCACTAGCCCCACAGCGCGCGCTCTTGCCAGCTGGCTTTGCGCGCTGTGGGGGCGGCATGAGGGTGCCCGAGGAGGGGCGCCTCTTGCCTGGGTGTGGGGTGTCCGGGGTCGGGTGCTCTCCCGTCCCAGACTGCCCGCCCTCTGGGCGGGCTGCCGGGGCCCACTACCCACTGGCTGTGGGTGCGGGGGGGTGCGGGCGTGGGGACCCGTCATGAACCCCACAGCGCGCGCTCTTGCGTGCTGTGGGGGCGGCATGAGGGTGCTCGGGAGGGGCGCCTCTTGCCTGGGTGTGGGGCGTCCGGGGTCGGGCTCTCTCCCACCCCCGACTGCCCGCCCTCTGGGCGGGCTGCCAGGGCCCACTACCCACTGGCTGTGGGTGCGGGGGGGTGCGGGTGTGGGGACCCGTCACCAGCCCCACAGCGCGCGCTCTTGCGAGCTGGCTTTGCGCGCTGTGGGGGCGGCATGAGGGTGCCCGTGGGGGGCGCCTCTTGCCTGGGTGTGGGGCGTCCGGGGTCGGGCGCTCTCCCATCCCCGACTGCCCGCCCTCTGGGCGGGCTGCCGGGGCCCACTACCCACTGGCTGTGGCTGCGGGGGATGCGGGCGTGGGGACCCGTCACCAACCCCACAGCGCGCGCTCTTGCGTGCTGTGCGGGCGGCATGAGGGTGCCCGGGGGGGGCGCCTCTCGCCTGGGTGTGGAGCGTCCGGGGTCGGGCGCTCTCCCACCCCCGACCACCCGTCCTTTCGGGCGTGCGGCCGTGGCCCGCTTCCCACTGGCGGTGGGTGCGGTGTGCGGGCGTGGGGGCTGGGCTCTCCTTGGCACCTTGTCCCGTGCCGCGGTTCGTCGTGTGTTGTGCGCGCTTCCCGGGTTCGCGGCACCCGGTGGCCGTTGTGGCTTGGCACCTGTCCTCGTGCCGTGGTTGTGGCCGGCAGCGTGCCGCTCTGGCGTGCCTCGTGGCCCCGCGTTGGTGCGCCGTTCCTCATCCGGTCCGGTCGCTCTCGGTGCTCTGGTTGGCTTCCCCGTCGCCGTGGTGCCTTCCCCCAGCCCAGGGGCTGTCGCCCCCGGCATTACTGGCTGGCTGCGCGGGGCACGTGGAGGCCGGCCGAGAACCTGGCTCATTGTGCCTGCCGCTGGCCCCTACCGAGGCAAGGGCGCTGGGCGCGCTCCGCGTCGTACCCGTTCGGGGCCCCGGGATGGGGTTGTCCCTGGCGGGGCCCTCCGTCTTCGGTCTTGGGCTGCGTGCGCTGCGGTGGTTCGGCGTGTGTGGGCCCGGTCACTGACGCGTCCCGTTTCCCGTACCGTCCGTCTTGCGACGGGGGACTCGGCCGGTGCACCGGGGCTGTTTCGTGTGGACGCCGACACCGACCCTTTCGGGTCGGAGGACGCCACGCCCGGGTCCCGCGCGTGTGGGCGTGTGCGTGCCCTGCTTGGCCGGGTCGGGCGGGCCAGCCTCCCGGGCGCGTTTTGGTGCGCCTCACCTTTCCTTTGGCCGTTCTTGGCTCGCTCTTTGCTTGTTCGGCCCCCTCCGGGCTGGGGTTGCCCCGTTTGTGGTTGTTGCGGGGTATTTTTGTGGTTTTTTTTGTTTTGTTTCTTTTCCCGTT
This sequence comes from Eutreptiella sp. 'Long Island Sound 2002', assembly GCA_964036045.1. Taxonomy (NCBI): domain Eukaryota; phylum Euglenozoa; class Euglenophyceae; order Eutreptiales; family Eutreptiaceae; genus Eutreptiella; species Eutreptiella sp. 'Long Island Sound 2002'. Next base: position 79,964,174 of record OZ038381.1, on the reverse strand, counting down.
CTCTCCCTCGTTGCGCCCCCGTTGTGTCCTGCTTTGCGTGTTTTCTGGCCCCGGGTGCCTTGGGCCTTGGCGTCTTGTCCCCCCCCCCTTTTTTTTTCTCCTCCCCCCCATGTGTGCGCCCCGTTGTCTCCTGCTTTGCGTTTTTTCCGGCCTGGGTTGCCCTGGGTTTTGGCGTCTTCTTGCCCCCCCCCCCTCTTTTTTTTTTTTGCCCGCCCCCCCTCCCTGTTGTCTCTGGCGTTTCCTGCTTTCCGGTTGCCTTGGGCCTCTGCGCCCCCCCTCCCCCCCCCCTTTTTTTTCTTGGTTTCTTGTTTTTTCTTTTTCCGTGTAATTTTTTCCTCTTTTTTTTTCCCTTCTTCTTTTGCCGGTTGTGCGGTGCGGGGCGGGTTTGTGTGTCTTTGGCCGTCGGGTGTGCCTCGGTGGTGCTGTCCCTGTCGTTGCTCTGTGTGCGCTGGCTGGCTTTGTGTGGTGTTGGCTGTTGGGCCCGGCTGTCCTCTGCTGTCTCCTCGTGGGTCTTGGTGTCGTGCTTCGGTGGTGCTGTCCTTGTCTGGCCGCGTGGCTTGCCGCCCTGTGGTTCGCGTGGTGTGTTCTCGTGTCCCGCTGCCGTGTGTTGTGTTCTGTTGCGCGGTGCTGTCGTGTGGTGGTGTGTTGTCGTGCTCTGCAATTTGTTCGCGTCGTTGCCTGTGCCTGTTGTTTGTTTCTTGCCGCTGCGCGTTTGCTTTGTGTGTTCTGGGGTGTCGTGCTGTGTGTTCCCTGTCCTGCCCGTTCGTTGTGCTGTGCGCGTTGTCTGTGCTGTTTCTGGTGGCTGGTGTTGTTGGTTCCTGGTGTCGCTGCCTTTTGTTGGGGATCTGCTGGTGGCTCTGGTTGCCCGGCGTTGTCGTTTGGTGGTGTGTGTCGGCTCTGGTGCCCGTGTCTGGTCTGGCCGTCGCTGGGCGTCTTCCCTGTGGTGACCTGTCTACCTGTGCTGTGTCCTGTGGCGCTGTGCTGCCGTGTGGTGCTGTGCTGTGGTGCCCTGTTCTCTTTTTCTGTTTTTCTCTCTGCTGGTGGCGCTGGTTTCCTGTTGTTCCCCGTTGGTTCTGGGCTCCGGGCCGGTTCCGGGTCGTTTCTGTTTCTGTGCTCTGCCTGTGCGGTGCTGTGCTGGTGGGCCTGCGTCGTTGCTCTCTGTTCGGTGCTCTCTTGCCCTCGCAGGGCTGGCTGGTGTTTTGTGTTGTTGCCTGTTGTGTTTGTGTGTTTGCTGTTGGGCCTGGCTGTCCTCTGTTGTCTCCTGGTGGGTGCTGGTGGCTCCTGGTGTCGTGTCTCGGTGGCGTGCTGTGGTGTGTCCCTGGGTGCTGTGCTGCGCCGTGTTGCTGCGTGTTGTGCCGCCTGGCGTTGCGTTGTTGTGCGCTGTGTTGTTTCGTTATGCTCCGTTTGGTGCTGCCGCGCGCTGTGTTGTGTCCTGGGGTGCTGTCTGTCGTCTTGGGGTCCTGTGCCTTCTGGCGCCCTGTTTTGTCTTGTCCCCCCCCGCTGTGTGTGTTTTGCTGTGGTGTGTCGCCGCGTGGTGTTGTTTGCTGTTTGGCTTTGTGCCGTGTGCGCCCTGGGGTGTCGTGTTGTGCGTTTCCTGTCGTATCCGCCCTGTGCGGTGTTGCTGTGTGGCCCGCTCTCCCTCGGTGCCCTGCTCCCCTGTGCTGTGCCCCGTGGTGCTGCGCTGCCGCGTCGTGCTGTGGTGTCCTGTCCTGCCGCCTTTTTCGGTTTGTTTCTTGTGTGAATGTGGTTGTACCGACTTGAAAAACCGCTGCAAAATTTCGTAAAATATTTTTTTCCTCTTTTTTTTGGCTTTTGAAAATAAAATAAAATTATACACGACCCAACACACTCGCGTGCAGCAAGACCATGTCCACTGCAGTGCCTTACGTGCTACCCGCCGTTCCTGATGTTCTTGGCCTTGTACTTGTGCGTGGCGTCGTGGAGCGTGTTGGTGTCCATTGCTAAGGGTTGACCGCGTTCCCTCAGGGCCGCCGCCTGAGCTGCAGGGCAAGGGGAGTGATGGTCACGAGGGTGGGGAGGAAGGTGCATGGAGAAGAAGAAGAAAAAGGCGACAGGGCGCGACGTGAGGCATGTTTGCTGCCATCTGTAAGATTTTGCTTTGGTGGGAGGTGGGAGGTGGGAGAGGGGAAGAGGAGGGGGTTTATGGACCCGGTCTTTCATGCCGCAGCCATCTTCAGCTAAGCTGAAGACCCCTTGTGAATTTATAATACATGCACCCAAGCGGACAGAGGGGGGGGGTCCCATAACCTGTGAGGGGGACAACACATACCACTGACCCACACAGCACAGCTCCTGACGCTACAACAATACACTAGACAACCCCACACGACAAGCACACATGGCGGAGAGGAAGGAAGGAGTGACACACCTACTCTTTGCTGTCACTATGTACGCATTTCTTCACTCAATTCAAAAACAAACGCGCACCTGCAAAACGCAAATAGATACCCTCCACAACCTTAAGCACAACAACCAGAGTAGCTTCACAACCCAGGCCACAACATGGAAGGGAGGGGGCTGATAGCTTGCCACTCAGGGGGTGTTTGTCGGGTGCTTGTGATTGGCGTCCTAACCCACCCTCCCCACCCTTGACATTTTACGTTGTGGGTTGTGATGTGCATATGGCTATGCCAAACTGTGTGTGTGTGTGGGGGGGGGGGGGGCACATATGCCTATGCATGTGTCATGTCTAGTGGTTTTTATGAGTGTATGTGTATTGCCACCCAACCCCACCCCCCCTTTGGTGTCCGTTAGATACAACACATGCATCAATGTTTTCGTTCTAGTTTTGTTCTAGTGTAGAACGTTCTAAGGGCCTTCTAGCGAACGCGCTAGAAAGCCGCAAGAATGTCGCCAAAACACTTTTTTTTGTTCTCGTTTCAAGGTCAAAAATGTAATTTTTTTACTAAGGAGATTTTCACGCCCCAGAATGGTCCTGGGGGCCCAAGTTCCACAATTGATATCCGTTGACCCCCACACCCACGGGTTGGTGAAACTCTGTCTTTTCGTTCTAGCCCTTGTAGCACGTTCTAGGCTAGAACGTAATTGGGTTTTCTAGTTTGTACCCAGGGTACAACCATGGGAGAGCTCTCTAGCCTTGACGATACCTGGTGCATAGGTACGGAGGGACCTACAACCGCAAGCCACCGTCGGAAAACTACCAGCTGACACTCGAGCAAAGGCAGGATGCACGGGTCTGCGTTCCTTTTGCGCGACTGGTGGAGATTTGTTTCACACACCTCAAGAGCATTCCGCCCAGTAGCGCATTGTTCCTTCATTGTTGTATGGTTATCCTCATGCTCACAATCATGTCGTTATTCAACAACGGGCCACAGCACGGCTGCCTAGTATCCACTGTAGCCCGAGCAAGGACATGCTAGGATTATTCTTGCGATCCGCCATAGCTTGTTATCATGGCACCTGAGGAAAGCAGGGAATCATCAAGTTGCTCCTGAAGGACCAACCTCCTTTTGCTTGTTGCTAAGGATCACCCTTCAAGACAGCCCCAAAGGAACGCCAACAACCAATCGGCAATCACCACCAACCGCCACCCACCGGCATCCACCAACTCCCAACGCCTGCCAACCGCTGATTGGCACCAGTGGCCACCGGCGGGCAGCCGCTACGTAACACCCATCACCAACGACTATGTTCCCCCACCCACTGCCAACCGCAAACTGCCAAACGCCAATCACCACCAACTGCCAATCGCATATCGCCACGAAAGATCTTTGTATACATGAGCTGCACCTGGTCTTTTTTCAAAGTCTCTGTTTCTGAACCATGAGCCCCAGCACAGTGACACTTCGACCATGCAGGCTGGATGGTGGCTTGCCACGGGTCTCAACAACGGTGGATTCTACGCAAGAAAATACCACCTCTCTCTATTTTCATGGCTATTAATTGCGTATAGTCAAACTCCATGCGTCCCGCCCCGGGCAAACATGCGTGAACGTGAATTGGAACAAATCGTGTCCCCCAGACCTAATGGAATGCTGCCACCGGGGGCGAATGGATATGTTGCCCTTTGATGAAGTGATAACACAGTCAACACAGATGGTGGATCGCAAAACATTCAAGTGAAAACACGTCTCCCCAGTGAGAGCACATTTAAGTAGATTTGACGTAACCACATTGTTGCTTTCTTGTGCAAATTCCCTGCAATGGACGCCATTCCAAGCAAATCTCAAACACATTCCCGGACTGCAGGTCAATCCCGACAACTTTCACCAGGGGCACTTCTTTTTGCCATGCCCAGAATCTTGAGTTCCGGTTAAAAAGCGCCAAAAATGAATTTTTATGAAATCTGATTTTGATTGCATTTTTCTGAATTGCATTGAAAAAGGATCCATATAGCGTTTGGAAATTCCAAAAACAAACACAATTCGCTCTTCGGAGAAGCGTTTAAGGTTAGTCAACTGCCGACAGGACAAGAGTCATGCCTTTTGCCTAGCTTGCCCGGTATTACCCTTGGTACCTGTATGAAAGCTAGTTTTGTTCATCATGAATGGTTTTATGAAATATGTACGGATTTTGCTCTTGCTAGGGTACCCATGGGCCATTTTCGTTCAAAACCTGGGGGGATGGGGTCAACACCCTTGAGGTGAGGTTTTTTTTTTTGGACCGGGGTCTTTCTGGAAAAATTGCCATTTTCGCCAGTTTTTGCACATTTGGCAACTATCCTCCCCTGTTCATACTTCGGTGCATTATTCAGTTCATAATTCAGAACTCGTTTTTTGAGCGCGCCGATCGTTTTATGAACGCCTTTTATGAACGCTTTTTATGAAAAGATGCACAAGCACACAAACATCGCCGAATTTTCAATCTCTCCTGTACTTGCTTGTCCTTGCTTGTGCTTGCTTGTCCTTGCTTATTCATGCCGTCCTAAACCTCCCAGCTGGGGCCTGTTGGGTCCTCCCAAACCGGGGCTGTGGCCTGGGTTTCGCCCCCATCCGGGGCCTGGTCATGGGTTTGGGCAGGTGGTTGGGTTGCAGGTTTCGCCGAGGGGTGCGCTGCGGCATCCACCTCAATGGGTGGGGTCTCAGGGGCAGCTTTGAGCTTTGGCTGAGGGGCCTGCTTAGCCTCAAGCTTGGGTTCAGGCTTAGCTGGCTTGGGGGACGGCTCAGCCGGCGGGTCAGCATCCGGTTGGGGGTTAGGCTTCCTTTTGGCCTTGGCGGCCTTCTTACCTGCAGCCGCAGCCTTCTGCTGCTTCCAATAGGTCACTGCTGCAGCATGAGAGGCATACAACAGGAGCCTCTCAACCGGAAACATCTCCTTTTCCCCTGGGTGTTCCACCCACACTCTTCCCCCCGCCCCCCCCACAAGCGAGGTTACAGCCCCTGGGTAGACACCATCAGTGTAGGGCTAATACACCTGTTCACCAAGCAGGTGGTCAGGTGACTCATCCCCCTGCAAAGAGGGCGGTTCCTTGCGCCGGTCTGGCTGCTGCGGCTGTTTTACCTTCAGCCCCTCCGATGTCCACGGGGGTGCACCTCGTCTGAGGATGAGCTGCTGCCCGATACGAAGAACTTGCGCTTCGGAGGGGGGGTTTTTTGGGTTGCGTGTGGTTTTTTTTTTGGGGGGGTGCGGCAGGGGGCTTGGTTTCCTTGGCGGGGGGGGCGGGCTTCTTTTTTTTTCGAAACACAGCAAATTCAACAAAGTGAGCGGCCTGATCACATGCATAGCGTTTGTGACGAGCCAAAGTTCATCGAAGGACAGCCGCTCTATGTACATAGGAGGTCATGCACGCCGACGGTTCCCGTTCACCACTTGGAGCTTTACCCACCTAGCCTCTCACTTCATCAAACTAATTACCAGCTGCAGGACTGATTTTCATACAGGTACCCTTGGGTGCAGAAGCAATGAGCCAACCTGTCCCTTTGGTTAAGGATGATTAGTTTTGGAAGCCAAGAATGCACGGCTAGCCGTGAGGCGCGACACGGACGCGGTCTGCCATCCTTAGGGCCTTGAGCCTTCCTAGGTGGGACTGTGTCTGCCATGCTTAGCCTCAGGGTGATGTGCAAGGATCAGCGTTGTCGGGAATACCATCTACCGTCCACAGGGCCTCGTAGCCTACCGTGGCGGGACAGTATCTGGCCCAATCCGCTCGCTAGCCCATGTACTCTTGGACAGGACGGAGAGGACAAGAACAAAGAAAGGGGGGGGGATAAGATGTACATGCATGCTTCAGGCTGGGGGGGGGTCTGTAACCAGCCCTGACGTGATAGGGATCGGTAGTCGCAAAGGTAGGCTGGGGGGTGGGTACCTGAGTTGCCTTGCGGGGCTCACGAGGTGAAAAACCCATTTTCCGCACCGTTTGGGGGGGAGGGGGTTGGATTAACGGAAATTCTGTCGGTTTGGACCGTGAAAAACGTATTTTGGGATGTCCCAGCGCTTGATTGACGGGAATTAGGCTGATAATTGAATTCAGCACCCTCAAATTAGGGGGGGTGGGTACTTGAAGTGCCCTGCCGGGCTCGCGAGATAAAAAAACCCATTTTCGGCACCGTTAGGGGGGGGAGGGTTGGATAAACGAAAATTCTGTCAGTCTGGACCCTGAGAAACGCATTTTGGGATGTCCCAGCGCTTGGTTGATGAGAAATAGGCTGATAATTGAACTCCGCACCCCCAAAATAGGGGCGGGGTGGGTACCTGAAGTGCCCTGCCGGGCTCACGAGGTGAAAAAAACCCATGTGCAGCACTGTTTTTTTTTGGGGGGGTGGCTAAACGGAAATTCTGTCGGTCTGGACCCCGGAAAAGGCATTCTCGGATGTCCCAGCGCTTGGTTGATGGGAATTAGGCTGATAATTGAATTCAGCCCCTTCAAATTAGGGGGGATGGGCACCTGAAGCGCCCTGCGGGCTCACGAGATGAAAAACCCCATTTTCGGCACCGTTTTTTTTTGGGGGGGGGGGGTACTAGAAATTCTGTCGGTCTGGACCCAGAGAAACACATTTTGGGATGTCCCAGCGCTTGGTTGATAGGAATTGGGCTGATAATGGAACTCAGCACCCCAAAATCAGGGGGGGTGGGTACCTGAAGTGCCCTATCGGGCTTACGAGGTGAAAAAAAAACCCATATTCGGCACTGATTTGGGGGGGGGGGGGGCTAAACGGAAATTCTGTCGGTCTGGACCCCGAAAAATGCATTTTGGCATGTCCCAGCGCTTGGTTGATGGGAATTAGGCAGAAGAATGAATTCAGCATCTCCAAATTAGGGGGGTGGGTACCTGAAGTGCCCTGCCGGGCTGACGAGATGAAAAAACCCTTTTTTGGCACCGTTCGGGGGGGTGGATAAACAAATTCTGTCGGTCTGGACCCTGAAAAACGCATTTTGGCATGTCCCAGCGCTTGGTTGAGAGAAATTACGCCAGTAATTGAACTCAGCACCCTCAAATTAGGCGGTTGGGTACCTGAAGTGCCCTGCCGGGCTCACGAGGTGAAAAATTCCTTTTTTGGCACCGTTTTTTGGGGGGCGGGTGGATAATCAAATTCTGTCGGTCTGGACCCTGAAAAACGCATTTTGGGATGCCCCAGCGCTTGGTTGATGAGAATTAGGCCAGTAATTGAACTCAGCACCCTCAAATTAGGGGGCTGGGTACCTGAAGTGCCCTGCCGGGCTCACGAGGTGAAAAAAAAACCAATTTTGGGCACCTTTTGGGGGAGGGGTGGCTAAACGGAAAGTCTGTCGGTCTGGACCCCGAAAAAGGCATTTTGGGATCTCCCAGCGCTTGGTTGATGAGAATTAGGCTGATAATGGAATTCAGCACTCCCAAATTAGGGGGGGTGGGTACCTGAAGTGCCCTATCGGGCTTACGAGGTGAAAAACCCATTTTCGGCACCGTTTTGGGGGGGAGGGTGGGATAAACGGAAATTCCGTCGGTCTGGACTCTGAAAAATGCATTTTGGGATGTCCCAGCGCTTGGTTGATAACAATTAGGCTAATAATGGAGCTCAGCACCCCCAAAATAGGGGGGGTGGGTACCTGAAGTGCTCTGCCGGGCTCACGAGGTGAAAAAAAAACCCATATTCGGCACTGTTTCTTTGGGGGGGGGGGATAAACAGAAATGCTGTCGGTCTGGACCCTGAAAAAGGCATTTTTGGATGTCCCAGCGCTTGGTTGATAACAATTAGGCTGATAATGGAACTCAGCACCCCCAAATGAGGGGGGGTGGGTACCTAAATTGCCGTGCCGGACTCACGAGATGAAAAAATCCATTTTCCGCACCGTTTTTGGGGGGGTGGCTAAACGGAAATTCTGTCAGTCTGGACCCCGAAAAACGCATTTAGGGATGTCCCAGCGCTTGGTTGATAACAATTAGGCTGATAATGAAACTCAGCACCCCCAAAATAGGGGGAGTGGGTACCTGAAGTGCTCTGCCGGGCTCACGAGGTGAAAACACCCTTTTTCGGCACCATTTTGGGGGGGGGGTGGATAAACGGAAATTCTGTCGGTCTGGACCCTGAAAAACGCATTTTGGGATGCCCCAGCACTTGGTTGATAAGAACCTGGACCCTTAGTAATCATCGCTGGGCACCGACTCGCCACTGAATCTTCAGGTGCGCTGACTCGGTGCTCACCACAGATATCCGCAGAGGCATCAGGGGCGTCCCCCGGAAACGGGCAGGTAAGCGGCGATGGCCTCAGACGACAGCAGTGATGACGACAGGGGGACAGCGAGCGCACTGACGAAAGCGGCAGCGATTGAGCAGCAGCATTCGTGATCAACTCGGCTCAGAAAATAAAAAGCTGGAGCACGTCAGAAATACAGTCCGCAGGATCAGGGCCCGGACCTCCAGGAGGCCCATAACGCGCTGTCAGAGGAACATGCCTGCAGAAAAGGGAGGGTTATAGCATGCACAAGGCTCATTGTCCACTGGACCAAGGGTTTACTTTTGATGGAGATGTGGGCGAATTGACCATTGGCGCAGGACAAAATGCGGGCGCGAAAATGCACTGCAGGCAAGGAAAACAAGAAGGCAATCATGATCAGTGTGCGGGCAGGACCCGAGTCTGCCAATAGCATGGGACTCTGGGTCCGTCTGTCCGTTGTTTGGACTTAAGCTGAAGCCTGGGTCTACCTACAGGGGCCCTAGTCTATCCCGGAGAGGCATCCTGGGAACGGGGCCTATCCATCCTGATCAGGGCAACACTTTTGCTACGCATCCCACATACATAACCTTGGAAGGTGAAGCTGAACCGTTCTCCTTGAACGTCCCCGTCCAGAAGGCCATGATTCCAGTCATATCTGATCTCGTCCCGCAGTACCAACAGGCTTCTACATGGGAGTGGGAGTTGCAGTTCAGGACCGTCACGCCACTTTGCCTCTTGGCCCCCCCCACAAGCGAGGTTACAACCCCTGGGTAGACACCATCGGTGTAGGGCGAATACACCTGTTCAGCAAGCAGGTGGTCAGGTGACTCATCCCCCTGCAAAGAGGGCGGTTCCTTGCGCTGGTTTGGCTGCTGCGGCTGTTTTGCCTTCACCCCCTCCCATGTCCACGGGGGTGCACCTTGTCAGAGAATGAGCTGCTGCCCGGTACGAAGGACTTGCGCTTTGCACGGGGGGTTTTTTGGGTTGTGTGGGGTTTTTTTTGGGGGGGGTCCGGCCGGGGGTTTGGTTTTCTTGGCAGGGGGAAACTTCTGTCTGGGAGTTGCTGCGGGGGCTGCGGGGTTTGGGTTGGGTGGGGTAAAGGCCCCACGTGGTCGCCTACCCACAATCTGCGCCGCCTATCCCTGCCGGACTCGACTGGGCGGCTGTACCTGGGTGTCCGGTCACAAGGTCTACCGGACCCATGACCGCCCTGAGACCCCGTGGTGGCGCTCGCAGGCGGGAGATCCGTGGGCGAGAAGCATACAGCCATGGTGGGCAGAGGAGCAGCGCAGCACACAGGGGACCACCGAGGAGCCATAAGGAGCTGAAACAGCGTGAGGGGCGCGATGGCGGGCGGGGCAGGGCGGGGTAAGCAGAAGGGCAGCAGCAGGGAGAAAAGGCGCCAACCTGGATTGGCTGGGGATGGTGCGGGAACAGGCCCCGGGGGGCAAGGAGGCCTGAGGAACAGAGACAACAGATGTGCAGCTGACGCAGTGGAGCTGTTGTGTTGTGCGTGGATGCAAGGAGGATGTCAAGAAAAAAGAAAAAAAAACCAACGAGCAAAATCCAGGGGGGCCAACCCCCCCAAAATGAGCCCACACAACAGCAGAACCGGGGGCATGCGCAAGACCAAAAAAAAAAACAACACTAAGAGATAACAGACACGCAGAGGGGGCGTAGGGAGGAGGGGGCAGGCAAAACAGCGGCAAGCAAAGTGCACACGGAGAAGAGAGCGGCCCAGACAGGCGGAGAGGAGTAGGAGAAGGAGAGCAGAGGCATAAGTAGCCAAACAGGCTCGGGAACGCGGAGAACCTCGAGGGCGGGAGGGGCATGCAACACGACGCGCCGGGGCGGGGGAAGCAACCACTGCATCCGCCAGAAACGGTTCTTTGGGCCCGCGCCGAAGGGTTGGCGGCAGCCCCGTGGGGTACAAAGACACGCAGTAGGCCAGGGTGGGCCCTCCGAGTAGGTGCCGAAAGGCAATGGTGTCGTGGTAGGGGCAAGCAGTGTGAGAGGCACAAAACGGTCCTTCGAACCCGTGCTAAAGGGTTGCTGGCCTCCCGGTGGGGTATAAACACAGATAAAGAATAGGGCACCAGGGTGAGGGGACTGGGGCGGAGCCGGGGTGTGGCACACGCGAGAGGGGCATTGCAGGGTTGCCAAAGGGGTGCAGGGTACTGCGAGCAACAAAGGAAGCCAAAAAAAACGGGGCCATGGGATTGTGAAACCCGTTGCCATGGACAGGTGAACCATGGGTCACCCATGGGGAGCCTGACCAGGGGGAGTCGGAAAAATGCCCTGAAAGCTGGGACGGAGCTGTCCGTAGGGGTGAGGGTTGGCGTTCAGGCACCTGGGTTAATGGCCTGCGTACACGTTGGTTCGCGCCTGAGCGGAGCCCGGGGAACGTGGAAACGGTTGCCCCCTGGTCTGCAACTGCGAATGGACGATAACCAACTGCATCCGGAAGCCACATGTGTACTCCAGCCCGTGAGGGATGGGGAGTGGTGGAATGTAGTTGAGAGCAATGCTGCGCTGTTGGCGACTGCTATCCACACGAAACCCGCCTGCAGACACCCAAAAGGCTGTGCTGGGGGAGGGTAGAACGGAGGAACCTTCGAAAGGGACCGGATGGAGCACCCATGAGGGCAGCGCCCCAAGGAAACCTATCGCCTGTCATGCCCCAGGGGCACCGGGTTGAAGTTCTCCGCCCTGAGGTGAGACACCGCAGGAACTGATGGTGGAGAGCTCCCCTTCTGCTAAAGGCCGCCGCCATGTAAAACAAACAAGGGGATGTTGGACCAGGCTGCATTTGTGGCCGCCCTTACTTACTGACAAGTTTAGTGAATTTGGTTTACTGAATCAGAAACCCATGGTACCAATTGTTAACCTCTTGGCGTTGTAGAACGTATAGTTGCCTCAATTCGGTGTATGTTATGCCATCCCTCTCGACTCTAAGGCCTTCGGGCCGTGATATGTTTTTTTGCTATAACTATGTTTGTGCCACTATCACAATTTTGGCAATTGTCTGATAATATGTGAAATATCGCAATGCTCGCATACAGTGTGTTGGTTTTGGATCCACACATTGGCAAATATGTGACCCATGGGTACTATCCTGAATGGACCCTAGGTCATTGGCCGTCCAAGCCTTATGGATTTGGACTGCATACCCGGGCAGGGGATGATCATATGAATTTTTCCATCTCATGTGCGCATTTCAAAAATGAATTCTAAGAAGCGGCAATGTCAAGTCAATCCAACACCAAGTTATGTATTGCACATTGGTTGTTACTTTTTGTTTTGGGCCACCTGGCCACCTCATGAATGTTTCTTCACCTTCTGCAGCGCGATCTTTGCCCCCAATTGGAAACTTGGCAAAAATTGCGTGCCGCCATATTTGGGCCTATAAGTATTCATGTATGGGGAGTTGGAGCCCTCCAAGTGAGAAACAGGAAATAGAGGACATGTATGCATATGTGTTAGATGGGCAAGGTGGGATTTGCAAAAGGTCTTTAGTTACACTTTTCAACGTACCCAAGGTTTGCTGAAATTGTTGTGCATGTTTGCATGCATCTGCAATTTTTGTGCCATTTGTGACCCCTATTGGCAATACTACAGCAAGAAACCCATGGCAAGTTGGACCGCGGCATTTCAATACAATGTTGACATGAACGCTTTCAATGGAATCTAAGGGCTTGAATCAAGACACGGAGTACATCCCAGCACTGTAGACTCCCCAAGGTGATCGACAGTTGGAAGCACCCAGCACTGTGACCGATGTTGGCGCAAGCGCCATTCTCAAATCTGGAGCGGTTTTGGTTCAACTAAGAGGCAAAGGTTGCGGCATTTGGTCTGTACCTTGACAGGTATAGTGACCTTGGGCCGAAATTGTTGCTTAGCGAGACCTGGCAATTTTTCTTTTTGCGCAATGTAGGCAATATTTTGGCCACCTCCTAATTCAACCAAAACATGACGTTGCTGGCCTAACCGTGTGCGTCAAGCCCAACAGTGCTCGATTGAAAGTAACTATGGGAGATTCAGAACCCAGTTCCCTAGCCCCTGCATGCGTCTCATGGGGGCAGATTGTTGACATGGCCGAACGTGAGGAGACCATCTTCGTGGGCGACTTGGGCGAAAATCGCCCCATGGATCCATTGTATGGGGCCGGCTCTCCTAGACTAGCCGCCCCCATTGTCCGCCAAGCTACACAGGGAAAGGCAAGGGAATAGACTCTGGTAATAGGGAATGGTTTGGTACGAGGGTGTGGACCCCCCCCTTGGGAAAAGAAGATATTTGTGCTGGGTTTGGCCACCAGCCACCCTGAATTGCCGGATTTGTGACCACTAAAGTGAGGGTCATATCTCCAGGCCCTTGGGGAGTTGAAAGCTGCCCTTTGTACCCATGAAAGTGCCCTGGTAACCTCTTGAAGGAGTAATCAGGGCTTAGAACAAACTTTGCGACACGGCCCCGAAGGTAGTCGACCACGGCGCCAGTTTGGGCAATTTTGGCGCCCTGAGCCCACTTGGCGACCCCATGGCTCCAGGACGTGAGGGACCTTCGGGGAGGAAGATTGCACAGAGCCTCCAGGTGGCTCATGTTCAAGACGTAGATGGTTGGTTGCTGCGCCCCTACCCTCGTATGGCCTGGACAAGGGGTCGTTTTGGGAATCTTTCAGCCAGAGTAACTCTGGGCCAAGGCGACCCATTTTCAGACCCCAGACCCAATATGGAATAATGGCGGGCCCATATCTCTGGTTCAGAGAAAGGTTGAACCAAGCCATCAGAGGAGCATGAGGAGTTACTGTTGGCTGGCTTTGCAGCGCATTGGCTTACATGAACTCGCCTGTGGCTGGGTAGTACACCCTTCCCTTGTAAGTGCTCTGGCGTCTTTTCTGGGCAGATCTGCTGGTTGCATTCATGCCCCCATCACTGCGTGCCACTAGGGAGTGGCACCTGTGCTTGGGCTGTGGGCAAGGACTGAGTGTTAATTGCAACAAGGTGCCCCTCTCCTAATCAACCCTAAGCCGCCTGTCAGTCTGTACATACGTTGTTGTTGTTGTTGTACATACTTTTGTTCTTTGTTTGGAGAGTGGCAAGGATGCTAGAACGCCTTCTCTTCTTGAGGATGCCCTGAGTGCAGTGCTTTGCTTACCTGCTTCGCATGTTTGCCTAGTCTGCCCTGTGGACAAGGCTTCCAACCGGTTTTGCGTTAAAAGTGTTCTACCTCTGCTGAGAAGTCAAGCAACCCACTCAGGCCGATGACCCAATAAAACAGCGAGCAGAACCGCAGCTTCCGTCCCAACAACCACCTCAACAGCCACAACCTCCATGCCCCGCTCCAAGAAACTGGGAGGTTGGCTATCAGCCCCGCTGGTTCCCAACTTTGGGGGTCATTAAGATCCTGGTGGCCGGCCTGGACGAGGTCCGGCAGTATCGCTGCTTCCGTTCGGAGGATGGCGTCAAGACCCCTCAGTGGATGCAGATCCACGACACAGTCTCGAATTTCCGCGGCATCGTAGTCCAACTCCAGACCATAGGATGAGAGTATTCGCAGGGCCGGAAGAGGCGGGGAGTTTGGAGGGACACCAGACAGCTTCCCGGCCTCAGCCCCGCTCTGCACCAGGACGACAAGCCAGATGACCAGACGAGGGCTACGAGCGGAGCCAGCAGCAGTGGCGCAGACTCCGGGGCCAGCAGCAGCGGTGTCCGCCCTGGTGCTGCCACTCTGGGCCACTTCAGCGCTATCGCCAAAAGAACTCAGGTGCGACCCCGTCCGCTGCCACTGAGGAGGTCAGCGCCAAGCAGCGACGTTGGGTTGGCCCATTTGGGAGGCCCCGCGCAACTGCGGGGGGAGGTTGTCCGTGCCTGCGAAAGCACTTGCCGCGTGCCGTGCAAACCCGGCGTTGCGGAAGAGAGAGGAGACATCAGTGTACAACGCCGCTGCTGGGGAGGTAATCACCATCGTGGAGCAAGAGAAAGCCAAATGGCAGCAGGGGATGGCGATGCACGCCACAGCGCGAGCAGCACTCACAGGCGCCGCCATCGTTGCAGCCTGAGCGCGAGAGGCGTTGGCTGCCCTTGAAAGGCGTGCAGCAGAGAATGCCATCACTAAGAAGGAGGCTGAAGTGAGCAGATCGGAAAAAGCCTTGACCGAAGAGATGGGAAGGCAAGAGTTAGAAGAAAGGGCCCATGAGGAGGCATTGGCAAGGGTTCGAGGAGATGCGGCCAGAAAGGAGGCTATCGAGTCTGCGCGGAAGCAGGTCGCCGGGCAAGAGCCAAGACCAAAGCGGAGCTAGGGGCCTTGGAAGCTGAGAAGGCCCGGCTCGAAAGGCCCGAGAGGAGGAAGCTGGGTGAGCGAGACAAAAAATCGAGAGGTGAGCTGCTGAGGCAACCACGGCAGCCATCGAAGAAGCGGAGAAGAAGCTCCAGCGTGAGACGCCTCCGGGGGGATCCAGAGTGGACACTCTTTGAGGGCTTTAGGAAGGAGATCCCACCACCAGGATGAAGATCTACCTGGACGCCAAGGAGTTAAGGAGCAGCGAAGACAGCGGAGCGGTCCCTGGACATCGCCGAAGTCGGAAAGGAAAGAACACGAGATGACCCCAACTCACGGGTCCACGGAAAATCCTGGCAGTCCGTGACCCAAAGTCCAAGGTCCACATTACAGCGTGGAATCCATCACTCCAGGGACAAAGACAGCAGCATGGGAGTCCATCAGCCCAACTCTGACGGCCACACCAAAGCATGGGAGTTCATTACGCCAACTCAAAGGGCCACGCCAACGTGGGAATCCATTACCCCAAATCGAGGGGGCACACAGCAAGCGTGTGAGACTGTCACCCCAATTTGCGGGGCCACGCCAAAAGCATATAGATTCCCACGCTTCTACGTGACCCCTTGACTTGGGGTGATGCAACTCCCATGCTTTTGGTGTGGCCACTCCACTTGGGGTGACCGACTCCCGGGCTTATTGGCGTGGCCCCGCAAGTTGCGATGATGGACTCCCACGCTTTGATGTGGCCCCTTCAGTTGGGGGAATGGCCTCCCACACTGTAACGTGGCCCCTTGAGTTGGTGTTTTGGATTTCCACGCCCCTAGAGTTGGGCTTATGGGCTGCCAGTTTTTTGCTTTTGCGTGCCCCCTCAAGTTGGGGTGGAATGACGAATTTGCACGCCTTGGTGGGGCCTCTCAAGTTCGGGCCCGAAGGTCAGGAAGTGGACACTATCACGGCCTCAACCCCTTCATTCCTTGGAACCCGTTTTGCGCAGGTAGAGTTGCACAGAAAAATTGACGTTTGCACGCAGTTGCACTAAATTTTTGCCAGTTGCACAGAATTGCACTGCAGTTGCACAGTGCAATCCCTGTGCAACTGCACTGGCGCCGCCGTCGCGCCTGCAGCCGTCGCTGCTGCATTTTAAATTTCACGAGGAATTTACTAGCCATTTGTCAGATCTGGACTGGTTTTGCAAGGAAATGCTATTTCCAAGTTCATTAGAACTACTTACGGTAGTTTTAGCAGCAAGGACTTGATGGATGACCTTGTGGGACTATTTAGCGCAACAGCACCGGGTATCGCTCTATTGGATCGCCTCAACGCACGCATCAATAAGCAAAAGCGATACAAGAAACGTGCAAAGGACGCCATTCGGCAGGTTTACACACCTACCGAGGCTGTGAGGCTTGAAATGCAAAAAAAAGGTGATATTTATGGCTATGTCTCTTTTTTGCGTTATTTATGCATTGTGCAACCGCTCCTTGTGGTGTGCAAGTGACCACTTGCACACTCTTGAGGCTGTATCATTCTCATACATCGTCTAATGTGGTCATTCACTCCATTCAGCATATCTACATACTCTGTCTTGCACAATAGGACAACGTATAACACCACATTGATTCATGGCAATGTTACGCTTTGTGCAAACATGTGTGCAAGTAGTTTATTGCACCGTTTGCACACGGCTGCACTTGTGCAAGTACCAATATATACCTCTGTCTTTCTAGGTACAAGAACCTTATCCGTTGGGTATCCAAGCTTCGCAACGATGGGAAGGGGCACCTCCCCGCAAATCAGGAGCACCCCTTTCCATAGTTTGAGGCTTTCAAGATTGCTTGGCGGGAGCTTGCTACACGAGTGCATCGTGGGCACGCTTGACGCCCGCCGTGCGACAAGGACTCCTTGAAATGGGGTTCCATTGCGGTGATGACATGTGATTCCAATGATGGAGGATGCGTCTTTGCTCGTGCTATCTGTGATTTGTAGTGCATTGTCCAAATGTGGTCGCATTGAATGGATTCTTCACTTTTTGTATTACGGCGCGCACCGCGCGTAGCATGGTGGTTGCACACGGTTGCACACGGTTGCACAAGTGCAACCGGTGAAATTGGGTGGTTGCACCCACCAATGGGGGTAGACAAAAAAATTTTTAATGTGACATATTGTGGTGTTTGATGGTGAAAAACATGGTTCTTCTTTCTGTAGAACCTCTCCATTACCAGCAAACCATGAAAGCGCGGTCCCTTTGGTTAGGATGGCATGTCCAGGGGGATGGTTGTGCAAGGGGGCGGTTGCACAACCCCCACATTTGGGAATTTGGGGGGGAGGTGTTATGTGGATATGGGACACACTTATGAGGCATGTGAGAGGTTTGTGTCATAATACACTAATGGAATATGCCATGGGGGATTCCATTGCAACCCAAAACCCCCAAAGAACAGGGTGAAATGAAAGCTTGTGTACGGTGTGCAAGGGGTGTGCAAGTGGCCTTTTTCACACTTCATCACAGGGGTTGCACACTAGTGTCGCCATCTACGTGGGCGAAACGGGTTCCAAGGGATGACATGTAGCAATTGGGATTGACGGGACTGCCAACATCGCCGAAAACCCACAAGGTGGAGCCAGGGAGTCGCCGGCGGACGCGGCGAAGCAGGCGACGACACCCCTCCTGAGTTGGAGAGAGGAGATTCCCCATCTCCCTACCAAAGTAGAGAAAGGATTCCGCGTCGGCCAGGATCGGGGACTGAGTGACGATGGGACTCAGATGGCCATGGACCATGGACAACCACCCGCGCATGGGCTCCCAGGAGGTGAACCCCGACGTGGAGGGCCCCCGAAGGGCCGCCACGAAGGACCATGCGGGAGGATGCCTGGAGGTGGAGCGTGCACCTCCACAACGGGATCCAAATGCTAGAGCGGTAGGTCCAGATCGTTGACACGGAGGTAAAGAAGGTCTGTAGGACAAGCCCCTGTTATTGTGTCGGGTGTGCCGCCTATTTCCGATTTTCTCACCTTCTTCTCTGTGACCCTGATTGTCCTTCATCTCGCCAAAGCCTCCGTGCTTTCGCATTTCCCATTTCCAAATTACAAAAATATCCTGCAAGCAGAGGCCTTGGCAGCCACTGGCAATAGAATCCAAATATGTGATCCACCATATGAAATCCGCTTGAGTCCATCAATACATGGAAGTCATGCAGAAGGGGACAAATAGGACAATTATGGGAAAAGGGAAAGAGAAGAGAAGTAGAAGTGAAGCCCTGGCACAAGATGTGCAAATATTGAAGAGCATGTCGCATCCCTTTCCCAGGAATCAATTCATATACCATGCACATTAGAACTATGCATTCCATTATGGATGTATGACGCCATGCTAGCACAACCTCAATTCAACGGCTTGAGAAGACACATTGGTTCACGGAAAGTCAAGCATGATACAATGACATCCGTACGGTCAATTTGGTGTGTGGCAAAACACAAAGAAACTCGTATACAACAAGAAAGTTAAAACAGGCTTTCATTGTTCATTGCTTTGATGATATTGTCTTGTTGATGCACCTGCTTGCTCCTGCTGCTTCTTGATGTAGTTCAGGCTTTCCAAACAAATAAGCTTTGATGAAATCAACCCAAAGAAGTACCCACAGTTGCAAGGCCAAGGACCACAGGATCAAATGGACAACATGAAGGGCTGTAGTCAAAGGAGATAGTGATAGGACAATGGAAACTCACAATAACTACAGATTTATGAAAAGATAGTTAGAAAATATCCTACAAACATGGAAAAACTGCCCACATGGGCATCCTCTCTTTTATAGTGCCATCTAGAGATGTGGGCTCCTTGTTTTGGGTCCCATAGGTGATGAGGTGGCATGGCTTGTGGCGCTGAGGTCACTGCCATGTCACATGGGATATTCCTACTTAGCTAGGCTGACTGGGAACTGAACCCAGGACCTCTCAAAAAGAGGTGCCACAGCCCCCTAGGGTGCAGAGAACTAGGATAGCTAAGCATTCATGGGAAAACATAGAAAAATGTATACGCTCTGGATCAATGTCAGCGCCTCAGTCAGTCCAGGAAATGGTGTATAAGGTCAATCAGTTGGGGGGTCAGGGGTCCACACATCATCCATTGTTCAATGCTTGGTTTTATAGGTCAAAATGACTTATCACCCCTTTTTGGTTAGGCCAATACTGAGATAAAAATGTGTTATGCCTTTAGGCCTCTTTATAACAACTAAAGCTAACCTTTTTTTTGAGGCATGGCGGTCCCCCGCCCAAAGCATTGCATCAAAGCGGCCTAACCATGGGCATACTGAGCGTTCATGGTTAGCTGACGTTCTCCGAAGGACAGCCGCGGGTATTTACAAACCTAGTCAGCGTGAAAACACTGCATGAGCTGCACCATGGGCCTGAAAAGGTCCTCTCCCGATCACGAGCGCTTCGACATCATGGAGACTCTTACACTTTAACAGAGTTTGGATTTGTGTCCCTCGCATTGATATTTCTTTCTCCTACCTGTTCACGAGTGCTTAAACATCATTGAGTCCCTTGCCTGTGAATAAAGTTTGGGTCCCGAAATACCGCAGCTCTCTTGTTCCCATGCCTCCTCTACCGATCACGAGCGCCTCGACATCATAGAGACTCTTACACGTTAACGTAGTTTGGATTTGTGTCCCTCAAGTTGATATTTTTTCCCTCTTCCTTTTCACCAACACCTCGACCTCACACCACAAACACAGCCACGCTCACAACCAAATCACAAACACTCAGACTACCCCACCACCACCCCCCCAACCCAATCACCGGCAATTCCAACACCGAACCTAACGGAGACAACCACAACACCACCGAACCCCCCTTCATCTTTCTTCCTCACCATCCAAACACCACAAAACACCATCACCCAATACTCTCTAAAACTGCATTACAGATAACAAGTCACAACACTGCCAAAAACATGCACGACATTCAAGCCACAATCCTCCACCACTTTAACAAAGGAACAGACATTCTCTGCCTTCAAGAAGTCCCCTTCAACATTAGCCTTGACAACTCCCTTGGCCTCACTACCTTCGATAACTATGCCCCCGACAAGACAAATGGCACTGCCATTATTGTCCACAAGCATCTCGCTCCCTATTGTCGCAAAACCCATCACACTAACATTCACGGTTGTCTCACTACCATAAACATCACGCTACCGGGATACCCCACATTTCGCATCTTCAATATTTACAAAACCCACATCAACTCACATCAACAACGCCTCACCCACTTCATCACCTCTGTCCAGCAAAGAGAACCAATTCACCTTCTCATAGGAGACATGAATACCCACCTACAACCACACTTAGACACCGACAACGTCAAACATCCAAAATCTTGACCTTGGCTCTATGACCAACTACACCCCCCAAAACCCAGACACTACCTCCCAGCTATGTGATCCTTTTCGTTCCCAAAACGCCCACCACCGCCAATGGACAAGACCCCGTAATAAACGCCTACCCGACTCCCAATCTCGCATTGATCTCATTCTCGCTTCTACTTCCTTCATTTCCATCTTCAATCCACAAAACACCTTTATCAACACCACCATTAGTAACTCCGATCACTACACCGTCGCCTCCACCATTAACATACCTACCAACCCACTAAATATCTACGACATTCCGCACGCAGACATGTACTACAGAAAACTCAACAAAGATGAACACAATAAATTCCTCCATCGCCTCAACTCCCTGGACACATGGACCCAAAACAACTGGACCTCCATTCTAAATTCCTCCATCAACGAGTTAGACAACACTACAAACAACGTCCTCTGCTCTCTTGTCAACTCCTACAAACTGGTCACCAACCAGCGTCATTCCCACTAAAGCTAACCTTTTGGCAGGGGAATATACTTTTCCTTATTCCCCCCTTGTGCTGTGGTGGCCACCACTGTTGCATCTTAAAAGAAAAAGGGAATTTTTCTTGGCTTCCCCATGGCCTCAACAGTTATTTAAAATTTCCTATAACATCCCTAACATTGGAAAGAAGGCGCTGCTTCAGAGCAGTCGCCAGGTTCTGCTGTGTCATAAAGGACACCTACAGCTCTCACTGTGCTCTTTGGCGTCGTTGGGGCAGCTGTGGCTTGGTAGGGGGTTGGAATGGGCATGCAAGTTCATGTGTGCACAACCATCACCCTCCAATTGGCAAAACGCAGTGCAATAAGCAACACCCAACACTGGATATGATCAGGAAACGCTGTGTGGGGTCTCGATGAACCTGTTGTAAGACCTGATCTGTCCTTAGCGTGTTGAAAATTAATTTACCCTCATGGGGGTTTGGGATTCAGGACAGTGGTTCAGGAATCAGTTTTTCGGCCTGAACACGGCCTACTCCACTGTTTGCGCTCCAGGATATCTGCAAAGAAAAGACGAAGGGTTGAGGGACTGACAAACACGCAACGATCGACGCAAACACGAAAATCCGTCAAATGACGGCCTAGAATTTTTCTGACGGCACACACCTGTCCAGAATCTCCGTGTGCATTAAATGCACATTTTTACACAATTTTACTTCATAACAGGCATTTTTAAATCCCTGGATTTACACGCAGAGAAAAGCGGTGCGCCGGAGCGCATCCTAATTGGGCGCGGTAAAAGACAAAAATAATAACATTATAACAGTATGTCACATAATGATAAGAAAATGACGAGACATACAATAAATAATAAACGTAGGAATTCCACGTTTGCCTCTAGGAGCAACAAAGAAGAAAGAATTCAAGAAACTCAAAATGAATTCAAAGAACAAGGTATAAACATACAGGTTTTGTTTGCTTCGTATGCAGCATGCCCATTGCTTGTCTCATGTTATCGTGAACGTGCAGTGTAGCAACGCAAACATATTGTAGAGGCACAAATTAGAAGATTGCAAGATGATTAGGGGTGAGATTGGGTGATTTGATCATACACACGCGTGCATAAACGCTTGCTTTGCTTGTTTGCTGTTTCTTCTCTCCCTTGCTTCGCTTTCAGGCGGTAGGTAAGGTACGTAAGCCCAGGAGGGGCCACCCCCTGGTGGAGTTCGTGATTGAGGTATGGATTGGTAGGGAAAAAGTGATTGTAGCGAAAGATTGGAACCTTCGTGCATACCCATGCATTCACATGACGCGTTAAAGGGTAGGCCACGTGTGTTGCGCACGGTGAAACCCTTTTTTAGGTTATGCAGGGGCTCCACCCTACGGTCTTTAAGGGAATGGGTGGAGTTCGTTAAGCTTGCTTGCTTGTACTTGGGTTCAGGAACAGCGTATTATAGGGCAGCCTGAGAAGCGTATAATAAGTGGAGGCTGTCTTGGTTCCTCAGTCTTGAACCCAACCCATTTGCCTCTGCTTTACAGGTGGGCAGGTCAGAGTGAATTGGTGCAGCTGCAGTTGCCTTTGGCGACTTTGGATTTTTCTGCCCAAGCTAAAACGGGCGCTGATTACACAATCAACAAACTGCACCTCAGCCAGGAGTGGCGAGGGCAGTCCGACATCTTCAACATTCACGCTGTGCACGCAACCTGAGCACTCCTTCCCTCTAAGCCCTGACAGGGAAACGCGTTGTGGCGTCCTTGTTAGGCCATAGTCGTTTAGTAGCGCTGTGTTCTCTTGTCTCCTTCACAGGTAGGCCACCAGGGCGTGTGACATGCTCAGCATCAACCCCAAGTGGCGTGTGAGTGTAGGTGTGGCAAGCCAGGGTGAGGGCTTGGGCCTCAGAGCCCGCTCATCCTTCGACGGCTGGTGCCACTGTAGTGAGTGTAGGACCTGTAGTGTGTGTGTCACTGTCCCGCCTGTTTCCTCAAATGTTATCAGGGTTTTGGTCGGCAGTTGCAGTGGTAGTCTAGGTATTGGCCACATAGCAAACAGGCGTTTTCATGCCTCATAGCTTTTGGCCACCCCTCCCCTGTAGTAGGCAGGCAGGTAGGAAAAACCAATACCTTGGCGTTATCGCTGGGTATTCCACCAAGGGTTTGTGGTGTCAGCACAGAAATTGGGCACCTAGGGGCGGAGAGACCCGGGGCGTACCCCGTGGCACCGGTAAGACATCCGCCGGGTTCAGCAATGGTGCAGACTTGGGTATAATTAGGAGACCATTTCTGCAGCTTGCTCATAGGTCCTTAGGATCAGCACACTCACACACACATAGGCAGGTAGAGGAAGGGTTCAGTCCCTAGGTTTCTTCTGAGAGGCAAGTGTCTCAGCGAGCCTCAGCCACTCCCCTAGGTTGTTCTGGGACAAGTAGTCTACCAGAACAGAATTCAGGCGTCCCTCAGGAAAACAAATGCAGAGAAGGGTTCCCAGGTAGCTTCTTCAACTCCAAACCCTTCCCAGAGGGTGAAGAAACGCCACCCCTGGCGATAGCGGTGTCAGATGACCGACTTTACGAGGTAGAAGGCTTCCTTAGCCATCTCCTGGGCATTCATGTCGGGGAGTTCTCCTTCTACTCCCATTGGGCTGGCAGCGCCCTGTAGGTCCAGAGCGGCGAGCTCCTCGTCCTTTAGTTCCCATTCTTCCCCAGAGAGGTCCTCTGGGTCGTAGTAGCGCTTGAGCTGTTGAGCAGCGCAGACCAGGGTCCCCCCTAGTTGGGGAGAACACCGGACAGAGATACGGTGACCATCCACAGATAGGATCTTGTAGGGCGGAAAGTAGGGGTCATCGCTGGTGGAGCGTGGCCAGGCGGGTAGCCGACTGTGGTGCACCAGCACCCAGTCTCCCTCTGGGTGGGAGGCTGGCACCCTGTGCTTGTTCTTCTTGTTCCACTGGCGCTCCCTCACTCTCTGGAGCATAGCCTTGGCCTTGTCCACCTTGTCTTGTTGCTCCTTCACCCACTTGCCCACAGTGGAGTAGGAATCCTCAGGATAGGAAGTGTGTAGGAACCACGCCGGGCGTCCGATGCACAGCTAATGGGGCGTATAGCCAGTTGCTGAACTCTCTTGGGAGTTCATCATCAAGGATATGACGGGGAGTAGTCTCACCTAGTCTTTGGTGCGCTCAGTCTTGCACCATATTCTTACGTTCTCTTTGAGAACACGAATCTGTCGCTCACATAGGGGGTTACTCGTATGAGTATAGGGAATCCCCCTTGACACCTGGACATTGAGCAACCTCAGGACTCTCTTGTACCAGCCAGTGTTGGAGCGTACTCGGACGTCCTTGTCTGAGCTGATCTCTTTGGGTGCCCCATAGACACAGAACCACTCCTCCAGGAGTATCTTGATGGTCTCCTCGCCGATGATGTGTTTAGTACATGGGAACACCCTGGTAAACCTGGTCAGCCCACAGGTTACCACTAGGGCAAAGTCATAGCACCCGAACTTAGGCATCTCTGTGTAGTCCACGTAGAGAACACTGTTGGCACAGTGGTGGATAGGGAGAGTCGAATAGACACCTCTATCCCTGATATCCCCAGGCTTACAGGACCGACACGGGCACTTGTCCACGACAGGCTGGAGGGGTTTCCGCAGCTGGTCATCCGTCCACGTAGAGTGGAACCACTGCTTGAAAACCGTCAGGGTACGGTTGGCCCACACATGACCACTGGACTCGTGGGTCCACTTGAGGAGCGCCAGAATTCAGTTCCTAGGCACGACTATCCGGTCCTCATGCCAGAGGTTGGTCTTGTCACGCTTCCACTGTTCCTGGTTGACCAGGCGTTTGTAGATATCCTCAAACTCTTTCAGGTACTCCACATGTCGGAGTCCATCTAGAGGCCTGATCATGGTCATGTTCAAGTAGGGGTGTACATCCATACGGCTGAATTCCTCCTCGGCTAGCTCCTCAGACCTCAAAGTAGTTGTGGCTGATGTAGTCCGCACACTCGTTCTTGACGCCCTGGATATGATGTACTGAGAGCCGTAGCTGGCACAGGTAGGTCCACCAGCGTCTGAGCTTAGCCTTCTCAGGTGGGGGTCCCTTCTGGAAGGTGCGGACCGGTTCTTGGTCGCACAGCCAAACCACTGGGTTACTCCCCAACAGTCGGGACTGAGAGGATAGCACCAGCATACCCGCGAGCAGTTGCTGCTCATAGGTAGAGTAGTTACCCCGGGCCTGGTTCCATTTCCAGTTCCAATGACCCAGGGGAACCAGGACCCATTTGTCGTCAGGGTAGCTGTGCTTGGGGGACGTCAGCCCCAGAACAAGTTGATGCGGTTAAGAACACTCAAAAAAATGGGTAGCTGTGCTTGAGAGTACCATCTCGGTTGAGTCCATCAGTACCCCATTGGGAAATGGCCGAGTCGAACCCCTCCCTCTCTAGTGCTTGCCAATGGAACAACGTTCCACCTCCGCCCACATTGCTGGCGTCAGTCACCAGGATAATCTCCCCTTGTGCTCTAGGCACACCCAGGCACTTAGTGTTGGCCACTTTGTCCTTGAGCTCGTCAAACGCTTGTTGTTCTTGAGGGCCCCAGCGCAAGGTAGTAGTCTTCCTGATGAGGTCCGTCAGGATGGCGCTGGTGTAGGTGAAATTCTTGATGTGGCGGCAGTAGAAGTTGCAAGCCCCAATGAAACTGCATACATCATGGAGTCCTTTCTTGGGGTCTTCATGTCATACCTTAGCATCCATCAGGGGTTTGGCCTTAGAAGCCGCTGGGATCCACCACCCATAGCCAATGTCGAACCCCAGGTACTGCATAGTCTCCTGCATGAACTCACACTTCTCCAGCTTGAGTCTAGTGTGGTTCTTCTGGCAGACCGCAAAGAACTCGCCCAAGAGGATTAGGTGGTCCTCTTGGGTGTTTGTTCCCAGGCATACATCGTCGATGTGTGCTTCCATCTGGGTGCCCCAGGATATCAGTTCTTGCACCACAGGTCTCCGACGCAGGATGGATAGGATCTTGTTCATCAGCTCTTGGAAATGAGCAGGTGCGTTGGCCACGCCAAAGGGCATGACCTCCCACTTGAACACCCTCCCCTGAGGGGTGATGAAGGCAAGGAGTTCCTGGGCATTGGGCGTCAGATCCACTTGCCAGAATCCACTTTGCTTGTCCATCTTTGTCTTGTAGCCGCAGGAGGCTATCTTCTCGAGGGTTGACTCCATATTAGGAATGGACCCTGAGTGGTTCAACCTCTTCTTGTTCAGCTCTCCATAGTCCACTACCAGCCGTTTGGCTGCAGACCCAGGCTTAGCCACCAGGAAACAGGGGCTGCAGTGTTGGGGGTAGTCCCCATTCTTGTACTCCAGGACCACGCCAGCGTCTATACACTCTTGTCTCTGTCGCTCTATCTCATGGGCCTGCTCTTTAGGAGCCGGGTAGGGTCTCCTTCTTATCTTGTGATCCACGAACTCTGGCTTCAGCTTGAGGTCCATCTCTACAAGCTTGTCACAGGATGCTGGAGGGGGTAGTTCTCCGAATACCTCCAGGTAGGTCCTGATCAGCTTCTGTACTCTAGGGTCCAAGAGTTTGATCTTGTCCTCCATGTTCTGGTCATAGTGTAGATTGCTTGCCCCTTGGTGTATAGAAGCAGGGAGGTGATCCTCAACCGGCTCAGCGTCCTTGGTCGTATCCCTCAGTCCTTGGTAGGCGTAGAGAAGTTCTCGTTCCACAGCCTCAGGTGGTCGGTGACAACATAGCCACACTCGAGGGGGTTCACATATGCATTCCTCTGAGAGTTCATCCTCCTCTGGGGTCGTCACATGGGCACCCCATACGCTCTTCATGAGCTTCAAGTCCACCTCTCCCTTGCAGGTGGTAATCTTATGTTCTAGGTCCTCTTTCAGTTGGGAAATATCTCCCATAGACCCTTGCTTCAACAGACATGAGCGGCGGGTAGGCCTAGCGTAGCATAGCTTTTTCGCCACCAATCACCTCTTGGAGTCCACATACTCTCTCAGCCTTGATTGGGGTCCAGCTCCTCGTGCAAGGGCTCCTCTCCCCTCATGGAGAGTAGGGGTTTCGGTGGGGCAGCGTACTCGGCGTTCTCCACTTCCTCCACGCACGTCTGCACGAAGAAGGCGTCATGCTCAGTCTCGTCATCAAAGTGTACAGAGCTGGGTAGCTCCGATGGCCCACACTCTGAGACTACATCAGGGTTAGATACACGGCAAGGGGCATTGGGGGCAACAGTGCCAGACACGACGTACTCATCTCCACCAGGAGTAGTCTCGACGGCGTCTCGAGGTCGTAGTTGGTTTTTCAGGACTTCCAGGGTGAAGCCGCTGCTCTCACGTTGAATTTCCTGGACAATAACAGAGTCCGGAATCCTCCCAGGGCACTGGGGCTAGACTCCTGTCCACCACGCTTAGCATACTTCCCCATCCAGGTTTCCTGATGGGCGTCTTGCGGCCCAGAGGCACGTAGATGGCGTCATCCGGCAGCTGGATGGAGGTGAGCGTCAGCTTGTCCAATAGAGTACGCAAGTACTCATTTCCCCCATGGGCTCCCCAATCGGGAGAGCACAGGACCATACGGGAACGTTCCAATGCCACCTTGGTCAGGGCCTTCCCCAATTCACTGAATCTTGGGTTCCCGTAGGCCATCCCGAAAGAGGGCCAGTAAATTTTATAGCAGCAACTTTTCCCCTTGCTGCAGTAGAGGTCCAGGACATGTTGCTTGTCGCTGGCGAATAGCGCCACGTTCAGCTCTCCACGGGAGTATGCCAACTCCTTCAGATCTTGGTCTAGGACATCACCCAGGAGCTGCTAGTCCTCAGTTTTCGAGGCGACCATCATGGTTGAGGGCTCCCTCTTGCAGACCCTCAGGTAGCTAGACGTATGCTCAGACTGCTCCAGAGGTACAGATTCCCAGCCGTCACCATGGTCCACTTGGAGGACGTAGGGCGCTTGCAGGGTGAGGGATGGAATCTGCGTGTGCTTGACGAAGAAGTCGGTACCCAGTACAAAGTCGAAGGCCTCGGTGTCCATCACGTAGAGCCGATGGGCAATGCTTCTGGAACCCATGGGCACTTTGACCTCACAGTCCCCACAACTGTGCACCACATGCCCATCTCCCATGCAGATCGCTGCGGTAGGCAGGATGTTCGTCAGGTCCCCACAAGGTACAATTTTCTTGGCCACAATAGATAAGTGGCCCCAGTATCTAGTACCCCCAGGAATTCACGTCCCCCAAGATGAATACGTACCCAGAACACCAGGTCTGTAGGCCCCCCGGAGCGTCCTTGTTAGAACTTCACGGGGCAGGTCACTTGGAACCCCTTCTTCTGGAGTTTACGTGCCATGCGCATGAAGCGGGAGCGCTTGCGGGTATTGGACTGGTCCCCATTTTCGTTAGCATGCTTGGTCCCTTGTTCCTGTTGGCCTTGCGTCTGGGAAGGGGTCGTAGGTCCCGTGTTGGGTTGCCCACCAGAGGGCTCAGGGTTCCCCTCTGGCGTAGGATTGGGGTTCCCTGCGGACGGTTTCGCATTCTTGTCCTTGTCAGGCTTGCGGTCGCCGCCTCCTCGTCCACCTTTGCCTTTGCCACCTTGGCCTTTGCCATTGCCCTTGAACTTGCCTTGGCCATTGTCCTTACTGGCGTTGCCCTTGCCACCGACCTTGCCACTGGCGTTCTCGGACTTAAGCTTCGCCGCTAGGCGTTGCTTATGGTAGCACTCATCCCCGTAGTGCTTCCTCTTCCCGCAGAAAGCACAGGTGATAGTACACCTGTAGTGGTCCGGCAGCTTCGCTTTGCCGCCAGTGTTGGTCTCCTGCCTCTTCCCCTGTACCACGAAGCAGTCATGCTGATCGCAGTCAGGGGCATGAAGCAGGGAACCCTGCTCGTCCCTGGCATCACACCAGAAGAGATCTTGAACCTTGCTCATGATACGAGCATTTTTGGGGGTAGTCCCCTGTCCGGGTCGGTGTCCTTGGTACCCACAACCATGGCTCCCAGACCCTCCTCCTCCAGGACGATAGGCGTTCAGGTGCTCGTCGCTTTCCTTTTCCAGCGCCAGCTCCAGAAGTAGTGCTGACAGATCCTCGTAATTGAGGGCTCTGGCCTTGCGCTCTGATGTTGACCGGCACTCATCCCACAGCTCTCCAGGGAGCTTGGCCACCAACCAGAAGGGGAGCTCGTCGCTGCCGTAGGAACGGGGCGTCAGTTGCCCCACCCAGTGGTCCAGGTGGGCCAGTAGCTCGGGGATCCTGGCTGGTTTGGGGTTGTTGGGCAGCAGGGCCAGGTTCTGGATCTGGGACCTGATGGAGAGGTCGGTTTCGTAGGTCGGGTACTGCCTCTCCGAGGCAACCAACACGTCGGCGAAGGTGGCGGACTTCGTCACGATCTGCTCGACCTGCTTCTCCAGGTACTTAGTCTTGCAGCACTGCAGGAGCAGATCGCACTTGACTCACCCACTAGCACGGGTTGGGCCGGTCATCCTGAGGAACCGGCCAAAGTTCGCAGCGAACTCGCTGAGATACTTCCCTGTGGACTCCGGCAAGTTCACCACAATTTTGGAGGTGGCGATTGCCTTAGCCTCCTGGGACCTGCGTCCCTCAGGGCGCTTGGTCTTCCTCTTCTTCTTCTTCTTCTGCCCGCTCTGGTTCTCAGGGTCCTCAGGGTCATCGTCCTCCGAGGGCGAAGCAGAAGTCATGGACGGCGGCTCATCGTCAGAGGAGTCTCCGCCTAGGTCACTAGAGACGTAGGGCTCCACATCGACCATTGCATTTAGGGCTGTCAGCCCCAACCGGTCCAGCTCGGCTCTCGTGGAATTCTCCACGTGGCCGTAGGGGGGCTGGGCCGTTCTTGGTATAAATGGGCTTCTCGGCATCACAGCGGGGGTCGGCATCCGTCGGCTCCTCGGGGTTCCCAGGGTGTTCGTCAGCCCCGCCACCAGGTGATTGGCTTGTACTCGATGAGGTGAAACTTCCACGGTGGTAGGCGACGCTTGGGCAAGAATCAGGGGCTCCAGTTCAGCCGGAATCTCTTGAGTGAGATCACCAACAAGTTCAGAGGTGGCTCCTCGGAGAGCCCCTTTGATCTCTGATCGCGTCAGGGACCTGTTGGAGGATCTTCCAGATCCCCTACTCCTTCCACCAAGAGACTCAGGGCCAGGTAGGCCACTCAGGGAAGTGATGCCAGGTGCTGGCATAGTGTAGGCAGGTTCGGGTGCCGCATAGCCAGGTATCCCGGTCATGTACACGCCCGCCGCAGGTCTGTGATAGCCATGCTCATATCGGCGCGGCATAGGCTCAGGCGCACCGATGTAGGTCGAGCTGGATGCCACTAGTTCGCTGACTGCAGTTGCCATAGGTGGCACAGTCGCAGCTGGAGTCACACCATAGGTGGGGTAAGGCATTCCAGTAAAGCCTAGACCCTCAGCCATAGGTGGAGTGGTTGTGGGTGATGATGTAGCTCGATGTGTGGCTGGGAGTGTGGTGGTTGTTGAACAGGATACTGCAGGGAAATCAGAGGCGCTCGGCGCGCTCTCCACAGGTGTGTCCTCGAAGGGCGCCTTGTCGGATGGTCCGTATCCATCTCCAGGGTGTACCTCTTGGGCTCCCATGTCGACTGCTTGCTTCTCCTTCTCCTTCTCCTTGCCTTCAGGTCCACGAACGGTTAGACCACTGAAGGCCGCTCTCAAGCCCTCCAGAGAATCATCCCCCAGGCCACTTAAGAGCACTGAAGGTACAGGCTCCTCAGGTTCAGGTTCACCAGCAGGTTTGGGCGCTGGCGCTGGCTTTGCTGGTGCCACTGAGGGCACTGTCCTCTCGGCAGTGTCCTTGGTGTCCATATTGTATTTCTTCGCCCTTCAGTGGAGTCAGTCTCGACGTACTGGTTGTACTGCACGGGGTTGCAGGTACGCAAAGACTGAAATCCTCTGCTACAAGAAAGTTGAATCAGGCTTTCACTGTCGATTCCTTAGATGATATTGTTTTGTTGATGCCTCTGCTTGCTCATGCTGCTTCTTGATGTAGTTCCAGTTTTCCAAACAAATAAGATTGGATGAAATCGACCCAAATAAGTACCCACAGTTGCAAGGCAAAGGATCACAGGATCAAATCCACAACATGAAGGGCTGTAGTCAAAGGAGATAGTGATACAACAATGGAAACTCACAATAACTACAGATTTATGAAAAGATAGTTGGAAGGTATCCTACAAACATGCAAAAGCTGCCCACATGGGCATCCTCTCTTTTATAGTGCCATCTAGAGATGTGCACTCTTTGTTTTGGGTCCCATAGGTGATGAGGTGGCATGGCTTGTGGCGCTGAGGTCACTGCCATGTCAAATGGGATATTCCTACTTAGCTAGGCTGACTGGGAATTGAACCCAGGACCTCTCAAAAAGAGGTGCCACAGCCCCCTAGGGTGCAGACAACTAGGATAGCTAAGCATTCGTGAAAAAACGTAGAAAAATGTATAGGCTCTGGATCAATGTCAGCGCCTCAGTCAGTCCAGGAAATTGTGTATAAGATCAATCAGTTGGAGGGTCAGGGGTCCACAAAACATGCATTGTTCAATGCTTGGTTTCATAGGTCAAAATGACTTATCACCCCTTTTTGGTTGGGCCAATGCTAAGATGAAAATGTGTTATGCCTTTAGGCCTCTTTATAACAACTAAAGCTAACCTTTTGGCAGGGAAATGCACTTTTTCTTACTCAACACAATCCTATCTTTAAGTTCCCCCTGAAGTTCGGGCACAGATGACCCAGCTTTACCCTTGCCCACATGATGGCAAAAGAGAGTAAGAAACACCAGTTCCAAATATGATAAATGTTCTCAGCGGGGATCAAGCACGACACGATGGCCTCCATGAACACAAAGTACGGCATTGCCACATACATGACCTTTCAACCCTCGTGAGTCAGGTAGGTAGGTAGGTAGGTGCACTCGGTCGTGGAGAGGCGCCCCATGGTTCCCCCTGGCGTCGCCCCTGTGACCAACAGGAAGAGGCTCCGCGCGTGAAGAGGGGAGGCGGCTTACATCCCGCTAGACCTGACTGTTGGCCCCCAGCAAAGCAGCCCCGGGCAACTCCGGGAGGGCTGATCGCCGCCAGCGTGACGTGCATGTCTCGCCAGGAGGGTGTGCCCCCGTGCTTGCGCACGTCTCCTCCTTTGGGTGGAACCCTAGGGGTTCACCGGACTTCCTGGCGTATCCCAATCCCAAGGCATGCATGCATGTTCTTGGTACTGGGGTTCCGAGGCGCTTGGGTGTCGCCCGCTCCGCCTCGAGTCCCAAAGCAGCGCTGGCCTTAGGATGCAGCCTTACCCCCGGTCTCCGGATCTCGTTTGGCCGGGTCACCTGCATGGCACGGGCTGCCTCAGTGCCCCGGCTGTGGGCACTGGGTTTCCTACTGTTGGCTTGCGTTTGTGGTTGGGCCCGGGTTGCGGGTGGTCGTGGGTTTTGTTTACCCCTGCCCGTCGTGGCTGGGGTCTTGGGTGGGTGTGTTTGGGCTCGGTTTGTGGTGTTGTCCCTCTTTTGCCGGCTGTTTGTGGTGTTCGTGGTTGGGCTTTGGTGTTGGCCTGCTTTCGTTTCCCTTGCCCCCCGCCGTTCCCGGTTCCGGTGTGCGGTGTGGGCGTGCGTGTTGGGCCCGGGTCTCGGCTATGCCCCGCCCTTCTTGGCTGGGTTGTCGGGGTGTGTTTTTTGCGCTTTTTTTTTTCCTGGTTGCTGGGTGTCCCTGTCCCGGGCCTTGTGGTCTCTCCCCCCGTCTCCTTTCTTTCGGGCTGGGCTGCTGGCTTTTTTTTTTTTTTTTCTGGGTCTGCTTGTTTCGGTGCCCCTTTTCCCGGTGGGCCGCTGTTCCTGGCTTGGTGTTGCCGGTTTTGGCTGGGTGGTCCCCCTGTGCCTGTTTGGGGGTCCTGTCTTCGGTGCCCTCTGGGTGGGGGGTTTGGCCACCTTCTGTGTTGTTGGCGGGCGGTTTGGTGGCTCTCGCTGTGGCACCCTTTTTTTTTGGGGGGGGGGGCGGCCTGGCTGTTCCTCCCTTTGCCTTCCCTCGGCTGGCGCTTGCTCTGTGGCTGGTGTGTGATGTGGTTCGTCCCTCGCCACTCCTGGCGGAGGTTCCTGTGTGCTACTCCCCGCCACTCCTGGCTGGGTTTCGCTGCCCCTGGTGGTGGGCGGTCCCCGCCACTCCTGGCTGGGGTCCGCTGGCGGCGGTGGTGTGTGGTGTGTGGTGTGTGGCGGTGGTGCGTTGGTGGGGTTGTGGCTGGTGTGTGGTGTGGTTGGTCCCTCGCCACTCCTGGCGGAGGTTCCTGTGTGCTACTCCCCGCCACTCCTGGCTGGGTTTTGCTGCCGGTGGTGGTGGGCGGTCCCCGCCACTCCTGGCTGGGGTCCGTTGGCGGCGTTGCTGTGTGGTGTGTGGTGTGTGGCGGTGGTGTGTTGGTGGGGTTGTGGCTGGTGTGTGGTGTGGTTGGTCCCTCGCCACTCCTGGCGGAGGTTCCTGTGTGCTACTCCCCGCCACTCCTGGCTGGGTTTCGCTGCCGGTGGTGGTGGGCGGTCCCCGCCACTCCTGGCTGGGGTCCGCTTGCGGCGGTGGTGTGTGGTGTGTGGTGTGTGGTGTGTGGTGTGTGGTGTGTGGTGTGTGGCGGTGGTGTGTTGGTGGGGTTGTGGCTGGTGTGTGGTGTGGTTGGTCCCTCGCCACTGCTGGCGGAGGTTCCTGTGTGCTACTCCCCGCCACTCCTGGCTGGGTTTCGCTGCCGCTGGTGGTGGGCGGTCCCCGCCACTCCTGGCTGGGGTCCGCTGGCGGCGGTGGTGTGTGGTCTGTGGTGTGTGGTGTGCGGTGGTGGTGTGTTGTTGGGGTTGTGGTTGGTGTGTGGTGTGGTTGGTCCCTCGCCACTCCTGGCGGAGGTCCCTGTGTGCTACTCCCCGCCACTCCTGGCTGGGTTTCGCTGCCGGTGGTGGTGGGCTGTCCCCGCCACTCCTGGCTGGGGTCCGTTGGCGGCGGTGGTGTGTGGTGTGTGGTGTGTTGGTGGGGTCCCTCGCCACTCCTGGCGAAGGTTCCTGTGTGCTACTCCCCGCCACTCCTGGCTGGGTTTCGCTGCCGCTGGTGGTGGGCGGTCCCCGCCACTCCTGGCTGGGGTCCACTCGCGGCGGTGGTGTGTGGTGTGTGGTGTGTGGCGGTGGTGTGTTGGTGGGGTTGTGGCTGGGCGCGCACTCGTCCATCCGGACGGCGGCTGGTTTGCGTGTGTGTTCGTGTGCGTGCTCTGCTTGGCCGGGTCGGGCGGGCCGGCCTCCCGGGCGCGTTCCGGTGCGCCTCACCTTTTCCTTGGCCGCTTTGTCTTTCTGCTTTGCTTGGCCCCCTCCGGGCTTGGGTTGCCCCTCTCTCTTTCGCTGCTGTTGCCGTTCCTCGTTGGCTGCTCTTTGGTGGTTGCTCCCCCGCCCCCCTCCCCTTTTGTGTCTCGCGGTTTTCGTCGCTCCTGCTTGGTGCCTTGGTGTTTTTTTTTTCTTTTTCTCCTTCTTCTTCTTCTCCTGTGCGCCCCCGTTGTCTCCGGCTTTCTCTGGTTTCCGGCCCCGGGTGCCCTGGGCCTCGGCGCTTGCGTTGTTTGCTTTGTTGGCCTTCCGCTTCTCGGCTCTCCGTGCGCTTGTCCCTCTTTTGTGCTTTCCGGCTGGTTGTTGGCTGCTCCCGCGTGGTTGCTGCCCCCCCCCCCCCCCCTTTGTGTCTCGCGGTTTTCGTTCCTGCCGCTCGGTGCTGTGTGCCGTGTTGTGCTGTGCGTCCCCGGGTGCGGTGCTGCGCCGCGCTGCTGCGCGTTGTGTTGCCCGGTGTTGTGCTGTCGTGTGCTGTGTTGCGCTCGTTTGGTGCCGCTGCTTGTTGCGCCTTGCCCTCTGGCGCTGCCCGTCGCCCTGGGGCCCTGTGCTCTGCGGCGCTGTGTTTTGCGGTGTTCCCCCGCGCTGTGTGCTCTGTGCTGTGTGTGTTTTGCCGTGGCGCGCTGGTGCGTGCTGTTGTTCGCCGCTCTGCCTTGTGCTGTGTGTGTCTCGGGGTGCTGTGCAGTGCGTTCCGTTCTGTGCGGTGCTGTGCTTCGCTGTGCTGGTGCGCTCGCGTTGTGCTGTTCCTGTGGTGCGTGCTGTTGCTGGCGCCTGGTGCTGTGGTGCGCTGCTGCGTGTTGTGCTTTTTCCTGTGGTGTGCCGTGGTGCGGTGCTGGGTCTGGTGGCCCGTGGTTGTCCGCTGGTGGCGTGTTTCGTTGTCGGTGTCCCTGTCTGGCCGCGTGGTCTGCTTCCCTGTGGTTGGTGTGGTTTGCTGTGGTGCCCTGCTTTGCTGTGTCGTGTTCTGTGGTGCTGTGCTGTCGCGTGGTGCTGTGCTGTTGTGCTCTGCTGTCGTGTTGCGGTGCTGTTGGGGCTTGCTTTGCCCTCCTGTGGGCTGTCGTGCTGTGCTGTGTTGTGCTGTTGGTTGGCTGTGCTGTTTTTGGCCCGGTGGTGGTGTCTGCGTGCTGTGGTGCTCTTTTCCTCGTGCTGTGCGTTCCCTGTCTTCTCCGCTCTGTGCGCTGCGGTGCCTTGTTGTGCTTGCTGTGGTCCCCTGCTTCCCTGTGTCGTGTGCTGTGGCGCTGTGCCGTCGTGTGGTGCTGTGCTGTCGTGCTCTGCTGTCGTTCTGCGGTGCTGTTTGTGTTTGCTTTGCCCTCCTGCGGCCTGTCGTGCGGCGCCAGTGTGGTCTGTGCTGTTGTTGGTGCCTCGTGCTGTGGCGTGTCCCTGTGCGTTGTGGTGTCTCCCTGGGCGTTCTGCGGTGTGGTGGTGCTGCTCTGGTGTGTCGTGGTGTCTTGCTGTGCTGTGCGTTGTCCTGTGGTGTCCTGTGCCCTGTGCCGTGTCCTGTGGTGCCGTGCTGCCCTGCGCTGCTGTGTTGGTTGGCTGTGCTGTGCGGTTGTCTGCGCTGCTGGTGTTTGTTTTTCCTTTTGTCCTCTTTTCCTTTGCTAAAACCCCCTGCCGTTTTTCCGTGCCTTTGAAAACTTTCTGAAAACCAAAAAATTTTAAAATGTTTCTCTTTAGAAAATCAAACTCTACGCTACTCACGCACGCAGGCAAGCAGCAATACCAAGGTGAATTTTCTGACTTACGTGTTGCCACGCGACCCCGAAGATGGTGGTCTTGCTTGCTAGGGGTTGACCACTTTTCCCCCAGGGCCGGTCGCCTAAGCTGATGAAAAGGGGTGAGGGGGGGCAGGAGGGAGGGGAGGTAGGTGCATGGAGAAGAAAAGAAGAGGAAGGGAAGCAGGGCGAAGGGACGCGGCGGCTTAGAAAAACTTTTCGAGTTTTACGTGCTGCTCGCGAAGCCTTTTTCTTTGCGCCTACGGCTAGTTAGGCGACGAGAGGGACGGCGTTAGGGTCGTACGAGCGTTACGGTTGTTACGGCGCTAACTATTCACCTATTTCACGTCAAAAAGTTTTTCGTCGCGTTTTTACGCGTTTTTGAGCAGGAATCAGGGGCTCCAGTTCAGCCGGAATCTCTTGAGTGAGATCACCAACAAGTTCAGAGGTGGCTCCTCGGAGAGCCCCTTTGATCTCTGACCGCGTCAGGGACCTGTTGGAGGATCTTCCAGATCCCCTACTCCTTCCACCAAGAGACTCAGGGCCACGTAGGCCACTCAGGGAAGTGATGCCAGGTGCTGGCATAGTGTAGGCAGGTTCGGGTGCCGCATGGCCAGGTATCCCGGTCATGTACACGCCCGCCGCAGGTCTGTGATAGTCATGCTCATATCGGCGCGGCATAGGCTCAGGCGCACCGATGTAGGTCGAGCTGGATGCCACTGGTTCGCTGACTGCAGTTGCCATAGGTGGCACAGTCGCGGCTGGAGTCACACCATAGGTGGGGTAAGGCATTCCAGTAAAGCCTAGACCCTCAGCCATAGGTGGAGTGGTTGTGGGTGATGATGTAGCTCGATGTGTGGCTGGGAGTGTGGTGGTTGTTGAACAGGATACTGCAGGGAAATCAGAGGCGCTCGGCGCGCTCTCCACAGGTGTGTCCTCAAAGGGCGCCTCGTCGGATGGTCCGTATCCATCTCCAGGGTGTACCTCTTGGGCTCCCATGTCGACTGCTTGCTTCTCCTTCTCCTT
The DNA here is from genome assembly GCA_964036045.1 of Eutreptiella sp. 'Long Island Sound 2002'. Lineage (NCBI taxonomy): Eukaryota > Euglenozoa > Euglenophyceae > Eutreptiales > Eutreptiaceae > Eutreptiella > Eutreptiella sp. 'Long Island Sound 2002'. Next base: position 79,927,354 of record OZ038381.1, on the reverse strand, counting down.
CTCCTTGCCTTCAGGTCCACGAACGGTTAGACCACTGAAGGCCGCTCTCAAGCCCTCCAGAGAATCATCCCCCAGGCCACTTAAGGGCAATGAAGGTACAGGCTCCTCAGGTTCAGGTTCCCCAGCAGGTTTGGGCGCTGGCGCTGGCTTTGCTGGTGCCACTGAGGGCACTGTCCTCTCGGCAGTGTCCTTGGTGTCCATATTGTATTTCTTCGCCCTTCAGTGGAGTCAGTCTCAACGTACTGGTTGTACTGCACGGGGTTGCAGGTACGCAAAGACTGAAATCCTCTGCTACAAGAAAGTTGAATCAGGCTTTCACTGTCGATTCCTTAGATGATATTGTTTTGTTGATGCCTCTGCTTGCTCATGCTGCTTCTTGATGTAGTTCCAGTTTTCCAAACAAATAAGATTGGATGAAATTGACCCAAATAAGTACCCACAGTTGCAAGGCAAAGGACCACAGGATCAAATCCACAACATGAAGGGCTGTAGTCAAAGGAGATAGTGATACAACAATGGAAACTCACAATAACTACAGATTTATGAAAAGATAGTTGGAAAATATCCTACAAACATGCAAAAGCTGCCCACATGGGCATCCTCTCTTTTATAGTGCCATCTAGAGATGTGCACTCTTTGTTTTGGGTCCCATAGGTGATGAGGTGGCATGGCTTGTGGCGCTGAGGTCACTGCCATGTCACATGAAATATTCCTACTTAGCTAGGCTGACTGGGAATTGAACCCAGGACCTCTCAAAAAGAGGTGCCACAGCCCCCTAGGGTGCAGACAACTAGGATAGCTAAGCATTCGTGAAAAAACGTAGAAAAATGTATAGGCTCTGGATCAATGTCAGTGCCTCAGTCAGTCCAGGAAATTGTGTATAAGATCAATCAGTTGGAGGGTCAGGGGTCCACATGAATTCCGTTGTTCAATGCTTGGTTTCATAGGTCAAAATGACTTATCACCCCTTTTTGGTTGGGCCAATGCTAAGATAAAAATGTGTTATGCCTTTAGGCCTCTTTATAACAACTAAAGCTAACCTTTTGGCAGGGAAATGCAATTTTTCTTACTCAACACAATCCTATCTTTAAGTTCCCCCTGAAGTTCGGGCACAGATGACCCAGCTTTACCCTTGCCCACATGATGGCAAAAGAGAGTAAGAAACACCGGTTCCAAATATGATAAATGTTCTCAGCGGGGATCAAGCACGACACGATGGCCTCCATGAACACAAAGTACGGCTTTGCCACATACATGACCTTTCAACCCTCGTGAGTCACCAATGTGCACATCTGAAGAACTCCCAATGAAGATCATTAAGTATGAGTCGGAAGAGTCACCTCGCAGCAAAGACCAACAATACCTGACACTTGGCATGTGTCACACATATACCATCATGAAGGCAATGCCCCAGTACTTCACAGCGGACATCGGGTGCCTGTCACTCAGCAACAACATACACAATTGCTAGCAAGTGAATAAGCTTGGACTGGTTACCTCCTGCTTGCAAACAAGACATCAAGAAGGGCCAGCCCATCAAACCTCAGAAGTTTGCTGTATGCTACATACCGGTTGCTGGGCTCTCTACGGTTAGCGTGTCGCGCACCAACATAATGAATAGGGAAACCAACATATCACATATGTCTCATGCCCTCACATTCCTGGAAATGCCACTCTTCCCATCACTAGGTGTCTAATTGCTTGGGACCCGATGGCATTGCCATACAACATGTGCATTAAAAACAATTCACACATGGACATGTGGAATCAATATTGCTTATCTGAATGTTTTTGTGACAGGGAACCGATTCAATACATGCCACTTGGAAAGATGCTGGGTAAGAAGATGCCCGGGGTCACATGTAGAGACGCAGGCCCGACCTGCAGATTGAGTGCATGCAGAGGGATATCCCGGGTTCAACGTGAGCACATCCATGGCGACATTGTCCCATCCGAAAGAGACGTAGTCCTGCTCCAAGAAGAAATTGTCCTGCCGCAATCCAGGCCTTGAGAGGGGTGGTTCCGCCTCAATCCATACCCGGAGAGAGAACCTAACCAGTCCATGGCCTAGGAGAGAGACCCTCGCCAATCAATGGCCGAAGAGAGATAACCTCATCAATACCCAAGCCACGGAACATGCATATGGAGAGAGAACTGGACCTAAAAATGACCGACGAGAGCATTCATGCACTTGGAGTGAGAATTCACATTCCCGTATTGGCCCATATTGCACCTCATAGCACGCCACCCCACCCACCCCACAGCCCACCTACCACCACAGGCCTACGCATGGGTGGCCCCATGGTTCCACCGCGCCGATGCGATCCCCACGGTGGCATGGAACCCGGACCACAAACTTCAGTGGCTATTCACCACAACCCCCACCTGGCCCCGCTTCGACCCTACAGGAATCGCAATCCGGTGCAGCATGTACGAAACGGGCAGAACGGGCAAGCACGAGCACCCCTACTATCCACTCCTCCACTCGTGCCACACGTCAGAACACCTAACACAAACCCTCACATGCCGCGACCCAAACCCGGACACAGCCTACATGCCCAACTACATCTACTTCTACCTCACACGCGGACAACCAGAAAAGGGACTCATAGCCATGTTCCCCCATGCGAAGCGCATCATCTCCAAAGGAATAGGGGTGTACGCCACCCCCATCCTGCAGCTCACAACCCCGGTGGCCCACCTCACCACGGGCCTCGCCATATACGCCTACCTGCCCATGAACCCATGCCGCCTCCCAGAACCCTCACCGGTGGACCTGGTCTTCTTCACTGACGCCTCAGGCGAATCGGTACTCACGCCCATCACCGGGGGGGCCACCCTGCAACTGACCCATGCCGATGGACAGTACCACATGGACCACCACACGGGCCACAGCACCTACGGGGCCTCCTCCCACGGGGAACTGGGGGCCATGGCCGAAGCCATCGGCAGAATCGCGGCCCACCTACCCGCCCACCTCCCACACGTCGCCCGGGTGTGGTTCGTAGTGGACGCCACTGTCGACACACACCTACTCCTCCGCAAAGCAAGACAACCACTCCACAAAGCCACCGCAACGAGGCTCGGCACCCAAGCACTGCTGCTCTGGAAAGCCCTCCGCAGCCTTCCCCCCTACGTCCAACTTCGCATCGTGAAAGAAAAGTCCCACAGGCACCAATACGGAAATGGTAAGGTCGACATCCAGGCAGTGCACCAGCGCACTGCAGACCTGCCGAGCTTCCAGGTGCCCGACCTGGACCGAAACCACACACACCTCCAACACACACACCCCAAACTGGAGCCCCAGCGGACCCAGACTGAGTACCGGAGGACGCCCCCTATACCTCATACGACAGAGCATACCATTACCCCAACCCCATCCAACATCTCGCCCGCGTGCTCAGCGACACGGACAGCCGAGCGCACATCCAAGAGCTCACGGAGAAGCTGACAGTCCCCCTCTACCACTGGGTGCTAGGCCCAGGGTGCATACCAGCCCACCTCCAGAAACAACGCATCCAGCTCCTCAGGGAGCATGCATTGGTAACGGGATACGCAAGGAAGTCGGGTGAACCCCTAGGTTTCCGCCCAAAGGAGGGGACGTGTGCAGGCACGGGGGCACACCCTCCCGACATGAGAAGTACGTCACGCTGGCGGCGATTAGCCCTCTGAGTGCTGCCCGGGACTGCTTTGTTCGGGGCCAGCAGTCAGGTCTAGCAGGATGTAAGTCGCCTCCCCTCCTCAAGCGTGGAGCCTCTTCTTGTTAGTCACAGGGGCAACGCCAGGGGGAACCATGGGGCGCCTCTCCACGACCGAGTGCACCACCACCTCCTCCTCAGGAAAGAACTGCCACGCCTCACCAGGGTCAGGAACACATCCGCTGCCTGTGCGACCACACCACCCCGGAGGACTGGGAACACTTCGAGATATGCCCCCTCCATACGGGCAGGGACACACTAGTGGGCTGGTCCCCGGCCGAAACCCTACAGCAACACGAAGACTGGCCAGCCCACAGCGACGCCCACCAGGCCACCGAACACCTCTTCAGGGATCCCCTGGTCAAGGAGGCCACTATGAGAGGGGCGGTGACACAGGCTCTACACGGACACCTCACCAAACACGCGGAAAACCCGATGGGGGCAGCAGCGCACCTCCAGCTAGAAGCAGTCCGCAGAGTAGCAGCCCAAATGGTACACCGCAAACACCTTCTGGTGATACACACAGGGCAACTGACCGACCCCACGGCCAGGGAACACATGCTGCGTCTCATCTATTACCATGCCGTGCATGACCCAGAAGTCCACTAACCTGCTCTGCGCCCCACAAACGCCCCCCATCTCCGTCCGCAGGCCTCCAAGACACCACCAGAGCACCCCGGAAGGCCAGCCACCGCAAGGCCCTCACGCCACAAGCACCCATGACACCCCAAGGCCGACCTCTCACCCACGGGACCACCTGGCACCGCCCAGCCAAACGAGGCCCGCCAAAGACCACCCATATATCGACGTGGACGCACAGGACCTGGATAGCCCGCCCTGCCAAGACTCCCCAGACCCGGAGCATCCCCCCCTTACACCGACCACCATCCGCAACCCCGACCTCCTCGGAGCAACCCTCCAAGGCAGGGCCCTACACACTCCCCTCGGCTGGATTCGCCTACAAGAGAGCAGGACCGGGCTCAGCGTCAAGGCCCTCCAGGACCTAGCCACCCCGAGCAAAGGCGTCCACGAGGCAATCGTAGACCTCGTCCTCTGGCGAGCCCGCCAACACACCCAAGGCGGGCACGTCTGGATCCCCCCCATCGAATGGGGCCAGGCCCTGACACACGACACCGACACCAACGTCACACGTCGAGGGACCACACGCCTACCACGAGCCCCAGCGGAGAGGGACCACCCACCAGACCCGGACCAACTGGAACAGCGGGAACAGGCCACCGCACCAACCCCCGACACCCCCGCGCGGCCGGCCTCCGCACCCCCAACGACGACCCCCCCCCCCACCTACAGACAGCGACCACCCCCCGCCGGAGGTCTGGTGTACAGTCCTCGAGCGCGGGCAGTACTACTTAGTGGCCGCCACAGCAACGTCCCGCAGCCCACAATGGCTCATCAAAGGGACCGACCCCATGCTCGCCCCAGGGGCGGCCCCACCAGGGGCAGTAGGGGACCCTGACACCCCGCACAAAGTCCTCAGGGGCGTCATCCAGCCGGGGGACAAAGCCCCGGCCCGCGCCCTGGCCCAAATCACCTCCAGGCGGGCGGGCTACCACCTGGGACTGGCCATGCTCTGCCTGACCCAGTGGATCAAGCGCCCCTGGCCGTCCACAGGGGCCGTGCCCTGGATCTGGGCCATCCGCAATGTCCACAAACAAGTCGAAGCAGGCCCCGACACGCGGACGGACCCACCCACAAGACCACAACACCCCCTCACCTGAGGATACAACGCCATCCACAGGGTCCTCCGCCGCATGGACCTTAGCTCACCACTACAATACCCTCCTCCCACCACTGACCAAGAGGTGCACCAAATACGCACGGTCATCTGCGAAATCCTTGCCGCGGCCGCAGAAGACGGCAAGCTTCTCCTCCAAACCGCCCGGCCTACAAGTGGCCACACAGGCGCGCCGCTGCAAGCGGACACATACACCGACACAACACTTGCGAGCCCAGCCCCCCAGCCCCCCACGCAACCCCCGCCCCTGCCCCTCCCTCCCTCCCGACTCCCCACTCGGCGACCCACACACGCCCACCAACGCGCGCAGCCCCGTGCCCCGCGACGGCGGCCTCCCCCACCCGCCCAAGCAACCACACACGCCCGCCACAGACCCTCCCGCCGAGCACCCCTCACCAGCTCCACACCCGGCAACCGGCACACGCCCGCCGCGAGGAGCCACGCCCTCCGGCACACCCACCCGCCCAGTGACCCGGACACAACCCCTGCACACACCCCCGTAACCCCAGGCCCAGACGCCCCGGCCCCCGAATGCAGCCCACGCGAACTGTTCCCTCCGCGGACACCAACGCACACGCCCTCACGCATTGCAGGAGCCCAGCCTAGCCAAGCCCGGAAGGCGGAGACCGCAGCCCCGCACCTCCCCCGCCCACCGCTGCCGACCGGACTGGCCTGCTCAGCTGCCAGGTCACGGCCGGCCCCCCCGAGCAACCCAGACTCAACCCGCGGCCCGAGGACGTGCCCCCCATCCTCCCCGCAGTGGCCGCAGCAGAGGGCGCCGCGGCCGACAAAGCCGCACCCGCCCGCATGGCAGCGCAACTGACGTCCCCCAAGACCACCACTTCTTCCTCTTCCTCATCCCCATCGACGTCCGCCACCTCCTTTTCCGACCCCCCCCTCCCGGCCGACCTCATCCACAACGCCACGGCCAAAGGCAAAGCTGCAGCCGCACGCTAACCTGCTGGAGGCCCCCCGACCGCCACACAGGCAACCCAGGCACCCCGGCAGCACAACGCAAACCCCCCCCGGCCAGCATCGGTGCCCTCGCACCTCCAGGACGAGGTCCTCCTCAACCTCAAACCAGACCCCAACCCAAAACCCAACCCCAAACCAAAACTGGAACCCAAACGACAACACCGCCCGCAGCAGCAGCACCACCTCCACCACCACCAACAACATCACCAACACAAACCCACAAAGCCCCAAAAACCACAAAAGGTACGATGGCAGCAGAAGCGACCCCGTCCTGACCCAAACCCCAACCCAAACGCGAGCCAGGACCCCGCACCCACCGCATCCCGAGCGCCCCTCCCTTCAGCGAGAGCCGCCATCACAGAGGCAGCCACCCAACACAACCCCGTCCAAACCCTCGTCAAAACCCCCATGTCCAAGCGCCTCGTCATCCACCCCCCACAAACCACCACCGCCGCCGACCAGACCGCCCCGGGGACCTGGGACCCCTCGACCTTGGTCGCCGTTAAGCCCGGCCCCCAACCCGCCCCAACTACCCACCAAGCCGTACGGCTGCAAGGGCTGCAAACGATGCCCGACCCCCAAGCCCCATCGAAACCCCAAGGGATCCTGGCAGCATACTCGCAGCATCATCACTACCACTACCAGCGCCACCGCCACCCGCGTACCCACCACCACCACCCCCACCACCACCACCACCACTACCACTGTTCACCACCCTACCCCACCGGGCGAAAACCCCCCGTGCACGAGCAGCACCACCGCATGGGATGGCAGCACCACCCACCGGGCGCTCCACCCCAAAACCCCGCCTACCACCAGGGGCCGCCCCCCCGATACCAAGAACCCTATCCGCCCGGCCACCACGTCCACGCTGAAGGGGCCTCCGGGCCCACCCCCTTCCGAGACAGCCACTCGACCCGTACCACCAGCCGCCACGTCCGCCACACCCCTACGCGGCAGATCCACTGAGGCTGGGGGACCCCCCCCCCCCCAGTACCAGATGGCACCACGCAAGGCCCCCGAGGCCCCACCGACGCTGCCTGACTGGCCCGACTAGCCCCGTGACGCCCCCGCCCCCGGCTCTCAAGCTCTGCACAGCACCACCGCGCCTCACCCGCTGATTTGCGCCGCTCCCGCTCCCCGAGGCGCCGCCATGACCCCCGGGAGCCCCGCTCCTGCCGCTCTTGCTCCCACGGGCGCCGAGACGCTTGCCACCGCCGCCCCATGTCCGCGTCCACCTCCCCCCACGAACAGCACCGCGCTTCCCGTTCCCCGCGCCGCCAGTACGCGTCCCCAAACCCCCAGCCCCCGCCACCAACACCCCTGCTCCCCTGAGCGCCGCCACACGCGCCTCCGCCGTCCCATGTCCGCGTCCCCCTCCCTGCAAAAACAGCACCCCGCTTCCCGTTCCCCGCGCCACGAATACGCGTCCCCACCCCCAGCCCCCGCCACCGACTCCCCGGCTCCCCGCAGCACTGCCACACGCACCACCGCCGTCCCATGTCCCGATCCCCCTCGCCCCACGAACAGCACAGAGCTTCCCGTTCCCCACGCTGCCCGTACACATCCTCCGGCCCCAGCCCCCGCCACCACCGCTCCAGGACCTCACGCTCCGGGCCCTCCCCCCCCCAGGCCCCCGCCCACCTCGCCTGGTGGTCTACCCCCGCCCTGCGGGAGATTCGCCACTGCGTGAAGTGGGCCGGGGGAGCGGGAAGGCAAGAAGGGGTGCACATGATGCACACCTTCGAGGAGATCTGCACCCGCACCCCCGCCAACCCCAACGAGGCTGCCCCGGAGGCTGCCACGCCGCAGGCAGCATCGGAAGCCCTCCTCTGGGACGCGGTCCAGGCCCCCCGCCCCCCCTACACCCCCGAAACCCTCCGCCGCTGGCTCCAGACCACCTACCCCCAGGCATGGGCCACCGGCGCCCCACAGCCCCCCCCCCCACACGCCACCACCACCACACCGGGAAGGGAAAGGGCAAAGGGAGGGCCCGCGGCAAGGGGGCGCGGAGAGGCCCAAGGTAGCAGGCAGGCACCCACAGGGACAGGGCACCTGGGGCGACACAACACAGGGGCAAGAAACCACCAAAAGGGCCAGGAGAAGGAAGGGCCAGGGGCCGTGGCACAGAGCGAGAGGGCGCAACGGCGGGCACCAGGGCGCACACACAGGAAGGGCACGCCACAACGAAAGGACCACCACCGCCCCACCCCCAGCCGACACCGCCCGACCCCCGGAGACGCACGCCCGCCAGTACGCACAGCCACAGCACGGACCTGACGCCGCACGAACAGCACTGCCATGTGAAGGCAGTGCTGCCACCAACTGCAGGCAGTGCTGCCTCAGCGAAAAGGCAGTGTCACTGTCCAACAACAGTGCTTCTGCCGTCCACAGGCAGTGCTGTCACATTTTGAAGGCAGTGAGGCTGCGGTCCACTGGCAGTGCTGCAGTGTTCTGATGCAGTACTGCAGCTTTCCAAAGGCATGCAGCATTGCAGAGGCAGTGGCACCACTGTTGTAAGGCAGTGCTGCCACACTGTGAAGGCACTGCCGCTGCCATGTGAGGGCATTGCTGCCACCAACTGAAGGCGGTGCTGCCCCATTGGAAAGCCAGTGTCACTGTCCAACAACAGTGCTGCTGCTGTCCACAGGCAGAGATGCTGCAGTCCACTGGCAGCGCTGCAGTGTTGGAATGCAGTGCTGCAGCATTCCAAAGGCATGCAGCATTGCAGAGGCAGTGGCACCACTGATTGAAGGCAGGGCTGCCACATTGTGAACGCACTGCCGCTGCCATGTGAGGGTATGCCACCAACTGAAGGCGGTGCTGCCACATTGTGAAGGCACTGCCCCTGCCATGTGAAGGTATGCCACCAACTAAAGGCAGTGCTGCCACATTCTGAAGGCACTGCCGCTGCCATGTGAAGGCAGTGCTGCCACCAACTGAAGACCGTACGGCCTCCGGCTCGCGCCCACCAACCACCAGACCCCGCACAGGGAAAGGAGGGCACAGCCACACGGGGAGAAGAGGCTGCACCAACCGAGGGAGCCGCCGAGAACACCGCCGCGCACCCCACCACCAGACCCTCACCGCCAGGCGACGACCCCGGCCACAGCAAGGGTCACCATACAGGGAACGGCACAGGCACCAGATGAGGAAGAGGACACGGCTGCGATGCCCAGGATGGGAGACGGCAAGGAGGCAGAGGGAGAGGACCGGAGGGGACCCTACACACCCGAGGACGCCATGACGCCCCTACCGACAGAATCCGACGCACCCCTAGGGGCAAGGACCCCCAGAGGACACAGGACCAAGGCACAGGCCCCCGGGGAGGGAGATCCCGCGGAGGCCCACCTAACCCACCGGACCGAACGGCCCACCCGGACCCGCGCAACACGGATCCAACGAGCCAAACCACACCTAACCACGCCCCCCAGCCACCAGCCAGCCACATAACCTCGGCCCGTGTCCCGCACCACGAAGCAGGCCAGTCTAACCAGCACCGACCCCACCCCACGCCAGAACGGCAGTGAAAAGGGCCCACCACACAGCACGGCACAGCGAAACACGGCACAACGCGAGGCAACACGGCACAACGCACCGCAGCGCACCGCCGTGCAACGCACCACGACAAGGCACCCCACGGCACAACACAGCACAACAAGACACGGCGCGGCACGGCACAGCACGGCGCAGCTAGCCACGCCACGGCAGGACACACCACGGCACGACACGGCGCGGCACGGCACGATAGAGCGGAGCGCACCGCAACACAGCACAGACCATCACTGTGCAGCACGGAAAAGCACAGCACAACACAGCACGGCGCACCAAAGCACACCAGAGCACCAAAGCAAGGGACACCAACCGTGGGTCTAACCCGAGCAAGCCGCCTCATGCCCCGGAAGGGAAGGAAACACGCCCACAAACGTGGGACAACGCCACACCAGCCTGCTGAACACACGCTAGTAGCCACCGCACATCCGGCAGCGACGGCGACGGCCGGCCCGCACAAGCCGCCACCAGAAAGTTAAAGCCGGCATCACAAAGGCGGAGGGACACAGAACACCCCACCCCCCTTAACTGTTTATGCAAAATCCACACGGGTGGAAAATGTTTTTTTCGAAACTTTTTTTTTCTTCACCAACTATTATATCATTTGGGAGCCAAATGTGGACCGGAAGCAAACAGATGCCATGGTTGCATCGGGAATGAGTTTTCGATGAGGGCAGGTACTTACGAAGTCTTCCAACTCACAGATATGTCAAAAATATGGTGAAACTAGGATTTTTGACCTTAGCTAACCCGACACGTAAAAAAGCGTTTTTTAGGAGGGTCCATCGGGGGCCGCAGGTGCAAATGTAATGCAAACGGACCCCACCTTTGCGTCGGGCATGCCAAAAAATGGTCGAGGATCCGTTCGGAAAGTCCCCGGGTGCCACCAACTCGGAGGAATAAAAAATCAAATTTTTACTAACATTCGTTACTAAAAATGGCGAAGCGGAAATATTGGATCTCCAAATGGGGCAATGCTGGAGGGAAACGGACCTCACCAATGCGATCACCGTGCAAAAAGATGGTCGCGGACGCTGAGGAAACGCGAAACGGGGCCGGTGGGGAGGAGTTCTAAAAATAGAAAATATGTTACTAAAAATAGCACAAACATTCTAAAAATAGAACGTCGTGTTCTAAAAATGGAAACACCCTTTTTTGAAAGAATAGGCGCCTTGCAAGCACAGTTGGCGCCCCCATTGCGTCCGGCAACCTCAAATTAGGGGCGGGAGCTTAAACAACATAAGCAATCAGCGCGTCAATCCAAAATCTATCCCAAGTGCCCAAAGTCGTGGGCACACCATGGAATAGGCACTGCAACACCCACAACAATACAAAACAATGGCATGGTTGCATCTGGCAACCCAGAATTAGGAGGGAAATGCAAAGGAGGAGTGAGGAGGACATCACAATGCAAACGGGAGGAGTAGGTCAAACAAGTGGAAAAGACATGTGGGTAAGAGAGACAACCACCATCAATGAATGGCAACGGATAAGGGCAAAGGGATCATATGGCAAAGGGTTCAAAGCATCAATGCAAAATTGTCTGAATAAAGTGTGAAGAGATGGCATTCCACTCCAACGGGGAAAATTCGTTGAAAAAACTTGCTGGAGCGCCAACCTGCATATAGTTGTTAAAAAATAGGAAATGAACAATAATTCAGCACAAATCTGACAAAAACAAATCAATCTCCTTCGGACGGTTGTACCGAGCCCATGTGTTGTTGATATTATGCAAAAAAGAGCCTGCATAATGCCACTCAGGTTGGGGGAACCCCCGAAATTTGACTCGCCACTGTCGCTTCCCCCTAACGACACGATCCTCCAAAACACGCTCGACCACGTAGTCGTGGGTCTCAATCAACCCTTCCCCATCCGTATGATAGTGCAAAGGCACTTCTTGTCGTCCTTGCAAGGGACATAGGGCTTCAATCACCGAGAAGTGAAGATCTCTTCCCTTCCTCGGGTATTTACACGGTAGGTGCCCGGTGAGATGCGTCTCAACACTTCACAAGGGCCTTGCCAAACCCTTTCGAGCTTGCCATGCACAGGAGGTTCTACAATACGATTACGTAACCATACACGGTCCCCCGGCTTGATCGATTGCTCCAGATGTTTGGCCAAAACCTTGGCAAACTCCTTGGCATGGAGGTCTTCAAGGCACTTTCGGACTTCAGCACGTTCGTCCAACATGCGACCAAAAAAATGTCCTGCATCCTCAGCCCCGTCCTGTAGGGATACGGGCAAACAATCTCCCCAACCTACAGGATCGCTCCCAAAAATAAATCGATGTGGGGAATACCCACTGACTGCCCCCAGCAAATTGCTCAAAGCCCAAAGGGCCAATGGCAAGCTTTCCACACAAGAGTGCTTGCTGGAACCCCCACACTGCTCAAGGTACTGCCTAAGTGTGTTTACAATACTTTGGACCGCTCGTTCAGCACCTCCGTTGCTCTGTGGTCGGTAGGCCACCGAGCTGTGTTGTTCAACTCCACTCATGGAAAACAAATCCTTCAAACATTCACAGTTGATAATGGACGCATTGTCACAAATGAACTCTTTTGACAACCCAAAGATATGGACGCATCGATCCAAAAACAAAGAAGGAGCATTCTTGCTGTCCAATCCCTTTTCTTGACAAGGGATTGCCAATACATACCCGGGTTGACCGCAGACAATGACCATGAGATAGTCCACCTTTTTTCCAGTGGACTTCTGCAAACATTCGGGCAATTTACAAAAGTCAATTGCAAGGGATGTGAAAGGATACTGCGAAACAGGAGCAAATTCACATGTGTTGGGTTGCTTGCCACGCCTTGCCTTCGTGGTTTGCCACTCATGACATCGCCCAACAATTTTAGGAATGTCGGGTGACAGATTACGCCTACCTCTTGGCAAGTCGTAGGCAAGGGACCAAAATTTTCTATCAAATAACTCCACAGTCTTCTCCACCGGAGGGTGGCCATAACAATGTATTGCCACCAACACGTCTTCATAAAGAGCTGTAGGGCACACAATCTTTCCCTTGAACCGAATCTTTCTTTCGTCATCGTCCCACCTCCTACCGTAATCCCAATAATTCGGGTTTGAGATGACTGGCTCAGACTCAACGTCCCAGTCAGGAAATTCATCCAGATAATGCTCAGTCCAATCCTCATAGAGAATTTTGGACTGAGGTGGTACGTTCACCTTGGACACGGCACAAATGAGTCCCTTCAACTCCGGCCAATACCACAAATGACTCATCCGAGCTTCTAGATGGGCTGCATAGACAGAAACAGTCTCACTGGACCAATTAGCTACACATCCCTTTACAGAAGCAATAGATGCAGCAAGCTCATTTATCTCTTTGTCCTGTCTGTCCTGAATGTCCTGAGAACTGTCGTGGAAACACTGAAGATTGGAGAAGCAAGGTTGGACCGAAGCTTGATGAACATAGAGCCTGCACCGTGGCATATCCAAGCCATTGGAGAGTTAAAACAGCCCACACGGCAGTGATGGCATTGAGAAGTCCTGTATCCGACTGGACGACTTTCATGTCTCTAGCCCGCTGGGCCAAGATGCTTTGTTCTCTTTCCTTGAGATCACGTTCCTGCTTCATGACACCCTTTCTATGGGCATCACTGCCGTGGAAATTGGTGTCATCCGCCAATCCGGCAGGATATGCCCACCGGGACAACCCATCGGCGACGGTGTTGTCCTTGCCGGGTTCGTACAGCACTTCAATGTGATACCAGCTTAAAAATTCATGCCACCGGCCACGCCTTCCCAAAGGCCCCAAGAGGGTACAAAGATCTTCTTTGTACCAACTCTCCCGAGACTTGTGGTCGGTGTACACGGTGACTTTTCGTCCCCCAATCAAACTTTTAAATTTTACCAAGCAAGAGACTAATGCATAAGTCTCTTGCCCGCGGGTGCTCCAAGCTCTTTGTCCCTTCCCATCCTTGCCTTCAAGCTTGCGGCCAAAAAAAGCACAAGGCTTCCACTGGCCTTCGGGGTTTTGTTGTTCCAGGACAGCACCGACTCCATGGTCGCATGCATCCACATGGATGCGATATTCACCGTCGGTTGATGCTATGTACAACTCACACTCAGCACTGAGTGCTTCCTTCAACTGAACTAAAGCAGACTCCATCTCGGGCGTCCACTGGATACAATTATGCTCCCTTGGTACCCCACAACGTCCCTTAGGACCATCTACCCCGGGGACACGCTCATACTTACCTTGCAGCGACGTCATCAACGGGGCTGCAATATTTGAAAAATTTCTTATGTAAATTGAATACCAATCTGTAACTACGAAGTAATGTTTCTCGGTAAATAGCAACAATCAAACGCAAAAATGGGGTAAAAATGAGGAAGTGGTCAGAACCATCATTTTGGTCAAAAATGAGTATGACATTCGAATCCGGCACGCTATGAATACCCCCTTGTTCCATGTCCCATGTTGGAAACCCCCACAGTGGTCCCCTACCCCTACCCGCAGCGTTCTGTTGTACCTTTGAAGCCCAGTAGTACGTTTCAGGGATTTTACTTGGTTTTTGCGTGCGTAAAAAGGCCATTTTGCCTGCGTAAATTGCCCTTTTTACTTACTGGTTTTTTTCCACTCGGGACGCAAAATACCCCTTTTACCTACGCAAAATCAGGGTAAATGCCTGTTTTTTACCCCCCCCACCCCTTACACGCAAACACAAACCCACGTCCCGGGTCCAATGCATGCCATGCGTGCAAGCCAACATGGAGGCAATTGCTGGGATCCTTCGTTGCCCTGTACCAATCATTTTGTCACACATGTTCAAGTGGTATTCCACCAGCAAACCTCCCAAGTATGCACAAGAGAAAAGTAACATTGTACGACAAACATGCGAGAAACCCTACAACTTCCCCTTGCGCATCACCCTTTTCCAATACTGCTTGGCATTCCCATATGCCTCTTGTGGGTCCAAGAAGGCTGCCAAACGTTGAACCCCTTGGAATACAACCCCCAATCCAGGTTGTCATTCCAAAGCACTTTGGCCCACCCCTTCCTCTGTGCTCGGCGTGCCCCCCGTAGGCGAGACCCCCGTTTCTTACTTCCCCCCTTGAAGCTCCTCTTTCTAATCTCAGTCTTCGACGACTGATGCCTCCCCTCACCCTTAAAAGCACTGAATGTGGACAGGATACCCCACTCCCTCGCAATCCTCCACATGTGGTCCACCCAAAGGTGAGCCCACAGGGTCACCACAAACCCACAAGCTTTGTGGGCACTCCCCATCTCGGACAAAGCACTTCTCAACACATTCATATTGCAAAGGTCCAACCTCCCCTCTTTCCACACAAGGTCACAAGTCACTGCAAGTTTCTCCCCCCACAAACACCAACGAGCCGTCCATGTCATTCTAACCCCCCCACTTGCACCGGGACTTGTAAAAGATTGTCCCCCTCCAAGTAGTCGGCAATGCAATCCCACCCTTGCCCTTTCACCCATGCAGCCAGGGCAGTTTGCTCCAAATGCAGGGCCTTCTTTCCCACCTTCTCTTGCTCACCATCGGCCGCCGTGGCCATACGGCTGTCAACCCTAATGTCATCCCAAAACCACTGCACCCAAACCGATGCCCTCCCCTGTATCCACCCATGGTGATGCATCAAAGCCTTAACCAACCCACTGCCCGCTCATGCACCAAACAGTGCACCCCATGGGGTCCAAAGTCGGGGGATCTTTGAAAATGAAGGACTGCTGGCAATGTCATCCCCCCCCATTGCCTAACTTTGAGCAAAATTGAATTTCCCTGCCCAAACGCACCCAAACAATGAAGACGGTTCCCCCCGCAAAGCCAACACACAGGTGACAAAGGATCATTACACTTGAAATTCTGATAACCGGATAGGGCAACTTGCGCCTTGGTGTCGGCAATGAAGACACACGTAACGGGTGTGGGATACCCTCCCTCATTCAACACCTGCATCCCATTCACATCCAAAGAATCAAGGTTCAAATTTTCCTGGTGGGCCAGGTCGCGAAGAATTTGGGTGGTCTCTGAGCCCTGGAGTAGCACCCTTGAACCCAATGGCAGACGGCTACCTAACTCGCCGACCGCAAAGTGCTCAAAAGGGCGTTGCCAAAGTTTGGTTCCATCAATGAAAATGCCCACCAACACTTGGTTCCCTTGTGTTAGCGGGGGGTTATGCTGCCAAATAAGTTGCAGCTTCTGCTTCAGATTCACCCTGGACCCAATCAAATCATTGCCGCCGGTAGTTTCCAAGGAGAAATCAATGGGGTGGGGGGCACCCAATGTTTTCCGCACAGAGACAATTTTGGTCCATGGGCAATACCACGTGGATGTGGACCAGCTGTACTGCAGTCGGCGCACACTTTGCCCCTCCTTCCTCGATTCCCACAACACTGCCATGGCATTCAACTCCAAATTGAGTTGATGATCTGTGGGAACATCGGTGTACACGTCCACCATATTTGTAACCCCACTCCGCATGCGCACATTCCAATCCTCACCCATAATGTCACGCACCGCATGCTGCAAGCTCCTGATCCGCTCACCACGGCCTTTGCGATTGCCCAGGGCCAAGTGGTGGTACTGCCACGGATGCAGCAGCATAATAAAGAAAGAACACCTGGGACACATGTGGCACAAACCTGTTGCACTGCAGGTAGGAGACGCAGTTACAGCATTTTTGCGTGTGTAAATGCGCCTATTTGCGTACCTACCCTACTTTCGTTACAGGCGCAAAAAGGGGCTTTTGCGCACGCAAAATTGTGTTTTTGCGTGCTCGCTCGAGAAAATAGTCGACGCGCAAAACTTGCAATTTGCACACTCAAAATGGTGTATTTGCGTCCCAGGTGTAAGTTGTGCAGGCACGCAAAAGGCGCCATTTGCATACGCAAGAAGGGGGTTAAAGGGGCATTTGCAATGCCATGGCACCGGGTGGGTCAGAGGTATGCATGCTACACTCGCGCACGGAACGCCCTTGTTTCAAGCCCGACGCACTCAGAAATTGAAACGTGTGTGTACGCAATTGAGGAACTGAAGAAATTGAAGAGGTTGATGTTCAATTCAAAAAAATTCAACCCGAAGAGCCGCAACCCCCCAAAACAGGCGCTGAAGACAGGCGCACACGACAAAACCCACCGGTGACCCACTCTTTTGAAAGTAATGACAGACTGATGTTGAAAGCCATCGACAGACAACAACACAGTTCCCCCAGGCCCCTTGGAAATGAACGACACATTGATTTTGACAATTTAATAACAGGAAATGAACGACAACAACACGCGTACCCCACTCACTTTTGAAATGAAAGACACGCGTGCACGGAACAGACACACTGATGCCTTCGGGTGACAGGCAGTGGTCCCAACGCCAGTCTTAATGACCCACACGTCACCCATGTAGGGGACTTTCTTCTCCATACCCGGGGGCGTTTTCAGGGCCCCGACCAACTCAACCTTGGTGCAGGCGGTGCAGGGGGCTGCAAATCACTGCCCGAAGAGGTTTTTTGGGGGGTCCTCCTCCGCCTTTTCCTCGTCTGATTCCTCCGGCTCAACAAACATCAGGTCCGGGACATTCTCTGGTTCCACCACATTTGCGGGTGTGCCGAATTTATCCGGCGTAGAGGGGGAAAAAATCCTCCTCCCCGGCCCACCAGCTCCACGATGGATCAACGTTCCATCCATCAGCAAAACACTGTCCCGCTTTTGCTGGACTACATGCCACGTGTTGGACGCGTGGTAGCCATGGCTTGTCCCCGGTGCAATTTGCAGAGATTTTTCTGGGGGATCGTCCTGCAGCGATACGAAAATCACCCTCGTGTTTGGGGCACCGCGCAACGTAAGCATGAAATCGCGGTGCGGACATTGGTAGCCCCGCCAGGGGGGGGTGTCCATCCGTTCCACCAACCGGGGCTCCCTGTCCACCAGGTCATCCAGCACCGAGAACAGGTCTCCCAAAATGCGCAGCAAACGCCGGTTAATATTCTAGGGAAACCACTTGTCCACCGTTCCCGGGGCGGTCTGCCTGCACCCACCTCCTTGCTTGTGGTACTGAAGGAGAATAACTTCCGAATTCTCCTCTCACTCCAAATGCAACGCACACAACTGATCCACCAGGTTCCCTGGCAGAATGTCCTCCACCAAACGGTAGCCTGTGACCTCATACTCCTCGGGGGTCCTAGAGGGCGAATCCGGCAACGAATGCCGAGACACAGGGTATTTCTCTGCGATGTTTGGCGACGGGCAACCCATGCCAAGCGCAAAAAAATGGTCCTGCGTCACAGAGATTGTGGGCTGCGTCAAATGAGGGATGGCCGGTCCTTTCAAGGCCTCGCGCCAACCCACGGACTGAATCGCTCCGTAGGCTGACCAGTCCTGAAATTTGGACTCGCGGAAAAAAATGTGTGTGTCCGTATCAAGCTTCCCTGCCCAATGTTTCACCTTGACGGGGTCTGACCACATCCGTCGGTTACGGGCCTCCTTTTCCCGGTCTGCATCCGGCACATTGTACACCGACACATATTGCATTCCGGGGCCTTGGACACGTTGCATCATGGCAAACAATGCCGTTAGGGTGTCTGCGCTGAGTTGCAGGAGTATTCCCATTCAGGCAGGGCTCAACCAGTCGTATAGGCCTAGAGCAAAATTGCTCAAAACACCCTTGGACAAAGCAACTGAACCGGCCTGCAGGTTGACCCTCAACAAATATTTCAAGGGTTCACCTTTTTCCTGCTGCAATTTTTGCAGCCGCTCTCTCACCGAGCAAACATCCTCGGGAATAGCCGGCAACCCCTTAATCTTGTTCACCGAGAGTGCAGAATCCAACACCTGGATCCCAGTTCCCGCCACATTTTCCACACCCACCACCTTCACATACTCATCAACAACCTGCCGCGTGGGCTCATGGGTGGTGCGGGGAGGAGGTCCGGGCTTGGGCGTTGGCTGCGGGTCCCCAGGGGCATGGACAGCGGCCTTGGCTCTGGTCTTCTTGCCAGGTATGTCCCATAAAAGAGAAGCCCCTAAGAGTGAATAAGGCAATTACATGGATTTTGCGTGCGCAAAAGGCCTGATTTGCGTCCGCAACAGAATTCAGGAGACAAGTAAATAAGCCCTTCTACGTGCATAAATTACCCTTTTTGCGTCTGAGCTAAAATTATAGTTACCACACAAATACACCCTTTTACGCGCGCAAAAAGGCTGTAAAGAGCAATAATTCTGTGTACATGGTGGTGTTGTGGTGCAAGAGACGTAAGAGTGGCAAAACATCTCTGTTTACACGCATGTTTCAGCCTATTTGCATGCAAATGTGTCCGTTACACATCATAAGAGAGGGCAAGGTGAGCAAACACGCACATAGCAAGTTATTGATTTTTTACCCATTTTACCTGGTTTTTACCTGGATTTTACTTGAGAAACACTTTGGGCCTTTCCTTCGTAGTTACATTTACAACTCCCAAGAATCACTTCATCTGCTTGGGGATTTTAGGCTTCGGCCAATTGCGCACCGCATCCACCTTGGAAGGGGCGGGACTACGCCTTCCCCCATGTAAAACATGCCCACAATACTTGATTCTTCCCATAAAAAGATGACATTTCTCAAAGCGAACTTTGGGATGGCATTCCTCTAACTTCTCAAAAAATTTAGCCACGTTATGAAAGTGGTCCTCGAGGTATGCCTTTGAATCAAGTATCTTGCCCTTACCACAAAGCTCGGGTCGTGTCCCCGTGAGTAAATCATGAATGTAAATGCGTGTGTGCGGCTGTAGCGACTTCAAACAATCACTCACCATTCTCTGGAAAGCTTGGGGTCCTACGTTCACCCCCATGGGTAGGATCCTCCACTGAATTACCCCAAAAGGAGTACAGAAGGCAGTGTATTGCCTACTGCACTCACTTAGAGGCATTTGGTGGAACCCATCCTCGAGGTCGCGGAGGGTCGAGAGCCGGTTTCCAGCCTGTTTGACAAATGTCCTCGATTACCGGCAACGGGATTTCGCAACCGCGGAGTTGCGTGTTCACGTACCGATAATCAATGACAAGTCGCCATTTATTTGTGCCAGGCTTTGGCACAAGAAACCCCCGGCTGAGCCAATGGGATTGGCTGGGCACAATCCAGCCCTTTTCTTGAAACTCTTTTGTTTTTTCACGCATGGCCTCTTCACTAAGGCCAACTGCACGAATGGGCTTGTCAGCCCCCGGCTTTGCATCCGGAATTGGCTCCAAGACACAAATCCCATTGGGACCCCGTTTGTCCATGTTTTTTTCAATCTCCGACCAATGATTACCTCCTTCCTTGAACACGGTCTCTTTGAACCGGTTGTAAATCCAATTCCTATAATCTTGGCAATGTTGATGTTCAGCATCCGCCCCAATCACAGAACGCACACACGTATCCCTCGTCCTGAAAATGGTAACTGGATCACCTGAGATACCTGAAAAGGGCAAAATGCGATCATTTGCCTTGAGAGACAGAGTTTGAAACTCCTCTGAAGTCAACTCGCTGGGAGAGGCATTTTGTAAACCTTTATTCCAATCAGAGATCCTGTCTTGAAGTGAGACCTTTTTTGTTCTCGGATGCACAAACGAGACCTTTGAAATTTGAGGCTCACACACTTCAGGAAGATCAGAGGAAGAAAGAGGATTACCACAATTTTGTTCAATGCATACCCTTTCAACCAGTCGATCCAGAGATGGCTCTTGCTACTGAGCTCTTCACTCGGTCATGGAATCATTTTCTTGAGACATGACTGTTGAGCAGGGGAGAATGGAATCAAGAATGGAATGATGTTCTTGAGACGTGACTGCTGAGCGAGGGAGAATCAAATTTAGAATGGAATCAGGCGGCAAGGGTATTAGGCCTCTAGCCGCAGCTGAAACGCGCTAGACCTTCCACGCTTTCCGGTTCATCTCTACGGGTCTGCGAGGGGAGGTGACACATGGGGGCGCATGAGATTTGGTTTTCGTTGAGGCTTTCGGAAAATATTTGGACCAAGCTGTCGAGCGGCGACCCGGCTGGTTCCGATGATCTTCAGGAAGGGGATCATCATGTGATTTTCTGAAATCAAACCGTCCCAACCCTCCTTGATAACCCCCCAAGGCATCAAAAATAATACCTCTTGCATGTAATTTTCCGGGAGAACGAGGCGTACCTCCCTCATCACGGAAACACAATGCACCATGCGGCAAATCCCACCAATCAAAAGTCACTCTACCGAGTCCCCAAAACCATTCTTTGTTTTTATGGCGGGGATCAATCATGATCCCTCAACTTCCTTCCCATATTGCTTTGTCTGCAAATAGTTACACAAATTTATGCGAGCATGTAACAAATATGGTGTCATCATGCCAAGGCTTGTTCAAACCTTGCGTGACTGCAGCTCCACTTTTAGGAGTGTTGACCCATACCCCGGCGCGCCTTCCGGGGCGCTTGACCTTACTAGTCGAGCACAGATGTGCAAATGGGTAGCGCTGGGGTTGATATTCATCTCCAGCCCAATCGAAAATGCGGTGAAACCACTGCGGACCCAAAGAGAATCGTTCTTCCTTGTACACTTGTCGGTGTATGGACCTCCTCTTGGTTGGCGGCTTCAACGTTCCCGTGAGGGCTGCCACCTTACGCCAATAAAGTTAACGCCTTTCTTTTTTGAATGTTCTTATCCGCATCAACTTGTTCTGGGGCTGACGTCCTCCAAAGGAAGACCTCATGAGAGTATGTACACTACATGGAGCATGGAATAATACATCACGGAGGCGGCTCGCCTAGGAAAGCGAAAGTGGTGGCTCTGATTGTGTGGTTTTTTTTTTTTTTTTGCTCTCAACCGCATCAACTTGTCCATGGCTTGACGTTCCCATTTTTGTTCGTGGAAGTGGAGGAGTAAATGTGATTTCTACTTTTACGGGATGTAGAGTACAAAAGGGAAGAACGAAGATGATATGAAAGGGTTGCGGGTATGGTACAAGTCGCCCCAAGTCAGGGCAGTGCGTGTGTACGGAGTTTGTGTGGTGTATTGAGTGTGGTTTGCTTGTGTGTGTGTGTGTTGAAGTGTGTTAAGTGTATGTGTATGTGAAGAGTCAAAGGAGTGTGGACCCGAAGTACAGAAGGAGTGGACGAAGTGGTGGTCGAAGAAAGATAAGTGAACTGGACAAACTGTAGGCACAGAGTCTCTGCACCAAAGACTATTGCTGCCATGCCTCCGCATTGTGTTTTGCAAAAGCCCTGCTTTCACGCCTGGGGGAAAAGACCACTGGCAGATGCAAGCAGAGCCCACTGGCAGACGCAAGCAGAGCAGAGACAGGAGTATCAGCATAAACAGATCAAGAAGGCTTCACAGTCTGCAAAAAAAAAGATCAAGGGACTGATACATCGAACACTAGCCGCTGCCGAAAAAAAAAGAAGATGGGAGCGGAATTAATTAGCTGACCCGTGAGGCTTGCGGGGCGTGCCAATGGGGGCACTGGGTGTCAACACGTGAAAGGCCAATGAGTCGGCGCCAAGCAGCATTACAGCTGCACTGTGGGTACAAACACACGCCCCGCGGTGTTGACTCCATCTCGGCGTCGAGAGGGTCCGGATGTAGCCAATCCGTGTCTTGTGTTACCGTTGCGGCCGACAGCCTAGTACTATACTGCCCACACAGTACATGAAGTGCAGCGTCTGGCTCTGATGTACTATCGTAGTCCCAGAACCTTCCACGTGGGATGTCGGGCATAGAACAAGTGTCCTCCAAGGCGGGGCTGGAGTCGGATGAACTTTGCAGACTGGGTAGACCGCATGCAGAGACAGACTGATCGCTAGGCGGCTGTTCTGGGGGATCATCGGCCAGAAAGGGGCGCCACGGGTAGGTAGGAGGGCCGACTGGTTGTGGTTGGACAATTCTTGGTTCGGCTGCCACGAGTGATCTGCAAAAGGGTGTTTCTTTTGTTTTGCGGTGGCCACGTGGGTGTTTTCTCGTGCCCACCCGTCGAGATCTTCGCGGGCGTCGCGCAACGTTGCCCTTCGTGGGGAGTCGCAGTGGGGCGGCTGCCTCTTTGCGAACCGGCTTGCGTACAAAGGTGTAACGCGGACGAGCAGAGTTGAATGTCTGGGAGTTCTCGGCCGGGAACTCTTGGCGGTCATCCAAGTCGGGTGCTGCGTGGTCAGCAAGCGCTTGAAACAGGTTGGTTGTAGAGAAGGGCGAGATACATGTCGGGTCATCTGTGCTAGATGCACGAGAAATTCATGGAGAGGCGCGGCTACTGCGGCGTCGAAGGGCCGGTGACTTGGGCTGTCATGGTGAGTTTTCCACTATCAGAGGAGGGCAGATTGTGATCCCCTGTAGCATATACGAGCCTGGGGGCGGTGCACAGCTGTGCAGGCTGGCAAACTGGTCTGCCAAGCACGTGACTATTGGTATGCCAGGTGCCGCACTGCAGGTAGGCGACGGTAGACGGGGTTCAGGCTCAGGATGTTCAGGACCGTGGGCTTCACCGCTAGGCAGACGGTAAGGGGAGTGGGCAAAACTGACATTAGTTTGACTGACGTTCGCCACAGGTTGTCCCGTTGTGTTGGAGAATGTACCCGGAACGTCGTACGTGGCAGCGTTCTGTGGATAGTATGGTGACACTGAATGCAGGCTTTCAGGCACGGCGGCGAGCGAGTAGGCATCGTAGTACGCATGAGTCTGGTACGCTTCGGCGGAGCTGTGGGCACACGGACATTGCTGCTCTACTAAGGAATCGTCTTGGTGTTAACTGGCGGTGTTCTGAGCGGCGTCGGTTCGCGGCCCGTAAGCAGTCCAGCAGGACGTTGAACAGGGCTGCTCTATAAAAGGATGGTCTGGGTAGTAACTGGCGGTGCTCTGATTGGCGTCGGTCCACGTCCCGTAAGGAGGCCAAGGGGACGGTGAACACAAATCTCGACAGGGGCCATTAGCGTAGCGTGGAAAGGCCTGAAGGGGAACTTAGGCGGCTCAAGTTGCATGGTCAAAATCGACGGAAAGGGTAGAAAAATGACAGGCTTCCAAAGGCAGCAAATAATAGTTGTTTTGATGGACATTTCTCGACCGTCTCGAACCAGTATGGCGAAATAAATATTTTTATAAGAATGACATGTCCCATGGGCGAGACAGGGAAAATTATTGTTTTGTGACCATTCTTTGCGCGAGGCCTCCGGCGAAGACGTTCATTTGTGTCAGATTAATGTACTACAGCACAACGCACTCGGCAGGTTGTCCGAAAATAGAACCCTGTCATATTTATACACGTAACTTAGTACCATTATCAGGATTGCGTGATAGAGATGGATGTATTAACCAAAAAAGTTCAACAGTGGTGTACCCAAGAAACTTGAAAAGTATAACTGTCCCGAAACAAAGTGTAGTTTCAAGCGCGAGGCCTCGCGCATGCAACGACGCATGAGAAACATTAAAATTTTGGTGTTCATTGCGCGAGGCCTCGCGCAATGGATGTCATAAGCGCTCATAGGGACCGAAAATGGAACAGATCCACCAACTACACAGCATGTGCATTCCCTTGATGCGGCGCTGCTGCATGGGCGCCCATACAGGTCCCGCCGGCATCTCCAGTTTTCATACTGTTGTCACCGCTGGCTTCACTGCCCAACAGCGATGGTAGCGCGCCGCAACTGGGTACCGCAATTAGGATTAACTGGTCAAATGTGGGACCACCAGACAGTTACAGTAAACCGAAAATGGTGCATGGGACAAGCGAAGCATTGAATAATTGGTCACGCGAAAACTGTGTGCCAGGTTGATGTTTCAAAGCAAGAAAGTTTTTCAAACAGCGATTTGAACGCCGATACAGTTACGCAATTATTTTTCACAGCAACAATGCCCCTGCGAAAAGAGGTGGACCTTGAGAAGACAGTGGCCGCAGCATCTGGAGTTTTCCGCGATGTCTGCTCAGAGGAACCACCGTATCACACGGCAGACTAACTGTGGGAAGGGCTAAAACAGGGGGACGAGGGCGCGCGATTGTTGTTTGTGTTTTTTCTGCGTCTGCGCAAAAACGAACGGACGCGTTGCAGCGTTGAAAAGGCGGTTGCGGCAGAGGGCAAGAGATGGGTTGGTGTTTTGATAGAGGAGGCCTGGCGCTTTTTTTTGCTGATGCGCCACCGCGCAGTTCCATACCAGCAAAAACCAAAGTCAGTTGTTGCGATAGAGCGAAGTAGGGCGCAGCGTTGCATTTTAGCAAGGTCACGTCTAGCGCGATACAGCGCACCTTCAGTGAAGGAAAAGGCCGCAGTCAGGTTACAGACTACACGGAACAAAATACACCAGCAGTGGGGTGTGTTATGGACGGACAACTGTTACAACAAACAGTTTACCACAAACCCTCACAAGAATGACAAAAGCCTTAACGCAACAGCGTTGGCTGTTTTGCTATTACGGGATGCACCGCGCTACTGGCATGGTCATCCTAGCCTGTAAGAGCTTGAACGGCATGTTCCTGTTGTTGCACGCATGCTGGGGAACACCGAGGAAACGTTTGCACGTATCCTGCGCGATCTAGGATTTGCAAGCACGCGGCCTGTTGTGCGAAACATTAGGGCACCGCTTGACATTATTCGCCCTGTGCCTGCCAAGAGACCACATTGGCGACCCCTTTGTCTATGCAAAGAAAAGGTAAGCGGCAACGTATCGCTTCTTAACCTACTGCAATTCACTAAAAACTTGGCGCAGCACACTCGACCAGTTGTCCCTGTTTTATGTGATGAGAACATCCATTACCGCATTTGTAAGATGATTAATGGTGAAAAAACAACGGGTAGGAATGTCCGGCTTTTTTTGCGTTCACACCCTATATTATATGGTTTCTGGCACGCGTACAAATTTTGCGTTACACAAAGATTTCGCTCATTTTGGCCGATTGTGACTTTCTTCCGTAAAGGTTTGCTGCGCAGCGGTGACACAGTCCCTTGTTTTCCCAAGCTAATCACAATGGAGATAACTATTGGTGCACTGCTGTATGGTATGGCCCCCCACATACGGCGCCTTAACAGAAAATATCATTCCCTTGGGCTGGCACGTCCGGCAAATCGGGGAAGTTGCCTCCGGTACGCTGTGTGTAAGGCCATGCAGGATCTGTTAACACAATACTGTCCTATGTTACTATACCTAGGACACCTCGTTAGGCGGTGCAATTGGGCTGCCCATGAGACCCACCGCTCGGGGTATTTTCTTCAAACGAATCCTTCGAACGAAGATTATTTCTTCGAACGAAGAAATTTTTTGAACTGTTCGAACGCCTTTGGGGTGGCTGTTTTGCTGCAAACATTGTGATCAACCGCTCAACACAGGTGCTTTTGAGGGTTTGGTTATGTCGATTCAGCCTGCAACCACCTAAATGCCCTGAAAATGTGTTTTCGAAACGTGGAGGGTTTTTCTTCGAACGAACCTTTGAACGTTCGAACGAAGATATTTTTCGAAGAAAGCAACGCGGCGTTTACAAATGCACATACAGGCCTGCAGGCAACAACAGAACAACACAACCACCAGTGTCCCTGTCCAATGTAGCTTTCTCAGTCCTGGCTCACGACTCACTGCCTGACACTTGTGGTGCAACCTCGTCTTTCTTTTCCGTATCCTCTTTGTCTCCCTCTCTGGCATCTTCTTCTTGTTGCTTGCCACCACTCTTCGTTGGTGTCTTCCTCTTCTTCTTTGGCCTCTTTGCCTTCACTTTCTTCTTCCTGGCACTTGGAGCTGGCCCGCCATCGGTTGCCGACGCCACTGCCGCCGCGTTTTTGCACTCCTTTTCCGTTGCGTAGCTTCAGGCCGCAACACAATACTCCCCCACCGAATGCCACACGGCAGACTTGTAGTCTGCAGGGACCCAATAGATTGTACCGGCACGGCCCAGTTTGGTCTTCTGCTGCAGGATGTCTCTGGGTATCTCCGTCTGCCAGGGGCGCCACTTCCGAATCGGCACTCCTCTCCACGCTCCCCACTGGTCCTCTTGTTGAAGGGGAAGCCATACCCAGGGCAGTGCCCCTCGGTCTGGAATCTGTGTCTCCTGAGTTTCGTCTTTATCGTCATCAGCTCCGGAAGGCGTCTCCTCCTCCTCATCTCCGGAAGGCGGCTCCTCCTCCTCATCTTCTTCAGTCTCTTCGAAATCCGAACTCTCCGAACTCTCACCCGGCAGCAGCTTTGCCTTCTTCTTCGGAGGTTGCTTACCCGCTGGCCTCGCTCACGGTCTCTTCTTCGGCTTCTTTGTCTTCTTGTAAGACGAGAGAATCTCGGCAAGGTTCTTTACCTGTCGTCCGGACACAATGGGCTGTGGATCTTTGCCCCGCACGCCCGCACTGGTCGTCGACGCTTTCTTTTTGGTTGCCCCAGGGGAATGCAACGTGCAACCACCCTGGCTGACATTCATCCATGTTGGCATCGACTTCACCTTTCTTCGACCTTCTTCATGGTTTTGGAGGGCTCCATGGATAGTCAGTGCTCGCGCAGGCTTCGTTAGCAGGTCCTTGAGCAGGCTTCCAGCAGTCACGGTCGTCTCAATGCCCCAACTTGGTAGCTGAAGCTTCCACTTGACGCCAACGGCGCTGGTTTGCCTTGCCGCAACCTGTGGGCAGTGGAGCCGTAAAGAACTTCGAATACAATCTTCGTTCGAAGATTCGAATGTTCGAACGAAAGTTTTTTTCTTCGAACGGGAAATGGTTTTAGTAGAATAACGTACAGGACGCATGCATGGTCAAAAGTGCTCAGGTACAAGGTAAATGCGGTACCTCCCATTCAGGAATGTCCCCTCCCATGTAGCCATGCTGCACTCCTCCTGCGACTGCTGCCTGCAGCACTGAGTGCCACTTCAACGGTGTTGTGCTTTGCACTTGTTGTACTCCCTCGGCTTGCTGCACTCCTTCGTCCGACTGGGCTGCCTCACTATCGCCCCGCGCCTGAGCGGTGACCTTGAAGCCTCTCAAGCGGCCCGTTGATGTACATTTTTCCCACCCTGGGGGCTCCTCCTTCGGAAATCTGAGCATTACGGTACGGTCTTCACGCCAGCTCTCCAAGGCGCCGTAGGCATGCCAAACCAATGCCAAGAGACGTATGATTGGGGTTGGAGTTCCTTTTTTGTTGGGAACAGCGAAAGGGAAGGCGCGCGCAACCAGTGCACAAGGCAAGTCCCCCTCCACAGCGACATCCTTGCAATCGGCTGACAAACACTTTCCAAAACAGCGCCCATATGTTGACAGGGGCGTAAGCCAAGCGTACTTCGGGTCCCCGAAAATGGGCCTATGCGGATTCGGTACGGATCTCCCCAGAATGAGGTCAAGGTAGGGGCGGGTGACTCCGGATTCTACGATGACCTGGCGGCAAGTGTGGAACTCGGCGCTGACATCGAACACTCCGTTCACCACCACGTAATCCGGATCATATTCTTCTGAATCCTGGGATCCGAAATCTAGCGGGTCATCCAAACGGCGAGAAGGGGATGCTGACAGCTCCAAATCCGCTGCACGCTGCGGCGCCGGGTGCTGAGCCAGTTGTGTACTACTCTGGGAAGGTGTTCCTGGCGATGTTCTTGACGCTGGGGCAGAAGTTGGGTGCGCCTGAAGCACTCCTCAGCACAGCGGGAAAGATTAGGAAAATATCTTCGAACGAAGACTCGATTTTCGAACGAAGAAAAATCTTCGAACGAGAGTTCATTCAAGGATTCGAAGATTCGAACGAAGACTAAATTCGAAGGACTACAACGCATGCCTGCAGGGCTTGAAGAATAACACATACTGCCACCAGTCCTGCGACATCGGCCTTGTCTTGCTTTGTCAGCGCCATTGAGCGGCATCGTCTATCAAAGATTCGAACAATGCAGCGTTTGGGCAAGAGATCTGGCGCGTTGTACCGTGAGCTACAATGAGGGAGTGCGTGTACAAGAAGGCATGCTCCATGGTTTGTAGCAGAGCAGAGAGCTGGTAGTCATCTGTGGTGCTGCCCCCTCTGTTTGTGAACCGCAAGTAGAAATACTTTAGCTTGGCATTCGTGGTTTCAGCCAAGTCCTGGCAGTACATCCCAAGCCCGTAAGGTGCTATTGCCTCTAGGATTCGGGGCACATCAAACTCGGAGATTATCAGATAATGAGAACGGGTATCGGGCAAACAGTGTTCGCGAAATTCCCAGGCCGCCTGCCGACAGTCCGCTGGAAGGTCAATGTCGATGCGCTGATAGGTGCGATAGAGCCGTTGCATCACGTCCCGCAACCTCATGACAGCCTGGTTACCCGAGTGCCCGTCGGCCAACCCCAAAACATGAGCAATACCATCCCATATAAAAAAACGCTTCATTTCTTGTCCATCAGGTCTAAAAGTTCCACCTAGCTGCCAACCACACAGAGCAATCTTCAGCCTGTTATTGATGGTGTTGCTCGCTTCCCTGGTGGAGGACAAGATAAGCAAATGAAGAACACAAATAATGGCATGGTGTCGTGGTACTTGAAGCAAAGGTTTCGAAGCGCAGCCACGAGCTCCATTGCAGACAGGGGTCTTGCCAAGTCGGGACGCATCACCGGTGCGCGTTCTGCGCCGGTGACAGCCCAGGCACCGCCTCTTGAGAGGGTCCCAAAGGCCCAAGTTGTGAACGGAGGGTATATACCAATGCTCAGTAAGTCCCAAAAACTTCTTCAAAAACGGTAAATCTCCGCCCAGCATAACACTTGCCGCACAGCGTGCGCCCTTGACGACGGCGGATCGCGTAGTTATGATCCGCTGCAGGACTTAGTAGCGTGCAAAGTGCAATCAAAATTTTGTTCGAAAAACACGTTCGTTCGAAGGAAAAGCTTCGTTCGAACGGTCGAAGGTTCCAACGAAGGCAATATTCGAAGAAATCAAACACCCTCAGTTTCTTTTTTCAGACCTGGCGAAAATCCTCAGATTGGGGTCACCACAGTATGCCAGCTCTAAAACCCAAATTTATGCTCCATTGCGGGCTAGATGCTCATGATTTCGGATGCGAATGGTAAGCTGAGTCCAGCTTACACCCGCTACAGGATAACCATCGCCACTCACAATGAAAACCAACCCATCTTTGCTGGGCTGTAGAGTTTCATAGAGGCAAGGCTGCGTGAAAACGTAGTTGATCCAGTGATCAAACGGCCAGGAGACATTTCGGATGCCACTTTTCTTGTCAATGTGGCCAACAAGGTGCAAGGGCTCCTTCATCCTTTTCAAAGCCAAGTTGACTCTCCGGCGGCCTGGCATTGGTTTCCCTAACCTTAGGCCTGTCTGCTTGTACCATACCTCCGCACGCTTGGAAATAAAGCGCCATAGAACCCGAAGGCGGCATCTAGGGATTCCCAAATCGAGAAGCAAAGCAACTGCTTCTTCAGGCGAGCAGTGAGCATCGCTGTGCCACCGTAGGAGATGATTCAATCTCTGCTTGTCTGCGCCTGGGTTGACTCGTGTGTAGATCGAATGTAAAAGCTGGCGTCCCATGCCAGAGGAGGAGAAAAATTGCACAAGCGCGTCCTCAACGTCCTGGCTATAAGCATTCGTCGTGCCCACCGCGTTTTTGAGCGTAATTCCAAGTTGCACCATTGGTCAAACAGTGACACCTTAAAAAAAACAACCACTCAATTAAAAAAACCAAAAGCCCGTCTTTCTGGCAAAAATCTGCGTCTTTGTGGCACAAATCTGCGTCTTTCTGGCACATATCTGCGACAATCGCCTGTCAATCTGGTGCGCGCGCTGCTGTTGCTGCGCTTTTGCGGCAATTCTCCCCAGCAGCTTGGATTCAATTGGATTTCATTGGTTTTCGGTTAAAGCAAATGCCATCTTCGAATTCGAATCTTCGTTCGAAGAATCGAATCTTCGTTCGAAGACTGAAGTTCGTTCGAAGAAAATACCCCCCCAAGTTGGTCTCATGGGTGGGGAGACGGCCAACACGGGTGTTTTTGCTTCTGAGGGATGACAGGTCGTTATGTGTCTTTTAGACCGTTTGAACATGGGGGACACACTTTTAAAGTACGAACGCACTGTTGCAACTGCGTTATTGTGCCACACTGCATGGCACACAGCCATGCCAGGACAGGCTTTTGCCCAGGAGTTTTGTGAAAGTCTGCTCCCCAGCCTTGTGACAAAGAAAGGCCAAAAGAGAGGTGCAGTGACCATTGAAGATGTTGACGATCTGTACCATTTCATCACTATGCGGAAAGAAGGTCACAGGGTGAACGTCTGCAAAATCCCCAATTTCCTTTGTCAATTCCGTGCGTCAGCGGTTAACTGCTTACTTGAACGCAGAGCGGGTATATATACCTTGGGTTAGGTGGTGTGCGGAGCCTACTTGTACAATCCAGGCACATTGGCCGCGCAGGGGTGTACCTAACGTTCCACCGTCCCTTCTAATTGCAAAGGGTTCTAACCACTACAAACAAGTCCTTGTGTCTGTGTTGTTGGTGCTGACGCAGCAGGGGCCGCTTAAGGCTGGTTTTAAGCGAAAATTGTCCGAGCTGATCCCCCAGCGCAGTGTGTTGAAAGAGCAGAGAGAGGCTGACACGATGCGAAACGTTCGAAGAAGATTCGAGAGCATGCAGTGATGCGCGAGGCCTCGCACGAACAGCATGAAACAACAGGTTATTACACCCCGTCTCTTGCGCGAGGCCTCGCGCAAGGTTGTTAGTCAAAAACAGCTGCGTGGCCCTCCAGTTTTGCATTCCCAACCATACCCTACCCGTTTTCGCTAAAAACGCGTCACATATGCATCATTGTCGACGATTTTAACCCTTTTTAATGTTTCGTTTCCTGCAAAACAGGCTTTCTTCTTATCGCAGAATGGCAAGCCCCACCAAAAAAACAGCCCCGGAACGGGAAGATATCGACTATGAGCCTGGGACCTCGGGATTGGAGGCTGGTACACCAAAGAAGGGGCGGAAGAAGAAGGAAACACCAGATCCTGGCCTGACAATGGGTACTGACATCGAGGACCACCTGAAGCCGGATGGGAGGCAGGTGGAGGTTGAGCTGGACAACGTGAGAATCCACCAGGAGAAGACAAAGGGACAGATCAGACGGAAAGATACGAAGTTCCCGCAGAAGCGTATTGAGTCACTGGAAGCAGCACCGCCAACAGGCCCATTACACGTCGTTCTTTGGGAAGATAATAGTATGATTCAAACGGACTGTTCGCTCTCCTCGTTGCGCAAGCCCTCCCGCATGGACGTGTCTCATATTTGCAGATGGGGATTATTGGTGTGTATCTGGACAGCACAGCGTGAAAGCGATTGCAAAGATTTGGGAGAGGCGGCGAACAGCGTGTCTTGATCTGCAGCAGTGGCATACTACATGCATTGCCGATATTCTGAAGCCTGAGACACCGTGGGCCTTCCGTGCAAAGCTGGCGGGACAAGCACAAGGAAGCGCGCACGACGTTGAGCCAATACCGCTGTATGAGGCAGCAGATAACCTAATTCAATGTGTTGAAGATCAGCGGCGGCGAGGCCTACCTGACACGTACAACAATCTCAAGATCGCCATTGTGGATGCTGTGCAGATGAGTGCCCTGGTTTCAACCGCTGAACTGAAGCAGCCTGATCAATTCGTATGTTAGCTAAACGTTGTTTCGATGCTGTTCGTTGCGCGAGGCCTCGCGCGTAACCTTGTCATTTTCAGGACAAAACGTATAAATTGTGGAAAGATTTCATGACCTTTGCCTACTATGCTGGTCCGGAAGCTGTGAAAGGTCTGCAGAAGTTGCACGACAAAGGGGAGAAAGTCACGAAGAACGCGCTGAGAGAACTGGACGGCATCCTTCTGTCGGAGTTCTACAAGAAAGTGGCAGAAGAGATGCAGGAAGAAAAAACAACTCTCAAATCCTTGCAGAATTCGTTCGACGACATCATCCTTGAACAGTGGGTCTCAATGCATCTGGACCACCCGCACAACGGCCAGTACGTTCGACCTGAGAAAGGCGTGTACCATCGACGAGACGTGGGTTTTGTTTCTGCATTGGTGTGCTGCACCTTCTCCATCTCTGTTCTTTAGCCAAAGACATGCGCACCCGCAAGCAGGTTGCTGCACTTAGAAGTACTGCCCTGAAGGTGACTCTTGGTACATGGGGCTATTGGCGGGAACTTGAAGGCAAAAGTCGCGGTCCATGGCCGGCATGGAAATCCATGATTCGCGCACCACTGTGGCAGGTGGCAGAGAAAGGCAAACCGGCCTCCCTGAAAATCCTCAACGTCCAAAAACTCCTGGGTCAAGAGGCTACCAAGAGCCGTGTGGTCCCCCCAGCTGCTGGCGTTACTGGTGACTTCAAGACAGTGGAACAGCAGGATCCATTACTGGCAAGTCAAACTATCACAATTAAGGCAACCCGAATTGCAGCTCTGGCCCACGATCCCCTGAAGCGGTTCATGGAGATGGACAAGAACCTGATTGTCATCAACGGCGACATATTTCAACATCTTGCTCCTGAGATGATGTGCCCAGCTTGGCTGTATGAAGAGATGGCGCGTGCCGATACGCTTATCTGCGGATCTAAAACTGTTGTTGACAACATGTACAACATGCTGGAAACGGAAACAGAGAGGCGTCTCAACGATGATTCCAACGCGCCGCGCATGGCTCACATGTTGCGTGTTCCCATCTTCAGTTGGCCAATCAAACCGAAGCCAGCAGGGGATCCTACATTGCTCGACGTTTGCTGGTTGCTGATTTTGTCACCGTATAGCTGGGAGAAAAAGGTATAATTTCGTCTTTGCGTCCTCTCTTTGCGCGAGGCCTCGCGCAATAACTTCTCTCTCTTTGCAGATTCCGAATTATCTGACTTTTGGACGTACTCAAGTAGAGGAGATGGATGACACTGAATTTGGCGGTCCCCTCCCGATAACGACAGTCATGTGGTTTTTGGACACTCACCTCCATTACCTGAAGAACAATAAGAGCTTCAAGCCTTCGTTTGTGTTCATTGATCATCAGCCAGACCTGGTGTGCAAGATTGCGTCCATCGAGCCGGATTCTCGCATGTACCTTCTTTGTGTCTCCACCGACAGTCTCTCCGATTGGGTCAACAGAGTGCAGACTCAGTTGAACGACGTCTTGCCACAAGGGTCGAAACTGGACGAGTCTGGTGATTGGGACCAGCAAGCCAACTGGGTAAACCGTGGTATTCCCCTTTGGGATTGCGATGAGAAGTTGGGTTCTGAGGCGTTGTCGCTGAAGGAGCAATGGACTGTTCAGAAGGGTGAAGCTGCAGAAGCACAGACCCCTGCCAAGCGGAAGTCTACTGGTGGGGAACCAGCCCCGAAGAAGAAGAAGACTGCTTCCAAGCCTCAGGCAGCAAAGTCGGTTAATGGTGAAGAATCCGAGGACAGCGATGGAGATGAGGAGGACGAGAGCGAGGAAGAAGAGGAGGAGGAACTGCAGGTCTCCCAAGGCAAGGCAGCGAAGAAAGCGGCAGCGAAACCGAGGCCCGAGGAAGCCGGGGCCAGGGCTCCATTCAAGCAGCCAGATCGTCAGTCCCGACCAAGGGACCAGCCCGCAAAGCCACCACCAAAGGGTAAGACGTCCGTTGCTAAGGCTACGGGTTCTAAGATGCAAGTTAGTCCGAAGAAAAAGTAATTTCTTCGTTTGTTCTGATATATTATGCGCGAGGGCTCGCGCTATGCATTCCTCTTGGACGACCCTTTTGCTGTCACCTTCTGCGGCATATTTCTCTCTGTGATGCATTTTATTGCGCTGTTGTGCTGTTGTTTGCGCGAGGCCTCGCGCAAGGAAGGGGTGTCAAAAAATGCTTCTTGTGGTGCTGTGCTCAACATGGTTTTCGAAAACTGGTTTTCGAAAAGATTGGAAGCTCATGGGTATTTTCATAGGAAAGCATAAGTGGTAGAGGAAACATAAAGTCGTGGTTTTCCGAAAAAAGTAGTGCATTTTTAGGGAGATAAATTTTTTCCCGGGCAGTCCGTTTTCTTGAAAATGAAGAAAAATCGACCAATTAATTGCTTTTTGCTGGATTTTCGGTTCCTGTGTTTTTGGGTCCCCCAAAAGAACTATTTTTTCGGAGTGCCGCGGAGAGGCAGTTTTGGGCACATTTTGACCATGCAACTTGAGCCGCCTAAGGGGAATGCGCGGGAAAAGATGCGAATTTGCGTGTAGATAATGTAGCTTCATTTGCTGGGCTTTGTGCAGCAGTAGGCTGGTGAGGTGCGTAGCATTCAAGAGCAGGGCTTGCAATATGTCGCTGTTGGTAAGGCTGGCGACGCGCGACGGCGACATCCTGGACCTCGGTGTTGGGGCTGATCAGTTCATGGTGGCCATCATTTCACAGGGTACAAAGCCGGGAAAAAGCCGGTGTGAAACGTCCTGCTGCTGGCTTTCCAATTGTTACATGTTGAGGCTCAGTAGGATCCGCCCGTTGGTTTTTTCGATGTAAGTTGACGCCTTTCCCTGTGATCCTTTGGAATTTCCCCTTTGGGCGCAACTCCATGCATTTCCCGGAATCCTGGGAATCAAAACCTTGTCCTAATAAATTAGAACTCGAAATGGAAGACGATGTTTCAACTTGTTTAGCAAGCACCTGCAGGGTTTCCACTGTCTCCAAACCTTCCTCATCCCTAAGAAAGCCATACCGACCCATAAACTCGTCGGGTGACACGTCAGGGCCGACCGAGCCCTCATCAGATGATGGGCTCGACTCATATTATGAGTCCAATTCAGCACAGTCCAGGTTGGGATCAGCAAGTTTCTGAACCCATCTCTCTATTACAGTCTCCGAGATCTCAAGATCCTTGGGACATTCATCGGGATGCAAAATATTTCTGGATCTGTCAATATCCGGTCTATTAGGGACTGAATGTTCGTTCCTTGAGTTGCCCTACAACTATGTGACGCACTTAAAGGAGCCCTATCCTGTTCCGGTAATTTAAGCCACTCAGCAGGGCCCAACTTCTGAAAATGGGCATGCAACACAATGGCTGACATTCCAGAAATGGCAACTAAGCAAATGGGAGGGAGCAAAGGACCAGGTAGGTAGGTAGGTGCACTCGGTCGTGGAGAGGCGCCCCTTGGTTCCCCCTGGCGTCGCCCCTGTGACGAACAGGAAGAGGCTCCGCTCGTGGAGAGGAGAGGCGGCTTACATCCCGCTAGACCTGACTGTTGGCCCCCAGCAAAGCGGCCCCGGGCAACACCGGGAGGGCTGATCGCAGCCGGCGTGACGTGCTTGTCTCGCCAGGAGGGTGTACCCCCGTGCTTGCGCACGTCCCCTCCTTCGGGCGGAACCCTAGAGGTTCACCAAACTTCCTGGCGTATCCCGTTCCCAAGGCAGGCATGCACGTTCTTGGTACTAGGGTTCCGAGGCGCTTGGGTGTCGCACGCTCCGCCTCGAGTCCCAAATCAGCACAGGCCTTAGGATGCAGCCTTACCCCCGGTCTCCGGATCTCGTTTGGCCGGGTCACCTGCATGGCATGGGCTGCCTCAGTGCCCGGGCTGTGGGCACTGGGTTTCCTACTGTTGTGCGGCGTTTGTGATTGGGTCCAGGTTTCGGTTGGGTCTGGGTCTTGTTAACCCCGCCAGTCCTGGCTGGGGTCTTGGGTGGGTGTGCTGGGGCACGGTTTGTGGTGTTGTCCCTCTTCTGCCGGCTGTTTGTGGTGTTCGTGGTTGGGCTTGGGTTTCGGCCTGCTTATGGGACGTGTGTGGTTTCGTGCGCGCTCCGCTTGCCCCCCGCCGTTTCCGGTTCCGGTGTGCGGTGTGAGCGTGCGTGCTGGGCCCGGGTCTTGGCTGTGCCCCGCCCTTCCTGGCTGGGTTGTGGGGGTGTGTTTTTCCCACTTTTTTTCTTCTTCTTGGTTTGGCTTTGTGGTGTCGGTTGCTGGGTGTCTTTGTCCAGGGCCTTGTGGTCCCTGTCCCCCCATCCCCTTTCTTTCGGGCTGGGCTGCTGGCTTTTTTTTTTGGTGGTGTGTGTCTGCATGTTTCGGTGTCCCTTTTCCCGGTGTGCCGCTGTTCCTGGCTTGGTGTTGCCGGTTTTGGCTGGGTGGTCCCCCTGTGCCCCTTTTGGGGGTCCTGTCTTCGGTGCCTTCCGGGTGGGGGGTTTGGCCGCCTCTTGTGGTGTTGGCCGGCGGTTTGGTGGCTGTGGGCTGTTTTCGCGCCCCCCCCCCTCCCCCACCTGTTTTTTTTCTTTGGGGGGGGGGGGCCTGCCTGTTCCTCCCTCTGCCTTCCCTTGGCTGGCGCACGCACTGGCCCGCATTCAGTGTGGTCTTCCGGGCTGCTGTTGGTGGTTGCGTTCTGTTTGGCCGTGTTCCGGCCCCATGGGTCGGGTGGGCTATGTACACGTTGGGCTCGGCGCCCCTTCCTGCCGGGTTAGGTCCTGGCTCTGCCGGCTGGGCGGCTGCGCCAGGCGGCTGCGTGTGGCTCTGGGTTAGGGGGCTGGGGTTGTTCGTGTCCTTTCTCCTCTGCGGTGCTGGTTTTAACCTTCTGGGTGGTCCGCCACCGTTGTTGCTGGGCGCGCGGTGGCCCCGTGTGTGGCCTGCGGTGCCGGTGTGTGGCGTGCTGGTGCGGCGCCTTCCGGGGTGTGCGGCGGCTTGCTTCCGTTAGTCCTTCAGGTTAGGGTCAGTCGTGCCGTGTTGTGCCACTCTGTGCCGCGTCGCATCGCGTCGTGCCGTGGCGCGTTGCACTGTGGCGCGCTGTGGTGCGGTGTGCCGTGGTGTCGCGTTGTGCCGTGCCGGGTCAGTGGAGTTCAGCCTGGCCTGTGTCGTGGTGCGGAGTGCGGGCCGGAGTGTGGCTGGCTGGTGGCTGGGGGGTGCAGTTAGATGTGTGTGTCTCGCTGGGTCCGTGCTGTGGGGGCCTCGGCGTGCCGCTCGGGCTGGTGGGTCGGGTAGGAGTCCGTGGGGTTGCCCTCCCTGGGGGCCTGTGCCTTGGTCCCGTGTCCTCTAGGGGTCCCGGTCCCTAGCCCTGGTCGCTGTGGCCGTGCCTTCGTCCTCTTCCGTTGCCTGTGAGGTGGCCCTTGTGGCGGCTGGGGTCGTCGCCTGGCGGTGAGGGCGTGGTGGTGCTCCGTGCGGCGGCGTTCCCTGCGGCTTCCTCTGTGGGTGTGGCCCGTTCTCCCCGTGTAGGTGTGCCCTCCATTCCCCGTGTGGTTTCCGGTGGCTGGTGGGTGTGCGCTTCTGTGATCCGTACGGCGTCCGATGCATGCTTCGGCGGTGCGTGTTGGGGGGTGCGGCCCCGGGAGTCGTGCGGCGTTCGGTGGGGCCGGGGCGGCGCTGGTCCCCGCGTCAGGGTATGCCCTTCCTGGGTGTGGGTCGTGGTGTTTGCCATGGTGCCCTTTTCCTCCGTGCCTTGGTCCGCGCTCCTGCCCCTTCCTGGTTCTTGGGTGGTTGGCTGCCCTCATGTGGTGTCTCTTCCGGCGCCCTGTCCCTACGGGTGCCTGCCCTCACTTGGGGCCCCTCCGTGCCCTCTTGCCTGAGTGCACCTTGGTGTCCCTTGCCCTCCCCTTGCCCTTGTCCTTCCCCTTCCTGGTGTGGTGGTGGCGGGAGGGGCGGGGTTGGAAGGGGGCGCCGATGGCCCAGGCCTGCGGGTGGGTGGCCTGGAGCCATTGGCGGAGGGCTTGGGGGGTGTAGGGGGGGTGGAGGCCCTGGACCGCATCGCGGAGGAGGGCCTCCCATGCCGCTTGCGGCATGATGGCCTCCGGGGCGGCCTCGTTGGGGTCGGCGGGGGTGCGGGTGCGCATCTCCTCGAAGGTATGCACCATGTGCACCCCATCTTGCCTTCCCGCTCCCCCGGCCCACTTCACCCAGCGGCGGTGTTCCTGCAAAGCGGGGGCAGACCACCAGGCGAGGTGGGCGGGGGCCTGGGTGGGGGAGGGGTCCGTGCCTGGGGTCCTGGAGCGGCGGGGGGAGGACGTGGACCTGTGGTGGTGGTGGGGGTGGCGGTGCATGGGGAAGCGGGAGCGGCGGTGGCGGGGGCTGGGGGTGGAGGACAGGTACGGGCGGAGGGGGGAACGGGAGGGGGAGGTGGACATGGGGCGGCAGTGGCGCGCTCCATGGCGTCTGGGGGAGCGGGAGTGGTGGTGGCGGGGGCTGGGGTTGGTGGATGGGTATGGGCGGCGGGAGGAACGGGGAGCCCGCCGGGGCCTTTAGGGGGAGGGGGAGGTGGACATGGGGCGGCAGTGGCGCTCGAGGTGGCGCCCGGGGGAGCGGGAGCGGCAGGAGCGGGGTCCCGGGGGGTCGTCGTGGCACCTGGGGGAGCGGGAGCGGCGCGAGTGGGTGGTTGAGGCGCGGTGGCGGTGTGGGGAGTTTGGGCGCCGGGGGCGAGTGTGCCGTGCGGGGGGGGAGCGGGAGCGCCGCCGTTTGCAGGACCGGGCCTCATCGCTCGAGTCAGGCCAGTCAGGAGGCGTCGGCGGGTCCTGGGGGGCCTCGCGTGGTGCCGCCTGGTACTGGGGGGGGGGGGGGAGGTCCCCCGTCGTCCATGGATCCGCCACGTAGGGGTGTGGTGGCGGCAGCGCCTGGTGGTATGGGTCGAGTGACTGTCCTTGGCGGGGTTGGGCCCGGGGGGGCCCTTTGGCGTGGACGTGGTGGCCGGGGGGATACGGTTCCTGGTACAGGGGGGATGGCTGGTACGGGGGGGGGTGGCCCCTGGTAGTAGGTGGGGTCTGCGGGTGGAGCGCTCGGTAGCTGCCATCCCATTTGCGGATGCTGTTCGTGCACGGGGGGTTGTGGCCCGGTGGGGTAGGGTGGTGGGCAGTGGTAGTGGTGGGGGTGGTGTTGGTGGTGGTGGTGGTGGGGCCGCTGGTGGTGGTGGCGTTGGTAGTGGTGGGGTTGGTGTTGCGGGTATGGCCCTTGGACCCCTTGTGGGTATTCCAGTCCCCCTCGTGGGGGTGGGGGTCGGGCATCGTGCGCAGCCCCTTGGGCTGCACTATGTGGTGGGCAGGGGGGGCGGGTCGAGGGCCGGGCATGACGGTGACGGTGGTTGAGGAGTCCCACGTCCCTGGGTCGGTTTGGCCGGCGGTGTGTGTGGTTTGTGCAGGATGGATGACGGGGCGCTTGGTGACGGGGATGTTGACGAGGGTTTGGACGGGGTCGTGTTGGGTGGCCGCCTCTGCGGTGGTGGTGGCTGCCGGTGGGAGGGAGGCGTGCGATGTGGTTGGTGGGGGGTCCTGGCTTGGGTTAGGGTTTGGGTTAAGGCGGTGTCGGTTGGGTTTGTGTCGTTGCGTTTGTGGTGTTGTGTGTGCTCGCTTGGGCGCCGGTTTGGGTTCAGGGTCGGGTTTGGGGTTGGGGTCCGGTTCCAGGTTGAGGAGGACCTCTGTCCGGAGGTGTGAGGGCACCGATGTTGGGTCGGGGGTCTTTCCAGTGCGTTGCCGGGGTGCCTGAGTCGCCTGTGTGGGGGTCGGGGGATCGGTGCGTGCGGCCGCAGCTTTGGCTTTTGCCGTGGCCTTGAGGATGAGGGCAGCGGGGAGGGGGGGGGTCGGAAGATGAGGTGGAGGAGGTGGATGAGGCTGAGGATGAGGAGGAGGTGGTGGACGCGGGTCGGGCTGTGATGCGGGCGGGCTTGTGGGCGGCGGCTTCTGCCGCGGCCACGGCGGGGAGGATGGAGGGCATGTCCTCGGGCTGTATGTTTGGGACGGGCGGCTGGGGGGGCCCGGTTGTGACTTGGCGGCCCGGCGACTGATCTGGTCGGCAGCGGCGGGGGAGGGAGGCGCGGGGCTGTGGCCTTCTCCTTTCGGGGTTGGCTGAGCCGGGGTCCTGCAATGTGTGAGGTTGTGTGGGTTGGCGTCCGCGGGGGGGAACAGTTCGCGTAGGCTGCATTTAGGGGCCGGGGGGAGTGGGCCTGGGTCTTCTGGGGTGTGTGCGGGGGGCGTGGGCGGGCCACTGGGTGGGGTGGGCGTGCCGCGGGGCGCGGGGCTCCTCTCGGCGGGTGTGTGTGGGTTATCGAGTGTGGGGGGTGGTGAGGGCTGTCCGGCGGGTGGGTGTGTGGCGGGCGTGTGCTGGTGTTCGGGCGGGTGGGGGAGGCCCGTGTCGCGGGGCCCGGGGTTGCGCGCGATGGTCGGCGTGTGTGGGTCTCTGGGTGAGCAGCGAGAGGGGAGGGGCATGGGCGGGGATTGTGCGGTGGGGTGTGTTGTGTCTGTGTATGTGTCCGCTCGCCGCGGCGCGCTTGCGTGGCCAGTTGTAGGCCGGGCGGTTTGGAGGAGAAGCTTGCCGTCTTCTGCTGCCGCGGCAAGGATTTTGCAGACGAGCTTGCGTATCTGGTGGACCTCTTGGTCAGTGGTGGGAAGGGGGTATGCTAGCTTTGGGCTAAGACCCATGCGGCTGAGGACCCTGTGGATGGCGTTGTACCCGCAGGTGAGGGATTGCTGCGGTCTGGGGGGGGGGTTTGGCCGCGTGTCCGGGCCCGCCTCGATTTGTGTGTGGGCGGTGGGGATTGGCCAAATCCAGGGCACGGTCCCCGTGGGTGGCCAGCGGCGCTGGATCCAGTGGATCAGGCAGAGCATGGCCAATCCCAGGTGGTAGCCCGCCTTCCCTGAGGTGATTTGGGCCAGGGCGCGGGCTGGGGGCTTGTCCCCTGGCTGGAGGACGCCCCTGAGGACCCTGTGCTGGGTGGTGCGGTCCCCTACTGCCTCTGGTGGGGCGGTCCCTAGGGCGAGCATGGTGTCTGTCCCTTTGACGAGCCATTGCGCGCCGGGGGACGTAGCCGTAGCGGCTATCACGTAACAGTGCCCGCGCTCGAGGACTGTAACCCAGACCTCCGGCGGGGGGTGGTCACTGTCTGTAGGTGGGAGGGGGAGGTTGTCGTCTGGGGTGCGGAGGCCGGCGGCGCGGAGGGCAGTCTCGCGGGTTGGTGCGGTGGCCTGGTCCCACTGCTCCGGGCGGTTCGGGTCCGCTGGGTGGTCCTTCTCCGCTGGGGCCCGTCGTAGGCGTACGGTCCCTCGACGCGTGACGTTGATGTCGGTGTCGTGTGTCGGGGCTTGGCCCCACTCGATGGGGGGGATCCAGACGTGCTGGCCCTGGGTGTGTTTGCGGGCTCGCCAGAGTACGAGGTCTACGATGGCCTCGTGGAGGCCCTTGCCTGGGGTGGTCAGGGCCTGGAGGGCTTTGACGGTGAGCCTGGTCCAGTCCTCTTGTAAGCGGTACCAG
This sequence comes from Eutreptiella sp. 'Long Island Sound 2002', assembly GCA_964036045.1. Taxonomy (NCBI): domain Eukaryota; phylum Euglenozoa; class Euglenophyceae; order Eutreptiales; family Eutreptiaceae; genus Eutreptiella; species Eutreptiella sp. 'Long Island Sound 2002'. Next base: position 79,885,347 of record OZ038381.1, on the reverse strand, counting down.
CCCAGGGGGGTGGTCGGGGCCCTGCCTTGGAGGGTTGCTCGGAGGAGGTCAGGGTCGCGGATGGTGGCCGGTGTGAGGGGGGGGTGCCCCAGGTCTGGGGGGGTTGGGCTGGGTGGGTTGCCGGGGTCTTGCGCGTCTCGGTCGACGTATGGTTGGCCCTGGTTGGGCTCGGCCGGGCAAGGCGGTGCCGGGTGGCTTGTTGGGTGAGAGATGGGCTTCGGGGCGCTGTGGTGGTGTCTTGGAGGCCTGCGGATGGAGATGGGGGGCGCGTGCGGGGCGCGGAGTGGGTTAGTGGACGTCTGGGTCCTGCACGGCATGGTAATGGATGAGACGCTGCATGTGTTCCTTGGTGGTGGGGTCGGTGAGTTGCTCCGCGTGTGTTAACAGGAGGTGTTTGCGGTGTACCATTTGGGCCGCTGCTCTGCGGACTGCCTCTAGCTGGAGGTGCCCTGCTGCCTCCATGGGGCTTTCCGTGTGTTTGGTGAGGCGTCGGTGCAGGGCCTGTGTCACCGCCCCTCTCATGGTGGCTTCTTTGACCAGGGGATCCCGGAAGAGGTGTTCGGTGGCCTGGTGTGCGTGGCTGTGGGTTGGCCATCCTTGGTGTTGTCGTAGGGTTTCCGCCGGGGACCAGCCCACTAGCGTGTCCCTGCCTGTATGGAGGGGGCTTTTACTTGAAGTGTTCCCAGTCCTCCGGGGTGGTGTGGTTGCACGGGCAACGGGTGTGTTCTTCGGGGACGTGGATGTGCTTGCGGGCGAGCCATCTGGCGACCCTGTGGAGGAATGGTAGTTGCTCCCTGAGGAGCTGGATGCGTCGTTTTTGGAGGTGGGCTGGGACGTTTGCTGGGCGCAGTGCTGAGTGGTAGAGGGGGACTTGCAGTCTGTCCTGGAGCTCCTGGATGTGCGCCCGGCTGTCTGCGTCGCCGAGCACACGGGCGAGATGTTGGATGGGGTTGGGGTAGTGGTATGCTCTGTCGTGGAAGGAATAGGGGGCGTCCTCTGGTACCCAGTCCGGGGTCTGATGGGGCTCGGGTACGGGGGGTATGTGTTGGAGGTGTGTGTGGTTTTGGCCGAGGTCAGGGATCTGGAGGGTTGGTAGGTGCGTTGTGCGCTGGTGTACTGCCTGGTTGTCGACCTTACCATTTCCGTATTGGTGTCTTTGGGACTCTTGTTTCACGATGTGGAGTTGGACGTAGGGGGGAACGCTGCGAAGGGCTTTCCAGAGCAGCAGTGCCTGGGTGCCGAGGCTCGTCGCGGTGGCTTTGTGACGTGGTTGCCTTGCTATGCGGAGGAGCAGGTGTGTGTCAACAGTGGCGTCTACCACGAACCAGACCCTGACGATGTGCGGGAGGTGGGAGGGTAGGTGGGCCGCGATCTCGGCGATGGCGTCGGCCATGGCCCCTAGCTCCCCGTGGGAGGAGGCCCCATAGGTGGTGTGGCCCGTGTGGTGGTCCATGTGGTAGTGACCCCCGGTGTGGGTTAGCTGCAGGGTGGCCCCCCCGGTGATGGGCGTGAGTGCGGATTCGCCTGAGGCGTCAGTGAAGAAGAGCCGGTCCGCCGGTGATGGTGGTGGGAGGCGGCATGGGTTCATGGGCAGGTAGGCGTATATGGCGAGGCGCGTGGCGAGGTGGGCTACTTTGGGTTGTGGGCTGCAGGATGGGGGTGGCGTACACCCCTATTCCTTTGGAGATGATGTGTTTCGCTTGGGGGGACATGGCTATGAGTCCCTGCTCCGGCTGTCCTTGTGTGCGGTAGGAGTAGATGTAGTGGAGGATGTAGGCTATGTCTAGGTTTAGGTCGTGGCATGTGAGGGTTTGTGTTTGGTGCTCCGGTGTGTGGCAAGAGTGGTGGAGCAGATAGTAGGGGTGCTTGTGCTTGCCCGTTCTGCCTTGCTCGTACATGCTGTAACGGATGGCGACCCTTGCCGGGTCGGGGCGGGGCCAGGTGGGTGTACTGGTGATGAGCCATTTGGGCGCGTGGTCGGGGTTCCACGCTACCGTGGGGTTAGTGTCGGTGCGGTGGAACCATGGGGCTACCCATGCGTAGGCCTGTGGTGGTAGGTGGGTTGTGGGGTGAGTGTGGTGGCGTGCTATGAGGTGTAGTACGGGCCATGCTGTGGTTGGTGCCTCGGGGTCATAGGCCCAACATGTGCGTGGCATGCTCTGGGAGTCATGGGGGACCCGTGGTAGGTCTCGGGCGGTCATGTGGTGTTTCGGTATGCGCCATTTTGCCCCGTGGTGGATGACGGTGGTCTGCGTGGGTTTGGCTTCATTCAGGGCCAGTAGTAGGGTTAGTGGTGGGACTGGGCCCGTCACCGGGGGGACGGGTTCGTGTTTCGAGCCGGTGGGTGCGTAGGGCGGTGTCGCTGGGATGGGTCGGGGGTGTTGCTTTTCGAAATCTCGGTAGGCTGCTCGCATGTCTTTGCTTCTCGGCACAGTGTGTCCCGCTGCTCGTGCCGTCTGCGTGAGGTACTGGAGGAAGAGGCGGTATTGAGGCCCTTCGGGAAGCTGTAGAAAGGGGGTGTGGTGTGCCCCGCGGTGGTGCAGGACCCGCATTTGGGGGAGGGTGACGTATACTACGGTGATGGAGGCCCCGACAAGGTCTATGGTGTGGATGGTGCCCTTGGGGTGATGGTGGAGGTCCCCGCAGAGGACCGCTAGAGGCCCTTCCTCTGGGCACGTGTTATTGGTGAGTGTGGCGTGGTGTGGGGATGGGAGGAGAAGCTGCAGGTGGTTCCACAGGCGCGTGTTCATGTCAATGGGCATGCCTGTCTGGTGGAGTACCCGGCGCGGGCATGTGATGCGGGCCCGTTGTGCGGCTTGGAGGCGGATTGTGGTGACCTCGCGGACCTCCGGTGAGTGGTTTTGGGTCATGCGGTGAAGGAGGAGGGCGGTGTGTCTGGTGTAGGCTGCTTTCACCTCGTCCCCTATGGCGTCCCCATAGTGGGGCCATGCCGCTCGGATGGCGCGGGTGGGTATGGAGGTGGGCCAGCCCCCGTGTGGTGCCCATGCCTTGGTCACGGCGCGTGTGGCCGGCTGGAGGGCGGTGGTGGGGTGTGTCAGGTGGAGTGCTTGGAAGCCTATGGAGGCGTTCAAGACCCCGGTGAGGTAGTACGCCAGGCTCTGGTGGGACAGGAAGAGGGCCTTGGTGGTCCGGGACGCATATCTGGGGAGATGGGCGAGGTGTGATTGCAACTTGGGAGGAAGGGTTGCGTCCTCAGGGTTGGCGGCATGGATTACCCCCAGGTGGGTGGTGGTTGTCACGACTTGCATGGGGGGCCCTTTTGGCCCTAGGGTGGGGGGTGTGGCAGACCCCTTGATCATGGCCACTGACCTTGTGGGGTGGACGATGAGGTTGTTGTGGGAGAGGTAGGAGACAGTCATGTCCAGTAAGTCATTGGCCTGTTGGGTGACCGTTGGCCCGGGGTCCGGGGCATGGGGTTCGTGTGGGGTGTGCGCGACCGTGAGGTTGGTGTCGTCCGCGAAGCCCACCAGGGGGGAGAGGAGGGGGTAGGGTGCGTAGGCCGGGTAATCCTGCTCGATTGCGAGGGCCAGGGGGAGCGTCACGAGAAGGTACAGGAAGGGGCCTTCTGCTCCTCCTTGGGGGACCCCGCTGCCTGGCTCCAGGAAGGGGGTGAGGCCTGCTCCAGTGCGGACCGTGTATTTGCGGGTGGGGATGTAGCCGGAGGCGAAGTTGTAGAAGGGGAGGCCTAGGCGTTTCCACACCGCTTCTAGAAGGAGCCAGGGGGTGTTCGGGAAGGCTCCTTTGACGTCGAGGGAGGCGATGATGAGGTCCACCGGGTCCATGTCGGCGATGGTGTCCTTGGGGAAGATGGCCTCCTTTGGGGACCGGCCTGGGATGGCCCCCCATAGGCTGGCTGGTATGTGGGGGTCCAGGTGGGGGCGGATGCGGCGGAGGAAGATGGTCCAGACAATTTTGACCTCCGTGACTGCACAGACTATGGGGCGCCAGTTGTCCGGGTTTGCCCAGTCCCCTTTTTTGTAGAGGGGGCGGACAATGTTTGCCCAGTCTGGTGGCAGGGGGGTCTGCCCCGTGACGATGTCCCAGAGGCGGTGGGCGAGGATGCGGAGGAGGTGGGCGGGGAGGTGGTAGTATGCCTCCGCAGGGAGGCCGTTGTAGCCTGGGGTTTTGTGTTGCCGGAGACTGTGGATGCCCTTCCGGAGTTCGTGGATGGTGAAGGGGCGCTTTTCCAGTTGCCTCCTCTAGGCGTGGTTGAAGACCCGAGGGAGGCGGTCGATTTTGGCCTGAGTGTCTGGGTCCAGTGTGTCTTGGGTGGGCGTGTGTTGCCGGAGGAAGCTGTCTTGGGTGGCTTGGAGCACTGTGGCTGGGTCGTTGGTGAGGGAGCCGTCCTCCTGCCGGACCGTGGTGATGGTGCAGTGGCCGGTGTCGGTCATGGCGTTGTTCAGGTGGCGGATGGCCTTGTAGGGGAGTTCATGTTGCGCATACCGTTCGTGTTCCTGGGCGATGCGCTGTTGCCTGTGGATGTGCCACCGCTGCAGGTCTGCCCTGATGTGGGCTTTCTGCGTCCGGTGTATCTGGCGGCGGGTTTAGGGGGTGTCGGTGTGGAGGAGGGTCGCCAGTTGTTGCTTCGCATGCCAGAGGTCATGGAGCATGTCCCCTAGGGCCGTGGGTGGTTGGTCGTCGTCTGTGCCGGGGTGTTGCTGGAAGCCGCAGGCGACGGCGGCCGTGCGCATGGCTGTGAGTAGGTCTTTGGGGTCTGGTTGGATGCGCCGGGCGCGGTCTATGGCCTGGTGATATTGGGACCAGGCATGCCTGTCATGCAGTGGGGGCATCTTCAGGGGGGGTGGTAGGCCTTGGTCCGCATCCTCTGGGGGGCTGGGGGGAAGGTTGGGGAGGGTGAGGCGGATGTGCAGGGGGCTATGGCCTGTGGGTCCCAGCGGGAGGGGTCCATAACGGGCCTCCGCCCGGATGATGGTGGTGGGGTCGCCATAGCATACATCGATGCGGGATGGGGTGGCATCTGTTTGGTGGGGGAAGTGGGATGGTTGGCCTTCGAGGTTGGCCGTCAGGTCCACGAGCCCCAGCATTTCGATGGTGTCGCGGACTGCATGGTCCTGGGGTGTGGTAGGTGGGAGATGGCCGCTCCTGAGAATCGCCGACCCTGCTCCTGAGGAGCCAGTTCCTCAGGAGCACCGACCCTGGCTCCTCAAGAGCACCGACCCTGGTGCTGCTCCTCAGGAGCACCGACCCTGATAAATGCTCCTCAGGAGCACCGACCCTGTACCACCTCCAGGGTCGGTGATTCTCAGGAGCGGCGGTTGTCTTGTTAAGCATTTTGCTCCTAAGGAGCCAGGGTCATTGCTCTTCAAGAGCTAGGGGCGTGGCTCCTCAGGAGCTAGGGTCAAAGGTTGGCATTGCTCCGCAGGAGGAAGGGGTTCGGGAAAAAAAATCGAAATTTGACAGTCAACTATGGTCTATGTATGGTGTCTTCCATGATGTATGCATTTAGAAGTGGAATGGTTGTCATGAAATTTCAATTGTTGGTTTTCCCCAGCGTATGCGCCATAATTGATTACGCTGATATTTTCTACTTTGGAAACGACCTCTCACGAGCTTAGAAAAGGAAAAAAAAAGGCTGTTGAACCAGAACACACCAAAACAGGGTATCGCGATTTGTATGTCGCGAAGCGCCCTGATTCAGGCAGCAGGAGAAAATGAACTGTCGTCCCCATTCAAAGCTGAACCATACACAAATGTTCATTCGTACATCCAACTCACTCATCCATCATTAGAAGCTTTCGCCGTGTTCCAAATTACGCCTGTCCACGATTAGTTGTAAGTCGTTGGTGACCAATGGTTGACAACGGGATGACCAGATTGCTGGGTAAATAACTGGTCCCAAGCCGTCACTCTACCCTTGAAATCGAAGACAATGATGGTCACAGTTTCAGCACTGCAGCTTCGTCGACAGCATTTGGACGTTCAAGGGCGGAAAGCACGTGCAGTACATCCTCGACCAGATAACTGACAAGATCGGTGAAAAATTGAAGAGGAAGGTATTTCAGCGGGGGGGGGCAAACCTGTGCGCCCTTCGATGCGTTTTGATCTTTTTTGTGTAGTTTTCGATCATTGAGTTCTTGTCGTAGTCTGGGGGTAGTTGCGTGGACTTCAAGTTGTGCAAGATCCACTGCACAAGTTGTGCACTGTGCACAACAAATGCAAAGATGCTTGACGACACAGCGGTGAGGCGCTGCCAACTCTCCTCTTCTTTTGGCTGCAGAAAATCGATACAAAGCCCCACATCATCAGAAATGATTTGTGGGTTTTCGGCAATTGTCTGATTGGTATGTCTCTACTGGACACTGCACAATTGCTCCCGCAAAAATCTGCACTACGTGCCCTCACTGGCAAAAGTGCTCGCTGACGGAAAGCGTTGCACCAAGCGCTGCAGAGGACACTCCATCATAATGCACGCCACTCCTGCAGTTAATCCTCAATTCGATTCCCAAACGAAGGAGAATATGACCCTTGTGAAAACCAAGTTCGGCTCCGAGTGCAAGATCGGTGACAAGATGATCGATGCTGTCTGCAAAGGTGACTGCCGAACCGTGGCAACTGAACGTGATACTGTGATACTTTTGTCCTGAATGGTACCGCCTGAAGCGGCCTTCAATGCATCGGGTTGTGGGCAAGGTGGGCAAGGTAGGTTGAATAGTGACCAGGGCCCGTTGACGCGCACCTGAACACACTTCGTAGGAGATTTGTTCTTGAAGATCCAGGATGCGCACAATTCCAAGACAGAGAGCGCATTGAATCAGTACGCCCGACCCCTGAAAGAAGGCTGAGGCGACTTCGCTGTTCGATGAGAGGAAGACGCTTCTGAAACAGGTCTGGTCCCAGACTGGCTCCTTACCTGTGTCATGCACAATTCGTAGAGCGGCAAAGTATCCCCAGCCACCCTGAGGAATTTGAGCCACTGCTTGAAAATATGGTGGGGGGCGAAAGATGCAGAATGCACGTGGGCGATGTCCGTGATGGGCAATCAAGCAGTCGAAAAACAGTAAAACCTGTGAGCGGCCAGGAAAAAAAGTGAAAGACAGGCGCTTATGTGAGAAGTTGACGGAATCAAAATTTTGTCACGAGGGGAAGAAAGGCCAAAGGCGCACACAGCATAAGGATAATCTGCACTCTGCAATCTGAACGCACGTCTCAGCCTTGCAAAACCCTCGGGCACTCACCCAGGAACTGGCACCATCCGGCCACACTCTGGGCAGCCTAAAGGACTCCCAAATGAAGTGGCAGTCCAAAGCAACTCGGGGGATTGTCTGAGACGCCGCGATCCACAGAACGAACTCCGGCAAAACGACTTGATTACACGGCCATGGTCAGTGTGTGCAGGAGTAGCGGGTTTAAAGCACACTGCTGGAACCCGTTTGACGAGGGAGGAAAGGAAAAGATGTGACATGAAAAGCAGTGGATCACAATGGAAGGGAAAATACATTGCGACTTTTTCCTGCCAAAGAATACATTGAGATTTTGGTCCAGACCCAACAAGTGAGTGGAGCGCTGGGCGATACCAGACAGAGTTGCTGCGCGCCCTGCCTGTACCACCGTCTGAAGAAGACATCGAGCTGGCCTGTCCCAAACTGAATAATTTCCTCCAAGGTCCGAACATACCACTGGTCCCAGCCATACAGTCCCACACAGGGTGGTGGCTTGGGGATGCTTTAGTGTGCATTCTGGGAGGGGGCGGGGCAGGAGCTCCCGCCCAGACCCCGCCCCCCCTTTCCTCCTCCACTCTAGGTCGCCCATCGCCTAAAAAAAGGTTGTTAGGCCAAGGGCAGGCGCAAGCGCCATGTCCCCTCTTTGGGGGTATTCGCGCAGCACACCCCAATGTATGAAATTGGATGCTTACCCACTTGTAAATTCATCATCTTGGATGGGGGGGGGTTGGTTGAAAATTCGCAATTTCTGGGCGAGGTCGGAAGCCCCCTCCCCCCCCCCCCCCCGCTCCGCCATAAAACAGGCTAGACGGCTCCAAATAGCACAAAACTGGTTTGTGGTGATGCGCTTTGCTTCAAGGTCATTTTGAGCAACTCCTATGTTGTCACATTGTGGCAAAAAAGACTTTTTACTCGCCTGCTTGACCCACCCAACACCCAGTTCTAATCATTTGATGGGCCAGTCGCTATGGAGGAACTGCCTTCATTGGAAAACGAGACACGCCAGCGGTCCCCCTCTCTCCCCCTTGTCACCCTACTCAAGCAAAGCCCTGTGGGTTCGGACCCCATGGTCTGTAGACGGTGCCTACGTGCACCCGCAACAACATCGTAGCTGTAGTGGCGGAGCAATTTTTTTTGGCTTTCCAGATCCAGCTGAAATGGAGTTGTTTTTTGCCAGGCAACTCAGAACTGCCCAAAATGGGTTTGTGCCGGCTGGACCCAAAGACGGCTGGGACCTGAGCACCACAATATCAGGATCTTTGGGAGACATGGCTGAAGCTCCACAGGTGGGCTGTGGGAACAACTGGTTGGATATGATGCGATTTCAATACTGGTTTGTGGTCTTGGGAATCTGCCCCGCAACAGCAAGGGGTAATTTTCATGCCATAGAGGGGTAAGATTTCCACACCAGAAAGGGAGCACAATTTTGACCCCAAATTCCCACAGCTTCCTGTGTTGCAACCAGATGTGGAAAATGGGACAGAAACAAGGCCTACACATAAGATACTCAGTACGCGAGCAAGCGAGGCTAAGGCAACTGCGTAACCAGTGGTCAAATCCATTTGTTGATATTGGTGATTGTCCACTGCTTTGTGTTATTTGCCCAGCTTACAAGAAACTTGCAAGAGCTGAGGGCAAAAAGTGGAGCAGAGCCAGCGGCAACGACGTGTGCAAGTTCTTTGCAGTGCGAGAGCACAAGAAAGTATGTATCTTGTGTTCTAGTGGTCTGTGTTTGCATACCGGTACCCATCATGTGCGCGTCAGGCGCTGGTTGCAGGTGAGTGACCCCCCGCCCCCCTTTTACCCAAGCTCTGCCCGGGCCTCGAAAAACACCAACACGACAATGGCAACTGTGAGCGACAGGGCGCATGGTGTCCCTTATCCCAAAGCCACCAGAGGTCTGCGCAACACCATCAGCTTGAAGTGGTGGGTGGGTGGGTGGGTGGGGGTTCCCTTCATGTACTCAATGACTGCAACATCATCCTCATGCTCGCCCTTGATTGTAGCAGGTACATGCATCCATGCCCGAGAGCTTAGGTATTCCGGTCATGGTCAGGTTACACATCACCATAGACCCCAATGCTATGACACGTTTAGATACACTTTTTCTGAGCCGGTATTGGCACAACAAGACCCCCTGTTCTAGACAAGGCCCGATTGATGCCCATGCCCACCACCTCCATCCCAATCGAGACGCGGCACACCAGTCGGCGACTGGTGTGGCACCACTGTTCGCCAGGCCACGCGGCGTTGTACGTCCAACTGCTGGAAATGTCTGCAGGACGCCGTCAACCACTGCTGGACGCCGTCACGCTTTTTCTTGCTCTGTTTCGAAGGATAATTCAGCACCAAAGTTGCAGCCCCAACGCATACCCTAAGCAACTTCTGCCCATTTCATTGTCCTGTGTACATTTTCCACTTTGTGCATATTCTCCATTGTACCCAATCGTGTATGTCCAGAAGGTCTGAAAGCAGAGTCTCATGCTAGGTTTGATCCCTGCTATCCAAACGAGCGCCCTACCGCTGGGTGCTGGGATTGTAAGGCATGACGGCGCCCACGAATGCCAGTTTGGGTAGTCAAGGAAAAACAGCAGAAAACGCCCCTACAGGAACTGGAAGCGCGAACCTACAAAAAAAAGCAATAAAAATTGCCGGGCAGTGAAACCTGGACGGCCATCTACGACCACGTCTAAACGAGCCATGGCATGATACAAAGCCACGGGCGTAGTCGTATATTGTCGGCATGCAACAAGTTGAGAAGGAGGTTTGAGGTGTTGGCACTGGGTGAAATGTGTTTTGTGGGCATGGGGGCAGTTGAAAAGGGGGTTTGAGGTGTTGGCATTGGGTGAAATGCGTTTTGAGGGCATGGGGGCAGTTGAAAAGGGGGTTTGAGGTGTTGGCACTGGGTGAAATGTGTTTTGAGGGCATGGGGGCAGTTGCAAAGGGGGTTTGAGGTGTTGGCACTGGGTGAAATGTGTTTTGAGGGCATGGGGGCAGTTGAAAAGGGGGTTTGAGGTGTTGGCACTGGGTGAAATATGTTTTGAGGGCATGAGGGCAGTTGAAAAGGGGGTTTGAGGTGTTGGCACTGGGTGAAATGTGTTTTGAGGGCATGGGGGCAGTTAAAAAGGGGGTTTGAGGTGTTGGCACTGTGTGAACTATGTTTTGAGGGCATGGGAGCCGTTGAAAAGGGGGTTTGAGGTGTTGGCACTGTGTGAACTATGTTTTGAGGGCATGAGGGCAGTTGAAAAGGGGGTTTGAGGTGTTGGCACTGTGTGAATTATGTTTTGAGGGCATGGGGGCAATTAAGGGGGTTTGAGGTGTTGGCACTGGGTGAAATGTGTTTTGAGGGCATGGGGGCAGTTGAAAAGGGGGTTTGAGGTGTTGGCACTGTGTGAAATGTGTTTTGAGGGCATGGGGGCAGTTGAAAAGGGGGTGTGAGCTGTTGGCACTGGTGGGTGAAATGTGTTTTCAGGGCATGGGGGCAGTTGAAAAGGGGGTTTGAGGTGTTGGCATTGGGTGAAATATGTTTTGAGGGCATGGGAGCAGTTGAAAAGGGGGTTTGAGGTGTTGGCACTGTGTGAAACGTGTTTTGAGGGCATGGGGTGAGTTGAAAAGGGGGTTTGAGGTGTTGGCACTGTGTGAAATATGTTTTGAGGGCATGGGGTGAGTTGAAAAGGGGGTTTGAGGTGTTGGCATTGGGTGAAATGTGTTTTGAGGGCATGGGGTGAGTTGAAAAGGGGGTTTGAGGTGTTGGCATTGGGTGAAATATGTTTTGAGGGCATGAGGGCAGTTGAAAAGGGGGTTTGAGGTGTTGGCACTGGGTGAAATGTGTTTTGAGGGCATGGGGGCAGTTAAAAAGGGGGTTTGAGGTGTTGGCACTGTGTGAACTATGTTTTGAGGGCATGGGAGCAGTTGAAAGGGGGGTTTGAGGTGTTGGCACTGTGTGAACTATGTTTTGAGGGCATGAGGGCAGTTGAAAAGGGGGTTTGAGGTGTTGGCACTGGATGAATTATGTTTTGAGGGCATGGGGGCAATTAAGGGGGTTTGAGGTGTTGGCACTGGGTGAAATGTGTTTTGAGGGCATGGGGGCAGTTGAAAAGGGGGTTTGAGGTGTTGGCACTGGGTGGAATGTGTTTTGAGGGCATGGGGGCAGTTGAAAAGGGGGTTTGAGCTGTTGGCACTGGGTGAAATGTGTTTTGAGGGCATGGGGGCAGTTGAAAAGGGGGTTTGAGGTGTTGGCATTGGGTGAAATATGTTTTGAGGGCATGAGGGCAGTTGAAAAGGGGGTTTGAGGTGTTGGCACTGGGTGAAATGTGTTTTGAGGGCATGGGGGCAGTTGAAAAGGGGGTTTGAGGTGTTGGCATTGGGTGAAATGTGTTTTGAGGGCATGGGGTCAGTTGAAAAGGGGGTTTGAGGTGTTGGCACTGTGTGAAATATGTTTTGAGGGCATGGGGGGAGTTGCAAAGGGGGTTTGAGGTGTTGGCACTGGGTGAAATATGTTTTGAGGGCATGGGGGCAGTTGAAAAGGGGGTTTGAGGTGTTGGCACTGTGTGAACTATGTTTTGAGGGCATGAGGGCAGTTGAAAAGGGGGTTTGAGGTGTTGGCACTGGATGAATTATGTTTTGAGGGCATGAGGGCAGTTGAAAAGGGGGTTTGAGGTGTTGGCACTGGGTGAAATGTGTTTTGAGGGCATGGGGGCAGTTGAAAAGGGGGTTTGAGGTGTTGGCATTGGGTGAAATATGTTTTGAGGGCATGAGGGCAGTTGAAAAGGGGGTTTGAGGTGTTGGCACTGGGTGAAATGTGTTTTGAGGGCATGGGGGCAATTGGAAAGGGGGTTTGAGGTGTTGGCATTGGGTGAAATGTGTTTTGAGGGCATGGGGTCAGTTGAAAAGGGGGTTTGAGGTGTTGGCACTGGATGAATTATGTTTTGAGGGCATGGGGGCAGGTGAAAAGGGGGTTTGAGGTGTTGGCACTGGGTGAAATGTGTTTTGAGGGCATGGGGGCAGTTGAAAAGGGGGTTTGAGGTGTTGGCATTGGGTGAAATATGTTTTGAGGGCATGAGGGCAGTTGAAAAGGGGGTTTGAGGTGTTGGCACTGGGTGAAATGTGTTTTGAGGGCATGGGGGCAATTGGAAAGGGGGTTTGAGGTGTTGGCATTGGGTGAAATGTGTTTTGAGGGCATGGGGTCAGTTGAAAAGGGGGTTTGAGGTGTTGGCACTGTGTGAAATATGTTTTGAGGGCATGGGGGGAGTTGCAAAGGGGGTTTGAGGTGTTGGCACTGGGTGAAATATGTTTTGAGGGCATGGGGGCAGTTGAAAAGGGGGTTGGAGGTGTTGGCACTGTGTGAAATGTGTTTTGAGGGCATGGGGTGAGTTGAAAAGGGGGTTGGAGGTGTTGGCACTGGGTGAAATGTGTTTTGCCGGCATGGGGGCACTTGACAAGGGGGTTTGAGGTGTTGGCACTGGGTGAAATGTGTTTTGAGGGCATGGGGTGAGTTGAAAAGGGGGTTTGAGGTGTTGGCATTGTGTGAAATCAGTTTTCAGGGCATGGGGGCAGTTGAAAAGGGGGTTTGAGGTGTTGGCACTGTGTGAAATATGTTTTGAGGGCATGGGGGCAGTTGAAAAGGGGGTTTGAGGTGTTGGCATTGGGTGAAATGTGTTTTGAGGGCATGGGGGCAGTTGAAAAGGGGGTTGGAGGTGTTGGCACTGGGTGAAATATGTTTTGAGGGCATGGGGGCAGTTGAAAAGGGGGTTTGAGGTGTTGGCACTGTGTGAAATGTGTTTTGAGGGCATGGGGTGAGTTGAAAAGGGGGTCGGAGGTGTTGGCACTGTGTGAAATGTGTTTTCAGGGCATGGGGGCAGTTGAAACGGGGGTTTGAGGTGTTGGCACTGGGTGAAATGTGTTTTGAGGGCATGGGGGCAGTTGAAAAGGGGTTTTGAGGTGTTGGCACTGTGTGAAATGTGTTTTGAGGGCATGGGGTGAGTTGAAAAGGGGTTTGAGGTGTTGGCACTGGTGGGTGAAATGTGTTTTCAGGGCATGGGGGCAGTTGAAACGGGGGTTTGAGGTGTTGGCACTGGGTGAAATGTGTTTTGAGGGCATGGGGGCAATTGAAAAGGGGTTTTGAGGTGTTGGCACTGGGTGAAATATGTTTTGAGGGCATGGGGTGAGTTGAAAAGGGGGTTTGAGGTGTTGGCACTGGGTGAAATGTGTTTTGAGGGCATGGGGGCAGTTGAAAAGGGGGTTTGAGGTGTTGGCACTGTGTGAAATATGTTCTGAGGGCATGGGGTGAGTTGAAAAGGGGGTTTGAGGTGTTGGCATTGGGTGAAATCTGTTTTGAGGGCATGGGGGCAGTTGAAAAGGGGGTTTGAGGTGTTGGCACTGGGTGAAATGTGTTTTCAGGGCATGGGGGCAGTTGAAAAGGGGTTTTGAGGTGTTGGCATTGGGTGAAATATGTTTTGAGGGCATGGGGTGAGTTGAAAAGGGGGTTTGAGGTGTTGGCATTGGGTGAAATGTGTTTTGAGGGCATGGGGGCAGTTGAAAAGGGGGTTTGAGGTGTTGGCACTGGGTGAAATATGTTTTGAGGGCATGGGGGCAGTTGAAAAGGGGGTTTGAGGTGTTGGCACTGGGTGAAATGTGTTTTGAGGGCATGGGGGCAGTTGAAAAGGGGGTTTGAGGTGTTGGCACTGGGTGAAACGTGTTTTGAGGGCATGGGGTGAGTTGAAAAGGGGGTTTGAGGTGTTGGCACTGGGTGAAATATGTTTTGAGGGCATGGGGGCAGTTGAAAAGGGGGTTTGAGGTGTTGGCACTGTGTGAAATGTGTTTTGAGGGCATGGGGGTAGTTGAAAAGGGGGTTTGAGGTGTTGGCACTGTGTGAAATGTGTTTTGAGGGCATGGGGTGAGTTGAAAAGGGGGTTTGAGGTGTTGGCACTGGGTGAAATATGTTTTGAGGGCATGGGGGGAGTTGCAAAGGGGGTTTGAGGTGTTGGCACTGGGTGAAATGTGTTGTGAGGGCATGGGGGCAGTTGAAAAGGGGGTTTGAGGTTTTGGCACTGGGCCAAATATGTTTTGAGGGCATGGGGTGAGTTGAAAAGGGGGTTGGAGGTGTTGGCACTGGGTGAAATATGTTTTGAGGGCATGGGGGCAGTTGAAAAGGGGGTTTGAGGTGTTGGCACTGTGTGAAATGTGTTTTGAGGGCATGGGGTGAGTTGAAAAGGGGGTCGGAGGTGTTGGCACTGTGTGAAATGTGTTTTCAGGGCATGGGGGCAGTTGAAAAGGGGGTTTGAGGTGTTGGCACTGTGTGAAATATGTTTTGAGGGCATGGGGGCAGTTGAAAAGGGGGTTTGAGGTGTTGGCATTGGGTGAAATGTGTTTTGAGGGCATGGGGGCAGTTGAAAAGGGGGTTGGAGGTGTTGGCACTGGGTGAAATATGTTTTGAGGGCATGGGGGCAGTTGAAAAGGGGGTTTGAGGTGTTGGCACTGTGTGAAATGTGTTTTGAGGGCATGGGGTGAGTTGAAAAGGGGGTCGGAGGTGTTGGCACTGTGTGAAATGTGTTTTCAGGGCATGGGGGCAGTTGAAAAGGGGGTTTGAGGTGTTGGCACTGGGTGAAATGTGTTTTGAGGGCATGGGGGCAGTTGAAAAGGGGTTTTGAGGTGTTGGCACTGTGTGAAATGTGTTTTGAGGGCATGGGGTGAGTTGAAAAGGGGTTTGAGGTGTTGGCACTGGTGGGTGAAATGTGTTTTCAGGGCATGGGGGCAGTTGAAACGGGGGTTTGAGGTGTTGGCACTGGGTGAAATGTGTTTTGAGGGCATGGGGGCAGTTGAAAAGGGGTTTTGAGGTGTTGGCACTGTGTGAAATGTGTTTTGAGGGCATGGGGTGAGTTGAAAAGGGGTTTGAGGTGTTGGCACTGGTGGGTGAAATGTGTTTTCAGGGCATGGGGGCAGTTGAAACGGGGGTTTGAGGTGTTGGCACTGGGTGAAATGTGTTTTGAGGGCATGGGGGCAATTGAAAAGGGGTTTTGAGGTGTTGGCACTGGGTGAAATATGTTTTGAGGGCATGGGGTGAGTTGAAAAGGGGGTTTGAGGTGTTGGCACTGGGTGAAATGTGTTTTGAGGGCATGGGGGCAGTTGAAAAGGGGGTTTGAGGTGTTGGCACTGTGTGAAATATGTTCTGAGGGCATGGGGTGAGTTGAAAAGGGGGTTTGAGGTGTTGGCATTGGGTGAAATGTGTTTTGAGGGCATGGGGGCAGTTGAAAAGGGGGTTTGAGGTGTTGGCACTGGGTGAAATGTGTTTTCAGGGCATGGGGGCAGTTGAAAAGGGGTTTTGAGGTGTTGGCATTGGGTGAAATATGTTTTGAGGGCATGGGGTGAGTTGAAAAGGGGGTTTGAGGTGTTGGCATTGGGTGAAATGTGTTTTGAGGGCATGGGGGCAGTTGAAAAGGGGGTTTGAGGTGTTGGCACTGGGTGAAATATGTTTTGAGGGCATGGGGGCAGTTGAAAAGGGGGTTTGAGGTGTTGGCACTGGGTGAAATGTGTTTTGAGGGCATGGGGGCAGTTGAAAAGGGGGTTTGAGGTGTTGGCACTGGGTGAAACGTGTTTTGAGGGCATGGGGTGAGTTGAAAAGGGGGTTTGAGGTGTTGGCACTGGGTGAAATATGTTTTGAGGGCATGGGGGCAGTTGAAAAGGGGGTTTGAGGTGTTGGCACTGGGTGAAATATGTTTTGAGGGCATGGGGGCAGTTGAAAAGGGGGTTTGAGGTGTTGGCACTGTGTGAAATGTGTTTTGAGGGCATGGGGGTAGTTGAAAAGGGGGTTTGAGGTGTTGGCACTGTGTGAAATGTGTTTTGAGGGCATGGGGTGAGTTGAAAAGGGGGTTTGAGGTGTTGGCACTGGGTGAAATATGTTTTGAGGGCATGGGGGGAGTTGCAAAGGGGGTTTGAGGTGTTGGCACTGGGTGAAATGTGTTTTGAGGGCATGGGGGCAGTTGAAAAGGGGGTTTGAGGTTTTGGCACTGGGCCAAATATGTTTTGAGGGCATGGGGGCAGTTCAAAAGGGGGTTGGAGGTGTTGGCACTGTGTGAAATGTGTTTTGAGGGCATGGGGTGAGTTGAAAAGGGGGTTTGAGGTGTTGGCATTGGGTGAAATGTGTTTTGAGGGCATGGGGGCAGTTGAAAAGGGGGTTTGAGGTGTTGGCATTGTGTGAAATATGTTTTGAGGGCATGGGGGCAGTTGAAAAGGGGGTTTGAGGTGTTGGCACTGGGTGAAATATGTTTTGAGGGCATGGGGGCAGTTGAAAAGGGGGTTTGAGGTGTTGGCACTGGGTGAAATATGTTTTGAGGGCATGGGGGCAGTTGGAAAGGGGGTTTGAGGTGTTTGCAATGTGGGAAATATGTTTTGAGGGCATGGGGGCAGTTGAAAAGGGGGTTTGAGGTGTTGGCATTGGGTGAAATATGTTTTGAGGGCATGGGGGCAGTTGAAAAGGGGGTTTGAGGTGTTGGCACTGTGTGAAATATGTTTTGAGGGCATGGGGGCAGTTGAAAAGGGGGTTTGAGGTGTTGGCATTGGGCGAGATGTGTTTTGAGGGCATGGGGGCAGTTGAAAAGGGGGTTTGAGGTGTTGGCACTGTGTGAAATGTGTTTTGAGGGCATGGGGTGAGTTGAAAAGGGGGTTTGAGGTGTTGGCACTGTGTGAAATGTGTTTTGAGGGCATGGGGTGAGTTGAAAAGGGGGTTTGAGGTGTTGGCACTGGGTGAAATATGTTTTGAGGGCATGGGGGGAGTTGCAAAGGGGGTTTGAGGTGTTGGCACTGGGTGAAATGTGTTTTGAGGGCATGGGGGCAGTTGAAAAGGGGGTTTGAGGTTTTGGCACTGGGCCAAATATGTTTTGAGGGCATGGGGGCAGTTGAAAAGGGGGTTGGAGGTGTTGGCACTGTGTGAAATGTGTTTTGAGGGCATGGGGTGAGTTGAAAAGGGGGTTTGAGGTGTTGGCATTGGGTGAAATGTGTTTTGAGGGCATGGGGGCAGTTGAAAAGGGGGTTTGAGGTGTTGGCATTGTGTGAAATATGTTTTGAGGGCATGGGGGCAGTTGAAAAGGGGGTTTGAGGTGTTGGCACTGGGTGAAATATGTTTTGAGGGCATGGGGGCAGTTGAAAAGGGGGTTTGAGGTGTTGGCACTGGGTGAAATATGTTTTGAGGGCATGGGGGCAGTTGGAAAGGGGGTTTGAGGTGTTTGCAATGTGGGAAATATGTTTTGAGGGCATGGGGGCAGTTGAAAAGGGGGTTTGAGGTGTTGGCATTGGGTGACATATGTTTTGAGGGCATGGGGGCAGTTGAAAAGGGGGTTTGAGGTGTTGGCACCGTGTGAAAAATGTTTTGAGGGCATGGGGGCAGTTGAAAAGGGGGTTTGAGGTGTTGGCATTGGGCGAGATGTGTTTTGAGGGCATGGGGGCAGTTGAAAAGGGGGTTTGAGGTGTTGGCACTGTGTGAAATGTGTTTTGAGGGCATGGGGTGAGTTGAAAAGGGGGTTTGAGGTGTTGGCACTGGGTGAAATATGTTTTGAGGGCATGGGGTGAGTTGAAAAGGGGGTTGGAGGTGTTGGCACTGTGTGAAATGTGTTTTGAGGGCATGGGGGCAGTTGAAAAGGGGGTTTGAGGTGTTGGCACTGGGTGAAATGCGTTTTGACGGCATGGGGGCAGTTGAAAAGGGGGTTTGAGGTGTTGGCACTGGGCCAAATATGTTTTGAGGGCATGGGGGCAGTTGAAAAGGGGGTTGGAGGTGTTGGCACTGTGTGAAATATGTTTTGAGGGCATGGGGTGAGTTGAAAAGGGGGTTTGAGGTGTTGGCATTGGTTGAAATGTGTTTTGAGGGCATGGGGGCAGTTGAAAAGGGGGTTTGAGGTGTTGGCATTGGGTGAAATATGTTTTGAGGGCATGGGGGCAGTTGAAAAGGGGGTTTGAGGTGTTGGCACTGGGTGAAATATGTTTTGAGGGCATGGGGGCAGTTGAAAAGGGGGTTTGAAGTGTTGGCACTGGGTGAAATATGTTTTGAGGGCATGGGGGCAGTTGAAAAGGGGGTTTGAGGTGTTTGCAATGTGTGAAATATGTTTTGAGGGCATGGGGGCAGTTGAAAAGGGGGGTTGAGGTGTTGGCATTGGGTGAAACGTGCTTTGAGGGCATGGGGGCAGTAGAAAAGGGGGTTTGAGGTGTTGGCACTGGGTGAAATATGTTTTGAGGGCATGGGGGCAGTTGAAAAGGGGGGGTGTGGTGTTGGCACTGTGTGAAATGTGTTTTGAGGGCATGGGGTGAGTTGAAAAGGGGGTTTGAGGTGTTGGCACTGGTGGGTGAAATGTGTTTTCAGGGCATGGGGGCAGTTGAAACGGGGGTTTGAGGTGTTGGCATTGGGTGAAATATGTTTTGAGGGCATGGGGGGAGTTGCAAAGGGGGTTTGAGGTGTTGGCATTGGGTGAAATATGTTTTGAGGGCATGGGGGCAGTTGAAAAGGGGGTTTGAGGTCTTGGCACTGTGTGAAATGTGTTTTGAGGGCATGGGGGCAGTTGAAAAGGGGGTTGGAGGTGTTGGCACTGTGTGAAATGTGTTTTGAGGGCATGGGGTGAGTTGAAAAGGGGGTTTGAGGTGTTGGCATTGGGTGAAATGTGTTTTGAGGGCATGGGGGCAGTTGAAAAGGGGGTTGGAGGTGTTGGCATTGGGTGAAATATGTTTTGAGGGCATGGGGGCAGTTGAAAAGGGGGTTTGAGGTGTTGGCACTGGGTGAAATATGTTTTGAGGGCAGTTGAAACGGGGGTTTGAGGTGTTGGCATTGGGTGAAATATGTTTTGAGGGCATGGGGTGAGTTGAAAAGGGGGTTGGAGGTGTTGGCACTGTGTGAAATGTGTTTTGAGGCTCTGGGGTGAGTTGAAAAGGGGTTTGAGGTGTTGGCACTGGTGGGTGAAATGTGTTTTCAGGGCATGGGGGCAGTTGAAAAGGGGGTTGGAGGTGTTGGCACTTGGTGAAATGTGTTTTGAGGGCATGGGGGCAGTTGAAAAGGGGGTTTGAGGTGTTGGCACTGGGTGAAATATGTTTTGAGGGCATGGGGTGAGTTGAAAAGGGGGTTTGAGGTGTTGGCATTGGGTGAAATGTGCTTTGAGGGCATGGGGGCAGTTGAAAAGGGGGTTTGAGGTGTTGGCATTGGGTGAAATATGTTTTGAGGGCATGGGGGCAGTTGAAAAGGGGGTTTGAGGTGTTGGCACTGGGTGAAATATGTTTTGAGGGCATGGGGTGAGTTGAAAGGGGGGTTTGAGGTGTTGGCATTGGGTGAAATGTCTTTTGAGGGCATGGGGGCAATTTAAAAGGGGGTTTGAGGTGTTGGCACTGGGTGAATTATGTTGTGAGGGCATGGGGTGAGTTGAAAAGGGGGTGTGAGGTGTTGGCACCGTGTGAAATATGTTTTGAGGGCATGGGGGCAGTTGAAAAGGGGGTTTGAGGTGTTGGCATTGGGTGAAGTATGTTTTGAGGGCATGGGGGCAGTTGAAAAGGGGGTTTGAGGTGTTGGCACCGGGTGAAATATGTTTTGGCGGCATGGGGTGAGTTGAAACGGGGGTCCGAGGTGTTGGCACTGTGTGAAATATGTTTTGAGGGCATGGGGGCAGCTGAAAAGGGGGTTTGAGGTGTTGGCATTGGGTCAAATGTGCTTTGAGGGCATGGGGGCAGTTGAAAAGGGGGTTTGAGGTGTTGGCACTGGGTGAAATATGTTTTGAGGGCATGGGGGCAGTTGGGGGGCAATTGAAAAGGGGGGGTGAAGTGTTGGCACTGTGTGAAATGTGTTTTGAGGGCATGGGGTGAGTTGAAAAGGGGGTTTGAGGTGTTGGCATTGGTGGGTGAAATGTGTTTTGAGGGCATGGGGGCAGCTGAAACGGGGGTTTGAGGTGTTGGCATTGGGTGAAATATGTTTTGAGGGCATGGGGGCAGTTGAAAAGGGGGTTTGAGGTGTTGGCACTGTGTGAAATATGTTTTGAGGGCATGGGGGCAGTTGAAAAGGGGGTTTGAGGTGTTGGCATTGGGTGAAATGTGTTTTGAGGGCATGAGGTGAGTTGAAAAGGGGGTTTGAGGTGTTGGCATTGGGTGAAATATGTTTTGAGGGCATGGGGGCAGTTGAAAAGGGGGTTTGAGGTGTTGGCATTGGGTGAAATATGTTTTGAGGGCATGGGGGCAGTTGAAAAGGGGGTTTGAGGTGTTGGCATTGGGTGAAATGTGTTTTGAGGGCATGGGGGCAGTTGAAAAGGGGGTTTGAGGTGTTGGCACTGTGTGAAATATGTTTTGAGGGCATGGGGGCAGTTGAAAAGGGGGTTCGAGGTGTTGGCATTGGGTGAAATGTGTTTTGAGGGCATGGGGGCAGTTGAAAAGGGGGTTTGAGGTGTTGGCATTGTGTGAAATGTGTTTTGAGGGCATGGGGGCAGTTGAAAAGGGGGTTTGAGGTGTTGGCACTGGGTGAAATATGTTTTGAGGGCATGGGGTGAGTTGAAAAGGGGGTTTGAGGTGTTGGCATTGGGTGAAATATGTTTTGAGGGCATGGGGTGAGTTGAAAAGGGGGTTCGAGGTGTTGGCACCGTGTGAAATGTGTTTTGAGGGCATGGGGTGAGTTGAAAAGGGGGTTTGAGGTGTTGGCACTGTGTGAAATGTGTTTTGAGGGCATGGGGTGAGTTGAAAAGGGGGTTGGAGGTGTTGGCACTGGTGGGTGAAATGTGTTTTCAGGACATGGGGGCAGTTGAAACGGGGGTTTGAGGTGTTGGCACTGGGTGAAATGTGTTTTGAGGGCATGGGGGCAGTTGAAAAGGGGGTTTGAGGTGTTGGCACTGGGTGAAATATGTCTCGAGGGCAGGGGGATAGTTGAAAAGGGGGTTTGAGGTGTTGGCACTGTGTGAAATATGTTTTGAGGGCATGGGGGCAGTTGAAAAGGGGGTTTGAGGTGTTGGCACTGTGTGAAATGTGTTTTGAGGGCATGGGGTGAGTTGAAAAGGGGGTTTGAGGTGTTGGCACTGGTGGGTGAAATGTGTTTTTAGGGCATGGGGGCAGTTGAAACGGGGATGAGGTGTTGGCATTGTGTGAAATGTGTTTTGAGGGCATGGGGGCAGTTGAAAAGGGGGTTTGAGGTGTTGGCACTGGGTGAAATATGTTTTGAGGGCATGGGGTCAGTTGAAAAGGGGGTTTGAGGTGTTGGCATTGGGTGAAAGGTGTTTTGAGGGCATGGGGTGAGTTGAAAAGGGGGTTTGAGGTGTTGGCACTGTGTGAAATGTGTTTTGAGGGCATGGGGGCAGTTGAAAAGGGGGTTTGAGGTGTTGGCACTGTGTGAAATGTGGTTTGAGGGCATGGGGTGAGTTGAAAAGGGGGTTTGAGGTGTTGGCACCCTGTGAAATGTGTTTTGAGGGCATGGGGTGAGTTGAAAAGGGGGTTTGAGGCGTTGGCACTGGTGGGTGAAATGTGTTTTCAGGGCATGGGGGCAGTTGAAACGGGGGTTTGAGGTGTTGGCATTGTGTGAAATGTGTTTTGAGGGCATGGGGGCAGTTGAAAACGGGGTTTGAGGTGTTGGCACCGGGTGAAATATGTTTTGAGGGGATGGGGTGACTTGAAAAGGGGGTTGGAGGTGTTGGCATTGGGTGAAATGTGTTTTGAGGGCATGGGGGCAGTTGAAAAGGGGGTTTGAGGTGTTGGCACCGGTTGAATGTGTTTTGAGGGCATGGGGGGAGTTGAAAAGGGGCCGTGAGGTATTGGCACTGTGTGAAATATGTTTTGAGGGCATGGGGGCAGTTGAAAAGGGGGTTTGAGGTGTTGGCATTGGATGACATATGTTTTGAGGGCATGGGGGCAGTTGAAAAGGGGGTTTGAGGTGTTGGCACTGGGTGCAATATGTTTTGAGGGCATGGGGGCAGTTGAAACGGGGGTTTGAGGTGTTTGCACTGTGTAAAATATCTTTTGAGGGCATGGGGGCAGTTGAAAAGGGGGTTTGAGGTGTTGGCATTGGGTGAAATGTGCTTTGAGGGCATGGGGGCAGTTGAAACGGGGGTTTGAGGTGTTGGCACTGGGTGAAATATGTTTTGAGGGCATGGGGGCAGTTGAAAAGGGGGGATGTGGTGTTGGCACTGGTGGGTGAAATGTGTTTTCAGGGCATGGGGGCAGTTGAAACGGGGGTTTGAGGTGTTGGCATTGTGTGAAATGTGTTTTGAGGGCATGGGGGGAGTTGAAAAGGGGGTTTGAGGTGTTGGCACTGGGTGAAATATGTTTTGAGGGCATGGGGGCAGTTGAAAAGGGGGTTTGAGGTGTTGGCACTGGGTGAAATATGTCTCGAGAGCATGGGGGCAGTTGAAACGGGGGTTTGAGGTGTTGGCACTGTGTGAAATATGTTTTCAGGGCATGGGGGCAGTTGAAAAAGGGGTGTGAGGTGTTGGCATTGGGTGAAATGTGTTTTGAGGGCATGGGGGCAGTTGAAAAGGGGGTTGGAGGTGTTGGCATTGGGTGAAATATGTTTTGAGGGCATGGGGTGAGTTGAAAAGGGGGTTTGAGGTGTTGGCACTGTGTGAAATGTGTTTTGAGGGCATGGGGTGAGTTGAAAAGGGCGTTCGAGGTGTTGGCACTGGTGGGTGAAATGTGTTTTCAGGGCATGGGGGCAGTTGAAAAGGGGGTTTGAGGTGTTGGCATTGTGTGAAATATGTTTGGAGGGCATGGGGGCAGTTGAAAAGGGGGTTTGAGGTGTTGGAATTGGCCAAAATATGTTTTGAGGGCACGGGGGCAGTTGAAAAGGGGGTTGGAGGTGTTGGCATTGGGTGAAATGTGTTTTGAGGGCATGGGGGCAGTTGAAAAGGGGCTTTGAGGTGTTTGCACTGGGTGAAATATGTTTGGAGGGCATGGGGGCAGTTGAAAAGGGGGTTTGAGGTGTTGGCACTGGGTGAAATGTGTTTTGAGGGCATGGGGGCAGTTGAAACGGGGGTTTGAGGTGTTGGCACTGGGTGAAATATGTCTCGAGGGCATGGGGGCAGTTGAAAAGGGGGTTTGAGGTGTTGGCACTGTGTGAAATATGTTTTGAGGGCATGGGGGCAGTTGAAAAGGGGGTTTGAGGTGTAGGCATTAGGTGAAATATGTTTTGAGGGCATGGGGTGAGTTGAAAAGGGGGTTTGAGGTGTTGGCACTGGGTGAAATATGTTTTGAGGGCATGGGGGCAGTTGAAAAGGGGGTTTGAGGTGTTGGCACTGGGTGAAATGTGTTTTGAGGGCATGGGGGCAGTTGAAAAGGGGGTGTGAGGTGTTGGCACTGTGTGAAATATGTTTTGAGGGCATGGGCGGAGTTGAAAAGGGGGTGTGAGGTTTTGGCACTGGGTGAAATGTGTGGGGGGAGTTGAAAAGGGGGTTTGAGGTGTTTGCACTGGGTGAAATGTGTTTTGAGGGCATGGGGGCAGTAGAAAAGGGGGTTTGAGGTGTTGGCACCGGGTGAAATGTGTTTCGAGGGCATGGGGTGAGTTGAAAAGGGGGTTTGAGGTGTTGGCACTGGTGGGTTAAATTTGTTTTCAGGGCATGGGGTGAGTTGAAACGGGGGTTTGAGGTGTTGGCACTGGGTGAAATGTGTTTTGAGGGCATGGGGGCGGTTGAAAAGGGGGTTTGAGGTGTTGGCACTGGGTGAAATATGTTTTGAGGGCATGGGGGCAGTTGAAAAGGGGGTTTGAGGTGTTGGCATTGGGTGAAATGTGTTTTGAGGGCATGGGGTGAGTTGAAAAGGGGGTTTGAGGTGTTGGCACTGTGTGAAATATGTTTTGAGGGCATGGGGGGAGTTGAAAAGGGGGTTTGAGGTGTTGGCACTGGGTGAAACATGTTTTGACGGCATGGGGGCAGTTGCAACGGGGGTTTGAGGTGTTGGCACTGTGTGAAATATATTTTGAGGGCATGGGGGCAGGTGAAAAGGGGGTTTGAGGTGTTGGCATTGGGTGAAATGTGCTTTGAGGGCATGGGGGCAGTTGAAAAGGGGGTTTGAGGTGTTGGCACTGGGTGAAATATGTTTTGAGGGCATGGGGGCAGTTGAAAAGGGGGTTTGAGGTGTTGGCATTGGGTGAAATATGTTTTGAGGGCATGGGGGGAGTTGAAAAGGGGGTTTGAGGTGTTGGCACTGGTTGGTGAAATGTGTTTTCAGGGCATGGGGGCAGTTGAAACGGGGGTTTGAGGTGTTGGCATTGTGTGAAATATGTTTTGAGGGCATGGGGGCAGTTGAAAAGGGGGTTTGAGGTGTTGGCACTGGCCGAAATATGTTTTGAGGGCATGGGGGCAGTTGAAAAGGGGGTTTGAGGTGTTGGCATTGGGTTAAATGTGTTTTGCGGGCATGGGGGCAGTTGAAAAGGGGGTTTGAGGTGTTGGCATTGGGCGAAATGTGTTTTGAGGGCATGGGGGCAGTTGAAACGGGGGTTTGAGGTGTTGGCACTGGGTGAAATATGTCTCGAGGGCATGGGCCAGTTGAAAAGGGGGTTTGAGGTGTTGGCACTGGGTGAAATGTGTTTTGAGGGCATGGGGGCAGTTGAAAAGGGGGTTTGAGGTGTTGGCATTGGGTGAAATGTGTTTTGAGGGCATGGGGGTAGTTGAAAAGGGGGTTTGAGGTGTTGGCATTGGGCGAAATGTGTTTTGAGGGCATGGGGGCAGTTGAAACGGGGGTTTGAGGTGTTGGCATTGTGTGAAATATGTTTTGAGGGCATGGGGGCAGTTGAAAAGGGGGTTTGAGGTGTTGGCACTGGGTGAAATATGTTTTGAGGGCATGGGGGCAGTTGAAAAGGGGGTTTGAGGTGTTGGCACTGGGTGAAATATGTTTTGAGGGCATGGGGGCAGTTGAAAAGGGGGTTTGAGGTGTTGGCACTGGGTGAAATATGTTTTGACGGCATGGGGGCAGTTGAAACGGGGGTTTGAGGTGTTTGCACTGGGTAAACTATGTTTGGAGGGCATGGGGTGATTTGAAAAGGGGGTTTGAGGTGTTGGCATTGGGTGAAATATGTTTTGAGGGCATGGGGGCAGTTGAAAAGGGGGTGTGAGGTGTTGGCACTGGGTGAAATATGTCTCGAGGGCATGGGATGAGTTGAAAAGGGGGTTTAAGGTGTTGGCATTGGGTGAAATATGTTTTGAGGGCATGGGGGCAGTAGAAAAGGGGGTTTGAGGTGTTGGCACTTGGTGAAATATGTCTCGAGGGCATGGGGGCAGTTGAAAAGGGGGTTTGAGGTGTTGGCACTGTGTGAAATCTGTTTTGAGGGCAATGGGGTGAGTTGAAAAGGGCGTTGGAGGTGTTGGCATTGGGTGAAATATGTTTTGAGGGCATGGGGTGAGTTGAAAAGGGGGTTTGAGGTGTTGGCATTGGGTGAAATATGTTTTGAGGGCATGGGGGCAGTTGAAAAGGGGGTTTGAGGTGTTGGCACTGGGTAAAATATGTTTTGAGGGCATGGGGTGAGTTGAAAAGGGGGTTTGAGGTGTTGGCGTTGGGTGAAATGTGTTTTGAGGGCATGGGGGCAGTTGAAACGGGGGTTTGAGGTGTTGGCACTGGGTGAAATATGTCTCGAGGGCATGGGGGCAGTTGAAAAGGGGGTTTGAGGTGTTGGCACTGGGTGAAATATGTTTTGACGGCATGGGGGCAGTTGAAACGGGGGTTTGAGGTGTTTGCACTGGGTGAACTATGTTTGGAGGGCATGGGGTGATTTGAAAAGGGGGTTTGAGGTGTTGGCATTGGGTGAAATATGTTTTGAGGGCATGGGGGCAGTTGAAAAGGGGGTTTGAGGTGTTGGCATTGTGTGAAATATGTCTCGAGGGCATGGGGGCAGTTGAAAAGGGGGTGTGAGGTGTTGGCACTGGGTGAAATATGTCTCGAGGGCATGGGGTGAGTTGAAAAGGGGGTTTGAGGTATTGGCACTGTGTGAAATATGTTTTGAGGGCAATGGGGTGAGTTGAAAAGGGCGTTGGAGGTGTTGGCATTGGGTGAAATATGTTTTGAGGGCATGGGGTGAGTTGAAAAGGGGGTTTGAGGTGTTGGCATTGGGTGAAATATGTTTTGAGGGCATGGGGGCAGTTGAAAAGGGGGTTTGAGGTGTTGGCACTGGGTAAAATATGTTTTGAGGGCATGGGGTGAGTTGAAAAGGGGGTTTGAGGTGTTGGCGTTGGGTGAAATGTGTTTTGAGGGCATGGGGGCAGTTGAAAAGGGGGTTTGAGGTGTTGGCACTGGGTGAAATATGTCTCGAGGGCATGGGGGCAGTTGAAACGGGGGTTTGAGGTGTTGGCACTGGGTGAAATATGTTTCGACGGCATGGGGGCAGTTGAAACGGGGGTTTGAGGTGTTTGCACTGGGTGAACTATGTTTGGAGGGCATGGGGTGATTTGAAAAGGGGGTTTGAGGTGTTGGCATTGGGTGAAATATGTTTTGAGGGCATGGGGGCAGTTGAAAAGGGGGTTTGAGGTGTTGGCATTGTGTGAAATATGTCTCGAGGGCATGGGGGCAGTTGAAAAGGGGGTGTGAGGTGTTGGCACTGGGTGAAATATGTCTCGAGGGCATGGGGTGAGTTGAAAAGGGGGTTTGAGGTATTGGCATTGGGTGAAACATGTTTTGAGGGGATGGGGGCAGTAGAAAAGGGGGTTTGAGGTGTTGGCACTGGGTGAAATATGTCTCGACGGCATGGGGGCAGTTGAAACGGGGGTTTGAGGTGTTGGCACTGGGTGAAATATGTCTCGAGGGCATGGGGGCAGTTGAAAAGGGGGTTTGAGGTGTTGGCACTGTGTGAAATATGTTTTGAGGGCAATGGGGTGAGTTGAAAAGGGCGTTGGAGGTGTTGGCATTGGGTGAAATATGTTTTGAGGGCATGGGGTGAGTTGAAAAGGGGGTTTGAGGTGTTGGCATTGGGTGAAATATATTTTGAGGGCATGGGGGCAGTTGAAAAGGGGGTTTGAGGTGTTGGCACTGGGTGAAATATGTTTTGAGGGCATGGGGTGAGTTGAAAAGGGGGTTTGAGGTGTTGGCATTGGGTGAAATGTGTTTTGAGGGCATGGGGGCAGTTGAAACGGGGGTTTGAGGTGTTGGCACTGGGTGAAATATGTTTTGAGGGCATGGGGTGAGTTGAAAAGGGGGTTTGAGGTGTTGGCATTGGGTGAAATGTGTTTTGAGGGCATGGGGGCAGTTGAAACGGGGGTTTGAGGTGTTGGCACTGGGTGAAATATGTCTCGAGGGCATGGGGGCAGTTGAAAAGGGGGTTTGAGGTGTTGGCATTGGGTGAAATATGTTTTGAGGGCATGGGGTGAGTTGAAAAGGGGGTTTGAGGTGTTGGCATTGGGTGAAATATGTTTTGAGGGCATGGGGGCAGTTGAAAAGGGGGTTTGAAGTGTTGGCACTGGGTGAAATATGTTTTGAGGGCATGGGGTGAGTTGAAAAGGGGGTTTGAGGTGTTGGCATTGGGTGAAATATGTTTTGAGGGCATGGGGGCAGTTGAAAAGGGGGTTTGAGGTGTTGGCATGGTGTGAAATATGTCTCGAGGGCATGGGGGCAGTTGAAAAGGGGGTGTGAGGTGTTCACACTGGGTGAAATATGTCTCGAGGGCATGGGGTGAGTTGAAAAGGGGGTTTGAGGTGTTGGCATTGGGTGAAATATGTTTTGAGGGCATGGGGGCAGTAGAAAAGGGGGTTTGAGGTGTTGGCACTGCGTGAAATATGTTTTGAGGGCATGGGGGCAGTTGAAACGGGGGTTTGAGGTGTTGGCACTGGGTGAAATATGTCTCGAGGGCAATGGGGTGAGTTGAAAAGGGGGTTTGAGGTGTTGGCACTGTGTGAAATATGTTTTGAGGGCAATGGGGTGAGTTGAAAAGGGCGTTGGAGGTGTTGGCATTGGGTGAAATATGTTTTGAGGGCATGGGGGCAGTTGAAAAGGGGGTTTGAGGTGTTGGCACTGGGTGAAATATGTTTTGAGGGCATGGGGTGAGTTGAAAAGGGGGTTTGAGGTGTTGGCATTGGGTGAAATGTGTTTTGAGGGCATGGGGGCAGTTGAAACGGGGGTTTGAGGTGTTGGCACTGGGTGAAATATGTCTCGAGGGCATGGGGGCAGTTGAAAAGGGGGTTTGAGGTGTTGGCACTGTGTGAAATATGTTTTGAGGGCATGGGGGCAGTTGAAAAGGGGGTTTGAGGTGTTGGCACTGGGTGAAATATGTTTTGAGGGCATGGGGGCAGTTGAAAAGGGGGTTTGAGGTGTTGGCACTGGGTGAAATATGTTTTGACGGCATGGGGGCAGTTGAAACGGGGGTTTGAGGTGTTTGCACTGGGTGAACTATGTTTGGAGGGCATGGGGTGATTTGAAAAGGGGGTTTGAGGTGTTGGCATTGGGTGAAATATGTTTTGAGGGCATGGGGGCAGTTGAAAAGGGGGTTTGAGGTGTTGGCATTGTGTGAAATATGTCTCGAGGGCATGGGGGCAGTTGAAAAGGGGGTGTGAGGTGTTGGCACTGGGTGAAATATGTTTTGAGGGCATGGTGTGAGTTGAAAAGGGGGTTTGAGGTGTTGGCATTGGGTGAAATATGTTTTGAGGGCATGGGGGCAGTAGAAAAGGCGGTTTGAGGTGTTGGCACTGGGTGAAATATGTCTCGAGGGCATGGGTGCAGTTGAAACGGGGGTTTGAGGTGTTGGCACTGGGTGAAATATGTCTCCAGGGCATGGGGGCAGTTGAAAAGGGGGTTTGAGGTGTTGGCACTGTGTGAAATATGTTTTGAGGGCAATGGGGTGAGTTGAAAAGGGCGTTGGAGGTGTTGGCATTGGGTGAAATATGTTTTGAGGGCATGGGGTGAGTTGAAAAGGGGGTTTGAGGTGTTGGCATTGGGTGAAATATGTTTTGAGGGCATGGGGGCAGTTGAAAAGGGGGTTTGAGGTGTTGGCACTGGGTGAAATATGTTTTGAGGGCATGGGGTGAGTTGAAAAGGGGGTTTGAGGTGTTGGCATTGTGTGAAATGTGTTTTGAGGGCATGGGGGCAGTTGAAACGGGGGTTTGAGGTGTTGGCACTGGGTGAAATGTGTTTTGAGGGCATGGGGGCAGTTGAAAAGGGGGTTGGAGGTGTTGGCATTGGGTGAAATATGTTTTGAGGGCATGGGGGCAGTTGAAAAGGGGGTTGGAGGTGTTGGCACTGGGTGAAATATGTTTTGAGGGCATGGGGGCAGTTGAAAAGGGGGTTTGAGGTGTTGGCACTGGGTGAAATATGTTTTGAGGGCATGGGGGCAGTTGAAACGGGGGTTTGAGGTGTTTGCACTGGGTGAACTATGTTTGGAGGGCATGGGGTGATTTGAAAAGGGGGTTTGAGGTGTTGGCATTGGGTGAAATATGTTTTGAGGGCATGGGGGCAGTTGAAACGGGGGTTTGAGGTGTTGGCATTGTGTGAAATATGTCTCGAGGGCATGGGGGCAGTTGAAAAGGGGGTGTGAGGTGTTGGCACTGGGTGAAATATGTCTCGAGGGCATGGGGGCAGTTGAAAAGGGGGTTTGAGGTGTTGGCACTGGGTGAAATATGTCTCGAGGGCATGGGGGCAGTTGAAACGGGGGTTTGAGGTGTTGGCACTGGGTGAAATATGTCTCGAGGGCATGGGGGGAGTTGAAAAGGGGGTTTGAGCTGTTGGCATTGGGTGAAATATGTTTTGAGGGCATGGGGGCAGTTGAAAAGGGGGTTTGAGGTGTTGGCACTGGGTGAAATATGTTTTGAGGGCATGGGGTGAGTTGAAAAGGGGGTTTGAGGTGTTGGCATTGGGTGAAATGTGTTTTGAGGGCATGGGGGCAGTAGAAAAGGGGGTTTGAGGTGTTGGCACTGGGTGAAATATGTCTCGAGGGCATGGGGGCAGTTGAAACGGGGGTCTGAGGTGTTGGCACTGGGTGAAATATGTCTCGAGGGCATGGGGGCAGTTGAAACGGGGGTTTGAGGTGTTGGCACTGGGTGAAATATGTTTTGACGGCATGGGGGCAGTTGAAAAGGGGGTTTGAGGTGTTTGCACTGGGTGAACTATGTTTGGAGGGCATGGGGTGATTTGAAAAGGGGGTTTGAGGTGTTGGCATTGGGTGAAATATGTTTTGAGGGCATGGGGGCAGTTGAAACGGGGGTTTGAGGTGTTGGCATTGTGTGAAATATGTCTCGAGGGCATGGGGGCAGTTGAAAAGGGGGTGTGAGGTGTTGGCACTGGGTGAAATATGTCTCGAGGGCATGGGGTGAGTTGAAAAGGGGGTTTGAGGTGTTGGCATTGGGTGAAATATGTCTCGAGGGCATGGGGGCAGTTGAAAAGGGGGTTTGAGGTGTTGGCACTGGGTGAAATATGTTTTGAGGGCATGGGGGCAGTAGAAAAGGGGGTTTGAGGTGTTGGCATTGGGTGAAATATGTCTCGAGGGCATGGGGGCAGTTGAAAAGGGGGTTTGAGGTGTTGGCACTGGGTGAAATATGTCTCGAGGGCATGGGGGGAGTTGAAACGGGGCTTTGAGGTGTTGGCACTGGGTGAAATATGTCTCGAGGGCATGGGGGCAGTTGAAAAGGGGGTTTGAGGTGTTGGCACTGTGTGAAATATGTTTTGAGGGCAATGGGGTGAGTTGAAAAGGGGTTTGGAGGTGTTGGCATTGGGTGAAATATGTTTTGAGGGCATGGGGTGAGTTGAAAAGGGGGTTTGAGGTGTTGGCATTGGGTGAAATATGTTTTGAGGGCATGGGGGCAGTTGAAAAGGGGGTTTGAGGTGTTGGCACTGGGTGAAATATGTTTTGAGGGCATGGGGTGAGTTGAAAAGGGGGTTTGAGGTGTTGGCATTGGGTGAAATGTGTTTTGAGGGCATGGGGGCAGTAGAAAAGGGGGTTTGAGGTTTTGGCACTGGGTGAAATATGTCTCGAGGGCATGGGGGCAGTTGAAAAGGGGGTTTGAGGTGTTGGCATTGTGTGAAATGTGTTTTGAGGGCATGGGGGCAGTTGAAACGGGGGTTTGAGGTGTTGGCACTGGGTGAAATGTGTTTTGAGGGCATGGGGGCAGTTGAAACGGGGGTTTGAGGTGTTGGCACTGGGTGAAATATGTCTCGAGGGCATGGGGGCAGCTGAAAAGGGGGTTTGAGGTGTTGGCACTGGGTGAAATATGTTTTGAGGGCATGGGGGGAGTTGAAAAGGGGGTTTGAGGTGTTGGCACTGGGTGAAATATGTTTTGAGGGCATGGGGGCAGTTGAAAAGGGGGTTTGAGGTGTTTGCACTCGGTAAGCTATGTTTGGAGGGCATGGGGTGATTTGAAAAGGGGGTTTGAGGTGTTGGCATTGGGTGAAATATGTTTTGAGGGCATGGGGGCAGTTGAAAAGGGGGTGTGAGGTGTTGGCACTGGGTGAAATATGTCTCGAGGGCATGGGATGAGTTGAAAAGGGGCTTTAAGGTGTTGGCATTGGGTGAAATATGTTTTGAGGGCATGGGGGCAGTAGAAAAGGGGGTTTGAGGTGTTGGCACTTGGTGAAATATGTTTTGAGGGCATGGGGGCAGTTGAAAAGGGGGTTTGAGGTGTTGGCACTGTGTGAAATCTGTTTTGAGGGCAATGGGGTGAGTTGAAAAGGGCGTTGGAGGTTTTGGCATTGGGTGAAATATGTTTTGAGGGCATGGGGTGAGTTGAAAAGGGGGTTTGAGGTGTTGGCATTGGGTGAAATATGTTTTGAGGGCATGGGGGCAGTTGAAAAGGGGGTTTGAGGTGTTGGCACTGGGTAAAATATGTTTTGAGGGCATGGGGTGAGTTGAAAAGGGGGTTTGAGGTGTTGGCGTTGGGTGAAATGTGTTTTGAGGGCATGGGGGCAGTTGAAACGGGGGTTTGAGGTGTTGGCACTGGGTGAAATATGTCACCAGGGCATGGGGGCAGTTGAAAAGGGGGTTTGAGGTGTTGGCATTGGGTGAAATATGTTTTGAGGGCATGGGGGCAGTTGAAAAGGGGGTTTGAGGTGTTGGCATTGGGTGAAATATGTTTTGAGGGCATGGGGGGAGTTGAAAAGGGGGTTTGAGGTGTTGGCACTGGGTGAAATATGTTTTGACGGCATGGGGGCAGTTGAAACGGGGGTTTGAGGTGTTTGCACTGGGTGAACTATGTTTGGAGGGCATGGGGTGATTTGAAAAGGGGGTTTGAGGTGTTGGCATTGGGTGAAGTATGTTTTGAGGGCATGGGGGCAGTTGAAAAGGGGGTTTGAGGTGTTGGCATTGTGTGAAATATGTCTCGAGGGCATGGGGGCAGTTGAAAAGGGGGTTTGAGGTATTGGCATTGGGTGAAATATGTTTTGAGGGGATGGGGGCAGTAGAAAAGGGGGTTTGAGGTGTTGGCACTGGGTGAAATATGTCTCGAGGGCATGGGGGCAGTTGAAACGGGGGTTTGAGGTGTTGGCACTGGGTGAAATATGTCTCGAGGGCATGGGGGCAGTTGAAAAGGGGGTCTGAGGTGTTGGCACTGTGTGAAATATGTTTTGAGGGCAATGGGGTGAGTTGAAAAGGGCGTTGGAGGTGTTGGCATTGGGTGAAATATGTTTTGAGGGCATGGGGTGAGTTGAAAAGGGGGTTTGAGGTGTTGGCATTGGGTGAAATATATTTTGAGGGCATGGGGGCAGTTGAAAAGGGGGTTTGAGGTGTTGGCACTGGGTGAAATATGTTTTGAGGGCATGGGGTGAGTTGAAAAGGGGGTTTGAGGTGTTGGCATTGGGTGAAATGTGTTTTGAGGGCATGGGGGCAGTTGAAACGGGGGTTTGAGGTGTTGGCACTGGGTGAAATATGTCTCGAGGGCATGGGGGCAGTTGAAAAGGGGGTTTGAGGTGTTGGCACTGGGTGAAATATGTTTGGAGGGCATGGGGGCAGTTGAAAAGGGGGTTGGAGGTGTTGGCATTGGGTGAAATATGTTTTGAGGGCATGGGGGCAGTTGAAAAGGGGGTTTGAGGTGTTGGCATTGGGTGAAATATGTTTTGAGGGCATGGGGGCAGTTGAAAAGGGGGTTGGAGGTGTTGGCACTGGTTGAAATATGTTTTGAGGGCATGGGGGCAGTTGAAAAGGGGGTTTGAGGTGTTGGCACTGGGTGAAATATGTTTTGACGGCATGGGGGCAGTTGAAACGGGGGTTTGAGGTGTTTGCACTGGGTGAACTCTTTTTGGAGGGCATGGGGTGATTTGAAAAGGGGGTTTGAGGTGTTGGCATTGGGTGAAATATGTTTTGAGGGCATGGGGGCAGTTGAAACGGGGGTTTGAGGTGTTGGCATTGTGTGAAATATGTCTCGAGGGCATGGGGGCAGTTGAAAAGGGGGTGTGAGGTGTTGGCACTGGGTGAAATATGTCTCGAGGGCATGGGGTGAGTTGAAAAGGGGGTTTGAGGTGTTGGCATTGGGTGAAATATGTTTTGAGGGCATGGGGGCAGTAGAAAAGGGGGTTTGAGGTGTTGGCACTGGGTGAAATATGTTTTGAGGGCATGGGGGCAGTTGAAACGGGGGTTTGAGGTGTTGGCACTGGGTGAAATATGTCTCGAGGGCATGGGGGCAGTTGAAAAGGGGGTTTGAGGTGTTGGCACTGTGTGAAATATGTTTTGAGGGCAATGGGGTGAGTTGAAAAGGGCGTTGGAGGTGTTGGCATTGGGTGAAATATGTTTTGAGGGCATGGGGGCAGTTGAAAAGGGGGTTTGAGGTGTTGGCACTGGGTGAAATATGTTTTGAGGGCATGGGCTGAGTTGAAAAGGGGGTTTGAGGTGTTGGCATTGGGTGAAATGTGTTTTGAGGGCATGGGGGCAGCTGAAACGGGGGTTTGAGGTGTTGGCACTGCGTGAAATATGTCTCAAGGGCATGGGGGCAGTTGAAAAGGGGGTTTGAGGTGTTGGCACTGTGTGAAATATGTTTTGAGGGCATGGGGGCAGTTGAAAAGGGGGTTTGAGGTGTTGGCACTGGGTGAAATATGTTTTGAGGGCATGGGGGCAGTTGAAAAGGGGGTTTGAGGTGTTGGCACTGGGTGAAATATGTTTTGACGGCATGGGGGCAGTTGAAACGGGGGTTTGAGGTGTTTGCACTGGGTGAACTATGTTTGGAGGGCATGGGGTGATTTGAAAAGGGGGTTTGAGGTGTTGGCATTGGGTGAAATATGTCTCGAGGGCATGGGGGCAGTTGAAAAGGGGGTGTGAGGTGTTGGCACTGGGTGAAATATGTCTCGAGGGCATGGGGTGAGTTGAAAAGGGGGTTTGAGGTGTTGGCATTGGGTGAAATATGTTTTGAGGGCATGGGGGCAGTAGAAAAGGGGGTTTGAGGTGTTGGCACTGGGTGAAATATGTCTTGAGGGCATGGGGGCAGTTGAAACGGGGGTTTGAGGTGTTGGCACTGGGTGAAATGTGTTTTGAGGGCATGGGGGCAGTTGAAAAGGGGGTTTGAGGTGTTGGCACTGTGTGAAATATGTTTTGAGGGCAATGGGGTGAGTTGAAAAGGGCGTTGGAGGTGTTGGCATTGGGTGAAATATGTTTTGAGGGCATGGGGGCAGTTGAAAAGGGGGTTTGAGGTGTTGGCACTGGGTGAAATATGTTTTGAGGGCATGGGGTGAGTTGAAAAGGGGGTTTGAGGTGTTGGCATTGGGTGAAATATGTTTTGAGGGCATGGGGGTAGTTGAAACGGGGGTTTGAGGTGTTGGCACTGGGTGAAATATGTCTCGAGGGCATGGGGGCAGTTGAAAAGGGGGTTTGAGGTGTTGGCACTGTGTGAAATATGTTTTGAGGGCATGGGGGCAGTTGAAAAGGGGGTTTGAGGTGTTGGCACTGGGTGAAATATGTTTTGAGGGCATGGGGGCAGTTGAAAAGGGGGTTTGAGGTGTTGGCACTGGGTGAAATATGTTTTGACGGCATGGGGGCAGTTGAAACGGGGGTTTGAGGTGTTTGCACTGGGTGAACTATGTTTGGAGGGCATGGGGTGATTTGAAAAGGGGGTTTGAGGTGTTGGCATTGGGTGAAATATGTTTTGAGGGCATGGGGGCAGTTGAAAAGGGGGTTTGAGGTGTTGGCATTGTGTCAAATATGTCTCGAGGGCATGGGGGCAGTTGAAAAGGGGGTGTGAGGTGTTGGCACTGGGTGAAATATGTCTCGAGGGCATGGGGTGAGTTGAAAAGGGGGTTTGAGGTGTTGGCATTGGGTGAAATATGTTTTGAGGGCATGGGGGCAGTAGAAAAGGGGGTTTGAGGTGTTGGCACTGGGTGAAATATGTCTCGAGCGCATGGGGGCAGTTGAAACGGGGGTTTGAGGTGTTGGCACTGGGTGAAATATGTCTCGAGGGCATGGGGGCAGTTGAAAAGGGGGTTTGAGGTGTTGGCACTGTGTGAAATATGTTTTGAGGGCAATGGGGTGAGTTGAAAAGGGCGTTGGAGGTGTTGGCATTGGGTGAAATATGTTTTGAGGGCATGGGGTGAGTTGAAAAGGGGGTTTGAGGTGTTGGCATTGGGTGAAATATGTTTTGAGGGCATGGGGGCAGTTGAAAAGGGGGTTTGAGGTGTTGGCACTGGGTGAAATATGTTTTGAGGGCATGGGGTGAGTTGAAAAGGGGGTTTGAGGTGTTGGCATTGGGTGAAATATGTTTTGAGGGCATGGGGGCAGTTGAAACGGGGGTTTGAGGTGTTGGCATTGGGTGAAATATGTTTTGAGGGCATGGGGGCAGTAGAAAAGGGGGTTTGAGGTGTTGGCACTGGGTGAAATATGTCTTGAGGGCATGGGGGCAGTTGAAACGGGGGTTTGAGGTGTTGGCACTGGGTGAAATATGTCTCGAGGGCATGGGGGCAGTTGAAAAGGGGGTTTGAGGTGTTGGCACTGTGTGAAATATGTTTTGAGGGCAATGGGGTGAGTTGAAAAGGGCGTTGGAGGTGTTGGCATTGGGTGAAATATGTTTTGAGGGCATGGGGGCAGTTGAAAAGGGGGTTTGAGGTGTTGGCACTGGGTGAAATATGTTTTGAGGGCATGGGGTGAGTTGAAAAGGGGGTTTGAGGTGTTGGCATTGGGTGAAATGTGTTTTGAGGGCATGGGGGCAGTTGAAACGGGGGTTTGAGGTGTTGGCACTGGGTGAAATATGTCTCGAGGGCATGGGGGCAGTTGAAAAGGGGGTTTGAGGTGTTGGCACTGTGTGAAATATGTTTTGAGGGCATGGGGGCAGTTGAAACGGGGGTTTGAGGTGTTGGCACTGGGTGAAATATGTTTTGAGGGCATGGGGGCAGTTGAAAAGGGGGTTTGAGGTGTTGGCACTGGGTGAAATATGTTTTGAGGGCATGGGGGCAGTAGAAAAGGGGGTTTGAGGTGTTGGCACTGGGTGAAATATGTCTCGAGCGCATGGGGGCAGTTGAAACGGGGGTTTGAGGTGTTGGCACTGGGTGAAATATGTCTCGAGGGCATGGGGGCAGTTGAAAAGGGGGTTTGAGGTGTTGGCACTGTGTGAAATATGTTTTGAGGGCAATGGGGTGAGTTGAAAAGGGCGTTGGAGGTGTTGGCATTGGGTGAAATATGTTTTGAGGGCATGGGGGCAGTTGAAAAGGGGGTTTGAGGTGTTGGCACTGGGTGAAATATGTTTTGAGGGCATGGGGTGAGTTGAAAAGGGGGTTTGAGGTGTTGGCATTGGGTGAAATATGTTTTGAGGGCATGGGGGCAGTTGAAACGGGGGTTTGAGGTGTTGGCATTGGGTGAAATATGTTTTGAGGGCATGGGGGCAGTAGAAAAGGGGGTTTGAGGTGTTGGCACTGGGTGAAATATGTCTTGAGGGCATGGGGGCAGTTGAAACGGGGGTTTGAGGTGTTGGCACTGGGTGAAATATGTCTCGAGGGCATGGGGGCAGTTGAAAAGGGGGTTTGAGGTGTTGGCACTGTGTGAAATATGTTTTGAGGGCAATGGGGTGAGTTGAAAAGGGCGTTGGAGGTGTTGGCATTGGGTGAAATATGTTTTGAGGGCATGGGGGCAGTTGAAAAGGGGGTTTGAGGTGTTGGCACTGGGTGAAATATGTTTTGAGGGCATGGGGGCAGTTGAAAAGGGGGTTTGAGGTGTTGGCACTGGGTGAAATATGTTTTGACGGCATGGGGGCAGTTGAAAAGGGGGTTTGAGGTGTTTGCACTGGGTGAACTATGTTTGGAGGGCATGGGCCGATTTGAAAAGGGGGTTTGAGGTGTTGGCATTGGGTGAAATATGTTTTGAGGGCATGGGGGCAGTTGAAAAGGGGGTTTGAGGTGTTGGCATTGTGTGAAATATGTCTCGAGGGCATGGGGGCAGTTGAAAAGGGGGTGTGAGGTGTTGGCACTGGGTGAAATATGTTTTGAGGGCATGGGGTGAGTTGAAAAGGGGGTTTGAGGTGTTGGCATTGGGTGAAATATGTTTTGAGGGCATGGGGGCAGTAGAAAAGGCGGTTTGAGGTGTTGGCACTGGGTGAAATATGTCTCGAGGGCATGGGGGCAGTTGAAAAGGGGGTTTGAGGTGTTGGCACTGGGTGAAATATGTCTCGAGGGCATGGGGGCAGTTGAAAAGGGGGTTTGAGGTGTTGGCACTGTGTGAAATATGTTTTGAGGGCAATGGGGTGAGTTGAAAAGGGCGTTGGAGGTGTTGGCATTGGGTGACTTATGTTTGGAGGGCATGGGGTGATTTGAAAAGGGGGTTTGAGGTGTTGGCATTGGGTGAAATATGTTTTGAGGGCATGGGGGCAGTTGAAAAGGGGGTTTGAGGTGTTGGCATTGTGTGAAATATGTCTCGAGGGCATGGGGGCAGTTGAAAAGGGGGTGTGAGGTGTTGGCACTGGGTGAAATATGTTTTGAGGGCATGGGGTGAGTTGAAAAGGGGGTTTGAGGTGTTGGCATTGGGTGAAATATGTTTTGAGGGCATGGGGTGAGTTGAAAAGGGGGTTTGAGGTGTTTGCACTGGGTGACTTATGTTTGGAGGGCATGGGGTGATTTGAAAAGGGGGTTTGAGGTGTTGGCATTGGGTGAAATATGTTTTGAGGGCATGGGGGCAGTTGAAAAGGGGGTTTGAGGTGTTGGCATTGTGTGAAATATGTCTCGAGGGCATGGGGGCAGTTGAAAAGGGGGTGTGAGGTGTTGGCACTGGGTGAAATATGTTTTGAGGGCATGGGGTGAGTTGAAAAGGGGGTTTGAGGTGTTGGCATTGGGTGAAATATGTTTTGAGGGCATGGGGGCAGTAGAAAAGGCGGTTTGAGGTGTTGGCACTGGGTGAAATATGTCTCGAGGGCATGGGGGCAGTTGAAAAGGGGGTTTGAGGTGTTGGCACTGGGTGAAATATGTCTCGAGGGCATGGGGGCAGTTGAAAAGGGGGTTTGAGGTGTTGGCACTGTGTGAAATATGTTTTGAGGGCAATGGGGTGAGTTGAAAAGGGCGTTGGAGGTGTTGGCATTGGGTGAAATATGTTTTGAGGGCATGGGGTGAGTTGAAAAGGGGGTTTGAGGTGTTGGCATTGGGTGGAATATGTTTTGAGGGCATGGGGGCAGTTGAAAAGGGGGTTTGAGGTGTTGGCACTGGGTGAAATATGTTTTGAGGGCATGGGGTGAGTTGAAAAGGGGGTTTGAGGTGTTGGCATTGTGTGAAATGTGTTTTGAGGGCATGGGGGCAGTTGAAACAGGGGTTTGAGGTGTTGGCACTGGGTGAAATGTGTTTTGAGGGCATGGGGGCAGTTGAAAAGGGGGTTTGAGGTGTTGGCATTGGGTGAAATATGTTTTGAGGGCATGGGGGCAGTTGAAAAGGGGGTTTGAGGTGTTGGCATTGGGTGAAATATGTTTTGAGGGCATGGGGGCAGTTGAAAAGGGGGTTGGAGGTGTTGTCACTGGGTGAAATATGTTTTGAGGGCATGGGGGCAGTTGAAAAGGGGGTTTGAGGTGTTGGCACTGGGTGAAATATGTTTTGACGGCATGGGGGCAGTTGAAACGGGGGTTTGAGGTGTTTGCACTGGGTGAACTATGTTTGGAGGGCATGGGGTGATTTGAAAAGGGGGTTTGAGGTGTTGGCATTGGGTGAAATATGTTTTGAGGGCATGGGGGCAGTTGAAACGGGGGTTTGAGGTGTTGGCATTGTTTGAAATATGTCTCGAGGGCATGGGGGCAGTTGAAAAGGGGGTGTGAGGTGTTGGCACTGGGTGAAATATGTCTCGAGGGCATGGGGGCAGTTGAAAAGGGGGTTTGAGGTGTTGGCACTGGGTGAAATATGTCTCGAGGGCATGGGGGGAGTTGAAAAGGGGGTTTGAGGTGTTGGCATTGGGTGAAATATGTTTTGAGGGCATGGGGGCAGTTGAAAAGGGGGTTTGAGGTGTTGGCACTGGGTGAAATATGTTTTGAGGGCATGGGGTGAGTTGAAAAGGGGGTTTGAGGTGTTGGCATTGGGTGAAATGTGTTTTGAGGGCATGGGGGCAGTAGAAAAGGGGGTTTCAGGTGTTGGCATTGGGTGAAATATGTCTCGAGGGCATGGGGGCAGTTGAAACGGGGGTCTGAGGTGTTGGCACTGGGTGAAATATGTCTCGAGGGCATGGGGGCAGTTGAAAAGGGGGTTTGAGGTATTGGCACTGGGTGAAATATGTTTTGACGGCATGGGGGCAGTTGAAAAGGGGGTTTGAGGTGTTTGCACTGGGTGAACTATGTTTGGAGGGCATGGGGTGATTTGAAAAGGGGGTTTGAGGTGTTGGCATTGGGTGAAATATGTTTTGAGGGCATGGGGGCAGTTGAAACGGGGGTTTGAGGTGTTGGCATTGTGTGAAATATGTCTCGAGGGCATGGGGGCAGTTGAAAAGGGGGTGTGAGGTGTTGGCACTGGGTGAAATATGTCTCGAGGGCATGGGGTGAGTTGAAAAGGGGGTTTGAGGTGTTGGCATTGGGTGAAATATGTCTCGAGGGCATGGGGGCAGTTGAAAAGGGGGTTTGAGGTGTTGGCACTGGGTGAAATATGTCTCGAGGGCATGGGGGCAGTTGAAACGGGGCTTTGAGGTGTTGGCACTAGGTGAAATATGTCTCGAGGGCATGGGGGCAGTTGAAAAGGGGGTTTGAGGTGTTGGCACTGTGTGAAATATGTTTTGAGGGCAATGGCGTGAGTTGAAAAGGGCGTTGGAGGTGTTGGCATTGGGTGAAATATGTTTTGAGGGCATGGGGTGAGTTGAAAAGGCGGTTTGAGGTGTTGGCACTGGGTGAAATATGTCTCGAGGGCATGGGGGCAGTTGAAACGGGGGTTTGAGGTGTTGGCACTGGGTGAAATATGTCTCGAGGGCATGGGGGCAGTTGAAAAGGGGGTTTGAGGTGTTGGCACTGTGTGAAATATGTTTTGAGGGCAATGGGGTGAGTTGAAAAGGGCGTTGGAGGTGTTGGCATTGGGTGAAATATGTTTTGAGGGCATGGGGTGAGTTGAAAAGGGGGTTTGAGGTGTTGGCATTGGGTGAAATATGTTTTGAGGGCATGGGGGCAGTTGAAAAGGGGGTTTGAGGTGTTGGCACTGGGTGAAATATGTTTTGAGGGCATGGGGTGAGTTGAAAAGGGGGTTTGAGGTGTTGGCATTGTGTGAAATGTGTTTTGAGGGCATGGGGGCAGTTGAAACGGGGGTTTGAGGTGTTGGCACTGGGTGAAATGTGTTTTGAGGGCATGGGGGCAGTTGAAAAGGGGGTTTGAGGTGTTGGCATTGGGTGAAATATGTTTTGAGGGCATGGGGGCAGTTGAAAAGGGGGTTTGAGGTGTTGGCATTGGGTGAAATATGTTTTGAGGGCATGGGGGCAGTTGAAAAGGGGGTTGGAGGTGTTGGCACTGGGTGAAATATGTTTTGAGGGCATGGGGGCAGTTGAAAAGGGGGTTTGAGGTGTTGGCACTGGGTGAAATATGTTTTGACGGCATGGGGGCAGTTGAAACGGGGGTTTGAGGTGTTTGCACTGGGTGAACTATGTTTGGAGGGCATGGGGTGATTTGAAAAGGGGGTTTGAGGTGTTGGCATTGGGTGAAATATGTTTTGAGGGCATGGGGGCAGTTGAAACGGGGGTTTGAGGTGTTGGCATTGTGTGAAATATGTCTCGAGGGCATGGGGGCAGTTGAAAAGGGGGTGTGAGGTGTTGGCACTGGGTGAAATATGTTTTGAGGGCATGGGGGCAGTTGAAAAGGGGGTTTGAGGTGTTGGCATTGGGTGAAATATGTTTTGAGGGCATGGGGGCAGTTGAAAAGGGGGTTTGAGGTGTTGGCACTGGGTGAAATATGTTTTGAGGGCATGGGGCGAGTTGAAAAGGGGGTTTGAGGTGTTGGCATTGGGTGAAATGTGTTTTGAGGGCATGGGGGCAGTAGAAAAGGGGGTTTGAGGTGTTGGCACTGGGTGAAATATGTCTCGAGGGCATGGGGGCAGTTGAAACGGGGGTCTGAGGTGTTGGCACTGGGTGAAATATGTCTCGAGGGCATGGGGGCAATTGAAAAGGGGGTTTGAGGTGTTGGCACTGGGTGAAATATGTTTTGACGGCATGGGGGCAGTTGAAAAGGGGGTTTGAGGTGTTTGCACTGGGTGAACTATGTTTGGAGGGCATGGGGTGATTTGAAAAGGGGGTTTGAGGTGTTGGCATTGGGTGAAATATGTTTTGAGGGCATGGGGGCAGTTGAAACGGGGGTTTGAGGTGTTGGCATTGTGTGAAATATGTCTCGAGGGCATGGGGGCAGTTGAAAAGGGGGTGTGAGGTGTTGGCACTGGGTGAAATATGTCTCGAGGGCATGGGGTGAGTTGAAAAGGGGGTTTGAGGTGTTGGCATTGGGTGAAATGTGTTTTGAGGGCATGGGGGCAGTTGAAACGGGGGTTTGAGGTGTTGGCACTGGGTGAAATATGTCTCGAGGGCATGGGGGCAGTTGAAAAGGGGGTTTGAGGTGTTGGCACTGTGTGAAATATGTTTTGAGGGCATGGGGGCAGTTGAAAAGGGGGTTTGAGGTGTTGGCACTGGGTGAAATATGTTTTGAGGGCATGGGGGCAGGTGAAAAGGGGGTTTGAGGTGTTGGCACTGTGTGAAATGTGTTCTGAGGGCATGGGGGCAGTTGAAAAGGGGGTTTGAGGTGTTGGCATTGGGTGAAATATGTTTTGAGGGCATGGGGGCAGTTGAAACGGGGGTTTGAGGTGTTGGCATTGTGTGAAATATGTCTCGAGGGCATGGGGGCAGTTGAAAAGGGGGTGTGAGGTGTTGGCACTGGGTGAAATATGTCTCGAGGGCATGGGGTGAGTTGAAAAGGGGGTTTGAGGTGTTGGCATTGTGTGAAATCTGTTTTGAGGGCTTGGGGGCAGTAGAAAAGGGGGTTTGAGGTGTTTGCACTGGGTGAAATATGTCTCGAGGGCATGGGGGCAGTTGAAACGGGGGTTTGAGGTGTTGGCACTGGGTGAAATATGTCTCGAGGGCATGGGGGCAGTTGAAAAGGGGGTTTGAGGTGTTGGCACTGTGTGAAATATGTTTTGAGGGCAATGGGGTGAGTTGAAAAGGGCGTTCGAGGTGTTGGCATTGGGTGAAATATGTTTTGAGGGCATGGGGTGAGTTGAAAAGGGGGTTTGAGGTGTTGGCATTGGGTGAAATATGTTTTGAGGGCATGGGGGCAGTTGAAACGGGGGTTTGAGGTGTTGGCACTGGGTGAAATATGTTTTGAGGGCATGGGGTGAGTTGAAAAGGGGGTTTGAGGTGTTGGCATTGGGTGAAATGTGTTTTGAGGGCATGGGGGCAGTTGAAACGGGGGTTTGAGGTGTTGGCACTGGGTGAAATATGTCTCGAGGGCATGGGGGCAGTTGAAAAGGGGGTTTGAGGTGTTGGCACTGTGTGAAATATGTTTTGAGGGCATGGGGGCAGTTGAAAAGGGGGTTGGAGGTGTTGGCATTGGGTGATATATGTTTTGAGGGCATGGGGGCAGTTGAAAAGGGGGTTTGAGGTGTTGGCACTGGGTGAAATATGTTTTGAGGGCATGGGGGCAGTTGAAAAGGGGGTTGGAGGTGTTGGCACTGGGTGATATATGTTTTGAGGGCATGGGGGCAGTTGAAAAGGGGGTTGGAGGTGTTGGCACTGGGTGAAATATGTTTTGAGGGCATGGGGGCAGTTGAAACAGGGGTTTGAGGTGTTGGCATTGGGTGAAATATGTTTTGAGGGCATGGGGTGAGTTGAAAAGGGGGTTTGAGGTGTTGGCACTGGTTGAAATGTGTTTTGAGGGCATGGGGGCAGTTGAAACGGGGGTTTGAGGTGTTGGCACTGGGTGAAATATGTCTCGAGGGCATGGGGGCAGTTGAAAAGGGTGTTGGAGGTGTTGGCATCGTGTGAAATATGTTTTGAGGGCATGGGGGCAGTTGAAAAGGGGGTTGGAGGTGTTGGCATTGGGTGAAATATGTTTTGAGGGCATGGGGGCAGTTGAAAAGGGGGTTTGAGGTGTTGGCACTGGGTGAAATATGTTTTGAGGGCATGGGGGCAGTTGAAAAGGGGGTTTGAGGTGTTGGCATTGGGTGAAATATGTTTTGAGGGCATGGGGGCAGTTGAAAAGGGGGTTTGAGGTGTTGGCACTGGGTGAAATATGTTTTGAGGGCATGGGGTGAGTTGAAAAGGGGGTTTGAGGTGTTGGCATTGGGTGAAATATGCTTTGAGGGCATGGGGGCAGTTGAAAAGGGGGTTTGAGGTGTTGGCATTGGCTGAAATATGTCTCGAGGGCATGGGGGCAGTTGAAAAGGGGGTTTGAGGTGTTGGCA
This sequence comes from Eutreptiella sp. 'Long Island Sound 2002', assembly GCA_964036045.1. Taxonomy (NCBI): domain Eukaryota; phylum Euglenozoa; class Euglenophyceae; order Eutreptiales; family Eutreptiaceae; genus Eutreptiella; species Eutreptiella sp. 'Long Island Sound 2002'. Next base: position 79,841,470 of record OZ038381.1, on the reverse strand, counting down.
TTGTGTGAAATATGTTTTGAGGGCATGGGGGCAGTTGAAAAGGGGCTTTGAGGTGTTGGCATTGGGTGAAATATGTTTTGAGGGCATGGGGGCAGTTGAAAAGGGGGTTGGAGGTGTTGGCACTGGGTGAAATATGTTTTGAGGGCATGGGGGCAGTTGAAAAGGGGGTTTGAGGTGTTGGCACTGGGTGAAATATGTTTGGAGGGCATGGGGTGAGTTGAAAAGGGGGTTTGAGGTGTTGGCATTGGGTGAAATGTGTTTTGAGGGCATGGGGGCAGTTGAAACGGGGGTTTGAGGTGTTGGCATTGAGTGAAATATGTCTCGAGGGCATGGGGGCAGTTGAAAAGGGGGTTTGAGGTGTTGGCATTGTGTGAAATCTGTTTTGAGGGCTTGGGGGCAGTTGAAAAGGGGGTTTGAGGTGTTGGCATTGGGTGAAATATGTTTTGAGGGCATGGGGGCAGTTGAAAAGGGGGTTTGAGGTGTTGGCACTGGGTGAAATATGTTTTGAGGGCATGGGGGCAGTTGAAAAGGGGGTTGGAGGTGTTGGCACTGGGTGAAATATGTTTTGAGGGCATGGGGGCAGTTGAAAAGGGGGTTTGAGGTGTTGGCACTGGGTGAAATATGTTTTGAGGGCATGAGGGGAGTTGAAAAGGGGTTTTGAGGTGTTGGCACTGGGTCAAATATGTTTTGATGGCATGGGGCCAATTGAAAAGGGGGTTTGAGCTGTTGGCATTGGGTGAAATGTATTTTCAGGGCGTGGGGGAAGTTGAAAAGGGGGTTTGAGGTGTTGGCATTGGGTGAAATGTGTTTTGAGGCCATGGGGGCAGTTGAAAAGGGGGTTTGAGGTGTTGGCACTAGGTGAAATGTGTTTCGAGGGCATGGGGGCAGTTGAAACGGGGGTTTGAGGTGTTGGCATTGGGTTAAATGTGTTTTGAGGGCATGGGGTGAGTTGAAAAGGGGGTTTGAGGTGTTGGCACTGGGTGAAATATGTTTTGAGGGCATGGGAGCAGTTGAAAAGGGGGTTTGAGGTGTTGGCACTGGGTGAAATATGTTTGGAGGGCATGGGGTGAGTTGAAAAGGGGGTTTGAGGTGTTGGCATTGGGTGAAATGTGTTTTGAGGGCATGGGGGCAGTTGAAACGGGGGTTTGAGGTGTTGGCATTGGGTGAAATATGTCTCGAGGGCATGGGGGCAGTTGAAAAGGGGGTTTGAGGTGTTGGCACTGTGTGAAATCTGTTTTGAGGGCATGGGGGCAGTTGAAAAGGGGGTTTGAGGTGTTGGCATTGGGTGAAATATGTTTTGAGGGCATGGGGGCAGTTGAAAAGGGGGTTTGAGGTGTTGGCATTGTGTGAAATATGTTTTGAGGGCATGGGGGCAGTTGAAAAGGGGGTTTGAGGTGTTGGCACTGGGTGAAATATGTTTGGAGGCCATGGGGTGAGTTGAAAAGGGGGTTTGAGGTGTTGGCATTGGGTGAAATATGTTTTGAGGGCATGGGGGGAGTTGAAACGGGGGTTTGAGGTGTTGGCACTGAGTGAAATATGTCTCGAGGGCATGTGGGCAGTTGAAAAGGGGGTTTGAGGTGTTGGTATTGTGTGAAATATGCTTTGAGGGCATGGGGGCAGTTGAAAAGGGGGTTGGAGGTGTTGGCATTGGGTGAAATATGTTTTGAGGGCATGGGGGCAGTTGAAAAGGGGGTTGGAGGTGTTGGCACTGGGTGAAATATGTCTCGAGGGCATGGGGGCAGTTGAAAAGGGGGTTTGAGGTGTTGGCTCTGGGTGAGATATGTTTTGAGGGCATGAGGGGAGTTGAAAAGGGGGTTTGAGGTGTTTGCATTGGGTGAAATATGTTTTGATGGCATGGGGGCAGTTGAAAAGGGGGTGTGAGGTGTTGGCATTGGGTGAAATGTGTTTTGAGGCCATGGGGGCAGTTGAAAAGGGGGTTTGAGGGAGGAGGTGGGCTGTGGGAACAACTGGTTGGATATGATGCGATTTCAATACTGGTTTGTGGTCTTGGGAATCTGCCCCGCAACAGCAAGGGGTAATTTTCATGCCATAGAGGGGTAAGGTTTCCACACCAGAAAGGGAGCACAATTTTGACCCCAAATTCCCACAGCTTCCTGTGTTGCAACCAGATGTGGAAAATGGGACAGAAACAAGGCCTACACATAAGATACTCAGTACGCGAGCAAGCGAGGCTAAGGCAACTGCGTAACCAGTGGTCAAATCCATTTGTTGATATTGGTGATTGTCCACTGCTTTGTGTTATTTGCCCAGCTTACAAGAAACTTGCAAGAGCTGAGGGCAAAAAGTGGAGCAGAGCCAGCGGCAACGACGTGTGCAAGTTCTTTGCAGTGCGAGAGCACAAGAAAGTATGTATCTTGTGTTCTAGTGGTCTGTGTTTGCATACCGGTACCCATCATGTGCGCGTCAGGCGCTGGTTGCAGGTGAGTGACCCCCCGCCCCCCTTTTACCCAAGCTCTGCCCGGGCCTCGAAAAACACCAACACGACAATGGCAACTGTGAGCGACAGGGCGCATGGTGTCCCTTATCCCAAAGCCACCAGAGGTCTGCGCAACACCATCAGCTTGAAGTGGTGGGTGGGTGGGTGGGTGGGTGGGGGTTCCCTTCATGTACTCAATGACTGCAACATCATCCTCATGCTCGCCCTTGATTGTAGCAGGCCACAGAGGCGTTCTTGACTGACATGTTTAAAAGTATGGTGGTCTTTGGTTCGCTTGCTTTACTTTGAAGCTGGAACAACGCTCTGGGAACCAATCGATTTGGTGCGCATGTTTGTCTGCTTTGTTCATGTTGATGTGTTTGGCTTTGGCATCAAACCACGTGCTCTTGCTCTGCAGGGTGTACTGTGTATGCTACACATGCAAAGCGCGCTACCATCAAGCCTGAGGACATGAAGTTGGCTGCTGCGAAGGGATCAGGTCTCCATTAAATGAAAAAAACCTGTTGTATTGTATGGTTTTAATGAGCCACGACGTCTGTCTGGTTACCACATTGACCATTCATGAGATCTGGGATCACAGTTCCAACCCTGCTTCTGCTTAAGACAGCTCAGTCTTGCACACAGATCTTCACCTGTTAGCAGACCCCCCCCCCCCCCCTCCTCCTGGCCTCAGCCATTTCCCCATGATGATACACTTATGCTTTTGTTTGTCCTTGACTTGAACTCCACCTGCCAAATTTCATTTCTACTGCCCCCAGATGAGAGTTTTTTGCATTCCCTACCCCTCCTGAATGGGATTTGTGCTTTTCTGGCAGCTGATAGTTTTTGCCTATCTTGCCCCCACCGCATGCAATTGCTGACAGTCGGCTGACAGCCCCCCCCCCCCCCACTGTTCGGGACTTCTGCATTCCTTCTCGAAACCGGAGGCGTCAGCAGATACCACTACTACGGTGTGCACTTCATGTGACTTCACAAGCCAACAATCAACAAAAAACTCTGGACTGAATGTGGTGTGGGTGGGTGGATAGGAATGGTTTCCCCCAAACCTCACGTGTATTTGTGCCCTGAGCACCGCATCACAGGAGCATGGCAGTTGGATGGTGAATGTCTGGTGGAGATGCGCACTCACTGAGAGTTTCCAATAAAGACTTAAATGGCAGTGCAGAGTGCTGAAGTTCACAGAATTTTGGACCAATTAGTTGAATTCGTTGCATCATACACATCTGCTCTTCCTCTACAATCTTCTATTTGTCCATACTCAATTTCTCTTCAGCCGTGTGTCAAACCCCCCCCCCCCCCCACAACGATTCACCCCGATTTGTTGTTCAGTGGGTTGCAGGATTGAACACCAGAAAAAGGCATTTTATGGGTGGGAATTCTTCAGCTGACATACTTCAGTGTCACAGTGGTCTGGCCCCCCATGCATTTGTTTTGTTTGTTAACAGATCCGCACTGAGTTCTGGTGGCAAAGTGTGCTGCTTGTTTGAGCCAGGGGTCAGAATTGACAGCACAGACCTTGGTGGATCTCAGCAAGCGCTAATTGCAGAACGACACCCTCACCTTTCGACGGACGACAAATTGTGTACACTGTGTGTCCATTACCTCAAACCGTGTCCTTTCTTTGCGAAAACATCACCAAGAATAACATTGCCTGCAACACCAGAATCACTTGCCCAATCAACCACCGCTGTTACTCCTGCCAAGAACAAACCCGACTGAACCAAGACAGCCTGGAGCCCGCAAACATATTGCAAAGAATGTGACTGTGGACGTCTCTTATGATTCACAGATTGGGTATTTGCTTGCAATGATCAATGGTGATGTCAACAAGCGTATTCCCTCTTGGGCATTGTAGCCACAGACAGTGTTTCTGGAAATTACTTGGCAGCTTTTGCAATTGTGTTGCACTTTTTGCATCTGAGCTTGCCGCAGGGGGCCCTCGTGAGTGAAAAAATTTCCCCCACTTCGGGGGGTTGATGCGTTTGCACTTGTGAGGAGTCCCCCAGTGGGGTGAGAAAGCATTTGCTTCGTGGGACGTGGACATTGAGGTGCTGAATGGTTTCTGACCGTGCGCGATTTCCGCCGTGTGCTTGTTGATTTCATTATTTTCAGAGGTTAAAACCATTGGCGAGGGTGAAAACCAACAAGGCAGATTCATTTTGCAGACTGAACCAAATGCGGGAACCAGCGATCAATTGCGGGCATTTGCAAGTGTTGTGCGTTGAGTTCACTGGACCGGGTCAAGGGATTAAGGCAATCAACAGATCAGAGCACTGGCGGCGGCGGTGGTGGAAGACAGAATTGCAGTGGGACCGTAATTAGCAAGCAATGGTCCCGATATGGAGGTGGACACGCTGCTAGTACCACCACTGAGGGCAAGAATCCTGAGTAACTCGCAATGTTCTCGTAAGCCCTATGAGAGAACTAGCAATCAACCATGGGCTGCTGAGAGTGTTGTGCCCTGAGCTTAGTCGGCCAGCCTCAAATCGAACCAGTAAATAGCCAAACTTGTGATTAGTGCACTGGCGAAGCAGGTGGTGGAGGGTAGAATTTGAGTTCAATTGCATGCGTGCCATGCTGGGCCTCTGTGGCAAGTTGCCAGGCTAGGTTAAAGGTTGTTAAAAACAGCAAACATGGAGCAATTAGCAAGCAGTGTGACGGTGGCAGCAGAATTTCGCAATTATGGCAAGCTGATTTGGCCAAATCGTGCAACCATCATTCTTTTGCATCAGGACATGGCACAGTGAAGTGCTCGCCAATGCCGCCCAGGGAACCCACTGCAGTCATTTTTGATTGGTTGATGCCTTTGCATTACACATCTGAACACCATTGGTCACGGGTACCACATAGGTACTACCAAGATGCAAGGTATAGTGCCTTTCCTATGGAGCATAAAAAAAAAGAAACCATGGCCAGCCCTTTGTCCAGTGTCCAGTCATTAATTTCCCACGATTAGTAGTTCATTAAAATGATCGCAATTGTTCATCAGCTGCCAAGAATCGACAACAACCATGTATCGGACCACTCTGCGGATGCACTGACAGCCAAGGCATTGTGCGATATATTTGTTTGGAGTGAAAAAGCCAATTTTTTTTTGTGGTGGGACAAAGTAGTGAATACAAGAGTGTTAGGCCATACCATACAAGATATTGCAGCACTGTATGGTATGGATACCATGCCGATACCGTACAATACATATGCTGTATGGTACCAATTTTCATATCTTTGGACCGTAAGGCTCCATTGCAATTTGATGTGTTACTTGAATTATTGATGCGCCAATTGGACTACGAATTAGTATTCATTTTTGGTTGATTATTTACTTTGTGAATTTCGGGATAGGATTTTTTGTGCATTTTGCGTACTGCTTGATGCATCATTTTCATCCAAAGTCTGATGCAACACAACGGGCAATGATGCTGTATGGAACAATTGTATTCTGGTGGGGTCCGAAAGTTCAATGAATGCGAATCTTCTAAAGTAAGGCAGATGAAGTGCAATTTTGTGGTTTCTCCCGCAACCAATGGAATTGATGGTAGAAAAGGTGGTGTTGATTGCTATGTGATTGGTGCCAATACAAAATGTCAATTGTTATACACATGTATTTAGGTTTAAGTGCTTGCTGCATGGTTCTTTGGCTAAGGCATTAGGAAAAAAGGTTGATTGAAAAAGATAGCACAAGAGGTTAAAGACTAAAAATGCCCAATCAAAGCAAAAACATAGTTTTCATTGCGGTTTCAAAGTAGAGGCAATGATGTTGTTTGCAAAACAAAATTACACCCAAGTTGCATGGCTATAAGAGCTTCAAATTCACCTTTTTGAGACGAAGTATTTTGTTAATTGACGTTGGTCACAAAGCAAACATTGAAGCAAAGGAAACAAATGTCTAGTAGACTTTCTAAAGCGCAATGCAACTTTTGGGTTGTTGGTAATGTTCCAAGAATGATGCGGAGCGGATGTTGAAATGATGCGAAACAACAAGCACAAAGTGAAAAGCACTTAGGTTTGTTTTAGCTCCCCGAAAGACACGGACGGTGCTCCTCCGGAGCAAAATTGCTCTTCAGGAGCAATAGTGGTTCTTCCCAAGATCAGTGATTCAAACAAACGACTTGGTTCACTGAAAAATTTTTGGAGGAAACCTCTAGTTGAACCTCCAAAGCTAACAAAAATGCAACTTTGATCTGCCTTGTTGGCAATCTTGCATGCACGATGGGCACCGTGTACGAAAAAGTACACATAAGTAATCAAAAATTGGGAATAAGTCTTTTTGTTTTGGTTCCTGAGGGCCGCTTTTGTTCGGAAGCAGAATCGTTCCCAAGGAGCAGAGGTGGTGTTCTCCAGGATCAATGATGTAGACATTAGGAAAGCCTGCAAGAGTCCAAAAATGGGACTTTTATCCAAGTTGTTGGTAACTTTGCAGCCACAATGGGCACCCCTTGTAGAAAATATGCAAAGTACTCAGCTAAAAGTGAAAAAACAACCTTTTTCTGTTTTGGCTCCTCAGGAGCCAGGGTCGGTGCTCCTCAGGAGCCAACTTGCTCCTCAGGAGCAGGGTCGGTGCTCCTCAGGAGCTTTGGCTCCTGAGGAGCCCGGGTCGGTGCTCCTCAGGAGCCCCGTCAGGGTCGGTGCTCCTGAGGAGCTAGGGTCGGTGCTCCTGAGGAGCACCCCAAGGTCGGAGCTCCTCAGGGGCCAGGGTCGGTGCTCCTCAGGGGCAGGAGCCAGGGGCGGCTCCTGTCAGGAGCGGCCATCTCCCACCACCTTGGGGTGTGGCCTGTCTCCCTCGGTCCGCCGGGGTGGGGGCGGCGTTCATGTCGCCGATGATGATTTTGGGGGCGGGCATGGCCATCTGGCGGTATGCCTCGGCCAAGGCTTGGAGGAAGGGTTCCGTGGCGTCAGCGAAGAGGACGTGGGCGTTGATGACGTTGAGTTGCCATCCGTCCCCAACGACCTCATAGACACCTAGCCAGCCTGGGACGCTGAGGTGGTGGACAAGGTGGACGTAGATGCCGGTTCGGGCGTAAAGGGGGGTCCCCTTGTGCAAGTAGCATTTGTACGCTTTCCGGTCCGGGGTATATATGGGGTCGGTTTCTGGGGGGTCGTCGCGTTGTAGGCCTTGTTCCTGGAAGGCGAGGAGGTGGGGAACCCACCCCGGCCCCTGTGCCATCAGGAGCTCCTGGAGGGCGGTTGTGGCGTCCTTGGAGTATGTGACGGCCGGGTGGTTGAGGTCGAGGACGTTGACGGTGGCCTCGGTGGTGGCGGGCCGGGGCTGCGGAGGCTTGTGCCCTCGGCCCTTGCCCCGTCAGGGAGGGGGACTGGGGCTCGGGGACTTTTTGCCGGTTGGTGGGCGCTTGGGTAGGCGCCGCGGGGGGAGGCCTTGGCTCCACTCCGGGGGGAGCTCCCCAGTGTATTTGGTGCCTCTGTGGGCCTTGTTCTCTTCGATGCGGAGTCAGATGGGGTGGGCGTCGGTGAGCTCCAGGGTGTGGCCTTCTGGCTTATCCAGGGCGCTGCTGCCTTGGTCTAGCTCCTTCCCGCGGTGCCAGACAACCCGGATCTGTGGCCCCCCGTTGTCCCCCGGGTCGCGGAGGCAGTACTGGATCGTGCCCTCACACCAGATCCGGTCGCCTGTGTGGTCGTTGCGGAAGGGCTGCTGGACCTTTGCGCCCTTTTCGAATCCTGGGTACGCCTCGGGCGGGGGCGGTGCTGGTGGCGGGAGGGAGCATGATGAGGAAGCCTGGTCCCGGTGGGGCGGTGGTAATGATGGGGGGGAGGATGACAAGGATGCTTGGTCCGGGTTTGCTGGATGGGTCCGGTGGGGTGCGGGGGGTCGGGAGGTCGCTGCTTTTCCGGCTTGGTTGGGGGCGGGTGTGCCCCTTTTTTCGTCTCGCTCGCTTGGGTGGGACTGGAGGTAGCGGGGCTGGGGGGGCGTGGGGTTTGAAGAAGGGGTAGGTTGCTTGCTGGCCCGGATCCCTTAGTGGGGGTTCTGCCGGCGTTTGCATGTTCGCTTTCGCGTGGTTGCGCATGAGGTCGGCGAGCTTGCGCACGGTCTTTGGGGGATTGGATGGCCATGGCAGTGCGGCCGGGCTGTCGTCGAAGGGGTGGTGAAGGTGTTAGTTCCTCATGGCCTTGGCCTGCATGACCCAGGCCTCCGTGGGTTACGGTGTGTCCGGGCCGTTGGGGGAGCCTTGAGCCCAGTCGAGTGCTGTGTGGAGGGCTTCCCAGGGGGCGCCTTCGCGGCCTGTGAGGGTCGTGGCCTGGAGGAGTCGCTGCCGGCCCCGTCGGGGGTCTTCCGGGTCTATTTCCGGGGTATAGGCCTGGGCCGCCATGAGGACTCCGTGTGCCCAGTGGAGGACCCACCATTGGGCGTCCGCTTTTAGGATGTGGATGGCGGGTTGTTGGCGGGGCGTGTCCCGGGTGTCCCACGATGCGATGGCTAGTTCTATCCTGGAGGGGTGGAGGTGTGGGGTGGCCCTGCGGCTTAGGAGTTGATCGATGTGGAAGGGGCTGAAGGGATCTTTGGTGCCCTGCGGTGTTGGGGGCATCGCTGGGATGGTTGTGGGGTCCCAGTGGCGTTGGTGGGCGGCGAGGGTGTATAGGGCGGCGGTGATGATGTGGTGGGCTTGCCCCTGCAGGACGATGTGGCGCTCCGTGCCGAAGTCCTTTGGTAGATGGGCTGCGGGGTGGACGGTGATGTGGGGTAGGGCGCGTTGGTCGGCTTTTTTTCCCCCGTCTGGCGCCTGCGTCCGTTTGTCCCCCGGGATGTGCTAGTGTTGGAGTTTGGGTGGGGGCGATCCCAGGGCGAGGGATTCTACTCCGTGGAGGGGGATGGCGTGTTCCCTGGACCTGTTGGGCAGGATGTATATGCCCGGGTTTCCCTGTACGGTGCCCAGGTACATGTTGCCCGTGATGGTGGAGGCCGGCAGCGGTTGGCGCACGGGCGAGGTGCATGGGGTGGAGCAGGGCGGGTCATGGTGCTCACACCGGGGGTGGTCGATGCCGTACGGGGTGACGTGTACGCCGAAGGGTCCGATGGCGCGCTGGAGTTTGTGGGGTTGGATGTTGTCGAGGCGCGCCACCGCTGATCCACACGGCGTCTGCCCGCAACGCCGCTGGGTTCAGGCAGTCTGTGGTGATGCCTGTGATCGTGCGGTTGTGGGTGGCATCTGACACTCTGGCGGGGGGGGCGCTGATGCGGGGGATGTTGTGGTCGTCGTGGAGGGTGCGGGCCTTGCGCCTCGCATCATGTCGGTGCTGGGCCTCCTGGGCGGGGGTGTGCATACCTGTGTGTTTGGGCTTCTTGTTGGGGCGGTCTGCTGTGTGGAAGGGGGTGGGCCAGGAGGGGGCGTGGTGGAGGGTGGGGTGTGGGAGGTCCCCCCGTGTTGCCCATGTGTACAGGGTGGCCGCGGCGGCCCCTTCCGCCTGTATGGTGTATTCCTCGTCGTGTCGGCGACGGCTGACGAGGACGTTGGGGGCCGTCAGCTCATAAACCTGTGTGGTGTGGGGGAGGTGGCTGGTGACGGTGATCTTGGCGGCGTCGTTCTTGCGGGTGGTGGTGTGGGGGATGATGTAGTGGGTCGCCCATTCGTCCTGGGGGGTGTGTTCTGTTGTGTCCAGCTTAAGTGGGGGGTGGAGCGGCTTCGGTGCTGGGGGCTCTTCTTGGGCCTTCGCGTGGGGCGCCACTTTGGTTTCGACCAGGTATTGTGGGCCCCAGGTTTCCGGGGCCCCTACCTGTGTGGCTGCCGCTGCCGCGGCTTGGAGAAGGGCGGTTGTGTTGGTGTCTAGAGGGGGGGCCCCTGGTTGGGGGCTTAGGGTGTCGTGGTCTTTGTATGCCCACCAAATGGTGTAGCCTCGTTGGGTGTTGCGGTGCGGGGTTTGGGTCTGGGCTTGCTGGATGGATAGGGCAGTCTTGATGTCCTCCGCTGCTTGTGGGTTTATGGGTGTGGCGTACACCCATAATCCCGGGTTGTGTATGCCGTGTGGTGCTTGGCCTACTCCTCGTATCGGGTGTAGGGTGTGGTGGGTGCGCGTGAGCCCTAGGTGTTCTTGGAGGAGGTCCCCCCGGATGTCCTCTCACCGTTGCTGCCAGGTGTGTGTGTGGTCGTTGGTGGTGGGGTAGGTGATGACGATGGCTTGCCATGGGCTGGGGCCTGGATGTACCGCCATCGGTGTCGACGATGCTTGCGGGGGTATGTGGACGGCGTGGGCGGGGGCTGCTGTTACGGGGTCTCCCTCCGTTGGTGTGATTGTGGCATCGCCTTGGACGGTGAGGAGGAGGTGGTGGCGGCCCGTCGGTAGTGCCCAGGTGGTGGTGGGCTCGGTGATCGAGTGGAGGCGGATGGCCTGGAGCCCCGGTGTGATTTCGTCCCATCGGAGTGTGCCGTCGTGGACCGCCCATTCCCGTGGCAGGTCTCGAAACCCGTTGCGGTCCGGGGTGGTGCAGTGTTGTGGGGGGAGCTCCATTGTGGTGATGGGGTGGGTGAGGGGCTCTGTGCGGGGTTTTTCCTGTGTGGTTGGTGGTGATGGTGCCTGGCACATCTCCTCGCCAGTTGTTGTGGGGCTTTCGCGTCCTGCAGTTCTGCGCTGATGGTGGCGAAGACATCTGGGAGGGTGGGGGAGGCAGGGGGTTGGGGTGCCGGATCGTTCCAGGTGATGTGGTATTCCTCCGGGTTCTCGGGGCTTTGTTGTACGGTGATGGCGGTGGTGGCGTTGTCTTCAGGTGTCCATTGGTGTGGATTGTGGTCGAGGGGGTGGAGGGTGATGGTGTGGCGGTGTTTCCAGCTGTGGAACGCTAGGAGGGCGTGGAGGCCCCGCCTAGTGTCCCCGGGCGGGCGGGGGTAGGTTTCGGCTGCTGCTTCCAGGAAGGCGTCCTTGGTGCCTTTCCAGGTGTCTTCCAAGAGAAGGTCTTCCTCTGTGCCCCACTCGTTGTCGTTCCTTTTCTCCTGCTTCCACCCCTGGAGGGTCGCGTGGTCCTCAGGGAGGTCTCGTTGGATGAACTGGTAGTACTAAAGAAGGTCCCTACCAGGACCGGCCCCTGCTGTACCCCTTCCACCATAACCACCCGTCACTCCTAGGGTCTTGCTACTCACCAGGGTCTGCATTTCCACAAAAAATAGAAAAAAACTCCTTCACACAAACGCTTGCAATACCCAAGCACAATCCAAATCCAATCCAATCCACACTGCGGGCTTCCGTTCAAGACGCCGGTGGAGATACGGCGGTGGGCATGTACAAGAATTGCACCAAAGAGGAAGCCCTGAAATTGGCATCTGAACACATATCAGGCAAGGTTGGGGAAAGATGGAAACGTACACAATTACAGCCATAGACCCCTCATTCCCTGGACTCAAGACCTTCCCCTGACTTGCCAACATGATGCCCTGAACCCAGTCAAATAAGATGGCTAAATGCCATTCGTCAAAAGTCACTACATAAACCCCAAAAATGTGTTCACTCCCAAGCCTCTAAATCCTAGCACAATAGGGGGGTTGGCGTGTCATGGCCTAGAGTAGCACTCAGGACCATGCCCTACCCTGACGTAACACTGGTTGGACTTGGAGTCGATTGGGCTTGGAGAGGTGCCCCATGAAGATGACCTCACAACATGGCAAAATCAGGCAAATCACACCATTATGCCCAAAAATCAATTATATACTCAAAAATGCATACGGCAAATATTCAAATGCTGCATGCATGCGTCAAACCGGAACGTAGTATACAAGGGTGATATAGACCAAAGCTGCATGCCCGAGAATATTCCATCATTGGCTCCGAAACCCCTTCGGTTATGTACATGACATGCTTCACAGGTCAACTCATGAATTTGAGACCTAATTTTGTGAGGCCTCGTGTGCCACGCCAAAGTGACCACGCGATCTGGCATATGGTGAGGTGCAACACCGAAGCATATGCCAACATATAAGCAACATACCATAGTTCACAGATCTCTAGGCACGTTACTGTTAGCCGACCAGTTGAGCAAATAAAATATAAAAATGAGCATAAAATGAGGTCAAAAACATGCAAATAATGCGAAATTCAAGATAATTACAATAGTATATAACTTCGCTCACCCATGGTATCAACGTATGATTCAAAACACAATTGCTTGGGACCATTTGCAAGCAATCCCCCCACTTGGATCCCCACATGGGCGCATAGGGACACCTTCGAACCTCCTCCCAACACGCACCATGAAAATGGGAAAATTGATAGTGGCGCTTGTGGGTCGCTCCGTAAGCCCTCCCACATGCACTATATGAGTGGTAGACTTAGTCTAGCGCTATGGAGCTGACCATTGAGACATGGGCGAAGCCCTTGCCACGTATGACTCCATATATCTTCCTACAAACGGAGATATATAACATGGGCGTGAGCATATCGAAGCACATACCATGCATATAGCACATACCCTCAAAAGTGGCTCCCACCATGATATGCCATGCCCCTCCATGGACATAACTTCACGTTAAAAATACGTAGGAACCCAAGGAAAGTTTCTATGCAACACCAACACTCATGCGGTACACTCGGAAGATGCATTAAAATATTCGGTTGCACGGTCCAAGAGTTATATATCACTTTTTACCCTCTTGACCCCTATCCCTTGCTACACCGGGCCTGTATACACATCAAAGGCGTTTGATGCTTCCTAAGTTAAGTTGAGACCAAGGCGGTTCCAACCCAATTCTCACAATTGATATTTCCCGCCGTGAGCCGGAGATATGATTCTTCAAAGTGGCCTCACGAATCACTTTTGTTTCGACCATATCTCCAAGCAAAATGAAGGGCACAACAAAAGGAAGGTTGATTCGTGATCGGGGAAAAATGCATGACCACTCGAGATTCATCATATCAAGTGCGGCGATGTCGAAGTCGAAAATCCAATTCTGAAAGTCTGAAAAAATTGGATTACTTTTGCGAGTGTATAATATGAAAATTGCGGAAGCAACGAACCCTTTACTGATGAAATCCGACCCTTCAGCGGGGTTTCCGCCAAAATATCTGTAAATAACAGTTAACCAATCGGTTACCGCAAAATCGCGAGCCAACTGACAGTCGCCGATACATTGAAAATCAGAACGGAGGGCGGAAAAGTTACGGAAACTTTATGATAAAAAAACCCTGTTGATTCCTGATATTCTGATATATAAATCTCAGCTGGCGGCGCCTCGGTACTGAATATGGCCGCTCATAGCTGGAATGGCCAAACTTATCACACTATCACATCAGGTTAGGTCAGGTGGATGGGAGAGTATGATATCAGCCAATGGCAGCTTGCCGGCACATAGATACACACCCCAAGTGACCCCAGGATGGCCACGGGGGTCCGAACCGGCTTCACCCCCCTTCTCAGAGCGTTGTCTCCGCACGGAAGTCATTGAAGAGAGGACGGGAGGACCCCAATGGGCTCCTCACATCCCCCCCCCATGTCCCAAGGACACATGGAGGCCCCACACACGTCGTAGGCGTCCCCCATGCCCCCAGGGAGGGGTGAGGACACTGATAATCGGTGCCCTACGCCATATCGGGTCTCCTCTTGATCTACAACATGGACCAAGGGGATCAAAGATAGAGAAACGTCGTCGGTCGACCTAAATAAGTATACCACAATGAAATATATATGTGGAGATCGAGTGAAGGGGGTATATGGCCAGTCAAGGCCCAAAAATCCCCGGATGAACGCCCTCCCCCGTCTCCCAAGCACAAAAACAAACAAAAATGCCAAGGGGGATCCATTACGGTGCTACTGCAGCCACCAAATGGACCAACACGTCCTTGACATCCAAAGAAATGTTCTTTTTCTTCAGATACTCCATCCAGACCGTGGTGTACTTCGGCACAAAGCTGCTCAGAGGCTCCCGCGAATCTCTGGTTGCGGCGAATCCCTTCCAACGGACCTTGTGAAGCCTCCCCCCAGGCGTCCCCGGGTCCGGCTTGTCCGTCAGGATCCTCTCCGCGGTGAAGTCGTCGTCCTCACCCTCGTCGTCCGAGTCCAGATCTCCGGCTGTGAACTCGAAGGTGACGGGACGTCCGCTGGGGTCTGGTGCTCGGGGACGAAGCTGGGTATGGTCGCGGTCCAGGATCTCGTTGTCCCCCACACGAACCGCATACACATCCTGCCCGACCTTCCGCAAGATTACCCCCGGCACATAGCAAGACGCCTGCCAATGCCTGGACAGGACATCATTGTGGTGCCGCTCCACCCACACAGTGTCTTGGAGAGCGTACGTCTGGACTTTTCCCTGCTTGAAGTACTTGGCCCTCTTCTCATGCTCGTCCTGAAGTGCTTTGCACACCTTGGCTGCCGTGTCGTCCGCCTCAGCCATCATAGCGTTCGCATCCCGGGCCACATTGCCATGGTTCAACCACGGGAGAGTGCGTGACACTCGATCCCGTAGGACCAGAATGCGATGGGGCGACAGTCCAGTGGGTCCCGAAGGGTCGTGGTACGCCTGGAGTACTCTCCACAGCGAATTATACCAGTTCCGGCCCGGTTTGTCAATGTGCAGCTGGCGGAACTTCTCGAACATCTGCCGCCCGGCCACCTCAGCCCGGCCATTCGACCGGCTGTGGTACGCCACGGTCTTGGCGTACCAAATCCCAATGTGCTTGCACATCGTCTTGAACCACGTCCCCACAAATTGACTGCCCCGATCGCGGCAGATGACAGCTGGGACATCAAAAATCGTTAGCCAATGCCTGATCAAGGCATTAGCGACGGTCTTGGCCTGCAGACCCACTCCATGCTTGTCCTTCTTGTCCTTCTTCTTGGACTTCTTGCCAGGGACCGCCACGATATACCCGCTGTGCCTATCCACCGCCAGGATGACACAGTCGTAGGTCTCTCCTTCCACGGTGACCTCCGGCATGGCAAACACATCCATGGCCACGGACCGCATAGGGGCCTCCGGTATAGCCGTATACACCGGGTTGCCCGCTGTGGAATAGTTGGGGCTCTTCGTGGCCCGACACACGGCGCAGTCGCTGCAGTACTTGTCCAGGATGGCGTAGTACCGCGGTGGGAACTTGAAACGCCACTCCAGGTCCTGCTGCATCTTGTCCCGACCAGCATGCATGAGCTGGGCGTTATGTCAGTGGTCAATGAGCTCCTCCATGCGGTTCTCACGGACCAATAGCTTGTCCTTGAGGAACAGTTTATCCCCATCCTCGGTCAAGCCCTCGGGCCATTCGTTGTCCGACGGTGCGCTCACGGCATTCCAGTACTTGCTCCAGTGCTCGGATGCCGCAAAGTCATCCGACCAGTCCTCTGTGAGCACCGACCTGACTAGCTCTACAGGGGCCACCATCCATTGCTCGAGGGTTTCCTCTCGAATAGCTTGGACTCGGGCACCCCGGAACTTGGCCAGGTCCGTACGGTTTGCCATCACCACAAAGCACTTGACCCCCTCTTGCTCCATGGCCTTCTCCATCTCGATGATGCGTTTGGCCTCCTCGGTCTCCTCAGCGTCCCCATGGCTGGATATGTCCATCCAAGCCTTGCCCGCAAGGTAGGCCCATCGAATGAGGCAATCTGCCACAGTGTTGTCCTTCCCCGGGACATACACGACGCTGAGGTCGAACGTGGCGAACGTCTCATGCCATCGGGCCCTACTTGCCACCGGTCCCGAGGGGGTGTCAACGTGCTCCTTGTGCCAGCTCTGCAAGGACTGATGATCCGTACAAACCACCACCGGTTGCAATCCGATGTGGCCAGACCACTGTCTGAGCGCACAAACAATGGCGTACGTCTCCTTCTCCCTCGCGGTCCAGGTTCCGCGTTGGCCCTCGGCCAGGATTCGGCTCCAAAACGCCACGGGTACGTGTGACCCGTCGTCCCGGAGCTGCTCGACGACTGCCCCTACAGCATAGTCCGAGGCGTCCGTCCGTAGCACGAATCCCTTGTCCGGGTCCACCAGGAATAGCCCCAGCTGCCCCAGGAGTTGCTCCTTCAGGCGGCTGAACGCATCTTCGGCCTCAGGGGTTCAGGCAAGCTTCTTCTTGCTCCCCTTCCGGCCATTGAACTTCCCCACCTGCAGCATCTTGTGCAGCGGGTCGAGAGTTCTGCATACATCCGGACATAGCCCGAATAGTAATTCCAGAACCCCATGAAGCACCGGAGTTCGCTGATGGTCTGGGGCTTTTCCCAGTGGTGCAGGGACGCCAGCTTCCCAGGCATGGGACGGCGTTGCCCGTGACCAAACACGTGACCCGCGAAGTCCACTTCCTTCACGAAGAGTGAGGCTTTGGTGGGCTTGCACACCATGTTGTGCTTGTCCAGCTCGCTGAGCACCCGGCGCAGATCCTTCTCATGAACTTCGATGAGCTCGTCCTCAGTCATGTCCTCCGTGCCCGACCCGATGATGATGTCATCCACAAACATGTCGGCACAGTCCCGGACAGGACCGAGTAGGTCCTCCATCATGCGCTAGAAAGCGGTGTTGCCATTCTTGGCGCCCATAGGCACCACTTTCCACTGCATGGGCCCCAGCGGCGTCGACATCGCTGTGCAGGGCCTGGAGTTCGGGTGTAGCGGCATCTCGTGATAGCCGTGTTTCAGGTCTAACACCGTAAAGATCTGCTTTTTCTGTTGCTTTTGGAGGATGGTGTCGATCAGAGGAAGCGAGTACGAGTCGTGCTCCGTTTGCTCGTTCAAACCCCTGTAATCCACCACCAACCTCCACTCGCCCTTCTCCTTCTTGGGCACGATGAAGGCTGGGCTGGCCCACTCACTTTCGGAGGGTTCAATCCAGCCCCGCTCGATAAACTCGGCCAGCAACTTCTTCATGGCCTCGGCCCGATCGCCCTGAAGTTGGTACTCCCGATGACGATAGATCTTGGGGTTTGGTTTCAGCTTGATCCTCGCTGTGCCAAACCTCCCACGATCTGGAGGGTTTCTGTTTGCGACGCAACTGAATAGCCGCGGATAGGCATTGATCAGCCTCTCCTTCAGCTCGGCGACCTTCGGGTTCTCCTGGGCCTCTTCAGCCGCTTGCTTCGGTATCGATACAACCGACCGCACTGCGGTATAGGCCTCTTCTGGGTCCGAGTCCGACTTCTCCTCGTCCGATATGCCGTCTTCATTGCCGTGGGGTGCACTTCCCACCGATAATCCTCGGAAATTTGCGGCATCGGCCAAGTTCTTGTCGCTACCGGCCCCCATTCTTGGGAAATCCCAGGTCATGGGGTCCGACCCAACTGGACCATCATATTGGTCCGCCATGTGATCCATGACCGTCGCCACGAACTCATCCTTCTCATACTTGCCGGTGACCAACCTCTTGTCATCCCACCAATGCGGAGATGTGACCATGGCCCGCCTCTTCTTGGCTGCCACCAGGTCGTGCATCCCCATCCGCATGTAGTTGACGACGTGGTCGATCTCGGCGTGGGACACGACGTCAATGCCATCAATTGGCTGATCCGTCCCCTCCTTGGGCTCAAACATGACCTTCATGGGCACCGCCTCCACCCTACGTATGAATGCTTCATCACCCGTGGGCTGGGCTTGCGCCCCATCCACCAGGAAAGCCTTGGTACCCCACGCTTGACCCGGGGAGGGCATTGATACACCCTTGGCGTCGATGAACAACTCCTCCTCTGGCCCGAATGACATCTCGTTCAGGGTGATGGAGTCCAGCGTCGACTTGAGACCCTCCAGCGGACATGGGGTGGATCCTATGCCGGTTATGACCAGGATCCCCTTCGCCCTATCCGCGACAATCTTCTCCACCGTATGTCTGGTATTGTCCAGGGAGCCATGCCAATACATGGGCCCCCACTCCTTCAAACCCCAATGCCTGTGCCAGGCTGAGTCTCCTCCATGCCAATGCCTCCTACACTTCCGCAAAAGTGGGGCATCCCGGGAAGCGAAGACGTCCATCTCGGGCGCTTCGGCTCCCAGCATCTAGATCATCCTGGCATACACCTGTGGCGCCATACCATACTCCGTGAGCTGAACTCCGCGGTCTCCTCTTGACTTGGCACCCACAGCTTGCACCGCTTGGACGATCCGATCCTCTTCCTCAGCATTCCATTGGGATGATCCGCATGCATAGTTCATGGAGAGCCATGTAAGGCATTCATCATCCTCCCGGACCAGCGTTGCACGACGGGGAAGGGCTCCAATGGCGTTTCCCACCATGAAGTCATACCCCATGATCATATCCCAATCAGTAATGTCGGCCACATAGAAGTTCCCGGATAGAGTGCTTCTCTTCGCCAGATCAGGGCGGTTCAAGCGCTCATGCTCCCAGAATTCCATACTGATAGTGGCCTCATGGGTGCCACCACCCATAATCTCTCCATTGGCCACTTTCAGGCGTACCGGTCTCCGGCTGGGCTGCAGGGATTCCTCCTTGAACAACCCTCTCCGGACCAGGCTCACCTGGGCACCCGTATCCACCAAAACATCCACCACCAACTCCTCTTGTCCGCACCGTACGCGCACCTTCAAGTGCAACTGCCGCTCGTCACCATGCGGTGTATGGACGACTCTCACGGCATGCAACTCTAGCACATCGGGGTGCATCAGGACTTCGAGGGTATGGTCACAGATGGTGTAGATCTTGGGCTGGTCCTGCCTGTCCACGGGGCTCTCCGTGGTCGCTCCTTCCTTCTTGCCACGTCCCTTGCCCACATAAACTTCCCTTGGCAGGGCGCTCCAGGGGTTGGGAGTGGCGAAACTCAGTGGTTTTGGCTCTTCTGGAGCCTTTTTCGGCACCCGATGTGCCTTCGCTTTCTCTGGGATTCCACTGATTTTCGGAGGAGAGACCTCCGAGGTCCCACTCCCGTGGGGGCTCCTCTAGACATGGCCTGCCGCAGCTCCCTTCTGCTGCGATCCACTCAGACTTTGTCCAGCACGTTGCTGGGCTTTGAGTTCCTCCAACGTCCTCAACATGTCTTCAGCAACTTCCTCGATGGACCTCACGCGTCGGTCTGGACCGGGTCCTCCACCATAGCCTTTTCCTCCGCCTTTGCCTTGGCCTTTTCCTTGGCCTTTTCCACCGTCTCCGCCCTTTGCCTTCCAATCGGCAATTCGTTGCTCCTTGGGCTTCCTGTCGGGATGGGCGGCGAAGTAGGTCTTCTTGTCCTCCTCATATACCTTGCAATGCCGGTGGTCATGTGCATGGTTGTTCCCCTTGCCGTAGCAGACCCAGCAACCGGTGTGCTGCGATCTGTACTCGCGGAACGAGAGCGGCGGGTTCCTGATCCTCCGCGGTTCCCTGCGGTTCTTGGTCCTGGGGTCCAGGTGGTTCCACCTGGACCTGTCCTGCCCATTCTCCTTCATGTTGTGCGCTACGAACGCGAAGAAGTGGGCCTCTTCATGATCCTCTGGGGTGGTCGCGGTCCAGAGATCTTGGCCGCTTCCACTCCCTTCCTCCGCGGTGCCGACCGTGTCCCCCTTGACCTCTCGCTGGTGGCGATCTTCTCGATGACCTCGATGTCCTTGGCCTTGTCGATCCTGCACGTGGGCCTCGTTCTTGGCGTTGAGCTTCAGCTCCACCGTGATGTACTTCACGATGTTGTCCAGGCTCATGCGGGCGAAGATGACCTGCATCCTCAGCTGTTCTCCGCACCTCCACTCCACGTTGTTGAGGCGCATCAGCCTTTGCCCCATGGTGTAGCCGAATACCTCCACGTAGACGGCGTTCTTCAACCCCAACATTCGGCTCGGCTCGCCGAGGTTTCGCCGGAAGAACTCCATTAGTCCGGTGTGCGTGTCCTCCGATGCCATGATCTGTACGGCCACGCACTAGTTTGCTCTCCTCTTCTCCTCATCCTCCACTCTTCTCTTCCAGTTCCTGGGGAGGCCGTCCTTCAGCAAGTGTCGGATCTCGCTGGCCTCATTCCAGTCCTCCACCAGCTTGAGGCTTCTTCGGTACTTGCGGATGTACCGATTCCATTCCCGGACCCTCAGTTCCCCGCGCTCCAGCGGCAGCGGAATGGACCACAAGTCCTCCAACTTCTGGTTGGGGGCGTCCACTCGCTCCTCGTCCTCCAGACACTGGAGGCAGGCCTGCTCCGTCTGGATCACTCCCTCACGGATCTGATCCCTGAGCTCCTCCTTCAGGTCCTGCGCCAGCCTGTGTGGGAATGTCCGACATACCCACTTGTCCCTCGGCGCTCCCCTCATCTCGCCGACAACCTCCTCGGCGAAGTCCTCCCAATCCAGCATGAAATCATCCAGGTTGGAGGGGCTGCCATCGTAGTAGGGGATTTTGATTCCCCTGAGGTCGTCAGTCCTGATGGCGTCTCTGACGTCCGCAGCCACCACTCCTCCGAGACGGATACCACCTGTGGCCGGGGGGTGTGAGTACACTCCCCGTACATCCCTCTCCTCCATGGAGTACGGTCCGGTTGGGCCTGAACCCATGGGGTTTGGAATGCTGGAAGGACTTGCTCCACCGGCTGTCCATATCCCCGTATTGGGGTCCTTCACCCACAGGCTTCCGCCTGGATGGCCTCGACCATGTCCGTCGGCGCTTCCCATGGTTCGCCCCTGGGCAGTCGTAGTGGTCGGTTGGTCCTGGGCGGCGTGGGACATCTGTACTGTCAGGCTCCTCAGGTCCGTGGTTGCGTGCCCTTCCCGCATGGACCCAGCCGGTGCCGTGTGTTCCCTGAGCATTGTGGTTTCGCTGAACATGGGAACAAACGGCAGCGCACCTGGGTCAATACGCGGAGGCGCGTAAGGTGCCTCTGCAGGGCCGCCCATTGGTTTATACATGACGCTCCTGAGGGTCTTAACACGCTCCACCAGCTCTGCCGCGGCCGGCTTTGCCGGGAGCTCCGGACCCGAGGCGAGGGGTTGTAACTCCTCTAGCCTTCGCAGGCGTCCCGACATGTCCTCCACCAGGTTGAGGAGGCTGTCCACCACTCGCTGCTGCTTCTGCAGGGCCAGCTCCAGAATCTGGCGGTACCGGTCCTGTTCTGCTCGCAGCTCCGCCATGTCTCTCTCCGCTGCTGACTGGTCATCCAGGATCCCCGCGACGTCCTCCTCTAGACCGTCCTTCGCGTTGTCCAGGCGGTCGAGGTGCTGCACGATGGCGTCCATCCCCATCTTCGGGTACTTGCCGATGAAGAAGGACACGTGCTCGCAGTGACACTCAACGTGCTTTCCACCAGATCCGGCGCATCCCACGGTTCCCGGCGCCTCGGACTCCTCCGCCATGGGTGGGTCGCCCATGCTGTCCCGCGTCTGCTCCGTGTGCCGGGCCACGGGCGCCGTTCCGGCTCTGGCAGGCCTCTCCAACGCCTCGGCGTCATGCTCCAGGCTGGGTGCTGGGGCCGTGTTCGCCCTTGTGGGCGGTCTGGCCATCTCCTCCGACTCGGAAGGGTGCTCATAAGCTGTCCGATAGCCCTCAGAGTGCCCCTCGGAATCTGCAGCTGACCACAGCCTGACCGGGCTGGGATCCGTCTCCATCGCCCTGGCTTCCGCAGCGGGTTTTGGGGACCCACGCTTCCGGTAGCGCCAAGCTCTGCGGTTGCTGCCAGTCTCCTCTAACTCCTCCGCAGCGGAGCGGAGATTGCAAGCCCTGCGGCATTGCCTTTCACACATGGAGGCCAGGTCCTCCATGTCTAGCCCATGTCCTGCAAGGGCTCTCCGTTCTGAGCATCTTTGCTCTTCTCGGGCTTCCCAGTCCGGCGTCGACTCGACGGACTCAACGATCTGCACCCAGGGCCTCCTTGGGCAGCGCTCATGAGGGCCAAAGTCCCCAATGCGGCGGTAGGGGGCAGGTACTCCTCTGCTACCATAAAGAAGGTCCCTACCAGGACGGGCCCCTGCTGTACCCCTTCCACCATAACCACCCGTCACTCCTAGGGTCTTGCTCCTCACCAGGGTCTGCATTTCCACAAAAAATAGAAAAAAACTCCTTCACACAAACCCTTGCAATACCCAAGCACAATCCAAATCCAATCCAATCCACACTGCGGGCTTCCGTTCAACACGCCGGTGGAGATACGGCGGTGGGCATGTACAAGAATTGCACCAAAGAGGAAGCCCTGAAATTGACATATGAACACATATCAGGCAAAGTTGGGGAAAGATGGAAACGTACACAATTACAGCCATAGACCCCTCATTCCCTGGACTCAAGACCTTCCCCTGACTTGCCAACATGATGCCCTGAACCCAGTCAAATAAGATGGCTAAATGCCATGTGTAAAAAGTCACAACATAAACCCCAAAAATGTGTTCACTCCCAAGCCTCTAAATCCTAGCCCAATAGGGGAGGTGGCGTGTCATGGCCTAGAGTAGCACTCAGGACCATGCTCTACCCTGACATAACCCTGGTTGGACTTGGAGTCGATTGGGCTTGGAGAGGTGCCCCATGAAGATGACCTCACAACATGGCAAAATCAGGCAAATCACACCATTATGCCCAAAAATCAACTACATACTCAAAGATGCATACGGCAAATATTCAAATGCTCCATGCATGTGTCAAACCGGAGAGTAATATACAAGGGTGATATAGACCAAAGCTCCATGCCCGAGAATATTCCATCATTGGCTCCGAAACCCCTCCGGTTATGTACATGACATGCTTCACAAGTCAACTCATGAATTTGAGACCTAATTTTGTGAGGCCTCGTGTGCCACGCCAAAGTGACCACGCGATCCGGCATATGGTGAGGTGCAACACCGAAGCATATGCCAACATATAAGCAACATACCATAGTTCACAGATCTCTAGGCACGTTACTGTTAGCCGACCAGTTGAGCACATAAAATATAAAAATGAGCATAAAATGAGGTCAAAAACATGCAAATAATGCCAAATTCAAGATAATAGTATAGAACTTCGCTCACCCATGGTATCAACGTATGATTCAAAACACAATTGCTTGGGACCATTTGCAAACAATCCCCCCACTTGAATCATCACATGGGCGCATAGGGACACTTTTGAACCTCCTCCCAACACGCACCATGAAAATGGGAAAATTGATAGTGGCGCTTGTGGGTCGCTCCGTAAGCCCTCCCACATGCACTATATGAGCGGTAGACTTAGACTAGCGCTATGGAGCTGACCATTAAGACATGGGCCAAGCCCTTGCCACGTATGACTCCATATATCTTCCTACAAACGGAGATATATAACATGGGCGTGAGCATATGGAAGCACATACCATGCATATAGCACATACCCTCAAAAGTGGCTCCCACCATGATATGCCATGCCCCTCCATGGACATAACTTCACGTTAAAAATACGTAGGAACCCAAGGAAATGTTCTATGCAACACCAACACTCATGCGGTACACTCGGAAGTCGCATTAAAATATTCGGTTGCAGGGTCCAAGAGTTATATATCACTTTTTACCCTCTTAACCCTTATCCCTTGCTACACCGGGCATGTATACACATCAACGGCGTTTGATGCTTTCTAAGTTAAGTTGAGACCAAGGCGGTTCCAACCCAATTCTCACAATTGATAATTCCCGCCGTGAGCCCGAGATATGATCCTTCAAAGTGGCCTCACGAATCACTTTTGTTTAGACTATATCTCCAAGCAAAATGAAGGGCACAACAAAATGAAGGTTGATTCGTGATCGGGGAAAAATGTATGACCACTCGAGATTCATCATATCAAGTGCGGCGATGTCGAAGTCGAAAATCCGATTCTGAAAGTCTGAAAAAATCAGATTAATTTTGCGAGTGTATAATGTGAAAGTTGCGGAAGCAACGAACCCACTACTGATGAAATCCGACCCTTCAGCGGGGTTTCGGCCAAAATATCTGTGATTAACAGTTAACCAATCGGTTACCGCAAAATCGCAAGCCAACTGACAGTCGCCGATACATTGAAAATCAGAATGGAAGGCGGAAAAGTTATGGAAACTTTATGATAAAAAAACCCTGTTGATTCCTGATATTCTGTTATATAAATCTCAGCTGGCGGCGCCACGGTACTGAATATGGCTGCTCATAGGTGGAATGGCCAAACCTATCACACTATCACATCAGGTTTGGTCAGTTGGATGGGAGAGTATGATAATAGCCAATGGCGGCTTGCCGGCACATAGATACACACCCCAAGTGCCCATAAGATGGCCACGGGGGTCCGAACCGGCTTCAGTACTGCTCGGCGTCCATGGGGGCTAGGGTGCTGGCCAGTGTGGCGTAGATGTCCTTTGGGGGGGGGGGGGGGGCGGTGGGGGCGTGGCGGCGCGGTCAGGGTGGGGTTCCTCTCGCTGGTGTTCCGCGTTCTGGTCTGCGGTTGACGCAGGGGATATGGAGCGTGGTGGTATGGGGTTGTCGGGCTCACGCGGTTCCGTGGGTTGCTGGTGGGCTTGTGGGCGCGGGGCCGTGGCTGCCAGTAGGTGTCGGATGGCCAGGAGGACGTTGTAGTTGTCGTCCCAGCAGTGGGCTGCAGCGCACGTCCTGTCGGGGGAAGCGGGGGGGCGTGTTGCGGAGCGGTGTAGGATAGGGTGGGCGACGCGTGCGGGTGGTGGCGTGTTCCCTCTGCCGTTCCGTTCCCCGCGAGCCCTGACCCTTGGGGGGTGGTGGTGATGTTGGTGGTGAGGGTGGTGTGGGTGCCGGAGTGGATGATTGTGCCGCTTGCGGTGTTGTTGGCGAGGGTGGTATGGGCATTAGCGTAGATGAGGTTGGTGCTGGGCTAGTTGATGGTGGTTAGTTGGTGGGTCAGCTGTTGTCGCTGTCGTCGTCGCCGGTGGTGTTGGTGCCTCTGATGTCGTGGACACTGATGGCGAGGGTGATGGTTGGTGAGCATGGCGATGGTGACGTATGGGGCGTATGTGGTGTTGCCGGTGCTGTCGATGGTGAGGGTGTTGTTTCTCGCTGATGGGGCGTAACGTTTGTGGGCCGGACGTGGCGGTGGTGGCGAGGGTGCTGTAGATGACGGGTGGTGTGGCCCACGTCGCCTCCGGTGTTGGAGGTGTGATAGGTGCCGTTGTGGTGAGTTTGGTGTTGGCGACGGTGGGGTGCCGCGGCTGGTGTATTGGCTTTTGGTGGTGGAGCTGTTCTTGGTTTGTGGGTAGTCTCCGTCCGGCGGTGGTGGTGTTGGTGGTGTCGATGTTCGTTGTGGCCGTTGGCGATGCCAGGGGTTTCTGGCCTCGCGCGGGTCGGTGGTGGCGCTGGTGAGTGTAGGTGGTGCCATGGGCGGCGGTGCCATTGACGGCCCGGTCGGGTGTTCTGGCACTGATGCTGACGGTGTGAGTGCGCCCTGGCGGCAGAGTTGTGCTCGTTACTTCATCGAGGCTTGTGTCTTTCCGGGTGTCGGTGACACTGATGGTGGGTCAGCGTAGGCGCTGCTGGTGGGTGTGGGTCCGGGTGTGGGAGGTCTTTGGGTTGTTTTGGGCGCTATGGGCTGGCTTTCCTGCTGGTCCTGATCATCGTATTCTGACGGAGGGTGATGTCCCTGGTTGGGCGTCCGCTGGTGCTGCTGCAGGTTTTTGGTGTAGGTGTGGTTTCGGGTGCGGCGTTGGTGGGTGGCGCCGACGGTGGGTGGCGTGACTGGTGGGTTGCAGCGGTAGTGGGGGTGTCGGTTGTTGCTGAGGCTGCCGTTGTCGGTGTTTCGGTTGGTGCTGGTGATGGTGTCGCTGGTCGTGCAGATGGTGGGGGGTGGGAAGGGGGACCCGTATCCTGGTGGTCTGTGAGGGTGGTGTGTCTATCGGTCGACGGTGCTGCTTTCGGTGGTGTTCTTGAGGGCGGTGCGGGTGTTGGCCGGGAGTGTTGTCGGCGATGCGCTGGTTGTTAGTGCCTGCGGTTCGTGGTCGTAGGTGGTTAACCGGGCTTTGTCGCTGGTGAGGGTGGCGCAAGTGATGTCGGTGACTGTTCGGCTGGTGCCGTTTGTGCGGGCTGTGTGGTTGTTGTGTCAGGGGTCGGTGGCGTTGGTGACGGTGACGGTGCTCCTTTGGGGGTTGGTGCAGGTGGTGGCGCTCCAATGCTGAGGGTGCCAGGGACGCTGGGTGGCTCCGCGTTGTTGGGTTTTCTCCTCGCCATTCCTGGCGGGGGGTCCCGCTGGTGTCGCTGGTGTTGAGGGTGGTGGATGTGGTGGTGTTGCTGCGGTTTTTTGTGCTGCTTGGGTGGTGGGGATCCCTGGTTGATGTTTACGATGCTCCGGGTGATGTCGATGCGGTGGGCGTGACGGTGTGTGCTGTTGCTGTTTCTACCCTTGGCTGGGGGCCCGGTGGGTGGCGCTGGTGGCGTTTGTTCGCCAGCCGTACTGGCGTCTTTGGTGATGCCGTCAGTGGGGGCGCCCTAGGTGTTGCTCTGTGCCGGGGTCGTGGTGGTGGTGGTAGGGGTGTTGTAGGTGACGGCACCCTGGCACGTTGTTGGTGGGGTTGGTGGTGGTGTGGATATTGCCGTGGGTGTTGGCGGCGTTGGTGTTGCTGACGGTGAGGGTGTCACAGTGGTTGTTGGCGTGTCTCCTGGTGGTCTGATGGCGTGGGTGTTGTTGGTGTTGGTGCTGGGCGCCGCCTGCGTTTGGGTGGTCGGCGGTTCCGGGCGTGCCACTCGTGGCTCGTGTTTGGCCGGCTTGTGGTCCTGGTGGTGCCGGTTGTCGCTGGTGTTGGGTTATTTCCTTCGGCTGTCCTTGGGTCTGTAGTGGCAGGTGTTGCATCGGTTGTGGTCGAGGGTGTCGATGCTGTGGGTGGGTGGCGGTGTCGCCGTATTGTCGCTGTCGGTGGTGCTGGTGATGGTGTTGGTGAGGGCGCCGCCAGGGGAACTGTGAGTGTTGGCGTTGTAGGGTGTTGTAGGTGTTGCCCTGGTGGATGGTGGTGTTCTGACGGTGGGGGCGGGACCTCGCCACTCCTGGCGGAGGTTCCAATGGCCGTTGCTGGCCGGTGTGTTGGCCCTGGCCCCCTTGGTGTCGTTGTTGCTGATGGTGTCGTACCGGGTGGTGTCGCCGTGGTGGCTGTCGTTGACGCTCCGGGTTGCTGTTGGTGAGGTCGCACTGTCGGTGGTGCCGTCGGTGATGCCGGTGGTAAGGTTGTTGCGGGCGTTGCTATGGTTTACGGCGTCTCTGATGTTGTTGATGCTGCTGGTTGTTGGTGTGGGTCTGTGTGTGGGTTGTCAGTGGCCTGTGTTCGGGGGTGGGCGTTGGCTGGTTCCTTTGGCTCTGTCTGGGAGGGTGTGCAGTAGGTGGCGCCGGCTGCTGGTGATGCTGTTGCTGAGGGTGGTGCCGCCGCTGGTGTGGGTGCCGCTGGTGACTGCGTGGTGGATGCCGCCCTCTGGTTGGTTTGGTGGCGAGGGTGTTGTTGTCGATGGTTCTGCACGTGTGTCTTCGCCCCCTCTGGCCGGGGCTTGGTGGTTTGCTGGTTCACTGGTTGTGGTGGCTTTGGTTTCCTCTGGTGGCGGAGGTTGCCGGTGGTGACGCTGATGGTGGGGTGATGCTGGCGATGGTGTGTTTGACGCCGTTGGCTTGGGTGATGTAGGCGTTGTATCCGGTGTTGGCGTGGGTAGGTATCGTAGGCGATGCTGAGGACAGCGGTGCCGCCGGTGATGGTGATGGTGAGTGTGTTGTGTTGGCCTGATTGTTGGTGGTGTTGGTGTTTCCGATGGTGTGGATGCTGCTGGTGGTGGTTCTTGGTGCGGGTCGGTGGGTGGCGCGGTTGTAACGCCTTGGGTGTAACATGGTCGTTGGGTGGTTTCTTGTGTTGCCTTGATGTTGGCGAGGGTGTCTCAGGTGTCGTGCTGGGTGCTGGGGTTGCTGGTGTTGCCGACGGCGTCTCTGTTGGTTCCAGGTGTTTCCGCTGGTGAGGGTGTTGTGGCGTTCGGTTTGGGTGTTGGTGGCGGTGCCGGTGTGGGTGTCGCGGTTACTGGTCCTGGGTTTGGGCGTGGTTTGTTGGGTGTTGCTGGGTGTGGGCGCTCGCCACTCCTGGCTGAGGGCTTGGTGGCGTTTGTTCGCCAGCCATGCTGGCGTCTTTGGTGACGCCGATGGTGGGAGTGCCCTAGGTGTTACTCGGTGCCGGGGTTGTGGTGGTGGTGGTAGGGGTGTTGCCGGTGACCGCACCTTGGCCCGTCGTTGGTGGAGTTCGTGGTGGTGTGGATAGTGCTGTGGGTGTTGGCGGCGCTGGTGTTGCCGACGGTGAGGGCGTCATAGGTGATACCTGGTGGTTGGCGTGTCTCGTGGTGGTCTGATGGCGTGGGTGTTGTTGGTGTTGGTGCTTGGCGTGGCCTGCGTTTGGGTGGTCGGCGGTTCCAGGCGTGCCACTCGTGGTTGGTGGTTGTTCGGTTTGTGGTCCTGGTGGCGTGGTGCCGGTTGTTTCTGGTGTTGGGGAGGTTGGTACTGTGGGTGGTTGGCGGTGTCGCTGTGTTGCCGCTGTCGGTGGTGCTGGTGACGGTGTTGGTGAGGGCGCCGCCGGCGGAGCTGTGGGTGATGTCGAGGGCGAGGGTGCTGTAGGTGATGCCCTGGTGGACGGTGGTGTTCTGACGCCAGGGTACGTGGGACCTCGCCACTCCTGGGGGAGGTTCCCATGGGCATTGCTGACCGGCGTGTTGGCCCCCTTGGTGTCGTTGATGTTGATGGTGTTGTACCGGGTGGTGTCGCCGTGGTGGCTGTCGTTGATGCTCTGGGTTGTTGTTGCTGAGGTCGCACTGTCGGTGGCGGTGTCGGTGATGCCGGTGGTGAGGTCGTTGCGGGCGTTGCTATGGTTTACGGCGTCTCTGATGTTGCTGATGCTGCTGGCGGTCGTTGTGGGCCTGTGTGTGGGTGGTCAGTGGCCTTTGTTCGGGGGTGGGCGCTGGCTGGTTTCTGTGGCTCTGTACAGGAGGATGTGCAGTAGGTGGTGTGGGCTGCTGGTGATGCTGTTGGTGAGGGTGGTGCAGGCGATGCCCCGGGTGGTGTCGTGGGTGAGGGTGGTTTTGGTGGCGCCGGTGGTGTGGGTGCCGCTGGTGACTGCGTGGTTGATGGCGCCTTGTGGTTGCTTTGGTGGCGAGGGTGTTGTTGTTGATGGTTCTGGGCTTGTCCCCTCGCCTCCTCTGGCCGGGGCTGGGTGGTTTGTTGGTTCACCGGTTGTGGTGGCTTTGATTTCCTCTGGTGGCGGAGGTTGCCGGTGGCGACGCTGATGGTCGGCCGATGCTGGCGATGGTGTGTTTGATGCCGTCGGCTTGGGTGATGTAGGTGCTGTATCCGGTGTTGGTGTGCGTAGGTCTCGTAGGCGATGGTGCCGGCGGTGATGGTGTTGGTGAGGGTGTTGTGCTGGCTTGATTGTTGGTGCTGTTGGTGGTTCTGATGGTGTGGATGCTGGTGGCGGTGGTTCTGGGTGCGGGTCGGTTGGTGGCGCGGGTGTGGTCGTTGGTCAGTGTTGGGTGGCTTCTTGTGTTGGTTTGATGTTGGTGAGGGTGTCTTAGGTGTTTTGCTGGGTGCTGGGGTCGCTGGTGTTGCCGACGGTGTCTCCGTTGGTTCCGGGTGTTTCCGCTGGTGAGGGTGTTGTGGCGTCCGGTTTGGGTGTTGGTGGCGGTGCAGGTGTGGGTGTCGTAGTTTCTGGTCCTGGGTTGGGGCGTGGTTGGTTGGGTGTTGCTGGGTGTGGGCGCTCCCCACTCCTGGCTGAGGGCTTGGTGGGTCGACCTTTGTGTCCTTGAGGTGTTTTTGGCGGCCCTGCAGCTCCCCTGGCGGGGGGTTGCTGGGTTCTTGTTCCTTGGGTTTTGCTGTGTTGCGTGCGTTTGTGGTGCGGGCGGTGCTCGCGCTTTGGTGTGTGGTGTGCGTTTGTGAGCTCGTGTCGGTGGCGGTTGTGGCGGTGTGTGTTGTGTGCATGCGCGGGCGTGTGTGCGGTGTGTTGCTGGTGCGTTTGGGTGCCTGTCCTCGCCTTCCTGGGCTTGGTTTGGTGGCTCTGTGTGGGTGTGGGGGCTGTGTGTCGTGGCCCCTCTCCTGTCTCGGCTGTGGGGTCTGGCTGTGGTTCCCCGCCCCCCCTGGCTGGGGTCTGTTGGTGGTGTGTCCCCCCGCCGCCCCCTTTGCATGCTCTCCCCCCTCTGTCTCTTTGCCGCGTCGCTTCGGGCGGTGTTCCCCTGGTGCCGTCGGCCTTCCCGGCTGGGGTGGGTGGGGGGGGGGTCCTTGTCGTCGGCTCGGGTCCCTTCCCCTGGTGTTTCCCCTTGCGCGGGCCGATGCTTGCACTCCCCGTCAGGGTGTAACTCTGTTGTACGGGCCGTCCATTTGTACCCGCTCGGTACAAATGGACCTGCTCCGTAGCCAGGTACGCCAGCCGTTCCCCACAACCGGGTCGGGTGCACTGTGGGTCGCAGGGGAGTCCTTGCGGGATAGGCGTGTCTCTTGCCTGTTCCGATGGACCGTGTGCCCTACCCGCAGCCCCTCGCTGGGCCCGAACCGCGGTACGTGCCGTGGCGAGTGCTCTTGGTCAGGCCCATTGGTCACCCCCCCAGGCCAGTGCCACCGCGGGCCGCTGGCCAACGGTCCCGGGCATATCCCACCTTATTGCGTGTGCTCAGGTGGGGCGGATACGGTCACCGAGGGGGCCCCCAAACCCCAGAGGTTGGGTCCCACGCCTGTGTCTCCCGTGGGCCCTTTTCGTCCCGCCCCCCTTTTCGCTGTGTGGTTTGCGGTGGTGGGCTTCCCATCTCTCCCGGGTGGGGTGGTGGTGGTGGGGGGCGCTTTTCGCTTTTCCTGGCCGTGTTGGTTGTGTGCGTGTCCCCACCTCCCCTGGTTGTGGTTCGCCGCCCCTGTGTGTGTTTGTGGCGCGGTGCGTGCGCGCGTGGTGTTTGTGTTGGTGTGTGTGTCGTGCGTTCGTGGTGGCGTGGGTGTGGGTGTGTCTTCCGTGTGTGTTGGTGTGTGTGTGTGTGCATGTGTGGGTGTGTGGCTGGGGCTGGCTGGGGCTTCCTGCTGGTGTTGGTGTGGGTGTGGTTGGTGTGTGCCACGGTTGGTCCCTCGCCACTCCTGGCGGAGGCTCCTGAGTGCGATTTCCCGCCACTCCTGGCTGGGGTTCGCTGTCGGCGGTGGATGGTGCTCCTCGCCACTCCTGGCTGAGGGCCCCGGGCGCGGTTCCCCGCCACTCCTGGCTGGGGTCCGCTGGGGGCGGTGGTGTGTGGTGTGTGGTGTGTGGTGTGTGGTGTGTGGTGTGCGGCGGTGGTGTGTTGGTGGGGTTGTGGCTGGTGTGTGGTGTGGTTGGTCCCTCGCCACTCCTGGCGGAGGTTCCTGTGTGTTACTCCCCGCCACTCCTGGCTGGGTTTCGCTGCCGGTGGTGGTGGGCGTTCCTCGCCACTCCTGGCTGAAGGTCCCGGGTGCGGTTCCCCGCCACTCCTGGCTGGGTTTCGCTGTCGGCGGTGGTGGGTGCTCCTCACCTCTCCTGCCTCAGGGCCCCGGATGCGGTTCCCCGCCACTCCTGGCTGGGGTCCGCTGGCGGCGGTGTTGTGTGGTGTGTGGTGTGTGGTGTGTGGTGTGTGCTGTGTGGCGGTGGTGTGTTGGTGGGGTTGTGGCTTGTGTGTGGTGTGGTTGGTCCCTCGCCACTCCTGGTGGAGGTTCCTGTGTGCTACTTCCCGCCACTCCTGGCTGGGTTTCGCTGCCGGTGGTGGTGGGTGTTCCTCACCACTCCTGGCTGAGGGTCCCGGGTGCGGTTCCCCGCCACTCCTGGCTGGGGTCCGCTGGCGGCGGTGGTGTGTGGTGTGTGGTGTGTGGAGTGTGGTGTGTGATGTGTGGTGGTGGTGTGTTGGTGGGGTTGTGGCTGGTGTGTGGTGTGGTTGGTCTGTCGCCACTCCTGGCGGAGGTCCCTGTGTGCTACTCCCCGCCACTCCTGGCTGGGCTTTGCTGCCGGTGGTGGTGGGCGTTCCTCGCCACTCCTGGCTGAGGGTCCCACGTGCGGTCCCTGCCACTCCTGGCTGGGTTTCGCTGTCGGCGGTGGTGGGTGCTCCTCGCCTGTCCCGGCTGAAGGCCCCGGGTGCGGTTCCCCGCCACTCCTGGCTGAGGTCCGCTTGCGGCGGTGATGTGTGGTGTGTGTTGTGCGGTGTGTGGTGTGTGGTGTGCGGCGGTGGTGTGTTGGTGGGGTTGTGGCTGGTGTGTGGTGTGGTTGGTCCCTCGCCACTCCTGGCGGAGGTTCCTGTGTGCTACTCCCTGCTACTCCTGGCTGGTTTCGCTGCCGGTGGTGGCGGGCGTTCCTCGCCACTCCTGGCTGAGGGTCCCGGGCGCGGTTCCCCGCCACTCCTGGCAGGGTTTTGCTGTCGGCGGTGCTGGGTGCTCCTCGCCACTCCTGGCCGAGGGCCCCGGGTGCGGTTCCCGGCCACTCCTGGCTGGGGTCAGCTGGCGGCGGTGGTGTGTGGTGTGTGGTGTGCGGTGTGTGGTGTGTGGTGTGCGGCGGTGGTGTGTTGGTGGGATTGTGGCTGGTGTGTGGTGTGGTTGGTCCCTCGCCACTCCTGGCGGAGGCTCCTTTGTGCTACTCCCCGCCACTCCTGGCTGGGTTTCGCTGCCCGTGGTGGTGGGCGTTTCTCGCCACTCCTGGCTGAGGGTCCCGGGCGCAGTTTCCCGCCACTCCTGGCTGGGTTTCGCTGTCAGCGGTGGTGGGTGAACCTCGCCACTCCTGGCTGAGGGCCCAGGGTGCGGTTCCCCGCCATTCCTGGCTGGGGTCCGCTGGCGGTGGTGTGTGGTGTGTGGTGTGTGGTGTATGGTGTGCGGCGGTGGTGTGTTGGTGGGGTTGTGGCTGGTGTGTGGTGTTGTTGGTCCCTCGCCACTCATGGCGGAGGTTCCTGTGTGCTACTCCCAGCCACTCCTGGCTGGGTTTCGCTGCCGGTGGTGGTGGGCGTTCCTCGCCACTCCTGGCTGAGGGCCCGGGTGCGGTTCCCCGCCACTCCTGGCTGGGGTCCGCCGGCGGTGGTGGTGTGCGGCTCCCTGCCACTCCTGGCTGGGGCCTGCTGGTCGTGGTGGTGTTTTTCGCGGTTGGGGGTGTCCCTTGTTTTGTGTGCTCGTGGTGTGTGTGGCTGTGCGCGGTGGCCGTGCTGTGTTGTGTGTTGCGTGTTCGTGGTGTCTGCGTTGTTGGTGGTGTGGTGTGGTGGTGCGGTGGGTGTCTCTTCCGCGTGTGCTGGTGTGCGTGGTTGCGTGTGTGTGGTGTGCCGGTGGTCTGCGGTTCGGCGTCCCCGCCCCTTGCAACTCCTGGCCGTGGGGCTTGGTTGCGGGGCCCCGCCACTCCTGGCTGGGGTCAACCGCCGGGTGCCGTGGTCGGTCCCTCGCCACTCCTGGCTGTCGGCGGTGGGCTTGGTTCCCCGCCACTCCTGGCTTGGGTCCACTGGTTGTGGTGGTGGGGGCCCTGCATGCCCTTCTCCTTGGTCTTGGTGTGTGTGTGTGTGTGCTGTGTGGCCCTTCGTGTTGGTGTGGGGGGCGTAGGGGGGGGGGTCGTGCGCGGTGTGGATGCGGTGTGTGTGCGTGTGTGTGCTTGCGGTGTGTGGTTGGTGGGGTGTGTCATACCTTGGTTGGTTCTCGTCGTCGGTCGGCATGGTTGTGTTCAAAAAGCAGAAGAAGAGGTCCTGTAGACGTGTAGCAGAAATGCGTGGTATGCGTGACGCGAAATACGTACCTCTCTATTTGTCCCACCGTGCTTTCTTCCCCTGTAGAGAGAGAGTGTGTGCAGGTCTCTGGGGGGTTGGTTGGTTGTTTTTGCGTGTTGTGCCTTGTGTCTCCCCCCCCCTTTTTTTTCTTCCTAGCGTCTTCGATAACATACCTCTTTGCCTTGCGTTTCCCCTATAGAGAGGGCGTGGAAGGCGCCTTTGTGTTTTTTTTTTCCGTAACATACTTGTCATACCTTGTGTAGGTTCTTGTTGTCATCCCCTATAGAGAAAGCGTGTGCTTGTACGTGGGTGGGGCAGGGCTGGGGTTTCATACCATGTTTCTCCTTTGTCTTGTCTCCGTCTTCTTGTATCTTGCGGCCTTGTGTACGTTTGTGTTTTCGTGGGTGGTCCGTCCCTTTGGCACCCTCCCTCGCATTCTGAACATACTTGTTCGCCATACCATTGTTTCCCCGTGGTTTGTGGCCATCCCCTATAGTGAGAGCGTGTGCGTGTCTGCGGGGGGGGCGGGGTGGGGTTTCATACCATCTTTCTCCTTGCTCTTGTCTCCGTCTTCTTGTACCTTGCGGTTTTGTGTATGTGTGTGCCTGTGTGCGTGGTCCGTCGCTTCCGCGCCTTCCTTTGCATTCTTAACATACTTGCTCGCCATACCATTGTTTCCCCGTGGTTCGTGGGCATCGCCTATAGCGAGAGCGTGTGCACCTTGTGTGGGTGCGGCGGGGGTGGGGTTTCATACCATGTTTCTCTTTGACCTTGTCTCCGTTTTCTTTCACTTTGCGGCCTTGTGTACGTTTGGGTATGTGTGTGTGGTGCGCTCCCTTGGCGCCCTTCTTCGTATTTTTTACATACTTGTTCGCCTTTTCATTGTTTCCCCATGGTCCGTGTCCGCCCCATACCGTTTGCGCTTTTTTTTTCTTCGTCGTGTATCTCGCAGTGCTTGGAGCCTATGGAGGAATATGGGAAATATATGGTTGTGGTTTGTGTTTGTGGGCATGCCTTATGACGTGTGTGGTGGTTCGTCGTTCTTTTTTGCGTGCGGCGTTGTCCCTTGGGCGCCCTCCTTCACAACATACTTGGTTTTCTCATCTACGCATGTGTAGCGGGGGATATGATATGTAGGATGTATGGGGCCGTAACATACTTGTTTGTCATACCTTTGTTTTCCCGTGGTCCGTAGTCGTGCTTTCTTGGTTTGTGGTTTGGTGTTTCTCCTTTTGTTGTGTTTCTAGCTCCTATGGCACGCACGTTGCTAGGTGGTTTGGAGCACGCAATGTTCAATTTCTTCGTCGTCGCGGCTCGCTTGTTCTTGGTGTTCGCCTCTAATCATCTTCTTTGTTGTTGGAGCAAAGGACCATCCACATGTCCAATGACCTTAAGAGAAAGCAATCGGGAAGGGGCACCTCCACGTGAGTTCTTCACTGAGAAGACAACACTGTTGTTCAATGCCCTCAGTGACCCAACCAGCATTATTCCTATCAAACCCATAACTTGTGGCATTGAACACTCCACAACGCTTTGGCAAACCTCCGGAGTATTGTTGTGTCCTCGCTCAAAACATTTCATCTCGGTTCCTTCACAAGTTGCCAATTCATGAGAAGAAACACCCAAAGTTGGGTCATGCAAAGAAGAGGATTCCTGCAGCTCCTGTGGTTGCAACAAACTATCCGAAATATCGATAGTCACCAACTCTTCATGCACCTCAGTCGCGTTCAAATTCTTGTCATCCACGCAAGACATTGTAGTTGAGCCTTGCATAGGGCGGCACAACTGCCCGTCATGCTCCACCTCATTGACATCTTGCTCAAGCTTCTGGCTGCCCGCCATGTCCAAAGATGTCCGTGCCTCCGGAGGGGGGCATTTATAATCAAATTCATCCCACGGGCCGCTTTGACAAAGGTCCTCCACCAAAGCAAAGCATCCCGGATCCAGTAGGACAACAAGTCCATACCGGGCAAAAAAAGGGAAACCAAGAATGGCTCGCGGGCCAACCGAGGCCAAAAAAACCAAGCAATCGGCGCAGCGCGCCATCACGCCCTGGGAATCTCTTTGCACGGGCACAATGATATCGCTCCGGACCACATATTTCCCACCTTCCAACTCCTTCTCACCAACTCCGAGTAGTCGGAAGGGTTCGGTGGCGTCCTCCCGAAATTGTTCTGGGAATCGTTCCCAACCAGCAACCACAATGACCTCATTGCCGGTGTCCCCAAGCGATAGTGCCTTTATTCGTTCTGAGGTCCCTTTGTGAGGGATATATATCCCCGGAACGATGATGCCCTTCGAAAGCTTCTTGGCGTGCCCAGGTCGGGGCACCCGCAAAACTTCCTCCTCGGCCCCACTGATTCGCAGAACCGGACGCGTACAATATCCGTCATCCCATGCCTGGGCATGGTTTACCCACATAATGGGGCATACAGTCGCCGGTGAGTGGCCCATATCCCTACCAGCCTGGTCAATCTTCTTGGATCACCAGCGTTGGCGGCGACTTTCTCAGTTGTGTCGCTTACCGCGCCGCCCCTCGGCCTTGGCTTTCTCCCGCAACTCCGGATGGAGCGTCCAACAATCCTGCGGCAAATGCAGCGTGCTCCCGCAGCCCTTGCAAGGCGGAGACTTCCCACCTTTGTGTGGTCCTTTTCCTTCGCCACCTCCTTGCACACGGGGCTTTGCTTGGCCGCCCTTCCCAATTTTCTTGGATTTGAGTTTGTCCTGGAGTCACTCGGGTGCTTTGTGAGGATGCAAGACCAAACAGTCCTCACAGCTATGTCTTCCCTTGCCACATGCCGGGCACTTCAAGATTGAACTCGCACCTGCGCCTGCTCGTCCTGACATAGCCAACACCAGGTCGTCACATATCTCTTGATCCTCCGCAATGCTCAACTCCGGGTCCGCTTCTTGTTGATCTTGATGACCTTCGGGGTCCCCGGTTTTGTCCATGTCCTAGACTCCTTCCATGCCTCTCACCCGGCCCGATCCATTCTTGTTCCCTGTCCGTTGAGCGTTCACTTGGTTCGCCGGGGTCCATGGCTTGGGTTGCGGCGATTCTTGGATGGCATGCCCAAGTTGCTGCATGATGTGCCCCTTCTTGATCAGCAATTTGTGGCGAGACATGAGGGGGTTCATCACGAAAACGATCATCTCGAGGTAGTTGAATTCCAGCCCAACTTTGGTCTCCTCCTTGATGATTTCCTTGAGCAACTCATCCACCTTCATGGTCGCAAGAACATCAAGTAGTCGATCTTTCGCCTGCCGTTGCGTGATTCCGTCGCGAACACGGCGGCCCAAGGCAGGGAATTGTTCCACAAAGTTGACGAACTCGCGTGGCGTTGGAGGTAGTGAAGACGGTTTGATTGTCTGGAAGGCCTCAAAGATCACGTCGTCGTTCGCCTCCGTGAAGACTTCCTCCGTCACTTCCCTCATCAAATCTTGGTACCGGAATTGGTACGGATTCACCATTTCCTTCAGTGGGTTGGACCGGGAGGCGGAAATAAGAGAAAGCAAGACAGCTCTTCTGATGGCATCCGTCAACCTGTAGTTCCAATCGCGCTCCCAAGCACGAAAAGACAAAAACCACCTAATGGCCGTGTTTTCGCTTCCACCCCACAGTGGGGCGACGGACATTCCCTGAACGTCCCCAAACGTTTGCGGGTCCATCACCGTGGTTGCCAGCCTCCCATGGACCCCGGGAGGACTTAACCGCGGATCTGTCCCTTCAAGTCGAACGGGGCGTCCAAGAGTCGTTCAGGGCAAACTTCATCAAACGCCATTGCCCGTAGAAATCCCAAGGGCCTTTGTTTCGGAAGCCCAATTTCATCCTTGAGAGATTCTTGTCGATTAAGCAACTGAAACACCATTCGCGGCATAAACCAACCATCACCGTCCGCTTCAAAAGAGCGGAGGTCCAACCTGGCGCAATGCCGCCAATCACCCCCCATGCCAGGCAGGGGTCTGTCTCTCGTGGGTGCGGTTCCCACTCCTTTCACAACGTGGGGTTCTACCCCGGAAACCCCGTTCATCCGACCGCATGGATGACCAGTCATCCTCGGCCCGGGGGAATCCGAACCCCGGTAGGCTTCCCGCAACCCGTTTTTCCCGGGCCGGCACTCCAAAAACTCAGACTCGTGGTTCGGGCTTCGGTGTTGAGTTCCAAATTGGATTCACCTGTGGTGTACCCTCATGCTTCAACAATTGATATTTGTTCTCCAAAGACTCCCACTTTCTTTGTAAGTCACCAATGACATGAGAATCAAACCGCATCCCTTCGGGTGGACCGCCATGGGGTCGGGTCCGGATCTCCTCCCTGAGCGCATGTACCTCATGCTCACTTTGTTCCAACCGGGTCATGAGCAACCGCACCTGTAACTCCAGGGCCTCAACCTTGGCCTATTCCGGCTTGGGCATAGTCTCCCAATGGTGCATTTGGCCCGTGAGCGTGGCCACTTGTGCACTGGTGTTCTCCAGGTTGGCCGCTATGCGTCTCACCTCCGTTGAGGGCACCGTCGCCTCTCGAACTTCCCCTGTGGATGTTGACAAAACAGCAGGGTGCTCCAAGTTGTGTACCCGATGGATAAGCTGGGAAATAGATGCCTTGTGGCTTTCCACCATTGCGTCCACACCATGCACCCGTTTCTCGGCATCCTCAAAGTTGAGACCGATCCGCCGGATTTCCTCGGCCATGTTGGTGGTGACCCGGTCAGATTTCAACACCTTGCCTTCCAAACTCTTCAATTCCTCAACTGATTTGTCCGATTGGGCCCGGTGTGAACTCAACCCAGTTACTTCATTCAACACTCCCTTGAGTTGCCGTTTCAAGTCATTGGTGGCTTGCTCCCACCCTTGGCGAGAATTGTCCACCTTTGCCTGAAGTGCTTGAGCAACTTGGCGATCTTCCAAAGCGGCTGCAGTCGCTTGTTCTAAAGGTGATTGCATTTCCGCTCTCTTCGAGTCCAACTGGCACCTCTCGTTCTGCACCTCGTTGTTTACCTAGTTCAACAATTGTCCCAGCGCCTCATTTGCGCCCTCAAAGCTGACCCATCTACTTGTACTCCCCGCGCATGGAGTTCAAGCTCGCGAGAGAGGGCTTGGATGACCTGGCGAATTTCGGAAATCGCACAAACAGCGTCAAAATTAAAGGTTTGGAGATAGTTCAACCCACCCGTAAGCTGCTCAACCTGCGCCGGCAAGGTCGCTAAATCATGCGTCTCCGGTGTCCACTCATGAATCAGAATCCTTTCGGCTGCCTCACCGAATTGATTCACTATCCGAATACTCTCAAAGGATCGGTATCCCCATGGTGCGGATTCCATGCTGGTGTCTTTCTCAACTGGGTAGGCTGGCTGGCCCTGCCTAAGCCCAACTGCCAAGTCTAAAGGAGACCCAACCGTCGACTCATGCCCTGTTGCATAGTCGGAACCTGATTCCTCTGGCCGTGCTGTGACCATCCAGATCAGGGCCGTAACCTTTCCGAGAGTCATCCCGCTGCCCGTGTCAGAGCCGTAGGCTAAACCCCCGCCCGGGTAAGGCTCTGCTACCAACTATTCACCCTCGAGGTGACTTGAACCGGGTGAATCTTCGATTTTTCACAATTTCCAACCAACGAATTTCCGACCAATAAAACCAGCAGAGATTTCCAAGCTCACAACCCACTCAAGTCCCTCAGAGCACAGCAGTCACACAAAGAAATTGAACTGAACGTCCAATGACGAAATGACCCAAGAATCCAATACAGTCCAACAATGATCCAGCCAAAAGTTCACCAATGGTCCACAGAAACCCACAAATGAGCCACGGTCCAACAATGGTTCACAAATGAGCCAATACGGGTCCACTAGTCCACAGGGGACGAGCACAGGTCCAAAGAGGGTCCAAACGGGCACAAGGTAGGTCCACCCTTGAGAAAAGAAAAAGAATTCACAAACGCGAGTAAGACTCAACCTACCCTTCCGGTGGGACCACATACAATGCAAAGACAAAGAGTTCATGGGCACGGGCATTATTCTATGGACTTGAGTCATGCATGCAAACGTTTAAACCAAAATTCACACTACTTCTACCCGTCGACATGAATGGTGTCACCGGGGGTGCAGGAGAGGATAGAAATGATCAACATCACCCTTGGGCCATCCCCAAAGAGCAAATGAGTCACACTTG
This sequence comes from Eutreptiella sp. 'Long Island Sound 2002', assembly GCA_964036045.1. Lineage (NCBI taxonomy): Eukaryota > Euglenozoa > Euglenophyceae > Eutreptiales > Eutreptiaceae > Eutreptiella > Eutreptiella sp. 'Long Island Sound 2002'. The sequence continues at coordinate 79,801,399 of OZ038381.1, read as the reverse complement.
AGTCTCCGGACGTCTTGACTACACCAACATGAGGGAAGGAAGTGCGCATGCACATACATGGTCACATGGGGCATGTAAACGCACCAACAAAGGCACCAAACCATGACCCGGTTAGCTCTTAGGATCAACAACTAATCTAAAGCAAATTAGCAAATGAGCAATACACCATTGATATGGAGATCCACCTCTTGGCAAAGAAGCACACAATATGCCAATGGCCTCCGGGCTACTCATGGGACCTAACCTCCACCCAAAGAGAGCACGTGCATGGAGTCATGACCCCACCCAAAGACAGCACGTGCATGGAGAGTTAGTCTCATCGCGGAGAGCCGGAGAGAGTACATGCATCGCCTAACAATGCCCGAGGCGAGATATTCCCCAACCAAATCCGATAAGAGAGATTGACCTATCCTTCATGAGAGAGGGCACGCATGGGGAGAGAGTTTCGCCTAGCCTTGACCCAAGAGAGCATGCATATGGAGAGAGTTTCGCCTAGCCTTGACCCAAGAGAGCATGCATGCACTTGGAGAGAGAGTGGCGAAAGCTTGACCCATGCCTATCCGTGAGTCTAATCATAAGACAGCAAAACCACGGCATGTCTTAATTGTTAAATTCTCAAGCAACGGGCACTTGAAAAAAAGTGAAAAGGTCCCAAGAGTCTCAAAGGTTCAAAGACAACGGTCACATGGCATTAAATGGTCAATTCACCTCCTGAGGAGTATGATGAGTTGGGAGAGAGCCGGAGAGTGAGGGAAAGCACCAAATCCACCGTGGGGAGAGGAAACACTATATGTTCACCTTGACCATCGAATTGTGGGCACCATCAAGTTTGAGTCACACCATGAATGAACCATGCATGAATGACAAATGCAATGTCAACTCTCAGAATGAATGCATGAAACCTCAAAGCCAAATATGGTGTGGCACCCCAAAGGAATCCAATTGCAAGGCAACAACCAATGTATCCAACCACCAGCTCTGCGCCAACCTCAGCCACTTCCACTTCAACTCCTCTTCAACTAGGACTCCTCCAGCTTCCAGGGACTCGTGATCCCCCATACACGTAGGCATGGCACTGCCGAAGCAGATGCGCCCATTAACGTGTACGATTCTCCTCTCAAGTGCAGTGATGCACACAAGGGGCACAGCCGGTGTGGGCGGAGGCACCGCACCAGGGTTTAGCCAGATCGCAGTTCCGGGCCTTCTATCTTCCACAGGAGTCGCCCTAGCTTCCGATCGGTATCGATTTCATTAACGAGATAGAGCTAACATTATTAGCACCAAACTGGAAGGGTATTCAATTGGTTGGCCTGCATTACGGCGCGACCAAAGACAGCGCGCGCGCACACACAGCAACCCTGTAGCCGATTCACAGGCGTGAATTCACTTGAATTCGTACGAAAGTCCCACGAATTTCGTACAAAATTCACGTGAATTCACGTGATTTTACACAAATGTTACCAGTGTGCACCCCCTGAATTGTCCTATCACCCCAGGTAGGCTCTTTAGTGCACCCCTGCATACACCCTTGCCACAAGCAACAACGGTCTGGGTTCGTGTTGTGACCTCATGTCCGTTTTTTGTGACACCAAAACCGCTGCTGTAGTGTGTGAAGGTGCTGCATGTCGGTTAGAAGCCGTCTTCTTGTAGGGCTTGCATACGTTTCTACACTTATGTGCCCTTGCCCATTTTGTGCCCTTTTGGTCGGATCCCACCAATGCGACCAGAGGCTATCATCAATAGTGTGGTTGTCCACAACCACTTGCACCTCTGGTCTCCCCCGGAGGAGGCTCCGGCCCGCCCTTTTGCGCAAGATGCGCTTGAGCCTCCGGTGACTTCCCTCCATGGCAAAGCAAGAGACCTTTGACAAGATTCTCCACTTCTTTGCAAAATAATACATGTGGTCGATCCAAAGAAGCGTCCACAGAAGTTTGCCCCGCTGGAGCTCATTGTGGGCGGTGCCCATGGCTATGCCATGGTTCTGGAGCCGCCCCAAGTCGGCCCCGGAGAACCACGCGGAACGCCAAGCGTATACACACATGCTTGCAAAATTATCCCATCACGTTTTGCACACCAACTCCCAACTTTTTCCTCACACTTGATGCTGCCTCACACTAGGATGTTGTAGGCAAGCATCTATTATCTTCTCCCAACCCCTGTTCCGCATGAAATGGATGGCAGCAGCACACTCCATCCTTAACTTCCCCTTGCTGTTTGCCTTGTCATTGTTTAATGAGGCACGGGTGCAAGTTCGTGCTGCAAGCCGTGCCTCATCTAGAACCGGTTGCAGCATGGTGCGTGCCACAGTGGCCGGTGTCCTACCTGTCATTGGTACAACTAGGTCCCGTGTCCCGTTGATGTCACACAACAGGACACGAAGGACCCCATGGAGGCCATAATCAGGCACTCGCCTATCACTTGTAATGGTCCTATATCTATATATACAGCACCTATGGCAACAGTCCCCTCCCAGTTGCCGTCTATTGCACTTGCTGTGCCAAAGGTAGCAAGGTAAACAGCACGGTTGCGCATGCACACCCAACACACGTTTTACGAACAAAGCAAAACACAATTCAGGCATATTGTGGTTCCTCGCTGCTGTACCAGTATCCACAAAGGCTTAATGACGCCATAGATACACATGCTGGTGGTGGGTGGGTGGGCGGGCATCCTGTCATTCCAGGCGGGTGGGCGGGCTTCCCCAGGCAAAATTTCAAAAACAATCTGGAACAAATAACACAGACATATTAAACCCCAGTTAGCAAAGCTAACAGTCGGTGGCACCAGGGGATTTTGCCTTCTACTGGTGGCAGCCCGCCATGAGCACCTGTGCTTTCCCGTCTGCACACAGAAAAAAAAGGGACTGCCTATCATTTCCTTCGCATCGTTGAAACTTACGGTTGCGGCCTTGCGAAACTCGTCATCAAAATCGATTTCTTGACAGGCCGCGTAGAGGGTCTGCCACTTTTCCTTGCCCCCCAGTAGCCGCCAACTAGATGGTTGGTTGGGGCTGGCGGTGCCACCAAGTGTGTAATGGACGTACGTGGCCTCATGCCTCGATGTACCATCCACCGCAATAGGCAACCAATGCAGCCGTCGGTCCCCGGGCTGCATGATGTCCGAGGGTGGGGGTGGTTGACACTTGAACAGGTGACCGATGTAGTCGGGTAGGTAGCAAGCCGCACCATGGATGGTCGTGTCGTCTCCCATGTAGGCAGTGAACGCCCGGGACTCCGGTAATGCTAGCTGCCGAAGCATGCCGTACACTTGGTCCCATACCATACCGTACGCCATGCCCCCCACTAGGTACCGCGACTCTGTCCTAGAGAGGTGCAACGACGGGATCCACCAAATGGCCATAATCAACCTCTCCTCCATGGTGGGCTCAAGCGGGACGGCCACTACAACTCTTGTTTCTGGGGCAAGCACTATTTGCCCGCTGTCGGGCAGGTACTTGACGGTGTAGGGTGCTGCAAGCTCGTTGGTCACAACTTGCTGCAGCTCTTGTAGGCGCTGCTCTTGTAGGCGCCTCCGTCGTGTACAATCCGCTACCAAATGGAATGGCTCCTTGGGCCGCGGGATGGTGTCTGGTACAAAGCCTGTGGAATTGGGACCGTTTGTATCGGAGGTTTCTACCATCCCCATGCGCTAGGTGACTAAATTGGGTGAGAATCTAGTGAAATTCGTACGTGAAATTCGTACGAAATTGGTGCGAAATTCGTACGAATTTCACGTGAATGAATGTGTGTGAATACTGAGGCTTCCGTGAAATTCGCACGAAATTCGGACGAATGTCGTCCGAAATTCGTACGAATTTCACATGAATCTGAGCAAATCTTTTCAAAAAAAAAACATTTGACTCATCCTTGTGCCCTCGTTGGCCCTCACAAAGGAAGCACAGGATGATTCTCAGGGGTTACCACACATGCGCTCCAATGTCCACTTGTTTCATCATTTCGGCTAACACCCTCAGCAGTGTAACAGATCGATTGGCACAGCATACCCCAACTAAAAAAGAAACAGTGGTGAACAAAATTTCGCAAAGTGGAGGGGGAGTACCCCCCCATGTCGTTCAAACTGCCCATGCCGGGGGGGGGGGGCAGTATATTTGTACATATATTCATATATAAACAAAGTACAAATAACATCCGTGCAGGTTAGAAGGGACAAGTGGTTCCAAAGTTAAAGGGTGAGCTACGCCCCCCCACCCCCCTGGAGCAGAGCTCCGGCCATCGGAGCCTTGGGAGCTCTACTCCGCCACCGCCTCAGCGAAGGAGGCATCCATCGCCGTTGACGTGAGGCGGTGGGGGGGGTACTACCGGCGCACATCCTCCTGGGCGGCACTGACCCTGGCCATGTCGGGCGCCACGGGGTCCATCTCGACGTGCTGGCCACTCGCCAGCAGTCAATCGACGAATCCAAAATCCAAATAATGTTAGAACAAATGCTGGCCAACCGCAGAATTGAAAAAAGACAATGCAACATCAAAAATGCAAAGACAGAACTGAAATCTGCAATCGGAATTAATTCTGGGATCGAAATCTGGGATTGGAATCAAATGCGGAGATCGCAAAATAATTTACGGCTGAAATGGCACACAAGAAGCAACATGAGTGTGCAAAAGGGAAATGGGCAGCAAACATGGATTCTGCCATGGCTATGCCCTAAGTTTTACATTAACCCAAGACCTCACGAGACCGCCTGGCGCAACCGCTGGGCCGGCAGAGCCAGAACGAAACCCAACAGCATAGGCCACCAGGCCAAGCGTGTACATAAGCCAGCCGACCCATGGGGCCGGGGCACGGCCCAGCCAAGCGAAGCACCAACAGCAACCTGGTTAACCACACCGAATGCAGACCGTTGCGTGCACCAGCCCAGGGAAGGCAGAGGGACGAACAGGCAACCCCCCCCCAAAAAAAAGGAACAAACAAACAGCACAGAAGGGGGGGAACCCCCGCCCAACGCTGAACGCGCGCCCGCCGGCAAAAAAAAAGGGGGGGGGCAAGAGATAGACACACATCCGCTAAGCCGCGCACCCACTCCACAAGAGGCGGGCAAACCCCCCAGCCAGACAACACCAAAGGCGACACCCACGGGCCCCCCCGAAAGAACACCGGACGACCACCCTGCCAAACCTGGCGACAGCCAGACGAGAGGAGCGGCCCACCTGGGAAGAGAACACCCTGGACACGCCGGCAGACACCCCACCGGAGAAGTGGCGGGCCAGCGAAAAGAAAAAAAAAGAAAAGAAAAAAAAACATAGAGGCAACCCAAACGAAAGGGGAAGGGGGGACGGAGACCAAGAGGCCCAAGACCGGGACAGGCAGCGGCGGACACCACAAAGCCACGGCACAACGGGGCCGAGAACCACCACCCCCCGCAGCCTGGAAAATAAAACGAAGGGGGGGCGACAAATCCCACCCAGGGCAGCCCCCGCACAAATCCACGCCACAGGCAGCCCCACCAGAGGATGGCGGGAAACGGACAGGGCGCAAGCAAGAGGCCACATGCCCCAACACCCAAACCAGAAAAAGCAGCGTGCAGGAAAAACCCGAACCCACGCACACAGACCAGAAACCTCGGCCAGGAAAGGCGGAGTGCAGCAAATAACCGTTTCCAGGCACACACACCCTAGACCCCAGCAAGGAGTGGCGGGGTTACCCCCGAACCCAACCCCAAACGCGCGCAGCACGAACCCCAGCCAGAAATGGCGGGGCAAAGCCAAAACACGAGCCCAAGCACACGCACCCTAGACCCCGGCCAGGAATGGCGGAGTCACCGCGGAACCCAGACCCAAACACACAGACCACACAACAATAGGAAACCTGGTGTCAATAGCCCGGGCAATGAGGCAGCCCGTGCCATGCAGGTGACCCGGCCAAACGAGATCCAAAGCCTGGGGGTAAGGCTGCATTCTAAGGCCAGTGCTGCTTTGGGACTCGAGGCGGAGCGTGCGACACCCAAGCTCCTCGGAGCCCCAGTACCAAGAACATGCACGCATGCGTTGGGAACGGCATACGCCAGGAAGTCCGGTGAACCCCTAGGGTTCCGCCCAAAGGAAGGGACGTGCGCAAGCACGGGGGCACGCCCTCCTGGCGAGACAAGTACGTCACGCTGGCGGCGATCAGCCCTCCCGGTGTTACCAGGGCCGCTTAGTTGGGGGCCACCAGTCATGTCTAGCGGGATGTAAGTCGCCTCCCCTCTTCAAGCGCGGAGCCTCCCCCTGTTCGTCACAGCGGCAACACCAGCGGGAACCTTGGGGCGCTTTTCCACGACCAAGTGCACCTACCTACCTACGTACCTGCAAATATTGAAGAGCATGTCACATCCCTTTTTCAGGAATCAATTAATATACCATGCACATTTGAACTATGCATTCCATTATGGACGTATGAGGCCATGCTAGCACAACCTCAATTCAACGGCCTGAGAAGACACATTGGTTCACGGAAGATCAAGCATGACACAATGACATCCATACGGTCCACTTGGTGTGTGGTAAAACACAAAGAAACTCATATACAACACAATCCTACCTTTGAGTTCCCTCTGAAGCTCGGGCACAGATGATCCAGCTTTACCCTTGCCCACATGATGGCAAAATAGAGTAAGAAACATGGGTTCCAAATATGATAAATGATCTCAGCGTGGATCCAGCACGACACGATGGCCTCCATGAACACAACGTACGGGATTGCCACATACATGACCTTTCAACCCTCATGAGTCACCAGTGTGCACATCTGAAGAACTCCCAATGAAGATCACTAAGTAAGACTCGGAAGAATCACCTCACAGCAAGGACAAACAATACCTCACACTTGGCATGTGTCACACATATATCAGGTAGGTAGGTAGGTATCTTCGGGAGCTTGGGATGCCTCCTTTGACAATGCAGGAAGAAGGTCTTACCAAGGGGACGTCCTGTTCCTCCCACTCCCCTAGGTCAGGTGCCTCTTAAGCCGCTCCCGCAGGTGCTTGGGAAGGCAGTGTCGCGGCCACCCTGTCCAGGTGTCCCGGGTGCCAGGGTGTCCCCACATGTGTCTGTGGGTAGGGTCACATGCCCCCTACTGTGGGCGACAGCTCTGGAGGCTGCCCAGCCGGATGGAGTATCTCTCACCACAGGGGGTATTGCTCTCGCAAGTCTACGGTACGACCGCCTCACCCCTGTTGCTCGAGTTGCGGGGCCCCGCTGCTTGGCAGGCGACCCCCTCCTGGGCTGTGTGCCGGCACGCCTGTCATGAGTTGCTTCCATGGCTCCGAGCGACGTTTGCCATGGTCCCGGATGCAGCCTGGCCCGGCTCGGACCAGCGGCCTTGGAGTACCGCTCCTGCCACTGGCCCGGTTGGCCGCCTTGGTCGCCCCAGTGCGTCCGACCCGGGGGGTGTAAGACGTGGTGTCCTGTCCCTTTGCTGCCCTCGGTGCATGTGCGTGAGCGGTCTCCTGGCCCAGGTGGCGCCTGTTCACCGGTGTATGCGCTGTGTGGGGTGCGCGTGTGCTGTTGGTCGTTGTGTCCCTCTTCCTCCCCCCCTAATTTTATTTTCTGTTTTGTTTTTCTGCCCTGTAGTTGTTTCCTTTTTCGTGCCTCTTTTTATTTTTGAAAATGGAAAAGGGGGCGCGCGCACACTGCAGGCACAGGCATGGGGAACTGGTGCAGCGGTGCATTAGTGTTGTGTCCTCTGGTGTGTGTCGTTGGTGCTTTAATGGGGGCCGCGCCCCAAGGGTGCGGCTCGCGCGTCCTGATGTACACGGATACGGGTCAGGTTGGGTTTGGTTAGTTGCCTCTTTGCTTTTGGTGCTGGTTGGTTAGGCGGCTGTGGCGGCTGTGGGTGTGGGTTGTGGCTATGTTGCTCCCTCTGCGGGCTTGGTTAGGAGTCAAAGGTTAGCGGTTATAGGGTGTGGCTCGGGTTTGACTCGTGTTGGGCCTTCGGCTGGGTTAGGCGATTTCGATGGCTGCAGGCTTGGGTTCGGCGCTGTTGGGCGTAGCGGTGCCTGTTGGCGTGTGTGTTGGCGTCCTTCGGCTTCCGGTTCGCTTGATGTCTTCGGGGCGGGGCTTGGCGCGGCGCCCCGCTGCGGTGGCTGGCTGGGTATGGGGGTTAGGTGGTGGCGCCGCTGGCTGGGGGGTCAGGCGCGTTGTGCTGTGTGGCGCGCAGGGCTCCTGGGGTGCTGTGGGTGCCGCAGGTGTCGGTGCGCCGACGTTTGTGGGGTGGCGAGGGTGTGTGTGTGTGCAGGGTTAGGCTTGGGGTGATGTCCCACAGGCGTCTGCCTTCTCGTCGCGTCTCCTGGAGGGTCTCCCGCAGGCGCCTGAGGACATACGGGTGGCCCTGGGGCGCGGGGAGGTTGCGGGGTTGGATTCCCAGGGGGTGGAGCGCATCGGCCAGCATGGCTTCCAATGCGGCCTGTGGCATCCACACCCCCTCCGGCTGGAGGCGGCGGCTCTGAGCCGACCCCTTGCAGGGCTGGTGCACCAGGCCCTCGAGAGAGGGCTCTGCCCAGGCCCACTTCCGCAGCTCCCAGAGCTGTGTGTGGGTCCTGCCGCCACCACTGTCCTTGGGCGGGGCTGTGGCCTTGGGCGGAGGAGTGGGCGTGGGTGGGTGTGATGGGGTCGTGGGGACTGGTGGCGGTGGCGGGCCTGGGGGATTCCTCATAGTCCTGTGCCGTTGGGGTGCGTGGGGAGCGGGGGCGCGGGCGGATGTGGACTCGCGGGTACGCGCGCACGGTCTTCCCCTCGGGGTCGGGTTTGGACTCGCGGTGGCGGCAGCAGCAGGGCATTTGCTGTATGTGGGCTGACATCGAGGGTTGGTAGGGGAGCGGGGACGCTGCTGATAGATCCTGGCGCTGTTCTGGTCCGGTGGGGGGTGGTCTGTGGGCCTGGGGTGCGGGCATTGAGAGGTGGCGGGACGAAGCGCTTCGCGCTTCGGCCGCGGCGCGCTCCGCCATGAAGGTGGTGGCAGCGGCGTCGGTGACGCTGGGGGGGCGCCGTGCTGGGCGCTGCTGCCGCCGGGCCACGGATGGCGGGGGCCGAATGTCGTAGAGGACGTCCCCGGAGGGTTGGGCTTGCACTGCCCTCGTGGCGCCGGGCTTGGGCTTGGGTTTGGCTGCGGGTTGCGGTCGCGCCGCGCCGGCGGGTTTTGGTGGTTGCTTGGCGGCGGTCTTGGGTTTCGGCCGGGCTGCGAACGCGGGCTTCGTTGGGGAGTGGGCCTTGGCGGCGGCGGGGTTGCTCGCGGTGGGGACGGGATTGGGGGCCCGTTTGGGAGGTTTGTTCCGCGGCTTGGGGGCCGGAGTGCTGGACGAGGACGTGGTGGTGGTGGCGGATGAGGTGGTTGTGGTGTTGGAGGTTGTGGGGTCGGAGGCGGAGGAGAGGGCTGTGGGGGACGGCGGGGGGCCCTGGGCTGCGGGAGCGGGCGTCGGATGCTGGGTCCTGTGAGTAATGAGGACGAGGGTACGGATTCGGGCACCGGGCGTGCGCGCGCGCTTTCCTTGGTGACCTGTGCCTGCCGGTGCCGGTGTAGGTGCATGTGGCGGTGCGGTGCCGTTGTCTCGGCTGTGCGGGCACGTGGGTTATCCAGGGGGGTGTCCACATCTGCTCCAGGACGTGTGGGTGTGTTTGCTGGAGGTAGTCGAGGGTGCTGAAGAAGCATCGATGGATGCCCGGCATGTCCTTCTCCGTGAGGTGGGGGTAGTTTTAGATGAGGGTGTCTGGGCCCGGCTGCAGCAGCGCCATGAGGCGGGCTGCCACCGTGTACGGGCAGAGCTGTAGGGTGGTGGGGCACGGGGGGGTGGGTCCCTTGCGGTTCGGGGGGCCTCCCTCTGCTCGGGGCGCAGCTTGAACTTCCACAGCCACCGGTCCGCGGGGATCCCCAAGGTACGTTGGGTCCACTTGGCAAGGCAATACATCGCCGTACGAAGGCCCTGGTTGCCGCTGCGGATGGAGAGCAGCGTGTCCAGGGACTTGCGTTCCCATGTGCCCCAGAGGTGGGGGTCCTCAGGCTCGTCCTCCCTGGTGTACGTGTCACGGTCTGGGTTGTGTGGGGGGGGGGCGTAGTCGGCGAGGTGGAGGGAGTCGGTGCCGTGCACCACCCAGTGGCCGGTTGGTGCGTGGTAGTGGGTGGTGGAGAGGGTGTAGTGCCTCTTGTACATGAGGGTCATGTACGTGCAGGGGGCTGCCTGCTGGTCGTCGGGGGTGGGAACGTCTCCCAGGACGTGGTGCCTGAAGTTGCTCAGGGAGGCCATCCGGGCGACCCATGTTTCCCTTTCCCACTCTTTGGTGTCGCTGGGGGTGGCGCTGGGTGGGGGGTGGGCCATGTCGGGCTCGTCTTAGCGGATGCGGCCCTTCGTGTCCACCTGCCCCGGCATGGGGTGTCTGACTAGGTGTCGCCCCCAGTCGATCGGGGGCACCCAGATCCGGCTCCCCGTGGGGGGCGGGCTCTCGCCGTCAGGGGTGGCAAGTGGGGGGCGGTCGTGTCGGGCGACGTGGAGGAAGGCGTCGAAGAGGAAGTCTCGGACGCCCTCCCCCAGGGTGGCTGCCTGGACCAGGGTGGTCGCCCGGATGTGCTGGGTGGTGCCTGAGGTGCGGAGGCGATGCACCTCCTGGTCTCCGAGTCTCCGGAGGTGCTGCCGTACCGCTGCGGGGTTGTGTAGGGCGTAGGGTTCGGCCGGTGCGGCGGCTAGTGGTGCGGGGTGTGATGGGGAGGGTGGTGTGGGCTGGGGGTGGGCTGTTGCGTGTGGGCTCTGGTGATGGGGTTTCTCTTGGTGGCCGCGGGAGGGGGGACTCACGGTGGTGTGTGTCGGCGGGGGCATCGCAATCAATCGGCTGGTGGGGGCCTCCGCGTGGTGCATCTGTGGCCTGGTCTCGGGGGGGGGGCGGAGGGGTGGTGGTGTGGGGCTGGCACTGCAGGTGTCCGGGGGGGGCGGTGGTGGGTGTTGCGTCGGTTGGCAGTCTGGGCGTCCCGCCGGGTCGTGTGGGTTTTGCGTGTGCGTGCCATACAGTCCTTGTGGTCCCTGGCTGGTTGCGGTGCCGAGGTACGGGTGGGAGGCAGCCGCATGGGCATCCGGGCGGGGCTCTGGTCCGTAGGTAGGGGGGGGCTGCCGGTGGATGGTGCTTGCTGGTATGGGGTGTGGGTAGGGGGGCTGCTGGTGGTGGTGGGGTGCTCCTACTAGGTCCTGCTGCTGCTGTTGGTCGTGCGCGGCTCCCCGCGGGTCAATGGGGGTGTACGGTGGTCGGTATGTCGTGAGCCCGTGTAGTGGGGGCAGTAGGTGGTGCTGGACCGCGTGGTGGTGGTGTTGAGGGTGTGTTCCTTGTGCGTGGTACCACGGCGTTGGTGGGTGCGGCGGCAGGGGCTGGTGGTGGTGGTACACGTGATGGTGTGGTGCGGTGAGGTGTGCCGTTTGGGGTGGGTGGCCCATGGGGCCCGGCTGCGCTGGGGCGTGGTGGTGATGCAGCTGGTGGGGGTCGCTGTAGTATTGGGGCATCGGGGGCCCAAGGGTTTGGGAGGGACGGGGGCGTGGTGCTGGTGTCCGTGGTGCCGTGTCCCCTGGCTCTGCGTGAATGGTGGTCCTGGCATGGCCTGGACGTGTGTGGGCGGTGGTTGCTGGCTGGGCTGCCGGGTTAGGGTGCTGTGGTACGGTGGTGGTGGTGGGCGCTGGTGGGGGCGGTGCTGTTGTTGTGCCCCGGGTGTATGGGCGTGGGATAGCGCGGCATGGCTGGCCCCGGGTCCTGGTCGGGGCGCTGCGCCCTGCTGGCGGGCGCGCTGGCGGGCCCCCTGACCTGTGTTGGTCCTCTTGGCCTGGTGGGTGTCGGGGGCGGGTGAATCCCCCTGTGCTCCTGGGGGCAACGGGGAGCAGGCGTGCCAGCGATGCTCCTCTCTGAGGCGCGCCTCGAGGCCTCTGACGTAGGCGCGCTGGTCTGCGTGGTCCATCCGTGCGGCGGTGGTTTCGTCGGGGGCGGCCAGGTAGGCGTTCTGAAGGGACGCCCAGCCCTCCGGGGGCCCGAGCTGCGTGGGCCGGAGGGGTTGTGTCGGGCAGAGGAGGGCACTGAGTGGGTAAGGTGTTCCTTTCCGTGAGCCGAGGGTGGTGTTGACACGGCGTCAAGTGATTGGGAGGTAGGCTGCTATCCCCTCTGGTGCCGTGTGTGCCCACGCTTCCGGCGTCCGGGCCGCTGCTTGGGGGGCCGGGAGCTGTGGGTCTGGGAGGTGAAGGTCACGGTGGTGGAGGTATAGGGCGAGAAGGACGTGGCGGGCCGCCACGTTCAAGCCGCCCCCGCTGTGGCGCGGGGGCGGGCTGTGGGGGGGCAGGGGTTTGCTGCCCGTGACAATGGCTATGGTCCACGCGTGGTCTGCCGCGTCCGCCACGTAGTACCCTCCCACGGGGTCCCGGAGGGCGTCAGTGAGTGGCCCGAAGAAGCTGGGGTGGCTGGGGGGGGGGGGGGATGCGGCTGGGGCCGCGGGCCGCGCGCGGCGGTGGCGGTTGAGATCCCCGCAGTGGGGGCAGTGGGTGAGGCGGTGTGCAGCTCCTAGGCAGACCCAGTGGTCTTGGTTGCAGGGTAGGGCCGTCTGACGTAGCCGCTGGCGCACGCAGAGGGGGCATGCGGTGGCTGGCGGTTGGCGGTACCTGTGGACGGACGGTGGCGTGGGGGAATTGGGGCTTGCGGAGCACGCATTCTGTTGGGTGTGTTTGCGGTGCCTGTGATGCTCGTGTGCGCCATGCCGGTGTTGTGGCTGGTGGATGGTGTATAGGCGTGGTGGGGGTCCCGTGTTGGGTGGTATGTAGTGGGGCGGGTTCTCATGGTTAGTAGAACAGCATTTTGAGGAGGCGGGCTTGGTCCGTTTGGGGCAGGGTGGCTGCATGCTGCAGGTATTTGTGGGTGCGGTATGTCAGCTGCTCTGTTGTCTTGGCAACGGCCGTCCGTTGCATGCACATTGCCTTGGCCTGGGGGTCTTCCGCGTGGGTGCATAGCAAGGTGTAGACGGCAGTGGGGACGAGTCCCCTGCGGACCGCCTCGAGTACCTCCATTTGCTTGAGGGTGGTGGCGAGTTGTTCGGTGGCCGGGGACCGTGTCAGCCATCCGGCGTGCCGTGCGATGGTGTGGGTTGCGTTCCAGTCTGTGAGGGTGTCCAGTCCTCGGTACAGCGGGCACGTCTTGAAATCGTCCAAGGTCTCTTCTTCCGCCCGGCCACAGATGCATTTGGTGTACCTTGCGGGGACGTGGATCGAGCGGCGTGCGTACCATCGGTGGTATCGGGTGAGGAGGGGGAGCTGTTCGAGGGCGAGTTGGAGTCGGTGTTTTTGTAGGTTTGCTGGGAGGCTATCCGGGCGTAGGGCTGATTAGTAGAGGAGGGTAAGGACGGAGTTTTCAAGGCGTCGTAGGTGTTCGGTGTTCGCTGGGTGGCCCAGCTCGGTGGCCAGCTGTTGGATGGGTGTGGGGTAGTGGTACTGCTTGTCTCAATCCGTGTACGGTGTGTCCTCGGGTATCCATTGGGGGGGCTGTGTGGCCGAGGGTATCTGGGGTAGGTGCTGCAGGTGGCTGTGGTGTGGATGTCTAGTCGTACGTGTTCGAGCCCTGGGGTGTGGTTGGTGCTCTGGTGTTTGGCATGCGTGTCTGCGCGTTCATTGCCGTACGTGTAGCGGTGGGACTCCTGTTTTACGATGTGTAGGGCGTCCTGGGGATGCATGCCGCTGAAGTCCATCCATAGCCCCAACGCTTGTGTGGAGAGGCCGGATTTGAGTGCCCTGTGGATGGGCAGGTCCGCGAGGCGCCTGGTGAGGTAGATGTCGACCGTGGCGTTCACGACTACCCAGATGTTGCGGCGCCGGATCGTTGTGGGTGGTGGTGTGGCGATGATGGCGTCCGCCAGGGTGCGTAGTTCGCCGTGGCAGGACGCCCCAAAGATGGTGGCCCCGGTGTGGTGTTCCACGTGGAGGCCGTCCGCGCACCAGGTGATGCACACGGAGGCACAACCGACTGTGGGGTGTATTGCTGGGTGCCGGATGCGTCAGTGAAGTAGATGATGTTGGTGTCGCTGGGTCGGGGTAGGCGGGCAATTGCTGTGGGGTGATAGACGTAGGCGGGTCCCCTTGGGCGGTTCTGGTGGTGATTTGCGTGGGTTGCAGTAGCGGCCTCGCATAGACGCCTATCCCCTGGGTAATGATGGCCTGGGCTCGTTGGGTGACGCGGAGGAGTCCTTTGTCGGGGCGCCCCTGGGTGACGTACGGTACATCAGGTGGAAGAGGTACTCCGTATTGGGGTGGAACTTCTGGCACCTGATGATCTGTCGCGCGTTCCTTGTCGTCTTTGTCGCCGCGGAGGGAGGGGCATTTGTGCTGTAGGGGGCGCATGGGTGCCTCATTAAGTCCTGCGCGGTGTGGGTCGCAGTGGTTGTACTCCATGGCCACGCTTTCTGGGTCTGCCTGCTCGTTGGTGAATGTCCATGTTGCCGTGGGTGTTGGAGTCCAGGCTACGTCTGCTGGGTGCCCTGGGGGTACCGTGTGAAACCAGGGGAAGGGCCATGCCAGCTGGTCGGCGGTGGCGGCGGCAGAGGGGGTGTGGTAGTGGGTGGAGATGAGGTGCAGCAGGGGCCACGGAGTGTCGAGGGCTGCCGGGCCACAGTGCCAGCACGTGCGTGGTATGCCCTAGTCATTGTGTCTGACTGGTGGTACATCGGTCTCCGGGGCGTTGTGTTTGGGGATTGACCAGGGGGCATGGTGTCGCTGGATAGTGCGGGTTGCGTGTTTGTGGCCGGTTGGTGCTAGTAGCAGGATGGTGGGTGGTGTCCAACCTTGGGCTGACGGGGTGAGCTCCTCCTGCTTCGTGCTGCGGTCGTTGGGGGTCTTGTGCTCGCTCGGGCGGGGCCGGGGATGCTTGTGCTGGAAAGTCCTGTACGCCGTGTCAATGTCCTTGGGTCCCGGCATTTCGCGCCCTGCCTTCGTAGCGGGTGCGCGGAGGTATGCTTGGAAGACGCGGCCTGCTGGCCATTGCGGGTCGGAAAGAAACGGGGTGTGGTGGGCGCCGCACTGGGCCCTGACGTTCATCTGTGTCGGGGTGATGTATACTATGGTGATGGTGGCCCCCACGAGGCGTAGGGTGTCTACCTCGCCTGCCGGGTGTCCGATGGAAGTCGGTGTGCGTGGCCACGAGTGGCCCCGGTTGATCGCAGTGGTGGTTCGTCAGGATGGCGTGCGTATGGTGCAGTAGGAGGAGCTGCAGCTGGGCCCAGATGCAAGTGCCCACGGAGGTGGGGACACCGTGTTGTGCCTGTATCCACCCGGGGCAGGTGTTGCGGGCCATTTGCGCTTCTTCTATGCGTAGGGCTGCCGCTTTGCGAACCTCGGGTTGGTGGCTGTGTGTCACCCTGTGTACGAGGTGCGCTGCGTGTTTGGCATAGGCCGTGTCGACTAGGGCGCCTGTATTGTCCCCGTAGTAGCGCCAGTGGGCCTTCATGGCCTCCTTCGGGAAAGACGTGGGCCAGCCTCCGTGTTGCCCCCATGCCTTTGTCACTTGCTGTCGGGCGTGGCGTAGGGCATCTTGGGGGTGCGGGAGGCGCAGGGCTTGGTACCCGATGGCTGCGTATAGCACCACTTTCATGAAGTATACCAGGCCCTGCGTAGACAGGAGGTCCCCCCTGGCAAGTTGGGGTAGCCGGGCGAGGGGCCCTTCCAGCTTGCTTTGGAGTGTGATGTGGTGGTGCCGCGTGGCCTGTGTGACTCCCAGGTGGATTGTGGTGTCCTCCATGTGTAGGGGTTCGCCTTTCAGGATGTTGGGGGCGGGGGTTCCGATGTCGGCTACCCCGACCAATTTGCGGGGGTGCACTAGGAGTTGGTGGGCGTCCAGGTAGGTTGTGGTGAGCTGGAGAATGGCGGACGCCTCGGTGGTGGTAGTTGGTAGCCCTGCGTTCTCAGGGTCGCGGGGGCGGGTGGCCGTAGTCAGGAGGTTGTCGTCCCAGAAGTTGATGAGGGGCGACCGTAGCGGGTATGGGGCGTATCCCGGGTAAACCCGTGCTAGCTCGAATGCCAGCGGGAGTGTGACGAGGAGGTAGAGGAAGGGGCCCGCAGCGCCAACCTGGGGGACCCCGCTGTCTGTGCCGGTCCAGGGGGTAAGGCCTGCGGCTGTGATGACGGCGTAGAGGCGGATCTGGATGTACACGGTCATGAAGGATAGGAATGGGAGGCCCATGAAGCAGGTCACAACCCTACCCTGGCATATTACCCCTAAGGGAACATTATATGGCCCTATATATGGGATATATATGGGATAGGGTATATCATATTCCATTTCCTTGTTAGGAACATAGGATGTGGGATAGATAAGGCAATCTTGGATGTTTAGTAGTTATATCAATTAGTGGATGATAGGGTGGATTTCTCATATGTGCATATCAGGAATTTCATTGGCTATGTGTACCATGTCTGTTTGCAGGATACTTTTTCAGTCAACACTATCGTTATGTCTTTTCTGCCAAGCAATGTTGCTGCCCATGCCACTGCGACCTCTGCTCCTGACCACCCGGTCTGGTTTAATGGTAGCAGAGGCGAAAATCTTTCTGTTGGGCGTTTGGCATTGCGGACGGCGATCGGTCCAAGACATCGTGGACCAAATTCAAATCAAAATCTCTTCCCCGGGAGGGATGGCTGAGGGTGTCCAGGTCCCCACTCTCAGGACCTCCTCGGCCCTGACCCCATCGACCGGGCAGGGGCCGCAAAAACGGGCCAAGCCCCAAGTGGCCCAAAATCCTAAGTTCCCGAAATCCCTGAATGTTCCCATCGGGGCCCCCGATCCTCGAGATCCAGCTGATGTACCTGGGATGGTTGAGGGGGAAATAGACGGCCACCCTCAGAGAGCGATAAGAGGACCACAATTGCCTATTATTGGCTCAGGAACTGTTTTTAGCGCCGAGAATCGGGCAATCATCGACTCATCTACTGGGGTGATCGAGCGTACGA
Source organism: Eutreptiella sp. 'Long Island Sound 2002' (assembly GCA_964036045.1). Classification (NCBI taxonomy): domain Eukaryota; phylum Euglenozoa; class Euglenophyceae; order Eutreptiales; family Eutreptiaceae; genus Eutreptiella; species Eutreptiella sp. 'Long Island Sound 2002'. The sequence goes on along the minus strand of OZ038381.1, from coordinate 79,784,464 downwards.
ACGCTGCAGCTTCACGCACCGCCGACTGGGGTACGATGGCTTCGCCAATGGGGCCCATCGTGGTCGACTCTGGCACTCCTCCGTCGCTAGGGGGGTTGCCAGAGCCTCAGGTCAGAAAGAACCTGTTTGCGGCAGGGCCCATCAGCCCTATTGTTGACCAGCTCGACGCTGAAAACCTTCGAGTCCTTGCGGTCACGCCTGATCCCCATGGCCATCCGGGTCCGGCTCGAGGGGCCGTGGCCCTAATCCAGCAAGCCCTGTCGGGGACTAGGCAGAACCCCACCATGGTGGAATTGTCACCCTCTCCAATGAGTCAATCGCGGCGGTTTCCCTCCCTGGTGGAGGAATCTCCTGCCTTGGGAGCGTATCCCAATCCCCCAAGCGGATCCAGGCTAAATCCTACGATCATCGAGGAATCCCCCACGCAAATCGAGGAGGATGAGTGTGACCAGTGGTTCCCGCTGGCGTTGGAACAGGGGAACGACGATGAGGAAGAGGAGATTGGAGTGCTGGAACGTCATGAACTCCATCATTCCACTATTTTTGTTTCCTCGTCCCCTGCACCTCCTGAACCTATGTCAGGGACGAGGGATCGCCCCATGCTTGTGGAAGAATACCCGGCTCCCCACTACATCATGGTGGAGGACTCTCCGGCCCCTCAGTTCATTGCTGTGGAAGAGACCCCAGTGCCTATGAGCGGCGTCAGAAACTGCCCGTGTCTTGTCGTGGAATCTCCGGAGACTACGGAGCACCGGGCCGGTACTACGTCTTTTTTGAATGTTCTTAACCGCATCAACTTGTTCTGGGGCTGACGTCCCCCAAAGGAAGACCTCGTGAGAATATGTACACTACTTGGAGTACAGAATATATCACGGAGGCGGTTTGCCTAGAAAAGCGAAAAAGATGGCTCTGATGGTTTCTTGGTGTAGATTGATTGGTAGGTTTTGGTGATGAATTGGTTTCACTGAGGCTTGTTGTAAGCAGGGGGCTGGGTTCAGCTCGCACAGAAAAATGCAGGTGCATTGGGGAGTGCAGGCTGTGTTTTTCTTTCTGTGTGTTTTTCCATGTTTGTTTCCATGCAGTCAACTGCTGGAGGGGCGGTGGAAAACTTGTGGTTTGCTTTTGTGTTTCTGGGCCTACTGTGGGGTGTACTGCCCCGGTGGTTAGCCGGGTTTCCTGCCCCTGGGTCGGCCATATTCCACAGCAGCGAAAAAATAGTGGAAAATTAGAATGCATTGTTATTCCAAAACACCTGCGGGGTGTGGCGTCAGGGGACCTGAGTTCGTGTTAGGAGAGAAACCCATGTGTCTGAGTTGTCATAAGTTATATAGAGGCTGAAAACGTATTCATGGTGTCATAGCAATCAAAAAGAGGGCAAACCTGAATATTCTTGTGGGCTCCAGGACGTATTTAAAGGGCTGCCAGCCAAAGGGCAGGGCTCTGGTGTTGAGTCAAAATTCAGATTCAGATTTAGATCAGAAGTAGATGCAGTTGACAGTCGGCGGTAGTTTAAACACTTCTTGAGTTGCTTGGTCATCAGTTCTTCAGAGAGAAGGACTGGACATCGTGCAGCGCAAGTGGAGTGCTCGGAAGTATGGTCGATGTAGGCTTTGGAGGCAGTCCACATTCATGCCTGGCTGCAATGGTGTACTGCAGCGCTGTCAAACTCGGTGGCTGTCATCTTGGGCGCTGGCGGACGGATTTGGTTATCATCAATAAGCACCTGGGACAGAGCGACGCATAGGAACGGGCTGCGTTGTTGTTTTCATTTTAGTAGAGGCTGTTGCTACTGGCCGCAGTGGTGTGCTGTAGCACGCGCTTCAGGGAACGAGTCAATTGTTCATCAGGGAGCTCGTCTTGTCACCAACCGGCGGCGGTCGTGGCAGACAGGCTTCGAATATTGGAAAGGCGTTGAACATAGCTAATATTCAGTCACACGGCGCTGGCATGCACGCCTTGCGATTCATTTGTTTGTCAGGGAGCTTGTTTTATCGTAATCCGGCGCCGGTTGAGGCAGACAGGCTTCGAACATCGGAAGACGAAAAACGGAGGCTTATCTTGAGTCACACGGCGCTGGCGGGCAGTCCTTCCGGCTCATTTGCTTATCAGGGAACTTGTTTTATCAAAATCTGGCGGCGGTTGAGGCAGACAGGCTTCGAACATCGGAAGACGGTGAACGGAAGCTCATCTTGAGTCACATGGCGCTGGCGGGCAGTCCTTGCGAGTCATTCGGTTACCAGGGAACTTGTTTTATCAAAATTCGGCGGCGGTTGAGGCAACAGGCTTCGAACATTGGAAAGACGGTGAACGGGAGCTCATCTTGAGTCACACGGCCCTTGCGGGCAGGCAATGCGGATCTTGATTGATCTCCATGTCGGCGCTTGATCTTTTTTAAAATCAACAGAAGTGCACCCAGTTGAAGCAGTGTTTGTGTAACATGGTTGGGCTGGCTTTCGGTAATCGGCTGTATCCTCAGCTGCAGCAGAAAGACGGATACGCCGCGTCAAGCGGCCGATAGCTCCTGAAGACAGGCTGGACCCCTCGGGTCATCCGCAAATTCGTTTTTTGCATACTTTGAAAGGATTGGGTAATTCAGCTTGCCATTGGAAATTATTGTGAGCAACTGGCGTCTTATCACTTGTGCCAAGCGCGAAAAAATCGCGAGCGTGCGCCTGGGCCGGTACTACATCTCCAGTGCCTATGAGTGGCACGAAAGATCGTCCATCCCTAGTGGATGATTCTCCGGCAATGCCGAAGGTCAACAATCTGTGCTGGGGGGGACGGAATCCGGTGGAGGGAGGTTCAGCAACCCTCCCAATAAACTTGGTCCCTCCCCCCACAACTACATCTCCTACGGAGGACCCCCGACTGCCCAATTGGGGGGGGGGATCAAGAGGTTGCAACGGGATCGGAGCCTGTATTTGCTTCCCATCCGAGAACCCAATCACCTATGGTGGTTCATGAGTCACAACAATATATTGTGGTGGACGAGTCCCCACCGCCACCGCCGCAGCCGAATACTGTTGGTCCTGTTCCCCCTCCGCCGTCACCCTGCCACCGCCAGCTGGCTTACATCGAGCAAGTGCAAGGAATCCCGCACCTAATTTGGCCATCTAGTGGTGGGGGTTCGGGGGGGGGACATCCCTCTAGTGGGGCGGCGCCAGCACGTGTTGCTGCGCGCCCCACACCCCCGTCTCGCCCTGCAGGGGGGGCCCTCTGGTCCCTCCGTGGCAGGGGGGGCTGCAGGAGGGGGGGGCGGTGGGTCATCTCCTCCTCGTGGAGGGGGGGGTCCATCGTTTCGACATTCTGGGGGCCCCGCTCCTACACGGGGGGAGGACGACCTACAGCACACCTGTGGCTGTCCACGGTTCGTGGTGCACTATGAAACGTGCATCCAATCTCTGATGGCACAGGTGAAGGACCTGCGAACTCAGAATCTAGAGTTCCAGCCTTCCCATCAGGAACTCTCTCAGGCAGTAGCCTCTACCGTGGGCATCAGTCAGTCCTACGGAGACCGGATGACCCAAATCTTGTCTACATTGGCTAAGTATGTCGTGGCGGTTCAGGGCTACCGACGGGATTCCAAGGTAATGGAGGCTAGCGTGGCAGATCATCTTAAGTGCTTTAGCGCAGTGGAGTCGCTCGCTACGCGTTACGCCGCCGTTGCATCTAGGATCCATGCGTGGGACCACTGGTACGCCACACCTGCGGAACTCGCTGCGGTGGTCCTGCGCCCGCCATCGGCGCCTCCACCCGTTTGTGATCCTGAACTGGCGGCGGCCACAGCGCCCATGGGCACGGCATCCCGTTCATCCGGTGGTGGGTGTGTCCTTCCTTTCTCCGTCCACCCATCCCACGATTGCATCTACCATCCGAACGCTTGTCCGCATTCGGGGTGGCCGAGGGGGGGGGAAGAACACCACGAACACCCCCGCCTCCAAGAACCTACTTCGTGGAGGGGAGTCGCCGAAAAGCAGAAGGAACCTGCTATTCCCGAGTGGAGGGCAACTCCTAACGGCAAAGAACACCCCACTGAGCCTACGGCCCCGTGGCCCAATGAGGAGGAGAACAGCTCTTCGTTGGGGAACATTAATCCCCTCACGAAAAATGTTTTCACTTCTGCTGAAAAAACCTTCGTACACGCCCTCTCATCCTACGGACACGTGAACAGTTTCTCCAGTGAAGGTTGCACCAAGTGCAAGTGGAGCTGCACCCCCAACCATGGCTCCCCCTGCTTACCACCCGTACCAAATGCCTATGGTGGAAAATAGTTACACCAAAGCGGTGGAGTATAGTGATATGCCTAAACCGCAATTTAATGGGCAGCTAGAGAGCTACGACGAGTGGGTGGAGAAGCTTCAACAATGGTTGGGGGGGTGTGATCCTATGTACCGAAAGGCCAATGAGGCAAAAATGATTTTGAGTACCTTGCCCCCATGGCTAAAGGCGATCATCAACGCCTGGGTTGCAGAGGCCACCCACCACACACGCACGGCCCCCACCCTCAAAGAGTTGTGGGGGTTTTTGGAACAACGTTTCCACAAGTATGACCCCTCAAGGGCCGATGAAAGGTAGCGAGCCCTCACCCCCAGGGTGGTTAAAGAGCAAGTGACCCTCATCGAGCTTGAGGATTTCTATGCTCGTTGGCAACGTTTGTTGCCTCTGAGCAATGAGACTCGTCCCCACATGATCCGGGAGCAGCTCCTAAGCAAGCTCCCGTGGATCAAGGAGAAGGTCGTCAAGCAAGAGGCTAAGAAGAGCCCAGACAGCTACGTGGTGGATTTTAGTGACCTTGACCCTTCGCCGTGTCGCGCCCCATTTGAAAAAGAACTCAGGAAATATGGCGCTCAAGGTTGCACTACGGTTTCTGAGATTGTTTCCTATTCTGGGCCGGGGGTGATAGTTGACTGCAAAGACCCGGCTCTACAGGAGTGGATCTTGGAACTCAACAGCACACCTCACACACACGACCACACTATGAAAGTGGAACAACGTACGCCTCGCTTGAAGCCTGACGAAATCTACGCCCTTGCACATAAAAGCGTATCGGAGAGGGAAGGTCTTGAACGCCACCGGAGAATGCGAAACTAAAGCGGTGGTTGACTTACCTGAGCCAGTTCAGGCTGACAGTGCATCATATCCCTGGTATAGAAAATGAACTGTCTGATTATATATCGCGCAATAACGTCGATGCGCTTATTGGTGAGAGCTCTGAGGCATTCGCCAAAGAGGCTTTCCAGCGTAGGAAGGTCCAGCTTGACCTGTCAATGCGCACTGCTGGAATCATCAAGGGTTGGCGCCTAACTGACTATCAGTCAGAGTATAAAGAAATTCTCCAGACCCTCAGCACTGGTCTCAAACCCCCTGTCATTGCCGGGCACCAGTGGTATAAAAACAACCAGTACCTCTTCTATGAGGATTGTATTGTTGTGCCCGAGGCCCGACTTGATGGGTGCCTACAGTGCTCCCATCTCAGCTCAGGTCACACTGGCGCTAATTGCTCAGTGGACTTCTTCCGTGAGTGTTTTTACTCTAGTCTAACCCTGACTGAACTGAGGTCTCGTATGCAGACCGTTGTGGATGCTGTGGCTGTCATGCCAGCAAGCAGAGCAACAGTAGGGATAGGGGACTGATTTCCAGCTTACCCGTACCCTATTGTACTAACTCTCTTCTCTACGTGGATTTCATCAATGGCCTACCTCGTTTCGGCGGCTATGATAGTTGCCTAGTGGTCACCTGTGGCCTGTCTCGCTTCACCCGTGTGTTCGCTTGCAATAAGAAAATCACAGGTGAGCAGACTGTGAAAATGTTGGTCAAACAATGGTTCGAACCCTATGAGGCACCTAAGCAGGTGCACTCTGATGAGGATGTACGCATCCGCAGTGACACTGGGTCGTACAAACGAGTGCTGAATGCCCTCAACGATGAGGTAACCACAAGTGTGCCCTATACCCACACATCTAACCCGCTTTGTGAGAGACAAAACCGTGTGGTGGAACAGAACCTGAGAATCCTGATTAAAAAGGAACGTACCAAAGACTGGGTACGCCTAGTGCCCTGGGCAGTGCTGACCATGAACTCTCAGAGGAGCTCTTCTACAGGTTTCACACCCCACGAGCTGTTCCATGGAGGACAACCTGCTTGGTTCTTCCAAAACCCCCTTTCCTCAGGACTTCAAGAACCCTGTTGGGGATTGGCTGGAACACTAGCAGTCTATGGCTAACCAGGCTGGGACTAACCTGAGACATATCCGTGACCGTGAACTGAGCCCACGAAATTGCTTACGGCGACCTGCCAGCTTCAAGGTTGGTGACCTTGTTTTGGTTCACCATTCATGCCTACCCTCCTGGCCTCGTAACTGCCTACAGGACCATTATTTTGGGCCCTATCGTATCATCAGGATAAATGGCCCTAGGATCCATGTCAGGTGCAGTCCACCTCTAGGTGGGGAACTACTGTGTGCGCCTAAGCAGTTTAGGCACTATCACTCCCCTGATGATTTGTCCTTGGAGGAGTGGCGCCTCAGCGACGGTGAGGTGGAGCGTATCCACCTGGAGAACGCTGCCAGCCCAGAGGAGGCAGACGACCTCGAGGAGATGACTGCCAATGAGATGGCAGTTGATGGCTACTACGTGGTTGCAGGTATTGCACGCCACGAGTATAAGCAGGGCTGGAAATTCCTAACCCTATGAGATGGCTATGGGCTATCTGAGGCGACCTGGGAACCCATGTCTGCCTTTATACAACCAGATGGGACTATCAACCCCATCTTCCGCTCCTACCTCGTTGAGAAGAACGAGGGACAGTTGCTAACCCGTGCTGAGACTCTGTCCCAGCGGGAAAAGAAAAACAAATTTCACGGTGTCAGTCTACTGACTGTCTTCTAACCTTCCAGCGGCATTGAGCACTCTTGTGCAGAACAGCTAGACTCCAAACACCTACACATCCGCTGCTTGCGGAGCACTGTTCCTGCCCTGGCTGTGCCCTGCAGTCCCATGGTTATGGTTACCAGCGTGAACCAGATGGCCGCTTATCAGGTTTGCAGCCACCCAGCGGGTGTGTGCCTTGTTGACCATGTGTTGCATGGGAACTGCCCTGATGTAATGACCTTGAGGAGCCAACGAAGAACAGTGGCTTACTACTCCAGGGGGGAATGACAAGCAAGGTGTTATGAAGCAAGGTGTGTCCACCCTCCTTGGGGACAAGCGTGCCCACAGTTAGGACCCCTGAATGGTCCTGACCCATGGGGTTCTACCCTTCCTTACAGGGTTTACCATACCCCTAAGTGTCATACGTATGCCTGTATGTGTCTCACTTCTCTCGCCGTCGTGGCTCCCGGAGACCGGGCTTCGCTGACGTCGGATGGAAGGTCCTAATCAGGTACTATTACCACTCCTATGGCGCCCAATTTCTGTGCTGGCGCCTATCTTTGGGTGACGACGGCAAAAGCCCTACCTACTAGGGGGGAGGGCTGACCATGTCTGCCAAGGGCATACAAAACGCCCATTTTTCTAAGGGCCAAAAGCTAACGCACTCCCCTGCCCACGTGGAAAAGCACGCCGGACAGGAGACACCACTACACTACACTCACTAACGCCAGCACCAGCCTTGGAAGGCAGGGTGAGCACTCAGCAGTTGCACTCATCACCTGCCAGGCTTGCTGACCTTAACACCTACACATGCTACTGGGGGTTGATGGCAAAGAGTTCTCAGGCCCTATTGACCCTCCTGTGGAATAACAAGAGAACACAGCGCTACTAAGCCACTGTGGGCTAACAGGGAGGCCACTACATGTTTCCCTGTCAGGGCTTGGAGGGAAGGAGTTCTCAGTTTGCGTGCACAGCGTGTATGTCAAAGATGTCCGACTGCACTAGCCACTCACGGCTGAGTTGCAGTTTGTTGATTGTGTGATCAGCGCCCGTTGTAGCTTGGGCAGAAAGGTTCAAAGCCGCCGAAGGCAACTGCAGCTGCACCAATAACCCTTACCTTCCCACCTGTAAAACAAATGCTGATGGACCTGGCAAGTGGCGGAGGGACCAAGACAGCCTCCACGTATTATACGCTTCTCTGGCTGTCCACTTCCCAGGTTGCAAGCAAGCAAGCTTAACGAACTGCACCCGTTCTCTGGAAGAACGTAGGGTGGAGTCCCTGGGTAACCTAAACAAGAGTTTTACCGTGCGGAACATGCGTGGCCTACCCTTTAATGCGCCACATGCATGCACAGGTATGCACAGGGTAACCATTACTCCTAATCTTATCCACAGCAACAAACCATAGCGTGACTCAACCAAGAGGTGAGCTCCTCCTGGGCTTACCTACCTTACTCACCACGCATCATGTGAATGCCGAAGGTAACACGAGCGAAAAACTACCCTAAGCGCTTAAACAATCCTACGCCGAATTATAAACAACCCTAGGCGATTGATGCATTGTGTGTCATGCACGCTTTTCCTACTTTGTTTCCTGCAGAAAGAGGAGAGAGAATGGTGCACTGCACGGCGCAAAACAAGCCTAAGCGTTTAAAGCAACCGTATTTTAGCGCTACGGCAACATGAACACGACCAAGCACTTTCTTTTCTAACCTGTGAAGAAGAGACAAGGGTGGATTAGGGCACAGGGAAAGCGACACAACGTGTGAATGCCTGAATTAGGCACATGCATTGCGAGCACAGCACATATTCTAACCCTATGTGCGCGCTGCGTGCTCCATTTGCTTCGCATACCTTTCATCTCTGTTTTGTCCTGTGCAGCGCAAAAGAGGTGAGCACCCCGACCACCTAAAGAATACAGCGGTGACAACCCTAACGTTTTAACGTAGCAAACAACAGGAACGCAATGCATGCGTGTGAAATGACACTGACATACCTGAGAGGTGGGTTGTCCACCTGCTCTGTGGTGTGGGTTCCTTTTCAATAGTTTTTTCTAAAGTTTACAAGAATTTTGATGCAACTGGGCAACAATTTCTTTTAGAACTTTCAAAACTACGGCTCCTACCTTCTTTTTCTAGAGCCGTTGACGCTTGCGCAACCCTTTTTCTGGAGTCCGCTCCTGTTGCGCTTGTCTGCGACTTTAGACTTTAGTCTACAAATGACGATTTCTCACGTCGTTTCGTCAATTTCCAGCGATTTGACTTCTTAAATCGCTATACCTTTCGCTAAACCACAGGTTTCACTCCCTGTTGGTTCCATTTTCTATTTTTTCCAGCCTCTGGAGATTTGTGTCCTCCATTGGGAGTATTGCTCCGCCCTGGCCCTTGGTCAGGACGTTTACTGAAACGCTGCTCATACAGCGATAGCCGTCCGCAATAGAGCGTTTGACTGTACCCTAGTGGGCAAGCATGTGTGCTCTAGGGAGGGAGTCCTGGGTTCAAACCCCACTACCCCAAAGTTTTTACCAAAAGGCTTCGTCGCACGCTGGCGACTTTTGAGGAATGCCCCATCGAAAGGACATCATTCACGGTACATAACACTGTTTTTCATGGGTACCTACAGTGTGATAGGCTTCTATGAGCTGATGGGAATGTGTTTGGTTGGTTTAATGAACCTTCTGAGGTACTTGTGGGAATATTTGAGCCTTTATCCTTGGTCCTACTAGCTTGATCAACTAGTACTCCAGGGGGGAGTGAGAAAAAGTCACTGCCATGTCTCTCTTGGAGGGCTCGATCCAGGCCAAGCCCCCCTGAAAACCCTTTTGTTGATGCTAACACTTACTTAAGTATTTTTATCTCTGTTTTGAAGCGTAAAGTACACTTTCTCAAAGTAACTAGGGTTATAACCCTAGCCCCCCATGAAGTTCAACGCTACCACTCAACTGAGCGGAGGTATCTTCCTTCATGGTGGTTATACCGAAAAAAAGTAGGTATTTCATGCCTGAGGCCTTGGAGGTTAAGCCTAGTGGTCCCCCACCTCAAGACCCCTATACTCAACTGTTTCTACCACTTATTATGGTTCTACTTTTTAACTGTTTCTGAATTCAGTTGCTCTGCCAAGTTATACTCTGTGTCTGGCCTAACTCCTTTGCCCCATATTTCTAACCAGCTCCATTGCATCCGAAAGAGTGCACATGAAGTGCTTGATGCTAACTTGGAGGCTGGGGTCAGGCCAGTTTTCACTTAAAGTCATTTGTTTTATTCATTGGTGATTGAATCTTTGTATTTTAGCCTGCTTTGTCTATCTGCAGCCCTTCTGTGTTACGACGCATTTCAAAACTATTCATGGATTCGATCCATATCCTGTTCCTGCTCTACTTACTGCTTGGGTTTGGGTTTTCAACATCAAAACCTGCAGCATTTCATCAAAGCCATTAGGGCACTAATCAAGGACATCTTTCTCATTGTACCACTTCTAGGAGACATTGACAATGCTGGGAGGTGGATGACACTGCACCATGACAAGCGTCCACACGAACAATTGAGAACATTTTTTCGCGTCCAACTTTTTCTTTCCAGTTTTTTGTTGGGGTTCACTATTCTGAATCCGGCTCTAGGTGGGACATGAGCTCAAGCGGATGGCTCCATCGCATTTGGCTTGCAAAGATATGGTTGTGGATCCGGTCAGAATGTCCCAAGGTGCCCAAGATGCGGAAAACTGAGAAAAAGATGTTCCACAATAAATGGTAACAAATGTTCTCAAACATCGCACAGGCAAATAACTGAAATCGCCAACCTGCGTAACCCTGGACGGAAACAGACCTCACCAATGTTACCGCGAGACATATCTGGTGGCTCCGGACTCAGACAAAACGCCAAACAGGGCCGGTATGATGGACTTCTGAAAATAGAAATTTGCTTCCAAAAATAGAACAGGTATGCTAAAAATAGAACGTGGTGTGCAAAAAAAAGGAACAGCACTCGGGTAGTGAATGAGCACAAACGGTGGTCCTGACGCGTTCCCGTGGGGGGCCGGCCACGGGACGCTGCGGTGACACGCACAGGTGAGCAGGCAGGCAAAGCACTACGCTCACAAGGGCATCAATACGCTCGTGTCATGTGACAAAGCGTTTCAGGATCCTTGCCACTCTGCAACAAGGGAACGAAAGTATGTACAGCAACACATCAGGATATGTACATATGGAGTTAAGACTGGACTGGGGTAAGGGCATCACAGGACAATAGACACTCAGTCCCAACTCATATCCCAATCCCAGGTCCGACCCTCTCAGTGGCTGGTGGGGGCGGGGGCTCAAACACAACCCATGCCCTGCTCAGTCCGGACCCTGAAACCCTGCCAATAGGGGCGGTGTCCCGCCCAGCCACAGGCGAGTTCCTCAGAACCAAGGGGCTCCAAGGCCAACCGACAGTGGCTCCCCATGCTCCCCTAACGGCACGTCCCAACTCCTCTCTGAGCCAGAGATATGGCCCCGCCATTATCACCTAGGAGTTGGTAGCTGAAAATGGGCTGTTTCAGCCCAAACTGATATTAACTCAAAAATCCCCAAAATTGACCCCTCGTCCGGACCCGCCAGAGGTAGGGACGAGGCAACTGACCCTATGCCCTTTGAGTACGAACTCCCTGGAGCCCTCACCCAACCTAGTTCCCTCTGAGGTCCCGGCATCAGGGCAACACGGATTCGTCAAGTGGGGTCATGATGCCAAAATCACCAAAATTGGCGTCATTCCCACGCGTGGCTCGCCCGGCCAGGGCGAGGCCAATGGCTCACAGGTTAGGAGGCAGGACGTAGGACGTATATCTGAGTGTACAATTTGGAATTAGGTCCGGGCTCCCTGTGGGCAAAGAGTTTTGGGGCCGCCAATTGACCACACGGGGGGCTGAAATTGGGGTCCCAAAATGGGGTCATTTTGGCTGCTCGAAATGAGCCAAAATTCGGGGTTCTCCCAATAGTAGATCTCCACGCCGGCTGAGAGATCGGATCCGCCATTCCATACGCGATCCACCGGGAGTCCAACAGAGACTCCCATGCTTTTGGCTCTCAAAGATCTCCATGTCCCTCGGCGTGGTGACGATCCCAATTGGGTCCACAAATGCCAAAATGGCAAAATTGCCCATACTCACTTTGGGCCAGCACCTTAACGAAGGTGGCTCCGCTTCGCCCACGTGATGTGTGAACCATGGGGACCAATATGCATAACACCCATGTCATATATGGTCCATTGGTCCATGCGTCTGGCGCCCACGGGTGGGCAGAGCATAGTGCACGGCGGGCAGCAAAAGTGAAAAATTGCTCAAAATGGCCTAAAATGCGCACACTCATGGTTGGGGCAAATGAGGCACATGCCCGACTTGGACCGGAGTGTGCCATAGGATTGGTATCAAGTCATATGTGTCGAACATATCTTTCGGGCGTCGCCCAACTCTTCCGGTTTTGGGAATGGCAGGGTCGCCAAGTGAGCCCATGATTTGGGATAGTCCCAAATTGCCAACATGGCGCCCACGGTGTGCCAAGCCCAAGAGGAGTTATTCGCCGGGTCCAAGATATGTTGGGCACCAAAGTATGTACCCTCATAACATACTTGGGTCATGATGTCAATTGAGCGCAACGTTGAGATACACGGTCGCCACTTGACATCATGACGGGCCAAAAACGGCAAAATTGGCACAAAGACACACGAAAGTGCCTTGAAAGGTGCACAATTATATTATAATATCTTCGGCTTGGATCGTGCAATCAACTAATCCTTCTAAACACAATGACTTGACACCAATGACCTTCGATTCCACATATGTACTCCACTTGGGACGCTTTGAAAGGTCACGAGCGCTACTTCCCAAGTGGGCACATGAAAATATGGAAAATTGCAAAACACATACCTTGCTCCCAACGCATCGCTTTGGGATCGCCACACAAGCTTTCCTCCACGAAGGTTAGACTTGCACTTGATCGTGGGGAGTATGGAGAAGGGGTTTGCGCAATTTGAGGTCCATTGGCGGGTTTGGCTTGGAGCGATGGACCCGCCAAATGGGCATGCAACACAACACAAGGCACATACTCCATATTGCACCAAAAGGTAGCTCCCCCCACGATATGTCATGCCCCTCCAAGGGCATAACTTTGTGTCAATCGCTCATAGGAACTCAAGAAGAGTTCCTATGCAGCACCAACACTCGCGCGCTACACTCGAAAGTTATCTTAACGCACGCAATATCATGGCCGAAGAGTTATAACGCAAACTCTACCCTCTTGACCATGATCCATTTTGCTAGCGCGCACGTGTGGAAACGCAAGGCATATAAAGCTTTCTAAATTACGTCGGGAGTATTGTGAATACATCCCACGTTTCCTTATTGTCATTCCTCGCAAGCGGCACGAGATATGACCCTCACAAGTGGCCTCACGAATCAACTTTGTTTTGCCCATATCTCTAAGACAAATGGAGGGCAAGACAGAAGGAAAGTTGATTCGTGCATAGGGAAGCACGTAGGTGCACTCGAAAGGGGTCAAATCAAGTGCGGGGATGTCAAAGTCGGAAATCCGATTTCGACATCCTGGAAAATTCGGATTAAGGTTGCGAGTGTAAGATGTGAAAATTGCGGATGCATCAATGCAATTCCTGAAGACTTTAGAGTCTTCGTCACGATTTGCGCTAGAATATCTGTATACAACAGTTAAACTGGCGGTTACGCTAAAGTCGCGAGCTAACCGCCAGCTGTCAAAACAGTGAGTATCAGAACGGAAGCGTAAAAATTGACGGAAACAATATGAAAATAAAACCCTGTTGATTCCTGATATTCTGATATATAAATCTCCGCTGGCGGTGCATCGGTTGCCGATGCGGGGCTTTACGGCACGGAACACCCTCCCGCCGGGCTCGCACCGGGCGTCAACGGGCGCCTTCCGTACATGGGGTTAGTGGACCGGAGACCGGTCTTCCCTTCCGTACATGGGGTTAGTGGACCGGAGACCGGTTGTATGCCCTGCCCTAGCCATGGGGTTCTGGGTACCGCTTCACCCCCCTCCTTAGAGCAAACCCTGGGGGGGGCTCGATAACACCCACGCATGGCAGCGGGTCCCAGGACCATTTCCTGAAGGGGGGGGGTGTCCCTCTCACTTCAGGCCGATGTGCGGGTTAGGCTGCCCAGTACAACTCATGGTAAAACAGGTATGATGCTGTGGGTGTTAGTAATCAAGGTACAGTATCAAGTATCAAGTCCCTGGTCCTGGCGGCGATTGTTCGGCATCCAAAGGACCCGTTAACCCATACCATGCGCACCGGGTGCCGGCTGCTACGGTCACCACCACAGTGGCAGTGGCATACACGGCCAACATAGGCGTCACACGATGACCGAGGTGGTCCCACAGGTCGAAAGCGACCACAAAGATCCATCAGGCTACCCCAAGCTTCCCAAGGCCCGCCGGCTGGGGGAGAGTCCCCACGGGTCCTTCCTCGGGCGCACCATGTCCATATCCATACGACGCGAGTCCAGAGTGGTACAGCCGAACGAGCTCCTCCTTAAGGGATCGGGCATCAAGGCCGTCTTTTCCCTCGCCCTATTACCACGAAGGCCATACATGAGGGAGTCCTCATGCAGTGTGGGCGGAGGCGTCGACTCCTCAAACCACCAGTTTCCCAGGCAGACTGACCGAGGTCAGGAGCACCGGAGGCCGCCATCCGACTGCAAGTGCGTCTGCGAGTCGGTAGGCTCACACTGGGACTGACAGTGGCGGACCGCTGGGAGTGTAGTCAGGCAACTGGGCTTCCCGCCTGGCGCCATCAGGATCTCCACACACAGCAAATAGGGCACACGGTATCACGGGCACTCAAACAGAAGAATATGTACTTAGGTACTGGTCTAGGCTGGACCATATGTAAGAACATGTAAACGGCGACTCAGGGCGCCCCTGTAATCCGATTCGCATTCCCACAGGGGGGAAAAGACAGTCCATCCGTCGGTGATGGGCTGACAATCGCAACATACAAATGCACATATCCTGTGGAACAGAAAAACAAGCAATAAGCAAAAAGGCGGGGTAATAGGCGTGTAAACACACTCCGGATAGAGCGCCAAACCACGCCCTGGTTAGGATAAGGCATATGCAGGAGGGTGGACAGGAAAACGCCTGAGTTCAGGCCATATATAGTCTGCAGACACACGTCGACTGGTCTGGATCCCGCAAATGCCATGGGACCAGACCACACACCAAAAATCGCAATGCTGATGACAGCGGCATCCGTTGCGCAACGACGTATGGGCTTCAAGGCCCCAAGAGCTCAGAAATATGAAGGTCAGTCGCCCTACCTGGTTTCCCAAGGATTCAGCAGGGGGGGGAGTGACGAATAAAAGAAGAGAGGGGCCATCCTCCTCTGGATTCAGCAGGGGGGGGTATATGGCCACTCTGATGGCAGGTCACCGGAAGATGGAAGAGAGCAAGCAAGTAAGGGACGATCCGTCGACCTCACAAGCGCTCATAACCCATCAGGGGAGAGCTCAGGGCACTGATCAGGCGCCGCTGGCTGCAATCGCCCGGGTGAGTGCTGCCAAGTCCGAAACGTGGATCTTGGTCTTGTGCTTGCGGATGTACTCCATGAAGGGAGTATTGACCTGCGGCACGAACGAGGAGACGGGTTCCCAGGTGTCGTGGGACGGCCCATAGCCTCGCCAACGAACCTTGAACTCCAGACCTCCGGGTGCCGAGGCTTTCGGACGCTGAGCCAGGATCTTCTCGACCGTATAGTCGTCCTGCTCAGCATAGTCGTCGTCCGAATCAGCCTCTTGTGCGGCGTAGCTCAGGGACACATGTTGGCCACGGAGGTCGGGTTCCCGCACACAGAGTTGAGTCTCGTGGCGCTCCCGGAACTGTTCGTGACCCACCTTGATGCGGTAGGTGTCCTCACCAATCCTGCGGACCACCTCGCCGGGTGTGAACCAGGTCTTGGTGCGGTGGGTGCCCATAGGGCGGGGTCTGATCACCCACACCGGGTCTCCCACCCTGAACTTCTGCGCTGTCGAGCTCGGGGCGGACTTCTGACGCTCAGCATGCTCCTTCTCAAGCTGCTGGCGGATGTCCCGCACCGTTTGCTCTTGCCGCGCGAAGAATTCCTTGGCATCCATAGCCATGCCATCACCAGACAAGGGAAGTCCCCTACCCAGGGGGTCCCTGCCGAACAGAATCTGGTGAGGGGACAAACCGCCCGGAGTGGGGGTGTCATGATGGGCCTTCAGAGCAGGCCACATCTCCTCAAACCAGTTTCGACGTGGATTGGTGATGTGGATCTTGCGCAGCTTCTCGAACAGCTGCCGTCCAGCCACTTCAGCACGGCCGTTAGACCGGCTGAGATAGGCGACGCTCTTGGCGTGAAGTATTCCCATGAGGGAACACATAGCCTTGAACCAGCCACCAGTAAACTGGGGCCCTCGGTCACTGCAAATGGTGCGGGGGATGTCAAAGACGGTCAGCCAATGACGAATCATCATGACTGCCACTTCCTTGGCAAGCAACCCCTTTTTGCGTGCCGGAACAGCTACAACGTAGCCGCTGTGGCGGTCCACACAGAGAACCACACAGTCAAAGGTCTCCTTGCCAATGTGAACTTCGGGCATGGAGAAGACGTCCATGGCCACGCTCTCCATGGGCTGGTCAGGAACCGGGGTCCATTGGGCTTCCCCCTTGACGTTCCGGTTGTCGGGATTGCAGGCCTGACAGACCGAGCAACCCTTCCTGACCTTCTTGATGGCGGTGTAGAGAACGACATGGTCGATCTCGAACCCACGCTGCATGTCAAGAGCTTGTTTCTTGACCCCTGGGTGCAGCATGTGGTGGTGCCAAGCTTCACAAAGCTCGAGCACCCGGGACTCCGGTACTAGCAGCTTACCATTCCGGTAGAGCTTGCCATCTTCCTCGTTCAGCCCCTTTGGCCACTTCTGCCCGTCGTCAGGGTCGGTCACAGCCCTATACTCGGCCGCAAAGGCCTCAGACTTGGCGTAATCGTCGATCCAGTCGTCCTGGAGGCAAGACCCCGGGAAGAGGTGCTTGTCGGACTCAGCTCCCTCAGGGGCGAGTACTCTGACCGCTCTGCTCACCCTCGACGCGAGGGGGGCATCCACAGCCATGACGACGAAGCATTTAACACCCTCCTCCTCCATCAGGCGCTCCATTTCGATGATCTTCTTGGCTTCAGCGGTCTCAGCCTCATCGCCATGGGCAGAGATATCCGTCATGCCCTTGCCGGCGGGATAGGCCCACCTACTGAGACAATCCGCCACGGTGTTATACTTCCCAGGAATATACACAACCGTGAGGTCGAACTTGGGCAAGGTCTCATGCCATCTTTCCCGTCGGGAGGCGGGACCAGAGGGGGTGTCCACGTGCTCCTTGTGCCACGACTGCAGACTCTGATGGTCGGTGCAGACGGTGACGGGATGGAGGGCTATGTATTCAGCCCATTTCCTGAGAGCCATGACGATGGCATACGCCTCCTTTTCACGGGGCGTCCACGTCCGTCTCTGGCCTTCCGCCAGGACTCGGCTCCAGAAGGCCACGGGCATGTGCCTCCCGTCGTCAAGCACTTGCTCCAACACAGCGCCTACGGCGTAGTCGGATTCGTCGGTGCGCAGGACGAACCCTCGGTCGGGATCCATGAGGTGCAGACCCACTGCGGATAGCAGCGCCTGTTTCATCCCCACAAAGGCACGGTTGGACTCTGCATCCCAGACCAGCGCCTTCTTGGACCCCTTCTTGGTCTCCTCTCGGTTGCCCTTGAGCATGGTCGTCATGGGGGCTGCATACTCGGCATACATCTTGATATACCCCGAGTAGTAGTTGCAGAACCCCAGATACGCCCGTAGCTCAGAGACCGTCTTGGGCTTTTCCCAGTGCTCAATCGCAGCCACCTTGCCAGGTATGGGCTTTCGCTGCCCGTTCCCAACTACCTGGCCAGCGAAGACCACCTCGATTACCGCAATGGTGGCCTTGTCACTGCTGCCCGTGAGTTTGTGCCGAACCAGAAGGTCCAGCACTCGAGTGACGTCCCTCTCGTGTGCCTCCAGGAGCTCCTCGTAGCTCATACTGGGGTCCCCGGACGCGATGATCACGTCGTCCACGAAGGGGTCCGCACAGTCACGCACCGGCGCAAGCAGGTTCTCCAGCATCCGCTGAAAAGCTGCATTGCCGTTGGTAACGCCCATGGGCATCACCTTCCACCGGAGAGGTCCAAGTGGGGTGCTCATGGCTGTGCAGGCACGGGACTCCTCGGCGAGAGGCATCTGATGATAACCATGTTTCAGGTCAATCACCGTGAAGATCCTCCGCCGGTGTTGTTTTTGCAGCATGTCCTCAATGAGGGGCAGCGTATAGCTGTTGTGCTGCGTTTGGGCGTTCAGGCCGCGGTAGTCGACCACGAGCCGCCACTCACCGGCGACCTTCTTGGGGACGACGAAGCACAGAGAGGCCCATTCGGAGTGGCATTGCTCGAGCCAGCCTCTCTGGATGAAGTCACGGAGGATCTTCTCCATGGCCTCTTTCCTCTCGCCCCGCAGGGCGAACTCCCGGTGTCGATACACACGGGGGTCCTGCTTCAGTCGTATCTTGGCCTCGCCATACGGTCCACGCACCGGTGGGGGAAACACAGGCTTACCGCTGAAGAAGGTATCACCATACTTCTGCTTCAGCCTGGCCCTCAATGCCTGGATCTTGGGGCAATCATCGGACTCCGCCTTGGCTTTTCCGGGCACTTGAACCACGGAGCTTACTTGAGGGGTAGCGACCCCGCTCGGTTTCGGCTCAGGTGGTCTTCCCAGGTGGCCCAAAGGGCCATCTCTGGTCTTGCCTCGGAACAGATCGCCGTAGGTGGGTGGGTTACCGCCAGGCGGCTCGTCCTGGCTGGACATGTGATCCAGCACCCTCTGAACGAAGGTATTCCCATCATAGGAACCGGAGACGATTGAGTCCACTTCCCACCAGGCTTTGTCCTGGCCCTTGCCCTCACGCTGGTTTCCCCAGTCGTGAAAGGGCTGATCCATATACCCCTGAACCAGATCCCGCTCCTCTTCTGTGAGGGGGTCTTCTGATTCTTCGATGTCAACAGGGGGAACCGCAGAGCACTGCCTCCATGGCTCTGCTATGATGCGGTTGACACACACGAAGTCCGTGGCGTCGGCCTGATCAAGGCCCCCATCCACATAGTGCAATTCTGTTGGCCATCTCTGGGGTGGCATGGGCTGTCCCTTAGCGTCCTGATAGACACTCTCTCCAGCCGGTAGGACGACCTTGTTTAAGGTCATGTTGGTCAATGAGGCTACCCAATGTCGGGTACTTTCCTCCTTGGTGCATCCCATAGGAACAACCAGCACTGCCTTGGAGCGGTCCTTGCGAATCTTCGCTATCGCTCTTGGAATGTCCCATCGAGGGCAATGGATCCACATCAAGCCCTGATGCGGACCCCAGTGCTTCTTCCACGCGGAGTCCTGTGCGCTCCAGTACTTCTCACATACCCGAAGATGGGCGGAGGTTCCTGAAGAGAACGCATCCAGGGCCAGATCCGACGCTCCCAGGTCCGCAACCACTCGGTTCGCCACTTCCGGCATTATGCCGTACTCCTGGTTTGCTGGCCCAGTGGGCTCAGTGTCCAGCGCGGCCACTTCGAGCTGATTGCGTTCGGGGTGGATCCATTGGCATTCCACATGGTGCTCAGGTGACGAAAGCCACGAGAGCTGGTCGTCCTGGTACAGGGTCATGGAGGCCTGGGCCGGGAGGACGCCGGAGTCCGTCTCCATCATGAAGTCGTACCCAACGATCATGTCCCAGTCCATCTCGGCCTCGTAGAAGCGACCGTGCAGGAGGATTTCCTTGCCGAGGTCTGGGCGGCTCAGCTCACGATGGTTTACGAACTGCAGCCCGATGGCCGCTTCCTTCGTGCCTCCCACCATGTACTGGCCGTTCGCCACCTTCAGCCTGACAGGTTTCCGACTGTCGGTCAGACACTCTGGCGGAAGTAGGCCAGCCTTGACCAAGCTGACCTGAGCGCCCGTGTCAACCAACACATTGAAAACCTTTTCCACTTCCCCGCATAGGGCACGGACCTTAAGATGCAACTGCCGCTTGCGACCGACACGGCGCACGGCGTGCAAACTCAGGATCTCCGGCCGTTCCAGAAGCTCAACAAGCTACTGGTGCAGGTCGTGGACAATGGGCTCAGGCTGCCCATCTGCAGCATCCAGCTGCGGTCCGGGTGATCCTCCGATACTCTCGGATAGATCCTGTAGTACATCAAAAACATTCTTGGTCGCGAAGGACGGACGGGTGCAAGGGTTCGTGCCTTCACTTGCCCTCACCCCGCCTCCGCGACTGGGTGCCGGACCGGGCCTTCCGCCCGCGGCAGTCCCTTTGTGCTTATTGACTCCCGACTGGGATGGTTCGGCGCTTCCCACGTCACCATCCTGCGACCGCCCTAGCTGGGGCCCTTGGCTGCAGGGGCTCCGCTAGGGGGCGTCGGTTGTGGAAGTAGGGGTGTTCTCCTTCGCATCAACCTCGTTGACGCCCTTCTTCCTCTCCCTACGAGTAGGCTTCTTGTCCTTGTCCTTGTTTCGGTCGTTCTGGTTGTTCTCCTTGTTCTTTTTGTCCGACCTGGGGACCCAGTTCCTCTTGATCTCCTGGATCTCCTTGGCCAACTCGGTCCCCTGAGACACCAGCTTGGAGAGCTCATCCTTGTCCACCTCCACTTTGGCCTCCCGGATACCCGCAGGTGCACGCTTCTTCAACCCGTTTGACGCGTTCTCGTGGGGGGCCGGCCACGGGACGCTGCGGTGACACGCACAGGTGAGCAGGCAGGCAAAGCACTACGCTCACAAGGGCATCAATACGCTCGTGTCATGTGACAAAGCGTTTCAGGATCCTTGCCACTCTGCAACAAGGGAACGAAAGTATGTACAGCAACACATCAGGATATGTACACATGGGGTTAAGACTGGACTGGGGTAAGGGCATCACAGGACAATAGACACTCAGTCCCAACTCATATCCCAATCCCAGGTCCGACCCTCTCAGTGGCTGGTGGGGGCGGGGGCTCAAACACAACCCATGCCCTGCTCAGTCCGGACCCTGAAACCCTGCCAATAGGGGGGGTGTTCCGCCCAGCCGGAGGCGAGTTCCTCAGAACCAAGGAGCTCCAAGGCCCACCGACAGTGGCTCCCCATGCTCCCCTAACGGCACGTCCCAACTCCACTCTGAGCCAGAGATATGGCCCCGCCATTATCACCTAGGAGTTGGTAGCTGAAAATGGGCTGTTTCAGCCCAAACTGATATTAACTCAAAAATCCCCAAAATTGACCCCTCGTCCGGACCCGCCAGAGGTAGGGACGAGGCAACTGACCCTATGCCCTTTG
This sequence comes from Eutreptiella sp. 'Long Island Sound 2002', assembly GCA_964036045.1. Classification (NCBI taxonomy): domain Eukaryota; phylum Euglenozoa; class Euglenophyceae; order Eutreptiales; family Eutreptiaceae; genus Eutreptiella; species Eutreptiella sp. 'Long Island Sound 2002'. The sequence goes on along the minus strand of OZ038381.1, from coordinate 79,763,189 downwards.
AGTACAAACTTTCTGGAGCCCTCACCCAACCTGGTTCCCTCTGAGGTCCCAGCATCAGGGCAACACGGATTCGTCAAGTGGGGTCATGATGCCAAAATCACCAAAATTGGCGTCATTCTCAGGCGTGGCTCGCCCAGCCAGGGCGAGGCCAATGGCTCACAGGTTAGGAGGCAGGACGTAGGACGTATATCTGAGTGTACAATTTGGAATTAGGTCCGGGCTCCCTGTGGGCAAAGAGTTTTGGGGCCGCCAATTGACCACACGGGGGGCTGAAATTGGGGTCCCAAAATGGGGTCATTTTGGCTGCTCGAAATGAGCCAAAATTCGGGGTGCTCCCAATAGTATATCTCCACGCCGGCTTGGAGATCGGATCCGCCATTCCATACGCGATCCACCGGGAGTCCAACAGAGACTCCCATGCCCTTGGCTCTCAAAGATCTCCATGTCCCTCGGCGTGGTGACGATCCCAATTGAGTCTACAAATGCCAAAATGGCAAAATTGCCCATACTCACTTTGGGCCAGCACCTTAACGAAGGTGGCTCCGCTTCGCCCACGTGATGTGTGAACCATGGGGACCAATATGAATAACACCCATGTCATATATGGTCCATTGGTCCATGCGTCCGGCGTGCACGGGTGGGCAGAACATAGTGCACGGCGGGTAGCAAAAGTGAAAAATTGCTCAAAATGGCCTAAAATGCGCACACTCATGGTTGGGGCAAATGAGGCACATGCCCGACTTGGACCGGAGTGTGCCATAGGATTGGTATCAAGTCATATGTGTCCAACATATCTTTTGGACGTCGCCCAACTCCTCCGGTTTTGGGAATGGCAGGGTCGCCAAGTGAGCCCATGATTTGGGATAGTCCCAAATCGCCAACATGGCGGCCAAGGTATGCCAAGCCCAAGAGGAGTTATTCGCCGGGTCCAAGATATGTTGGGCACCAAAGTATGTACCCTCATAACATACTTGGGTCATGATGTCAATTGAGTGCAACGTTGAGATACACGGTCGCCACTTGACATCATGACGGGCCAAAAACGGCAAAATTGGCACAAAGACACACGAAAGTGCCTTGAAAGGTGCACAATTATATTATAATATCTTCGGCTTGGATCGTGCAATCAACTAATCCTTCTAAACACAATGACTTGACACCAATGACCTTCGATTCCACATATGTGCTCCACTTGGGACGGTTTGAAAGGTCACGAGCGCTACTTCCCAAGTGGACACATGAAAATATGGAAAATTGCAAAACACATACCTTGCTCCCAACGCATCGCTTTGGGATCGCCACACAAGCTTTCCTCCACGAAGGTTAGGCTTGCAATGGATCGTGGGGAGTATGGGGAAGGGGTTTGCACAATATGAGGTCCATTGGCGGGTTTGGCTTGGAGCGATGGACCCGCCAAATGGGCATGCAACACAACACAAGGCACGTACTCCATATTGCACCAAAAGGTAGCTCCCCCCACGATATGTCATGCCCCTTCAAGGGCATAACTTTGTGTCAATCGCTCATAGGAACTCAAGAAGAGTTCCTATGCAACACCAACACTCGCGCGCTACACTCGAAAGTTATCTTAACGCACGCAATATCATGGCCAAAGAGTTATAACGCAAACTCTACCCTCTTGACCATGATCCATTACGCTAGCGCGCATGTGTGGAAACGCAAGGCATATAAAGCCTTCTAAATTACGTCGGGAGTATTTTGAATACATCCCACCTTTCCTTATTGTCATTCCTCGCAAGCGGCACGAGATATGACCCTCACAAGTGGCCTCACGAATCAACTTTGTTTTGCCCATATCTCTAAGACAAATGGAGGGCAAGACAAAAGGAAAGTTGATTCGTGCATAGGGAAGCACGTAGGTGCACTCGAAAGAGGTCAAATCAAGTGCGGGGATGTCGAAGTCGAAAATCCGATTTCGACATCCTGAAGAATTCGGATTAAGGTTGCTAGTGTAAGATGTGAAAATTGCGGATGCATCAATGCAATTCCTGAAGACTTTAGAGTCTTCGTCACGATTTGCGCTAGAATATCTGTATACAACAGTTAAACTGGCGGTTACGCTAAAGTCGTGAGCTAACCGCCAGCTGTCAAAACAGTGGGTATCAGAACGGAAGCGTAAAAATTGACGGAAACAATATGAAAATGAAACCCTGTTGATTCCTGATATTCTGATATATAAATCTTCGCTGGCGGTGCATCGGTTGCCGATGCGGGGCTTTACGGCACGGAACACGCTCCCGCCGGGCTCGCACCGGGCGTCAACGGGCGCCTTCCGTACATGGGGTTAGTGGACCGGAGACCGGTCTTCCCTTCCGTACATGGGGTTAGTGGACCGGAGACCGGTTGTATGCCCTACTCTAGCCATGGGGTTCTGGGTACCGCTTCAGTCTCCGTTGCGCTCAGCAAACTCCAAATGGGTTCAATTGTGGCTGAGCCCCCTCAGCGTCCCGCTCTCAACCCACAGCCAGGGGAGATGGCCTTCATCCTCCCCACGGTGGCGGCGGCGCAGGCCGCCGCAGCCTGGAAGGTCGCCCCCGTCTGCATGGAGGCGCCCCCCCCCACTCCCCGAAAACCACCCCATCCTCTTCATCCTCATCCTCACGACCCCCCTCCTCCTCGACCATCCCCCCAGCCCTCCTCAGCAAGGCCACGGCCAGAGCAAAGCCCCAAGGCGCCAAGCAGGCGGCCCGCGGCCCCCCAGCCCGCGCAGCCCCTGCCGTTGCTCCCATGGGACACCGCCAGCCCCCCCTCCTTGCACACAGCCCTGACCAGGTGCTCTACCACCTCAAAACGGTCCCCAAGCCCTGGCCTGTCCCCGAGCCAAAATTGGCGCCCCCCGAGCAACACCACCACTACCACCACCACCCCCACCAGAAGCATCAGCACCACCACAAACAACACCAGCGCCCAAAACCCCCACGGGGCGCAAGCAGCACACAAAAACCCAGCACCACCAGCAGTAGCACCACTGCCACCACCACAAACAACCCCGCCACCAGAACCCTGCACCCGCTGCATCCCGTGCGTTCATACGTTCGGCAAGGACCACCACCGGGGGGGCCGCCACACAGCACAACCCAACCCAAACCGTCATCCACATCACCATTTGAAAGCGCCCCACAAGTCGACCCCGACACACCGCGACCACGGCCGGCCAAACGGACTCGGGGACGTGGAACCCCTCTACCGAGGTCTCTGTGAAGCCCAACCAAAAACTCGCTGGTATCCCCTCAGCTGTCCTCCCGCCCCCGCAGCCTCTTTGGCTGCACATGATACACATGCACCCAATCTGTGTGCCACCAAGGCGCCAGACGATCCTGGATGCATACTGACACCACCACCACCACACAAAGCACCAGCACCACAACAACTGACTCCACCACCTTCATCACCCGGATCATCCCCAGGCCCACCAGCTTCAGCGGACCGACTACCAGCCAACTATGTACCTGCGCCAAAACCTCTCCGGATGGCCACAGCAGTCGCCCGCCCAAGCCGCCCAAGAAGCAGCACCACCATCCCCGCCCCACCAGCCCTGCCCCAGCCCAACAGACCAGGGGCCCCTCCCAGCCAACAGTCAGGAGCACCGCCTCTGGGGCGTTTTCCAAAAGGCATAAACGCAAAACCAACACGCCCACACGAGAGAGGGCCGCACCCCCTCCAAGGCCAGCCACACACGTGGCAATGTTCTCAACCGCCGCTGGACTCATACCACCTGGCATCCCCACCAGCGCAGCCTCCCCAAGGGACGCAGCCCCGCTACGCTGCACAACGACAAGGAACGACGAACTTCCCCCGCCCCCACTACCCCACGGAATCGCATGATGCCTTCCTGGCACCGGCACCGCTCTCCGAGTTGCCCTCCCCGCCGTGCAAAGACACCAACTCCAGAAAGCGCCCACGCAGCTGCTCCTTCCACGAGGGATATGCCTGCACCTGCCGCTCCCCGTCCCCGAGTCACCACAATGCGTCTCCCGGCCCACGAGCGCGCCACCAGCCGCCCAATGTCCTCAGACTCCTCTTCCTCTCCCTACGAGCGGCACCCCCACCCCCGCCGGTCCCGCTCCCCTCGGCGCCCACGCGTTTCCCCCCCCCGCAGACCCCGCGGCCGCCGCCCAAGGACCCTGCTGTCGTCCCCCGAGTCCCAACACCCTTACGCCCTCACCGCCCTCACCTGGTGGTCCCAGCCCGGCCTTCGCGAGCTGTGTCGCTGTTTGAGGCCGGCGGGCGGGCCGGGTAGGCCGGGAGGACAGCAGTGCCTCCACACTTTCCCGGAACTCCTCACCCGCACACCCCATGACACGCACAACAACGCCCCTGAGGCCGCCGTGCCGTAGACCCAGCGACAGACCCCTCTCCAGGAAGTGGTCCAGGGCCTCCACCCCCCCTACACGCCCGAGACCCTCCATCGGTGGCTCTGTCTTGAGGCATGGGCCACAGGTGCCCCCGTGCCCCAGGAACCAGCCCACCACCAGGGCGCTGGAAAGGGGAGAGGAAAACCGGAAGGTAACGGCAAGGGACAGAAGAAGGCAGAACAAAAGGATATGGGGAGAATATTCAGGGGAGGGAAGCCACGGGGAGCAAGACACATTCAGGACCAATGCCAGCACACACACGCACACCAGGCAAAGACCGCGGACACCCTGCCTGGGCGGAAATCCACCTCCAGTGAGCACAAGATACCCTTGCGCCAAGTCACAGTTGCAAAGCAAGCGCAACCCGCAACCCTGAGAGGCACACAGCCACCACATCGGATGAGCTGACGCACCCAGGCCGGAACCAAAACCAGCTGAAATCAGGAATGTAGCAAAACCAGCGACCCACAGGCATCAGGCCACCACAGTTTGGCACAGAACCGAACGAGAAATCACCCGCCACCAGTCACCTAGCCGGCACCAGCCAACACCTGGCGCCCGCACAAGTTGCCAGGGCCTGCCAAGAGCACCGGGGCGAGCGCCAGCTCCCGGAGCCCTGCAGACACATACCAGTCCACAGGGTGGCCACCGAGCAGCCTAATCGCACCAACCAAACCGCCAACCGAGCCATCGCAACAACAAGGGCTGAACCCTAGCCCAAAAAGCAAGCGGCAACACAGGTAAAGTAGCCATCAGCACCGCACTGTGCCCCGTGGGATAACTGAAAGAGCACAGCAAGCTAGCCTACTAACCAGCTGGACCGCACCAACCTAACCACCAGCCTAACCCTCTCAACCACAAGGGCCGAACCCCACCCCCAAAAGCAAACAGAAACACAGGTAGAGTAGCCACCAGCACCACAGGGCACCCACGAGATGACCGAGAGAGCACAGCAAGCTAACCTGCTCACCAGCCGGACCACACCACCTTACCCACCAGCCTAATCCTCCCCTCCATAAGGGCCCGACCCCGACCCCGAGAAGCAAGCGCCCACACAGGCAAAGTAGGCACCCCGACTGCACGGCGCCCACGGAAGGACAAAAGCAGCACAGCAAGCTAACCCGCTAACCAGCTGGAACGCACCAACCTAACCCTCGGGCTAACCCTTGCCACCACAGGGGCCGAACTGCACCGCCAAAGGCAAGAGACAACACAGGTGACGTAGTCGCCAGCAGCAGACAGCGTCCCAAGGGAAGACCGATGGAGCACGGCATGCTAACCAGCTGACCCCCCGACCCCGCCAACTGAACCGCAGGGTTAACCCTCCCAACAGCAAGGGCCGCACCGCACCCTGGAGAGCAAGGGACACCACCGGCGCCACACTGCGGTCCACAAGAGAACCAATAGAGCAGCCGGACCACCGCACGCTACATCCCAGCCTAGCCGACCAAACCACACAAGGTGGCCCCCAAACTCAAAGGGTAGCTCGGCCGCAGCGAGCTGACCGCCAACCTAACCCCCGGCCAGGAAGCCCCTCTCCCTCGGGAGGACACGAGTCACTGGCCGGAGGGCCCGCGGACACAGGTCCCCACTCCTAAGGAAACGGCAAACCACCCGCAGGACCCGGCCGGGACCACCAGAAAGTTACATCTGCCAAGCGCAAAAAGAAAAACACGCAATTTAATTCGGGACCCTCGTCATTTGACGTCATCCTGACGCCATCCTGACGCCATATTATCCTGACGCCTTCCTGACTGTACCCTGACGCCTTCCAGACGCATCCTGACACATCCTTACACGCTCCTGACACCCACACCACTACCCCGACAAACCTTTCACGCCTCCCTGACGCCATCCTGACGCCAAATTGACGCCATCCTGACGCCATCCTGACGCCATCCTGACGCATCCTGACACGTTCCTCACGCGATTGAACCATTCTAACGTTCCCTAACGCCATCCTGACGCCACCCTGAAGCTTTCCTGACGTTTTCCTGACGTCATCCTAATGTCATCTTGACGTCATGCTGACGCCACCCTGACGCTTCCTCAGGCATACGTGAACCATTCTTGACGCAATCCTGACGTCGTCCTTACGACATCCTGACGCATCCTGACCACATCCTGACCCGACCGGGCCCTCATCTATCTCAGAGGCCAAACGTAACACTTGGGTGTAACCCTAATCCTAACCCTAGTTAAATTGTTGCAAAAATCATTGATTTGGGAGAAAAAATCATATTTGTGCCAACCAAGGCACGTCTTCTATTTCTGAAGCCTATCAACCATGTTGCTTTTTCAGCCCATGCTTTTGCTGATGCAAAATAGGTTTCAAGTTACATTCCATACGCCGTCATTTTATCCTTTTTTTTGCGCCCCAGATTTTACCAATGCGAAAACAGTTTGGAGTACAATATACCTCTGCTCCTGCCAAGCCAAAAAATGTCCAATCATACGTTCCATCCCCATTCCGCTTTCGAAAGCTTTCAAACATGTTGTTTATGCAGCCCATGCTTTTGCCAGTGCAAAATAGCTTTCAACTTGCATTCCATGCCTAGTCTCTGTGCGTTTGTATTTGCCACTCCGCCCTTCACCATCGCAAAATGGTTCAAAAGCCCATGCTATCCCTACTCTTGCGAATGTTAAAACTATCCAATCAAACATTCAATGCTAATTCTTTTTCTGAACCCTTTCACACATGTCGTTTCTAACAGCCCATGCTTTGGACGATGCCCAACTAGTTTCAACTTACATTCCATGCCGCGTCTACTTATGGCTTTTTTTGCGTTCTACTAACGTTTCGAACCAGTTGTACTAAATAATCAGAAAAACCGTTCATTGGCCATGCCCATCCTGATTACACCCCTTTCAGGCCCTGGCATACTACAGTTCAGTCTCATCAAGGATTACTGAAAAATGGGGTGAGCCATTGTGCTCTTCCACCGGGGGGACGTCTCCTCGCTTTTGCACGCAACCCCCCCCCGCCAGTAGAAGTGGGCCGAAGGCCCCCAGGGGGGGCAGTTTGAACCATTTTGCAGTGATGAATCGCGGAGTGGCAACTACAAACATACATACACTAGGCATGGAATGCAAGTTGAAACTTATTTTGCACTGGCAAAAGCATCGGCTGCAAAAACAACATGTTTGAAAGCTTTTGAAAGTGGAATGGGGATGGAACGTATGATTGGACATTTTTCGGCTGGGCAGGAGCAGAGGTGGATTGTATGTTCAGACTGTTTTTGCATTGGTAAAATCCGGGTCGCCAAAAGAAAAGGGTAAAAAGACGACGTATGGAAAGTAATTTGAAACCTATTTTGCATCGGCGAAAGCATGGGCTGAAAAAAGCAACATCATTTGTAAGCTTCAGAAAGGGAGTAGGTGCCTTGGTTTGCAAAAAGATGATTTTTCCTCCCAAGGCAATGAGTTTTGCAACAATTTAACTAGGGTTAGGGTTAGGGTTACAGCCAAGGGTTAGGTTGGGGGCCCCAACTAGATGAGGGCTTGGATGCTTCAAGATGTTATCAGGATGCGCCAGGATGGCGTGAGGATGGCGTCAGGGTGGCGTCAGGATGGCGCCAGGAATGGTTCACATATGCGTCAGGAAGCGTCAGGGTGGCATCAGGACTGCGTCAGGATGACGTCAGAAAAATGTCAAGACAGCATCAGCATGGCGTCAGAATGGCGCCAGGATGGCGTCACGGAATGTCAGGATAGTCCAATCGCGTCAGGAACGCATCCTGATGCGTCAGGATGGCGTCGGGATGGCGTCAGGATGGCGTCAGCATGCCTCAGGATGGCGTCAGGCAGGCATCACAGGTGTGTCAGGGTAGAGGTGTAGGCGTCATGAGCGCATCAGGATGCGTCAGTATGCGTCAGGAAGACGTCAGTTTGGCGTCAGGACGGCGTCAGGATAATTTAGCGTCAGCATGACGTCAGGATGACATCAAACAACGCGGGGGCCAAATCAATTGTACACACACTGCTATAACCAACGTACACGCGCCGCACGCTTACGGACACACGCCAAGTGAACAAACGTGCAATACGCAACAAGTACGCACACCCGGCGGTGGGAGGGAAAAAAACACACAGCACGTGCAACTCACAAAATGAAATTGGCGCTAGTGCTGCGATAATGGCGGCCCCTGGCATGGAACCCGGGACACCGAACAAGCGCCGGGCGCTCTAGCCACTCAGCCACTGTAGACACTCCACGATCAGCGTCGGCCGTGACCAAAAGATTCAGCGGCGGCGCCAAAAAACACAAGGGAATGTCCCTAAAACGCAATGTAAACAATTCAGGGCGGCACCCTCGCCACTCGCCAAACACAAACACCTACCTGCCCTCCGCTATGCACACACTCGCGTGCGGGAACGCACACATACTCGACACCAACTCACCATACAAACTCGGCTTTCTTGTACGAAAATCTCAAAACAAGGTCTACACTCAGTATAAACTGTCCTAGCACGACCCAACACTACTAACCTTGACACAACTCACCAAGAACAACCAAACGAAACCAATCCTCGCGATTGAGCGGTCAAATAAACATGAGTGCTCGAATGAAAGGTCTTAAGCGCTAGACAAAAGAAGAGCGCTCCAAACAACAAAAACCAAACAACAAGGAACCTTAAAACTGACAACAAACCTTTACCACAACAGAACATGGCTCATGAGTGCAAATCCCAACCAACGTTGGCACAACTTAAACAAAGATCGCACACACAATCAAAACAACAACTAAACACCTCAACATAACCAATCTTGAACGCAAGGCGAAATTCGGCCTCAAAAGTCAAAACTATAACAAATACCAACCACAAAAAGGAGGAAAGATGTGAACAGATACACTCCACAAAGAGATGACTGTAGAAACAGCACTCACCATTACTCAAATGCAGATAGACATCAATATTTGTGACCATTTCCTTGGTGTCGATCAAGTTAAATTAAATTCATTGAGTCCTGTTTCAAAGGACAGGAGGACTTGATTCGAAGACCTTATATACAGCTCGGAATGCGTATTGGATACCATGAAAAAAGTGAACAACCTACAATTTAATGGCCTGATGAACCAATGCACATAAGGAGGTACACACCATGCACATACAACATGCTCATCAAAATGAAACATGAATGCACCTTTGAAAGTTGAATGATAGCGTAGATGTTGAGGTATTTATCAATGCCATACCTTTACAAAATATTACAAAGACAACAGTTCAATGCAAATTAAACACACAGAGGACATGCGAAAGGTTTGAATGAAGTTGATTGAAAAATCGAGTCCAGAATGGTTAGAAAAAATAGTATGACAATGGAACATTGGTTAAGTACAAACCAAAAAAGCTACAATGAGAGTCCTTGAAAGTGATAAAATAATTCAATCACAACTAATCTATGCTAGACTCAAAGCAAAATAGGATGAAGCAAGAAAATTGAAACTAAAAATCGAAAATACTACCAGGAAGTGAGGATCCAACCTGCAAAGCTACTTGTAAGTACTATGCACGATTAAATGGCCACTAACCCAAACGTACAACTAAGGGGGAGGGGTAAGAAAGTAACCTAAACTGCTACCATGTAAGAGACTTGCCATCGAGGAGGGCTCTGGCGTCAAAGAGTTAGTCTATCCTTCCTACGACCTAAGGTTAATCTCCCTACGGGCCAACCTTAGGCTGCTTGGGTACTTCTAATTAATGGTTTGGTGTCAGACAACCCGCCAAAACCCCCGCCTAGGTCCTCCACTACGCATCCTTTACCCCCCCCTCTTCAGGTCTAAATCTGTACTTTGTTTCCCACAAGAAATCCTCATTCGCAGCTCCCCGAAACTTGAAATCTTTGGGAAATTTCAGGGGACCAGGCGCATTTTTTTTGTTTTTTGCGTCGATCGATACGGAATTAAGTTCCCTTCATATTTGTTGGTGAATTTTGTTGAAGTTCGCAAAGGTACAGGACCTGGGCTTTGGCTTCGGCGCCTGCGTGAACCTGCGTCGCGCCACTTCGCATCCCTACCGCCAGTTGGCTCCCGTGCGACCAAAATCGCGGAACCATGAACTGGCCTTTACAGCAATTTACCAAAAGCCAGCGAGGATTATTCAACTTCACTGTTGCTTCATTCAATATCATAATTCTACAGTGGAATCAAAAAACCGCGAATCGGTGCGGTAAAAAATCGGACACTGAGCATCGACATAATGGGCAGGCAAAATAAGATGCTGAGTATTTCAAAGAGCCTCGCCGGCACCTTACGTTGCCCTTCATTCCCCTTGCTGCTCATTTGACTAGTCATGGCATGCCATTTTTAGGCATTTCATAGGGTCACTTTAGCAGGGCATATCTTTAAGCCACTGCTTCTGCAACCTTTAAAGTAAAATGCATAAGAACGCCATAAGTGTCTCTTCAAATTGTATATTGGGTAAACTTGTGAGTTGCAAGTAGATTTGAAATTATGAGTGATTTATCGAGTTTGAACCATAAAAAAAGTATTCCAAGAATACCATGAATTGCTCCATGAAACGAAAGGTATGCATCTCTTCCAATGGTGTACACGGACCCAAAACATCTTGGGTCAATTAATTTTGACGTTTGGAATTCGTTTAATCACCATGGTGGGTCAAGCCATCCATGGTCGGGCTGCCCTCCATGGCCTAAAAACAGCCATTTTGGGCCATGGTATGGACCCAGCTTGGATGTTTCGTGCGAGGAGCCATTGTGTTGAGTTCCGCTATTTTCTCGACATGCATGTCCGTGCATGTCTCCAGTGCAAATATGTGTTTAGTTCAATGAATTTTGAGCAGTGGCTAAGTACTATATCAATTTCAGTGACTTAGTCTTGAGCACACCCTTTTTCATGTGCTCAACGTTTGCCATGATATTTCTAAGGTATCATGGAGCCGGAAGTCACGTAAAAGCTTATTTTGTACGTACTTGATGCATACCTCCAAAATATAGGAAATTTTGACTCGCTTCGAGACTAAAACATGTTCTTTTTGTAAAATATTTTGAATCATTTTAAGTTTTTTTCACCATGTCATTTTCATGTGGATTTTGACTCATTTTTTCCCAATCATGACCTCATTTTCGGGGCTTCGTTGTCAAAGCCCCTGGGGAGTTTGAACCCAATTCATGTTTGTGCATGTTCGCGTATGTCATTAGAATGCATTTCCTCTTTGTTGCCATTTTTTGCGGCCATGTACCGAGTTTGAGCATCAAAATTAATGACTTCATTTCCAACCTTTGAATTTCATGTCCTCACTTGTGGTTACCACGGTGATCCACTACCAGGGAGTGTTTGTTCACACTTTGGAACCATCGGGGCCTATTTGTTCCCCACCACGCATATATAGTCGGGTTTCGAACACATAGACTCTTCACGGCTCGTTGCTGTCAAATTTGTGCAAGCAATTTAGAATTACTTTCGTGCGTAGAAAAAGTTGCCCAGCGTGCATGTCCAATTTTTCCCTGCGTATTTGCTCACTTGTTGAGCTCATAACTCCACGACATTGTTGAGCTTTGACCCAGAATCTGATTCAGTGGGGAGCCACAACTCTATACTTCTGTGATGTGAATTGTAAGAGGGCATCTCACCGTAACCGGATCTCCAAAACATTTTTGAGATCCAACATTTCACGTGTCCACTTCAGGGACTTCGTTTCTTGGGTTTTTTGGGTCAAGTTTTCTAGTTTCTTGGCCCTCATTCACTCCAAGGTGTCTACTGTTGGTATTGAGCCTTTTTGTTGTGGTATGTTTCATAACATACTCCAGTCACTCGAACCTATTTTGCCAAGCCCACGGCATAGTGGTTTTACATGGCTCCAACCGGGTCTACAGAGAGCCTTGAAAACCACCCTGTCATGTGGTCACTTTACAAGCTAACAGGAAAACACCTATGAGGAGTTAGACCTCAGGGTCTTCTTTTATGCTTCACTAGTGCTCTCTACATTACGTTAAGCATTTACTTGAAGCTTACTGGTACATAGGTTCAGTATTTTGAATTTTACCAGGAATTTTGTCAAAAATTCCTAATTTCATGAGGTCACTTCAGGTCCATGGCAAAGCCAGGCCTGAGGTCAGTATTGGGCCAGCATTTTGTCCATGGCCTACCCACAGTGTCTATGGGTCATCTTTGGGACATTGGACTCTTGGCCTATCCTTGAAGGATCGGTCCAAGTCCATATGTCACTTCAATTTGGACTTTAATCCTGTGTGTAAAACATGCTCAGGGAACCCTCTTGAGGTTACTAAAAATGACCCCAAAAAGTGTGTATTGGAGATTGCTGCTTTGCTCCAAAGCCAGGTGAAGGTGGGGTCAGTGCTTCCGAACGATCAACTCCTCTCCTCATCCTTTGTGCACTTTTTTTACCGGACCTTAGGCCATCACTATGTTGGAATTATTTGCATTCTTATCTCCCTTGATTTTCACTGTTGGGGAATTTCACCAAAGTGCGCAGCCCATCAGACTAGATACAGTGTCCTGGTATCGTTGAAATACACCAGGATATTTTGGTATCATGTTGGTGGACTATTGTTCTTTGGATGCTTCCACACAGATTTGTTTGAATGCCCCCTACCGTGGCCAGGAACCAATTGAATGTCAGTGACCTCTGATTTCCGGTTTTTACTGCTTGTGTGCCCTGATGCCTGCAGTAAACCTCGAGGCCCACGTTGAGTTGTCTCCTGCACTCCTATGTGTGTCAGGGTGAAGGTCCCGGGTTCAGGTAACTACCCTTGTTTCCGTATGGGACCCTGTCCAATTGTTCTGACTCCCTTTGTGCCATTTTGTCTTGTGTATATACTGTTTTTGTGGTTGCATGATCTATCTCTTTGCGTCCTTTTAGGTACGAAAGGGCTATTTTTAAGATCGCTGCGCTCACTCTGAGTTTCAGCAAGGTTTCAGACTTCTTGTGTAGTGCTGTGGCTTCGGTTGTGACTTGCTCAGCTAAGGGAAACGCGTCCCTACCAGCCCCGCTTACACGCAAGTGGGTAAAGTGGCACCGGGAGTACCATCACAAAAGTCTCCTAAGGGCTACGCCGGAGTACCGAGCCGAGAAGTCGGGCTCAGGAAGACCCCTGCAACGAGGACAACTTCAGATTCCACACCGCCAGCCCGACATGCAGAATCTGGTCCTGCGGACCGGGGAGCTCGTCCCCTCCGTGGCAGCCCCCAACCCCCGCATCACTCGCTCCGGGCCCCATGGGTCCGACTCAACAAGCAGCTCGGGGTCCGATTGCCGGCCGCCCCCGACGTCTCCCGTACTCGTAGACCCAGCCCCCTACGCCTTCCCTGAGTGGGCTGAGGACACCCAGGGTGGCCGCTGGCACTTCGCCGAGGAAATCAAGCTCAGCAACGACCTAGGCCAGCGGGCCTTCTGCATGAGGATGGCCACCTTTAAGACCGTCAACGTGCAGCAGCAAGGGCAGGAGCTCGACGCCTTGGCCGCCCACTACCGAGGTTTCCCCGCCGAGTCCGCCACCGTGCAGCAGGAGACCGTGGCCTTCGTGAGCGACCTGAGTGGAGACGTCCGCTCGCTCGCCCGGCACACTGACGCCGTGCTGACCCAGGCTTGGACCGAGGGGTACACCTTGCATCAGCAGGTCTGCCACCTTGATGACCAGCTTGGGCGGCTCAGTAGGTCTGGGGATGAGCTCCGGCCCGAACAGCTGAGCCAACTGAGTGTGCTCACAGCCCTCCAAGGGAACACCGCGGTCGCCGTCGCCGACGCCGCAGGCGCCCCCGACTTGGCGACCATCAAGGCGGCCATGGAGGTGGAGATCAAGTGCAACGTGGAAGTCCAGCTGGGCCCCCTCATCCAGGGAAACAACGAGCTGGAGCAGCAAGAAGCGGAGCACTGTCGCGCTCTCCCGGCCTATGGCCACGAGTTCAAGGCCACCATGGCGTCACCCGCCGCCGCGACCGGTTCTACCGCCGGTTCTACAACGACTGCAGCGCATCCATCCATCTGCCGCCTCAAGACCAAGCTGACGACCATGGAGGCAGAGCTGTAGCAGGTGCAGGTCACCATGGAGAAGGAGAGGCGCGCCGGATCCGCGTTCCGGCAGAGCATACTTAATAGCATAAGCCTCATGACGACTGCGCGCGTGACACCAGCTCAGCCTCCAATGGGACTCGTGCCCCCCCCCAAAGATTCTGATTGCTTTGCAGATCAGGTCAGGGCGGAAGGGAAACGCCTGACCGCCTTGGAGAATCAGGTGGCAGGCTGTAATGAGCTCAAAATGGAGTTCAAGAGCCAGCGTGAGGGGCTGCAGGGTTAGGAGGGTGTTGAAGAAGGGCCCCTAGAGGGTGACTTTGCCATTCATGGGGCCCATCATCATGTACATACTCGAGATTTCAGTGGCTGTTCTGAAATGGCTTGTTGTGTTGTTGATGTACATACTCACGAGCATGTGACGCCCCATCCCCATGTGCATGTGATTCCACAGCCGTACGTACATACACATGTGCCTTGTGCAGCCACCCATGGAGCAGAAACATCCCAATTACAGGGTTATCACCCCCCCCCAGGGCCTACAGAAATGGGACCACCAGGGATTCTCCCCCTCATGGTCCCCCAAGTACAGAATTCATTTCTTTCAGACCCCCTCTGGATATGTTTATCAGCACACCCATCAGCATTAGCCCTACTCCTCAACCCTTCCCCAAGCACATCATTATTGTGCCAAGAGGCGTCACCTTCAGGGACTCCACCCTCGGCACTTTGATGATCGGGGAAATTTTGACCCCAGGGTAATCCTGAGATGGCCGTAGATTGAGGAACTTCCTAAGGTCAAACCAGTAGGAATTCCCCCTTGGGGTATGGCCTTTGCTGAAGTCCCTGATGACCCGGCCCCCAGCCCTGTGGATAACCCCACTAATTTCAACCAAGTCTGGGCAACCACAGGGCCAGGGGCCTATGGTCATCAGGCCACCCCCCACCTGGACCCCACATGTTTTGGGGACCTGCAGCGGGCCAACCTCAGTCCGAAGTGAAGCCGTGCACCACTACCTCCTGAAATGGAGAAGGTGGGAACGGTCAGTGGGGCGTGCCCTGGGTGAGGGGGCCCGGATTTTCGAAATCCTGGCCTCCATACGCTCGAAGATCGCCGGCCCCATTGCGGACGGCCATCTCTGCCATTGCCTCTCCTACAAGGAGGTAAAGGAGGAGGTGGAATGGGAGGCAAGGAATAAGACCAATGTAGATCTGTTCAGGGATACATACAAGAGTACCGTGGTGCCAGCTCATTGCACGGCATCAGAACTCAGTGGGATCTCTGAGAACTTCTGCTATTGGGGCAAGAGGGTGAGGGGAAGGGTCACCCTGGAGGACGCCAGCAAGGACTGGCTGGACACCCTCCACCTGCACTCTGACTTGACCCGAACGGTCATTGCAGAGCAGACTATGTGCGGCCGGTCATTTGACTATGTCCAGCTGTAGCTGTGTGTGCAGGTCTACTTCCTGCAGCAGTAAAAAACAGATGAGCACCTGGCTCATTTGCGGAGGCGGCACCAGGGCTTCAAGGTGCAACAGCTGCAAGAAGCCCCCCCTGACGGGGGGTATTCCTCATCGCCTGTCGGGGTCCACAACCTGCTACAGGATCCTGAGTACCCCCTACCTGCACAGGGAGAGAGTGACAGCCCACCAGCGTCCCCTGACGAGGAGCTGGAAATCAATATTTTGGGGCAAAACGTCACCAACACTGGACCCCCCTTTAGTTTCTGTGGCTTCAAGGGACACAAGATGGAGAATTGCTACCGCAAGCATCCCCACCTGCGACCACACATGGAGACCAGGTCCTCCATGTCACGTCCTCCTCTTCCCGAATGTCGTACTTCTCTTCGGGCTTCAACTTCCGGAGTTCGCCATGCTCTTGAACGTCTCGGTTCTTCTATGGCTCCAATCTCCGGCGTGGTCTCCACCGAGTCCACAATACGCACCCGGGGCGTACTTGGGCAGGGCTCATAAGGGCCCAAGTCCCCGGGTCGGCGGTAGGTAGGGGCAGCAGGTAAGCCTCTGCTACCATAAAGAAGGTCCCTACCAGGACCGGCCCCCGCTGTGCCCCTTCCGCCTGTCACCCCTGCTGACTTGCTCCTGATCAACGATTGCATTTCTCAAAATCCTCAAAGTCCAGGGTCCAAAATCCAAAAATATAGAAAATAAAATCCTCCTTCAACCCTGAATAGCAACCAGATCCAACAAATACAGCAATAACCCAATTCACAATCCAAATCAGGCTGCGGGCTTCCGTTCAGCACATCGATTGTCTCACGATGGCGGGCATGTACAAGAATTGCACCAAGGAAGAAAGCCCTGAAATTGGCATATGAACACAAATAAAGCAAAGTTGGGGAAAGAGGTTCACATACACATTCACAGCCATAAACCCCTCATTTCCTGGACTCAAGACCTTCCCTTGACTCACCAACATATTGCCCTGAACCAGGTCAAATGAGATGGCTGAATGCCATGTGTCACAAGTCATTACATAAACCCCAAAAATGTGTTCACTCCCAAGCCTATATATCCTAGCCCAATAGGGGAGGTGGCGTGTCATGGCCCAGAGTGGCGCTCAGGACCATGCCCTACCCTGACATAACCTTGGTTGGACTTGGAGTCGAATGGGCTTGGAGATATGCCCCATGAGTTTGAACTCATAACATGCCAAAAAACTGCCAATTCACACCATATTGGCCATATATCAAATATATGCTCAAAATTGAAGTTACCACTTATCTGAAGGATCAAAGCATGCATGGAATCGAAGTCTAGTATTCATGGAGGATAGAGACCAAAAGTCAATGCCCATGTACATCCCCATTTTACCCTCGAAACCCCTTCGAATATGGGCGCCACGCACTGCCCAAGTCAGCCCATGATCTGCAGACCAAATCTTGTAATCCTTCATGCGCCAAGCCAAATGGAGTACGCGATCGGGCATATGGTGGTGTTCAACTCCAAAGCATATGCCAACATATGAACAACATACCATGGTTCGACTCTCCATAGGCTTCTTGCTGTTTGCCGACCAGGTAAGTACACAAAATATAAAAATGAGCAAGAATTGAGGTCAAAAACATGAAAATCTGACCAAACACAAAGTTGTCATGATAGTATATCTCTATGCTCACCCATGATATCCGCTCATGGTTCAATACACAAATGATTGGAACCATTTGCGAACAATTCCCCCACTTGGATCCCCAATCGAGCGCATGGAGATACCTTCGCCACTCATATCTACATGCCCCAGGAAAATGGGAGTGCACTCATGGATCTCTTTGCCCAACATACCATGAGCAATACATACGCGGTAGACTTAGTCTAGCGCTTTGAATTCCACAATTGGGACATGGGCAAAACCCTTGTCACGTATGGCTCCCCATCTCTTCGGCCACACGAAGATATATGACATGGGCGTGAGCATATCAAGACATATACCATGCATATAACACATATCCTCAAAATGTGGCTCCCACCATGATATGCCATGTCCCTCCATGGTCATAACTTCACGTTAAAACTACGTAGGAACCCAAGAAAAATTGCTATGCAACCCCAACACTCATGCGGCACACTCGAAAGTCGCATTAAAATATTCGGTTGCACGGTCCAAGAGTTATATATCACTTTATACCCTCTTGACCATTATCCCTTGCTACACCGGGCATGTGTACACGACAAAGGCGTTTGATGCTTCCTAAATTAAGTTGAGAGTAAGGCGCTTGCAACCCAACCTTCCTTATTCTCTTTCCTCACACTCGCGCGTAGATATGGCCATTCAAAGTGGTCCCGCGATTCACTTTTGTTTCCCTTATATCTCCAAGTCAAATGGGTGGCAAGTATAAGGGAAACCTGATTCGGGCATAGGGAAAAGAGTATGATCACTCGAAGAAGTCCAAATCAAGTGCGGCGATGTCGAAGTCGAAAATCCGATTTCGACAACGCGAAAAATTCAGATTAAAATTTCGAGTGCTTATTTAGAAAATTGCGGAAGCAACGAACCCCGTGCTGATGGAATCTCACCCTTCAACGGAGTATCCGCCAAAATATCTGGAAATAACAGTTAACCAATCGGTTAACGCAAAATCGCGAGCCAACTGACAGTCGCCGATACATTGACCATCAGAACGAAAGGCTGAAAAATTACGGAAACATTATGATAATAAAACCCTGTTGATTCCTGATATTCCGATATATAAATCTCCGCTGGCGGTGCCACGGTACTGAATATGGCCGCTCATAGCCGGAATGGCCAAACCTATCACACTATCACATCGGGTTAGGTCAGGTGGATGGGAGAGTATGATATCAGCCAATGGCGGCTTGCCGGCACATAGATACACACCCCAAGTGACCCAAAGATGGCCACGGGGGTCCGAACCGGCTTCACCCCCCTTCTCAGAGCGTTGTTACCGCTCGGAAGTCATTGAAGAGAGGACGGGAGGACCCCAATGGGCTCCAACCCCCCCCCCCCATGTCCCAAGGACACATGGAGGCCCCACACACGTCGTAGGCGTCCCCCATGCCCCAAGGGAGGGGTGAGGACACTGATAATCAGTGTCCTACGCCATATCCGGTCTCCTCTTGATCTACAACATGGACCAAGGGGATCAAAGATAGAAAAACGTCGTCGGTCGACCTAAATAAGTATACCACAGTGAAATATATATGTGGAGATCGAGTGAAGGGGGTAGATGGCCAATCAAGGCCCAAAAATCCCCGGATGAACGCCCTCACCCGTCTCCCCAAGCACAGAAACAAACAAAATGCCAAGGGGGATCCATTATGGTGCTACAGGAGCTACCAAGTGGACCAACACGTCCTTGACATCCAAAAAAATGTTCTTTTTCTTCAGGTAGTCCATCCAGACCGTGGTGTACCTCGGCAGAAAACTGCTCGGAGGCTCCCACGAATCCCTGGATGCGCCGAAACCCTTCCAACGGACTTTATAAAGCCTACCCCCAGGCGTCCCCGGGTCCGGCTTGTCCGCCAGGATCTTCTCGGCGGTGAAGTCGTCGTTCTCACCCTCGTCGTCCGAGTCCACATCGCCGGCCGTGAACTCGAAGGTGACGGGACGTCCGCTGGGGTCTGGTGCTCGGGGACGAAGCTGGGTGTGGTCGCGGTCCAGGATCTTGTTATCCTCCACACGAACCGCATACACATCCTGTCCGACCTTCCGCACGATCACCCCCGGCACATACCAAGATGCCTGCCGATGCCTGGACAGGACATCCTTGTGGTGCCGCTCCACCCACACGGTGTCTTGGAGAGCATATTTCTGGACAATCCCTTGCTTGAAGTACTTGGCCCTCTTGTCATGCTCGTCCTGAAGTGCCTTGCACACCTTGGCCGCCGTGTCGTCCGACTCAGCCATCATGGCATTCGCATCCCGGGCCACTTTGCCATGGTTCATCCACGGGAGAGTGCGTGACACTCGATCCCGTAGGAACAGGATGCGATGGGGCGACAGTCCAGTGGGCCCCGGAAGGTCGTGATACGCTTGGAGTACCCTCCACAGGGAATTGTACCAATTCCGGCCCGGTTCGTCGATGTGCAGCTGGCGGAACTTCTCGAACATCTGCCGCCCGGCCACCTCAGCCCGGCCATTCGACCGGCTGTGGTATGCCACGGTCTTGGCGTGCCAAATCCCCATGTGTTTGCACATCGTCTTGAACCACGTCCCCACGAATTGACTGCCCCGATCGCTGCAAATGACAGCTGGGACATCGAAAATCGTCAGCCAATGCCTGATCATGGCATTAGCGACGGTCTTGGCCTGCAGCCCCACTCCATGCTTGTCCTTCTTGTCCTTCTTCTTGGACTTCTTGCCAGGGACCGCCACGATATACCCACCGTGCCTATCCACCGCCAGGATGACACAGTCGTAGGTCTCTCCTTCCACGATAACCTCAGGCATGGCGAATACATCCATGGCCACGGACCGCATAGGGGCCTCCGGTATAGCGGTATACACCGGGTTGCCCGCTGTGGAGTGGTTGGGGCTCTTCGTGGCCCGACACACGGCACAGTCGCTGCAGTACCTATCAAGGATGGCGTAGTACCCCGGAGGGAACTTGAAACGCCACTCTAGGTCCTGCTGCATCTTGTCTCGGCCAGGGTGCATGAGCTGGGCGTTGTGCCAATGGTCAATGAGCTCCTCCACTCGGTTCTCGGCCACCAGCAGCTTGTCCTTGAGGAACAACTTGTCTTCATCCTCGGTCAAGCCCTCAGGCCCCTCGTCGTCCGACGGGGCGCTCACGGCATTCCAGTACTTGCTCCAGTGCTCGGATGCCGCGTAGTCATCCGACCAGTCCTCTGTGAGCACCGACCTGACTAGCTCTACAGGGGCCACCATCCATTGCTCGAGGGTTTCCTCTCGAATAGCTTGGACGCGGGCACCCCGGAACTTGGCCAGGTCCGTACGGTTTGCCATCACCACAAAGCACCTGACCCCCTCTTGCTCCATGGCCTTCTCCATCCCGATGATGCGCTTGGCCTCCTCGGTCTCCTCGGCGTCGCCATGGCTGGATATGTCCATCCACGCCTTGCCCGCGGGGTAGGCCCAGCGACTGAGGCAATCTGCCACAGTGTTGTCCTTCCCCGGGACGTACACGATGCTGAGGTCGAACTTGGCGAACGTCTCGTGCCATCGGGCCCTCCTAGCCGCTGGTCCTGAGGGGGTGTCGACATGCTCCTTGTGCCAGCTCTGTAGGAACTGGTGGTCCGTGCACACCACCACCGGCTGCAGTCCGATGTGGCCAGACCACTTCCTGAGCGCACATACAATGGCGTATGTCTCCTTCTCCCTCGCGGTCAATGTTCGGCGTTGGCCCTCGGCCAGGATCCTGCTCCAAAACGCCACGGGAACATGAGTCCCGTCGTCCCGGACTTGCTCGAGGACTGCCCCCACGGCATAGTCCGAGGCGTCTGTCCGTAGCACGAATCCCTTGTCCGGGTCCACCAGGAACAGCCCCAACTGCCCCAGGAGTCGCTCCTTCAGGCGGTTGAACGCATCCTCAGCCTCAGGGGTCCAAGCAAGCTTCTTCTTGCTCCCCTTCTGGCCATCGAACTTGCCCACCTGCAGCATCTTGTGCAACGGCCCCGAGAGTTCTGCATACATCCGGACATAGCCCGAATAGTAATTGCAAAACCCCATGAAGGACCGGAGTTCGCTGATGGTTTGGGGCTTCTCCCAGTGGTGCAGGGACGCCAGCTTCCCAGGCATGGGACGGCGTTGCCCGTGCCCAACCACGTGACCCGCGAACTCCACTTCCTTCACGAAGACTGAGGCTTTGGTGGGCTTGCACACCATGCTGTGCTTGTCCAACTCGCTGAGCACTCGGCGCAGATCCTTCTCATGCGCGTCGATGAGCTCGTCCTCAGTCATGTTCTCCGTGCCGGACCCGATGATGATGTCATCCACGAAGGGATCGGCACAGTCCCGGACAGGACCGAGTAGGTCCTCCATCATGCGCTGGAAAGCGGCGTTGCCATTCTTGGGGCCCATAGGCACCATTTTCCACTGCATGGGCCACAGCGGCGTCGACATCGCTGTGCAGGGCCTGGAGTCCGGGTGTAGCGGCATCTGGTGATAACCGTGTTTCAGGTCCAACACCGTGAAAATATGCTTTTTCTGTTGTTTTTGGAGGATGGACTCGATCAGGGGAAGCGAGTACGAGTCGTGCTCAGTCTGCTCGTTCAAACCTCTGTAATCAACCACCAACCTCCACTCGCCCTTCTCCTTCTTGGGCACGATGAAGGCTGGGCTGGCCCACTCACTGTCTGAGGGTTCGATCCAACCCCGCTCAATGAACTCGGCCAACAGCTTCTTCATGGCCTCGGCCCGATCGCCCTGAAGTTGGTACTCCCGATGACGATAGATCTTGGGGATCGGCTTCAGCTGGATCTTCGCTGTGCCGAACCTCCCACGATCTGGAGGGTTCTTGTTGGCGACGCCACTGAATAGCCGCGGATAGGCCTTGATCAGCCTCTCCTTCAGCTCGGCGACCTTGGGGTTCTCCTGGGCCTCTTCAGCCGCTTGCTTCGGTATCGATACAACCGACCGCACTGCGGTACAGGCCTCTTCTGGGTCCGAGTCCGGCTTCTCCTCGTCCGATATGCCGTCTTCATCGTCGTGGGTCTCGACTCCCACCGATAATCTTCGAAAATTTGCGGCCTCGGGCTGGTGCTCGTCGCTACCGGTTCCCACTCTTGGAAAACCCCACGTTGGTGGGTCCGACCCAACCGGACCATCGTATTGGTCCGCGATGTGATCCATGACCCTCGCCACGAACTCATCCTTCTCGTACTTGCCGGTGACCAACATCTTGTCATCCCACCAATGCGGAGATGTGACCATGGCCTGCCTCTTCTTGGCTGCCACACGGTCGTGCATCCCCATCCGCATGTAGTGAAGCGGTACCCAGAACCCCATGGCCAGGTTACGGCATACAACCGGTCTCCGGTCCACTAACCCCATGCACGGCGTGTTCCGTGCCGTGAAGCCCCGCATCGGCAACCGATGCACCGCCAGCGGAGATTTGTGTATCAGAATATCAGGAATCAACAGGGTTTTATTTTCATATTGTTTCCGTCAATTTTTACGCTTCCGTTCCGATACTCACTGTTTTGACTGCTGGCGGTTGGTTCGCGACTTTACCGTAACCGCCAGTTTAACTGTTTATAATGGAAATTTTAACGCTATCCGTCACGAAGGCTCCAAAGTCGCCAGGAACTGCATGGATGCTTCCGCAATTTTCATAATTAATACTCGCAACCTTAATCCGAATTTTTCAGGATGTCGAAATCGGATTTTCGACTTCGACATCCCCGCACTTGATTTGACCTCTTTCGAGTGGACCTATGTGCTTCCGTATGCACGAATCAACTTCCCTTTTATCCTGCCCTCCATTTGTCTTAAAGATATGGGCAAAACAAAGTTGATTCGTGAGGCCACTTGTGAAGGTCATATCTCGTGTTGCTTGCGAGGAATTACGATAAGGAAACGTGGGATGTATTTACAATACTCCCGACGTAATTTAGGAAGCATTATATGCCTTGCGTTTCCACACGTGCGCGCTAGTGTAATGTATCATGGTCAATTGGGTAGAGTTTGCGTTATAACTCTTTGGCCATGATATTGCGTGCGTTAAGATAACTTTCGAGTGTAGCGCGCAAGTGTTGGTGTGGCATAGGAACTCTCCTTGAGTTCCTATGAGCGATTGACACAAAGTTATGCCCTTGGAGGGGCATGACATATCGTGGTGGGAGCTACCTTTTTGGGCAATATGTGGTATGTGCCATGTGTTGTGTTGCGTGCCCATTTGGCGGGTCCATTGCTCCAAGTCGAACCCGCCAATGGACCTCATATTGTGCAAGCCCCTTCTCCATACTCCCTACGGTCAATTGCATGCCTAACCTTCGTGAAGGGAAGCTGGTGTGGTGATCCCGAAGCGATGCGTTGGGAGCAAGGTGTGTGTTTTACAATTTTCCATATTTTCATGTGCCCACTTGGGAAGTAGCTTTTGTAACCTTTCAAGGCGCCCCAAGTGGAGCACATATGTGGGATCGAAGGTCAATGGTGTCAAGTCATTGTGTTTAGAAGGATTAAGTGATTGCACGATCCAAGCCGGAGATATTATAATATAATTGTAGACCTTTCAAGGCACTTTTGTGTGTCATTGTGCCAATTTTGCCATTTTTGGCCCGTCATGATGTCAAGTGGCGACCATGTATCTCAACGTTGCGCTCAATTGACATCATGACTCAAGTATGATATGAGGGTACATACTTCGGTGCCCAACATATCTTGGACCCGGCGAATAACTCCTCTTAGGCTTGGCATACCGTGGCCGCCATGTTGGCGATTTGGGACTATCCCAAATCATGGGCTCACTTGGCGACCCTGCCATTCCCAATATCGGAGGAGTTGGGCGACGCCCAAAAGATATGTTGGACCAATATGACTTGATACCAATCCTATGGCACACTCCGGTCCGACTCGGGCATGTGCCTCATTTGCCCCAACCATGAGTGTGCGCATTTTTGGCCATTTTGAGCATTTTTCCACTTTTGCTGCCCGCCGTGCCCCATGTTCTAACCTTCGTGCACGCCGGACGCATGGACCAATGGACCATATATGACATGGGTGTTATGGGTAATGGTCCCCATGGTCCACACACCACGTGGGCGAAGCGGAGCCACCTTCGTTAAGGCGCTAGCCCAAAGTGAGTGTGGGCAATTTTGCAATTTTGACATTTGTGGACCCAATTGGGATCGTCACCACGCCCAGTGGCATGGAGATCTTTGAGAGCCAAGGGCATGGGAGTCTCTGTTGGACTCCCGGTGGATCACGTATGGAATGGCGGATCCGATCTCCAAGCCGGCGTGGAGATATACTATTGGGAGCACCCCGAATTTTGGCTCATTTCAAGCAGCCAAAATGACCCAATTTTGGGACCCCAATTTCCCCCTTCCGTGTGGTCAATTGGCGGCCCCATTTCTCTAAGCCCATAGGGAGCCCGGACCTAAATCCAAGTTGTACACTCAGATATAAGTCCTAGGTCCTGCCTCCTACCCTGTGAGCTATTGGCCTTACCTTGGCCGGGCGAGCCACGCGTGGGAATGACGCCAATTTTGGTGATTTTGGCATCATGACCCCACATGACCCATCCGTGTTGCCCTGATGCCGGGACCTCAGAGGGAACCAGGTTGGGTGAGGGCTCCAGGGGGTTCGTACTCGAAGGGCATAGGGTCAGTAGCCTCGTCCCTACCTCTGGCGGGTCCGGACGAGGGGTCAATTTTGGGGATTTTTGAGTTAATTTCAGTTTGGGCTGAAACAGCCCATTTTCAGCTACCAACTCCTGGGTGATGATGGCGGGGCCATCTCTCTGGCTCAGAGTGGAGTTCGGACCTGCCATTAAGGGAGCATAGGGAGCCACTGTCGGTTGGCCTTGGAGCCACTTAATTCCCAGGAACTCGCCTGTGGCTGGGCGGGACACTCCCCCTATTGGCAGGGTTTCAGGGTCCGGACTGAGCAGGGCATGGGTTGTGTTTGAGCCCCCGCCCCCATCAGCCACTGAGAGGGTCGGACCTGGGATTGGGATATGAGTTGGGACCGAGTGTCTATTGTCCTTTGATGCCCTTACCCCAGTCCAGTCTTAACCCCATGTGTACATATCCTGATGTGTTGCTGTACATACTTTCGTTCCCTCTTTGCAGAGTGGCAAGGATTCTGAAACGCTTTGTCACATGACATGAGCGCATTGATGCCCTTGTGAGCGTAGTGCATTGCCTGCCTGCTCACCCGTGCGTGTCTCCGCAGCGTCCCGTGGCCGGCCCCCCACGGGAACGCGTCAAAAGCGTTTCACCGCCGCGGGGTTACCCAACCCTCGCGTGCCACTCGGGGCCACCAACCCCGAGCAGCGCGTCGCAGCAGCGCGGCGCAGCTCGCAGCTCGCAGCGCAGCGCAGCGTCTCGCAGCGCAGCGCAGCAGCTCGCAGCGCCACTCAGCGACAGCGCCGAGTTCGTCACGGAGCCCGCAGCGCCGTCCAGAGCATCGCCCTGACCGCGCAGCGCCCGTAGAAGAGGTGCACAGACCAGGACTCCTGCATCAGCGCCATCGGCCGACCCGGAGTCCCATCGGCCGACCAGCAAGGCCGCGTCAACCACCTCCACAACCACCGGCTGACCAGCACCAGCCGCACTTCCAATCCAGTGCTACAGCACCCTCCTCAACAACCACAACCAGTTCGTTGAGTTGAACGAGTGCACATCAAGGACTTCGAGACCATCTACGCCCCCGCTGCCATGGTGAATTGGCAGGAAGCGGGCAGGACGTGGCCGCGGCCCCACCCCCATGCAGCACGCCTGCTGCGTGGGTTGGTTTGTGACCAGCACTACCGCCACAGCAACCCCTAGTGCGAAGGCGGCATGCCCAGGAGCTTCGAGCCCCGCACGGACATCGCCCCCGACCGCCTGCAGGCCGTGGAGGACTGGCTGCGGGCGGAAGGGTACGAGTACCGCCACCAGCAGAGGCGCTGGAGGGCGTGGACCCGGCCGGACAGGCCCGGCGAAGGGCTGCGCCCCGACGGGATCGAGGAGGACGAGGACCCCAACGCCTACCCGTCGGGCGCCTCGATCAACGTCTCCCTGTGGGACTTGATCGAGAGGAAGTTCCCGGAACCGGGGAGCGAGCGCAGGCTGCAGGGCAGCAGCAGCGCGTCTCCGGGGACGGAGAAGCGGTCCGCCGGGGACAGGAAGAGGGACCGGAAGTGGCGGGAGTACCAGGAGTCCCTGGCCGCCGAAGCCGCCCAAGGCGCCAAGGGCGGAACCCCAGCCCCCAGTCCCCCACGGGCCAATGGTGGTCACCACCCCGGCCACACCACCCTTGGCGACTACATCCAAGTCGCCAAGCAGACCCAGGGCAAGTCCCGTCCGCTGCTCCTGAGGGCCCGGCAGGCCCCAGCAGGCCCCAGCAGCGACGTGGAGTCGGCCCACCGCGGGAGGATGCCGGCCGACCAGGCCAGCTCCAGCAGCAGCGTCGCTCCCGAAAGGGACGTGGCGCGCGCATGTGAGCGCGCCTGTGGGGTGCCCTGCAACCGTCGGGTTGCCCGGCAACGGGCCAGGCAGTACAGCGCTGCCGTGGAGGGTGCCACCGGCATCGCCCAGGAGGAGGCTGCGCAGTGGGCGCATGGCATGGCCATCCACGCCCAGACCGTGGCGGCCATTGCGGCCGGACTCACGGCCGTGGCCGCCCATGGGGCAGCGACTGCCCAGGTCAACGGTGAGTTGGCGGCAGCCGACGCGGAAGCCCGCCTGACGCAGGAGGCCATTGCCTGCAAGGAGGCCGAGGTGAAGGCGCTGGAAGAGGCGCTTGCCCAGGAGAGGGCAAAGAAGGAGGCGGAGGAAAGGGCCCACGCCGAAGCGACGGCTAAGGCCCAGGAGGACGCCGCCAAGAAGGAAGCCATCGAGGCCGCGCGACGGAAGGTCGCTGAGGAGAAGGCCAAGACGGAGGCGGAGCTGGCAGCGTTGGAAGCGCAGAAGGCGCGGCTGCTGCAGGCCCGGGAAGCCGAGGCGGCTTGTGCTCGGGAGGAAGCCGAGGCGCGAGCTGCCGCAGCCACCGCCGCCGCAATGGAGGAGGCAGAGGCCAAACTCCGCCGCGAGACTCCCCCGGGAGCATCACGAGTGGAGACCCTTCGAAAGCTTTTCGAAGGGGACGCCTCCTCCAAGATGGCGCTGGATGAGGCCGACACGGGCAGCAGTGGGAGCGGTGGCACCACCGCCCGTCGGCGGAGGAAGGGCAAGGGGAAGACCCCCGAGAGGCCGCGGAGGCCAGCGGGTGGGCACCCCCATGACAGTGACCCCTTCTTCACCGCCAGTGACGGGGATGAACGAGGCCGTCGACATCGCCAAGTGGTGGCTTGGACGGGCGGAGGCGGCGGAGATGTCCCCATGGAACCGGAAGGTGAGGATGAGGATCCCCCTCCTCCCTACCGGAGCTCGGAGTCCTCCGTGACCGAGACGCCCAGGTGGGGCGACATGGACGAGGATGACGACATGGAGTTCGGCATCACGAGGAAGCGCCCATCCTCGGACCCACCGAGGCGACCCGGCGGAGACCCACCGGGACCCCCTGGCGGAGGACCATCAGGACCCCCTGGAGGACGCCCACCAAGTGGACCCCCTGGAGGTGGACCACCGGGCGGGGGAGGACCCCCTGGACCGGGCGGACCCGGCGGAGGCCCTCCTGGAGGACCCCCTGGGGACCCCGACGACCCACCAGGGAACGGCGACCCGGATTCCACCTGGCGGTGGATTGTCTACCTCCGCAGGAGGGTCTTTGCCCTCGAGTGCGAGGTAGACACGGGCAAGGTCGAGATGGCTCGCATTTCCGGGGTCGCCGCGCGCGCGCAGAAGGACCTGGACATCACCAGGGCCGAGACCAAGTCGCTGACCAACGTCGTCAGCGGCCTGCAGGAGAGGCTGGACGCGCTGGAAGCCCGTGGGAACGTCGGCAGCGACCACCCACCTCTGGAGTCTGGCTCGTCGGACGACGGCTGGGGACCCGGACCAGGTCCAGGCAGACCCCACGCCCCCGGCGGAGCCCCCAGGAGTCGCCCCAGCGCCAGTGCCCCCTCTCTCTCCGCCCCCTCTCACCACAGCGCGGGCCGCCGCAACGAGCGCGTGCCGCCCGGCAGTGGCAGTGAGGAATGGCGCGATGAGTGGCTCAGCGCGGACTACCACAACCGCCGTGCTCCACCGCGGACGCCTGTACGCCCCCGACGCCCGCCACCAGCCCCGGTGCCAATCCCCAGGGCTGGAGGACGTTATGGTGGACTCAGAGATGAGGTCCCCAGAGGAGACGTGGAGTGGGATGTCGGCGAAGGTGAGGACCTGGACCTGGACCTGGACCTGGAGGAGTTCGACATCAGCCCGCCGCGTGGTGTACGACGGGAGGCCGCTGAACGCAGCCGCCGGCGCCGTGATGAGGATGCGTACATGGATGCAGTACGGCGTGAACATTTCGGTTCAGCGTACGTGGAGGAACCGCGGCGTAGCCACAGGGATTCCATGGAGGAGATGGACGTGGCGGCCGTGGGAGTCCGGGGGCGAGGCCGGTGGGAACCTCGGTCGACCTCGCGGCCGGCGTTCATGGTCTCTAAGGCCGCGGACGCCGCCGTATGGGAAGACTTGAAGGACATCAAGCCCCCCATGTACGATGGCAACCCCCTCAACCTCGACCGCTTCTTGGAGAAGCTGGACGATTGGGGGCTGACCGTCACTGAAGACCTGCCTTCCGCTGATGCGGAGAAGTATGTCTTCAAACGGTTCAGGTACCGCCTGCCGGAAGTGCTCGGAGAGCTATACTTCATGGCGACCAAGGAGGGGAAAATCAACACCCTCAAGGAAGCCAAGAAGTGGCTCAACGAGCAGGAGCGGGTGGACGCTCCGCAGGTGGCGGCCAAGCGCTGGAAGTCCATCAAGCTTGAGCATGATGGACGGGAGATCCGCCTACGAGAGTGGCGAGACTTCCGAGGGAAATACACCCTCTTCCGCCGCAACGTGGAGGACTGGAACGAGGGTGACGAGCAGGCTCGCCTGCTCTCCATGCTGCCGGCAGCATGGATCAAAAGAGTCACCAAGGAGGAATCCAAGCGGGCCAAGTCCAACCACACGGTCAAGATGATGCTCCCCAAGGAGTATCATACGAACGTGGTGTCTTGGGCGAAGAAGAACGTGGCCCGGGATGTCAAACGGCACTCCCTGCGGAACGCTCTTCTCATCACCGTCTCGGGCGATCGCGAGAAGACCGCGATGTGGCGCCTTGACGATTGTGAGTTGAGCGGCCAAACCATACGTCTGCAGCCCATGCCGGCGCGGATGAGCTGCGACGAGATCCTGGAGTGGGTTGGCGAGGAAGTACTCAAGGAGTACCGAAACCTCCACCACACCCGCGGGTTGAGGCCCGGCGACCGCGACGTCAACTACGTTGGCGAGGGACCTGGCGGGGAATCTGCCATGGACCCAGCGGGAGCCGGCGGCGATGAGACTCTCGTCGACGATGACGACGACGATGAGCCCGCCGAAGTGGCCGTTTGTGCCTTCGTGGCCAAGAACCTGAACACGGGGAGCAAGCCGGGAAACTGGAAGCCCCTGCAGCAGGGTTGGAGGAAGCAGGAGAAGAGGGACCCTCGCCGCATTGGCGACCCTCCGCTGTCCTTTGGGGAGTTCATACGAGCTCACCCGCAGGGCTGTTTCGTGTGTTATGGGAGGAAGAAAGGGTTCAACCATGACCACCGAACATGCCCCGTCCACAAGGCCGACACGGAGGCTTACAAGAAGGCGCACGGGTCGAAGAAGCGTGCGCCCGCGGGTATCCGGGAAGCCAAAATGGAGGTCGACAAGGACGAGCTGGCCAAGCTGATGTCGTCGGTGGGGACCGAGTTGGCCAAGGAGATCCAGGAGATCAAGCGGAACTGGGTCCCCAGGTCGGACAACAAGAACAAGGAGAACAACCAGAATGACCAGAACAAGGACAAGGACAAGAAGGGTAAAGGAGGAGGTAAAGGGGGAAGAAAGAAGGGCGTCAACGACGTTGAGGCCGAGGAGAACACCCTCTCTTCCACAACCGATGCCCCCTAGCGGAGCCCCTGCAGCCAAGGGCCCCAGCTAGGGCGGTCGCAGGATGGTGACGTGGGAAGCGCCGATCCGTCCCAGTCGGGAGTCGATAAGCACAAGGGGACTGCCGCGGGCGGAAGGCCCGGTCTGGCGCCCAGTCGCGGAGGCGGGGTGAGGGCAAGTGAAGGCACGAACCCTTGCACCCGTCCGTCCTTCGCGACCAAGAACGTGTTTGATGTACTACAGGATCTATCCGAGAGTATCGGAGGATCACCCGGACCGCAGCTGGATGCTGCAGATGGGCAGCCTGAGCCCATTGTCCACGACCTGCACCAGTCGCTTGTTGAGCTTCTGGAACGGCCGGAGATCCTGAGTTTGCACGCCGTGCGCCGTGTCGGTCGCGAGCGGCAGTTGCATCTTAAGGTCCGTGCCCTATGCGGGGAAGTGGAAAAGGTTTTCGACGTGTTGGTCGACACGGGAGCTCAAGTCAGCTTGGTCAAGGCTGGCCTACTTCCACCAGAGTGTCTGACCGACAGTCGGAAACCTGTCAGGCTGAAGGTGGCGAACGGCCAGTACATGGTGGGAGGCACGAAGGAAGCGGCCATTGGGCTGCAGTTCGTGAACCATCGTGAGCTGAGCCGCCCAGACCTCGGCAAGGAAATCCTCCTGCACGGTAGCTTCTACGAGGCCGAGATGGACTGGGACATGATCGTCGGGTACGACTTCATGATGGAGACGGACTCCGGCGTCCTCCCGGCCCAGGCTTCCATGACCCTGTACCAGGACGACCAACTCTCGTGGCTTTCGTCACCTGAGCACCATGTGGAATGCCAATGGATCCACCCCGAACGCAATCAGCTCGAAGTGGCCGCGCTGGACACTGAGCCAACTGGTCCTGCAAACCAGGAGTACGGCGTAAGGCCGGAAGTGGCAAGCCGAGTTGTCGCGGACTTGGGAGCTTCGGATCTGGCCCTGGATGCGTTCTCTTCAGGAACCTCCGCCCATCTGCGGGTGTGTGAGAAGTACTGGAGCGCACAGGACTCCGCGTGGAAGAAGCACTGGGGTCCGCATCAGGGACTGATGTGGATCCATTGCCCCCGTTGGGACATTCCAAGAGCGATAGCGAAGATTCGCAAGGACCGCTCCAAGGCAGTGCTGGTTGTTCCTATGGGATGCACCGAGGAGGAAAGTACCCGACATTGGGTAGCCTCATTGACCAACATGACCTTGAACAAGGTCGTCCTACCGGCTGGAGAGAGTGTCTATCAGGACGCTAAGGGACAGCCCATGCCACCCCAGAGATGGCCAACAGAATTCCACTATGTGGATGGGGGGCTTGATCAGGCCGACACCACGGACTTCGTGTGTGTCAACCGTATCATAGCAGAGCCTTGGAGGCAATGCTTTGCGGTTCCCCCTGTTGACATCGAAGAATCGGACTCCGAAGACCCCCTCACTGAAGAGGAGTGGGATCTGGTTCAGGGGTATATGGATCAGCCCTTTCACCACCGGGGAAACCAGCGTGAGGGCAAAGGCCAGGACAAAGCCTGGTGGGAAGTGGACTCAATCGTCTCCGGTTCCTATGACGGGAATACCTTCGTGCAGAGGGTGCTGGATCACATGTCCAGCCAAGACGAGCCGCCTGGCGGTAACCCACCCACCTACGGCGATCTGTTCCGAGGCAAGACCAGAGATGGCCCTTTGGGCCACCTGGGAAGACCACCTGAGCCGAAAGCGAGCGGGGTCGCTACCCCTCAAGTAAGCTCCGTGGTTCAAGTGCCCGGGAAAGCCAAGGCGGAGTCCGATGACTGCCCCAAGATCCAGGCGTTGAGGGCCAGGCTGAAGCAGAAGTATGGCGAGACCTTCTTCAGCGGCAAACCTGTGTTCCCCCCACCGGTGCGTGGACCGTATGGCGAGGCCAAGATACGACTGAAGCAGGACCCCCGTGTGTATCGTCACCGGGAGTTTGCCCTGAGGGGCGAGAGGAAAGAGGCCATGGAGAAGATCCTCCGTGACTTCATCCAGAGAGGCTGGCTCGAGCCGTGCCACTCCGAATGGGCCTCTCCTTGCTTCGTCGTCCCCAAGAAGGTTGCCGGTGAGTGGCGGCTCGTGGTCGACTACCGCGGCCTGAACGCCCAAACGCAGCACGACAGCTATACGCTGCCCCTCATTGAGGACATGCTGCAAAAGCAACACCGGCGGAGGATCTTCACGGTGATTGACCTGAAACATGGTTATCATCAGATGCCTCTCGCCGAGGAGTCCCGTGCCTGCACAGCCATGAGCACCCCACTTGGACCTCTCCAGTGGAAGGTGATGCCCATGGGCGTTACCAACGGCAATGCGGCTTTTCAGCGGATGCTGGAGAACCTGCTTGAGCCGGTGCGCGACTGTGCGGACCCCTTCGTGGACGACGTGATCATCGCGTCCGGGGACCCCAGCATGAGCTACGAGGAGCTCCTGGAGGCACACGAGAGGGACGTCACTCGGGTGCTGGACCTTCTGGTTCGGCACAAGCTCACGGGCAGCAGTGACAAGGCCACCATTGCGGTAAGCGAGGTGGTCTTCGCTGGCCACGTAGTCGGGAACGGGCAGCGAAAGCCCATACCCGGCAAGGTGGCGGCGATTGAGCACTGGGAAAAGCCCAAAACGGTCTCTGAGCTACGGGCGTATCTGGGGTTCTGCAATTACTACTCGGGGTATATCAAAATGTATGCCGAGTATGCAGCCCCCATGACGACCATGCTCAAGGGCAACCGAGAGGAGACCAAGAAGGGGTCCAAGAAGGCTCTGGTCTGGACAGCTGAGTCCGACCGTGCCTTTGAGGGGATGAAGCAGGCGCTGCTATCCGCAGTGGGTCTGCACCTCGTGGATCCCGACCGAGGGTTCGTCCTGCGCACCGACGCTTCCGACTACGCCATTGGCGCTGTGTTGGAGCAAGTGCTTGACGACGGGAGGCACGTGCCCGTGGCCTTCTGGAGCCGAGTCCTGGCGGAAGGCCAGAGACGGACGTGGACGCCCCGTGAAAAGGAGGCGTATGCCATCGTCATGGCTCTCAGGAAATGGGCTGGGTACATAGCCCTCCATCCCGTCACCGTCTGCAGCGACCATCAGAGTCTGCAGTCGTGGCACAAGGAGCACGTGGACACCCCCTCAGGTCCCGCCTCCCGACGGGCAAGATGGCATGAGACCTTGGCCAAGTTCGACCTTACGGTTGTTTATATTCCTGGAAAGGATAACACCGTGGCGGACTGTCTCAGTAGGTGGGCCTATCCCGCCAGCAAGGGCATGCAGGATATCTCTGCCCATGGCGATGAGGCTGAGACCGCTGAAGCCAAGAGGATCATTGAGATGGAGCGCCTGATGGAGGAGGAGGGTGCAAAATGCTTCGTGGTCATGGCTGCGGATGCCCCCCTCGCTTCGAGGGTGAACAGAACAGTCAGTGTACTCGCCCCTGTGGGTGCCGCGGGCGGAAGGCCCGGTCCGGCACCCCCCGTTGGAGCTGAGTCCGACAAGCACCTCTTCCCGGAGTCTTGCCTCCAGGACGACTGGACCGACGATTACGCCAAGTCTGAGGCCTTTGCGGCCGAGTATAGGGCTGTGACCGACCCTGACGACGGGCAGAAGTGGCCAAAGGGGCTGAACGAGGAAGATGGCAAGCTCTACCGGAATGGTAAGCTGCTAGTCCCGGAGTCCCGGGTGCTCGAGCTGTGTGAAGCTTGGCACCACCACATGCTGCAGCCAGGGGTCAAGAGGCAAGCTCTTGACATGCAGCGTCGGTTCGAGATCGACCATATCGTTCTCTACACCGCCATCAAGGAGGTCAGGAAGGGTTGTTCGGTCTGTCAGGCCTGCAATCCCGATAACCGGAACGTCAAGGGGGAACCCCAATGGACCCCGGTTCCTGACCAGCCCATGGAGAGCGTGGCCATAGACGTCTTCTCCATGCCCGAAGTGCACATTGGCAAGGAGACCTTTGACTGTGTGGTTCTCTGTGTGGACCGCCACAGCGGCTACGTTGTAGCCGTTCCGGCACGCAAAAAGGGGTTGCTTGCCAAGGAGGTGGCAGTCATGATGATTCGTCATTGGCTGACCGTCTTTGACATCCCCCGCACCATTTGCAGTGACCGAGGGCCCCAGTTTACTGGTGGCTGGTTCAAGGCTATGTGTTCCCTCATGGGGATACGTCATGCCAAGAGCGTGGCCTATCTCAGCCGGTCTAACGGCCGTGCTGAGGTGGCTGGACGGCAGCTGTTCGAGAAGCTGCGCAAGATCCACATCACCAATCCACGTCGGAACTGGTTCGGGGAGATGTGGCCTGCTCTGAAGGCCCATCATGACACCCCCACTCCGGGCGGTTTGTCCCCTCACCAGATTCTCTTCGGCAGGGACCCCCTGGGTGGGGGACTTCCCTTGTCTGGTGATGGCATGGCTATGGATGCCAAGGAGTTCTTCGCGCGGCAAGAGCAAACGGCGCGGGACATCCGCCAGCAGCTTGAGAAGGAGCATGCTGAGCGTCAGAAGTCCGCCCCGAGCTCGACAGCGCAGAAGTTCAGGGTGGGAGACCCGGTGTGGGTGATCAGACCCCGCCCCATGGGCACCCACCGCACCAAAACCTGGTTCACACCCGGCGAGGTGGTCCGCAGGATTGGTGAGGACACCTACCGCATCAAGGTGGGTCACGGACAGTTCCGGGAGCGCCACGAGAGTCAACTCCGTGTGCGGGAACCCGACCTCCGTGGCCGACATGTGTCCCTGGCCGCGGGTCAACACTCCCTTCATGGAGTACATCCGCAAACACAAGACCAAGATCCACGTTTCGGACTTGGCAGCACTCACCCGGGCGATTGCAGCCAGGGGTGCCTGATCAGCGCCCTGAGCTCTCCCCTGATGTGTTATGAGCGCTTGTGAGGCCGACGAATCGTCCCTTACTTGCTTGCTCTCTTCCATCTTTCGGTGACAGAGTGGCCATATACCCCCCCCTGCTGAATCCAGAGGAGGATGGCCCCTCTCTTCTTCTACTCGTCACTCACCCCCCCTGCTGAATCCTTGGGAAACCAGGTAGGGCTACTGACCTTCATATTTTTGAGCTCTTGGGGCCTTGAAGCCCATACGACGTTGCGCAACGGATGCCGCTGTCATCGGCATTGCGAATTTTTGGTGTGTGGTCTGGTTCCATGGCATTTGCGGAATCCAGACCAGTCGACGTGTGTCTCGAGACTATATATGCCTGAACTCAGGCGTTATCCTGTCCATCCTCCTGCATTTGCCTTATCCTGACCGTGGCGTGGTTTGGCACTATGTTCTGAGTGTGTTTACACGCCTATTTACGCAAATTGTTGCTTGTTTTTCTGCCCTCCAGGATATGTGCATCTGTATGTTAAGTGTCATCAGCCCATCGCTGAGGAATGGACTGTTTTTCACCACGAATCGGGATACAGAGGCGCCTTGAGTCGCCGTGTACATATCCTTACAGCCTGGTCCAGCCTGGACCAGTACTTGATTACAGATTCTACTGTTTGAGTGCCCGTGATACCGTGTTGCCCTATTCGCTGTGATGTGTGGAGATCCTGATGGCGCCAGGCGGGAAGCCCAGTTGCCTGACTACACTCCCAGCGGTCTGCCACTGTCAGTCCCAGTGTGAGCCTACCGATTTGCAGACGCACTTGCATTCGGATGGCGGCCTCCGGTGCTCCTGACCTCGGTCAGTCTGCCTGGGAAACTGGTGGTTTGAGGAGTCGACGCCTCCGCCCACACTGCATGAGGACTCCCTCATGTATGGCCTTCGTGGCAGTAGGGCGAGGGAAAAGACGGCCTTGATGCCCGATCCCTTCAGGAGGAGTTCCCTTACGATTTGGGGTTCGTAAGGAGTTCGACTATGGCACTCTGGACTCGCGTCGTATGGATATGGACATGGTGCGCCCGAGGAAGGACCCGTGGGGACTCTCCCCAGTCGGCGGGCCTTGGGAAGCTTGGGGTAGCCTGATGGATCTTTGTGGTCGCTCTCGACTTGTGGGGCCACCTCGGCCGTCGTGTGACGCCTATGTTGGCCGTGTATGCCACTACCACTGTGGTGGTGACCGTAGCAGCCGGCACCCGGTGCGCCTGGTATGGGTTAACGGGTCCCTTGGATGCCGAACAATCGCCGCCAGGACCCGGGACTTGATACTTGATACTATACATGTGCTACGAGCTGTTACAGCAGCATACCTATCCCACTGTGGGATACCTATCTTACTGTGACTTACTGAAGTGAGGATGTGACACCCCGCCCCCTTTCAGGGAGTGGTCCTGGGTACCCGCTGCCATGCGTGGGTGTTATCGAGCCCCCCCAGGGTTTGCTCTAAGGAGGGGGGTGAAGCGGTACCCAG
Organism: Eutreptiella sp. 'Long Island Sound 2002'; assembly: GCA_964036045.1. Taxonomy (NCBI): domain Eukaryota; phylum Euglenozoa; class Euglenophyceae; order Eutreptiales; family Eutreptiaceae; genus Eutreptiella; species Eutreptiella sp. 'Long Island Sound 2002'. The sequence goes on along the minus strand of OZ038381.1, from coordinate 79,726,321 downwards.
AACCCCATGGCCAGGTTACGGCATACAACCGGTCTCCGGTCCACTAACCCCATGCACGGCGTGTTCCGTGCCGTGAAGCCCCGCATCGGCAACCGATGCACCGCCAGCGGAGATTTGTGTATCAGAATATCAGGAATCAACAGGGTTTTATTTTCATATTGTTTCCGTCAATTTTTACGCTTCCGTTCCGATACTCACTGTTTTGACTGCTGGCGGTTGGTTCGCGACTTTACCGTAACCGCCAGTTTAACTGTTTATAATGGAAATTTTAACGCTATCCGTCACGAAGGCTCCAAAGTCGCCAGGAACTGCATGGATGCTTCCGCAATCTTCATAATTAATACTCGCAACCTTAATCCGAATTTTTCAGGATGTCGAAATCGGATTTTCGACTTCGACATCCCCGCACTTGATTTGACCTCTTTCGAGTGGACCTACGTGCTTCCGTATGCACGAATCAACTTCCCTTTTATCCTGCCCTCCATTTGTCTTAAAGATATGGGCAAAACAAAGTTGATTCGTGAGGCCACTTGTGAAGGTCATATCTCGTGTTGCTTGCGAGGAATTACGATAAGGAAACGTGGGATGTATCTACAATACTCCCGACGTAATTTAGGAAGCATTATATGCCTTGCGTTCCCACACGTGCGCGCTAGTGTAATGGATCATGGTCAATTGGGTAGAGTTTGCGTTATAACTCTTTGGCCATGATATTGCGTGCGTTAAGATAACTTTCGAGTGTAGCGCGCAAGTGTTGGTGTGGCATAGGAACTCTCCTTGAGTTCCTATGAGCGATTGACACAAAGTTATGCCCTTGGAGGGGCATGACATATCGTGGTGGGAGCTACCTTTTTGGGCAATATGTGGTATGTGCCATGTGTTGTGTTGCGTGCCCATTTGGCGGGTCCATTGCTCCAAGTCGAACCCGCCAATGGACCTCATATTGTGCAAGCCCCTTCTCCATACTCCCTACGGTCAATTGCATGCCTAACCTTCGTGAAGGGAAGCTGGTGTGGTGATCCCGAAGCGATGCGTTGGGAGCAAGGTGTGTGTTTTACAATTTTCCATATTTTCATGTGCCCACTTGGGAAGTAGCGCTCGTAACCTTTCAAGGCGCCCCAAGTGGAGCACATATGTGGGATCGAAGGTCAATGGTGTCAAGTCATTGTGTTTAGAAGGATTAAGTGATTGCACGATCCAAGCCGGAGATATTATAATATAATTGTAGACCTTTCAAGGCACTTTTGTGTGTCATTGTGCCAATTTTGCCATTTTTGGCCCGTCATGATGTCAAGTGGCGACCGTGTATCTCAACGTTGCGCTCAATTGAAATCATGACCCAAGTATGATATGAGGGTACATACTTCGGTGCCCAACATATCTTGGACCCGGCGAATAACTCCTCTTAGGCTTGGCATACCGTGGCCGCCATGTTGGCGATTTGGGACTATCCCAAATCATGGGCTCACTTGGCGACCCTGCCACTCCCAATATCGGAGGAGTTGGGCGACACCCAAAAGATATGTTGGACCAATATGACTTGATACCAATCCTATGGCACACTCCGGTCCGACTCGGGCATGTGCCTCATTTGCCCCAACCATGAGTGTGCGCATTTTTGGCCATTTTGAGCATTTTTCCACTTTTGCTGCCCGCCGTGCCCCATGTTCTAACCTTCGTGCACGCCGGACGCATGGACCAATGGACCATATATGACATGGGTGTTATGGGTAATGGTCCCCATGGTCCACACACCACGTGGGCGAAGCGGAGCCACCTTCGTTAAGGCGCTAGCCCAAAGTGAGTGTGGGCAATTTTGCAATTTTGACATTTGTGGACCCAATTGGGATCGTCACCACGCCGAGTGGCATAGAGATCTTTGAGAGCCAAGGGCATGGGAGTCTCTGTTGGACTCCTGGTGGATCACGTATGGAATGGCGGATCCGATCTCCAAGCCGGCGTGGAGATATACTATTGGGAGCACACCGAATTTTGGCTCATTTCAAGCAGCCAAAATGACCCAATTTTGGGACCCCAATTTCCCCCTTCCGTGTGGTCAATTGGCGGCCCCATTTCTCTAAGCCCATAGGGAGCCCGGACCTAAATTCAAGTTGTACACTCAGATATGAGTCCTAGGTCCTGCCTCCTACCCTGTGAGCCATTGGCCTTACCTTGGCCGGGCGAGCCACGCGTGGGAATGACGCCAATTTTGGTGATTTTGGCATCATGACCCCACATGACTCATCCGTGTTGCCCTGATGCCGGGACCTCAGAGGGAACCAGGTTGGGTGAGGGCTCCAGGGGTTCGTACTCGAAGGGCATAGGGTCAGTAGCCTCGTCCCTACCTCTGGCGGGTCCGGACGAGGGGTCAATTTTGGGGATTTTTGAGTTAATTTCAGTTTGGGCTGAAACAGCCCATTTTCAGCTACCAACTCCTGGGTGATGATAGCGGGGCCATATCTCTGGCTCAGAGCTGAGTTCGGACCTGCCATTAAGGGAGCATAGGGAGCCACTGTCGGTTGGCCTTGGAGCCCCTTGGTTCCCAGTAACTCGCCTCCGGCTGGGCGGGACACCCCCCCTATTGGCAGGGTTTCAGGGTCCGGACTGAGCAGGGCATGGGTTGTGTTTGAGCCCCCGCCCCCATCAGCCACTGAGAGGGTCGGACCTGGGATTGGGATATGAGTTGGGACCGAGTGTCTATTGTCCTTTGATGCCCTTACCCCAGTCCAGTCTTAACCCCATGTGTACATATCCTGATGTGTTGCTGTACATACTTTCGTTCCCTCTTTGCAGAGTGGCAAGGATTCTGAAACGCTTTGTCACATGACATGAGCGCATTGATGCCCTTGTGAGCGTAGTGCATTGCCTGCCTGCTCACCCGTGCGTGTCTCCGCAGCGTCCCGTGGCCGGCCCCCCACGGGAACGCGTCAGTAGTTGACGACGTCGTCGATCTCGGCGTGGGACAGGACGTCAATGCCATCAATAGGCTGATCCGTCCCCTCCTTGGGCTCCAACATGACCTTCATGGGCACCGCCTTCACCCTACGGATGAATGCTTCATCACCCGTGGGCTGGGCTTGCGCCCCATCCACCAGGAAAGCCTTGGTACCCCACGCTTGACCCGGGGAGGGCATTGATACACCCTTGGCGTCGATGAACAACTCCTCCTCTGGCCCGAATGACATCTCGTTCAGGGTGATGGAGTGCGGCGTCGACTTGAGACCCTCCAGCGGACATGGTGTAGATCCTATGCCGGTTATGACCAGGATCCCCTTCGCCCTATCCGCGATGATCTTCTCCACCGTACGTCTGGTGTTATCCAGGGAGCCATGCCAATACATGGGTCTCCACTCCTTCAAACCCCAATGCCTGCGCCAGGCTGAGTCTCCTCGATGCCAATGCCTCCTACACTTCCGCAAAAGTGGGGCATCCCGGGAAGCGAAGACGTCCGTCTCGGGCGCTTCGGCTCCCAGCGTCTGGATCATCCTGTCATACACCTGCGGCGCCATTCCATACTCCGTGAGCTGAACTCCGCGGTCTCCTCTGGACTTGGCACCTACAGCTTGCACCGCTCGGACGATCCGATCCTCTTCCTCAGCACTCCATCAGGATGATCGGCATGCATAGTCCGTGGACAGCCATGTGAGGCATTCATCATCCTCCCGGACCAGCGTTGCACGATGGGGAAGGGCTCCAATGGCGTTTGCCACCATGAAGTCATACCCCATGATCATATCCCAATCGGTAATGTCGGCCACATAGAAGTTCCCGGATAGAGTGCTTCTCTTCGCCTGATCAGGGCGGTTCAAGCGCTCATGCTCCCAGAATTCCATACTGATGGTGGCCTCATGGGTGCAACCACCCATAATCTCTCCGTTGGCGACCTTCAGGCGGACCGGTCCCCGGCTGGGCTGCAGGAATTCCTCCTTGAACAACCCTCTCCGGACCAGGCTCACCTGGGCACCCGTATCCACCAACACATCCACCACCTTCTCCTCTCGTCCGCACCCTACTCGCACTTTCAAGTGCAACTGCCGCTCGTCGCCACGAGGTGTATGGACGACTCTCACGGCATGCAAATCTAGCACGTCCGGGTGCATCAGGACTTCAAGGGTATGGTCACCGATGGTGTAGATCTTGGGTTGGTCCTGCCCGTCCACGGGGCTCTCCGTGGTCGCTCCTTCCTTCTTGCCATGTCCCGTACCCACATGTACTTCCCTTGGCAGGGCGCTCCAGGGGTTGGGAGTGGCGAAGCTCAGTGGTTTTGGCTCTTCTGGAGCCTTCTTCGGCACCCGATGTGCCTTCACTTTCTCTGGGATTCCACTGATTTTCAGAGGAGAGACCTCCGAGGTCCCACTCCCGTGGGGGCTCCTCTAGACTTGGCTTCCCACAGCCCCTTCCGGCTGCGATCCGCCAGGACTTTGTCCACCACGTTGCTGGGCTTTGAGTTCCTCCAACGTCCTCAACATGTCCTCAGCAACCTCCTCGATCGACCTCACTGGTCGGTCTTGGCCAGGTCCACCACCATAGCCTCTTCCTCCGCCTCTTCCTTGGCCTTTGCCTTGGCCTTTTCCCCCGTCTCCGCCCTTCGCCTTCCAGTCGGAAATCCGCTGCTCCTTGGGCTTCTTCTCGGGGTGGGCGGCGAAGTAGGCCTTCTTGTCCGCCTCATACACCTTGCACTGACGGTGGTCGTGTGCATGGTTGTTTCCCTTGCCATAACAGACCCAGCACCCGTCGTGCTGAGACCTGTACTCCCAGAACGAGAGCGGTCGGTTCCCGATCCTCCTTGGCGCTCTGCTCTTATTGGGTCCCACCTGGCTCCATCTGGACCGATCCTGCCCATGGTTCCTCACGTTGTGCGCCACAAACGCGAAGAAGTGGGCCTCCTCATGATCCTCCCGGGACCCGGTCCAGTGGTCTTGGCCACTTCCACTACCATCCTCTGCGGAGTTGGCCGTTTCCTCCTGGATCTTCCGATGATGGCGGTCTTCTCAGTGGCCTCGTTGTCCATGACCATGTCGATCCTGCACGTGGGCCTCGTTCTTCGCATTGAGCTTCAACTCCACCGTGATGTACTTCACGATCTCGTCAAGGCTCATGCGGGCGAAGATGACTTGCATCCTCAGCAGCTCCCCGCGCCTCCACTCCACGTTGTTGAGGCGCAGCAACCTTTGCCCCATGGAGTCTCCAAACACCCCCACGTACACGGCATTCTTCAGTCCCAACATCCGGTTGGGTTCGCCCAGGTTCCTCCTGAAGAACTCCATGATACCTGCATGGGTATCCTCCGCCGCCATGATCCTCACCGCCACCCGCTTCTTGGCGCGCTTCTTCTCCTCGTCCTCCACTCTCCTCTTCCAGTTGCCGGGGAGGACGTCCTTCAGGAGGTGGCGGATCTCGGTGGCCTCGTTCCAGTCCTCCACCAGCTTGAGGCATCTGCGGTACTTCCGCAGATACCGGTTCCTCTCCCGGACCCGCAACTCACCGCGGTCCAGCGGCAGTGGGTTGGACCACAGGTCCTCCAGCTTCTGATTCTGAGCGTCCACCCGCTCCTCATCCTCCAACCACTGGAGGCAGGCCTGCTCCGTACGGATCAGTCTTTCCCGGATCTGATCCCGCAGCTCCTCCTTCAGGTCCTGCGCCAGCCGGTGTGGGAATGTCCGACATACCCACTTGTCCCGCGGCGCTCCTCGCATCTCACCGACGACCTCCTCGGCGAAGTCCTCCCAATCCAGGATGAAGTCATCCAGGTTAGAGGGGTTGCCATCATAGTAGGGGATTTTGATTCCCCTGAGGTCGTCAATCCTGATGGCGTCTCCGACGTCTCCAGCCACCACTCCACCGAGACGGATACCACCTGTGGCCGGGGGGTGTGAGTACACTCGCCGTACATCCCTCTCCTCCATGGAGTGCGGTCCAGTTGGGCCTGAACCCATGGGGTTTGGAATGCGGGAAGGATTTGCTCCATCGGCCGTCCATATCCCCGTATTGGGGTCCTTCGCCCACAGGTTTCCGCCTGGATGACCTCGACCATGTCCGTCGGCGCTTCCCATGGTTCGCCCCTGCATGGTGTCGATCTTCTCTTCCGCATAAACTACCATGTTCGTCGTGATCGGTACATCCTGGGCGGCATGGGACATCTGTACCGTCAGGCTCCTCGGGTCCGTGGTTACGTGCCCTTCCCGCATGGACCCAGCCGGTGCCGTGTGTTCCCCGAGCATTGTGGATTCGCTGAACATGGGAACAAACGGCAGCGCACCCGGGTCAACACGCGGAGGCGCGTATGGTGCCTCTGCAGGGCCGCCCATGGGTTTCTCCATGGCGCTCCTGAGGGTCTTAACCCGCTCCACCAGCTCTACCGCGGCCGGCTTTGCTGGGAGCTCCGGACCCGAGGCGAGGGGCTGTAGCTCCTCCAGCCTTTTCAGGCGTCCCGACATGTCCTCCACCAGGTGGAGGAGGCTGTCCACCACACGCTGCTGCTTCTCCAGGGCCAGCTCCAGATTCTCCCGGTACCGGTCCCGTTCCGCTCGCAGCTCCTCCATGTCTTTCTCCGCGGCCGACTGGTCATCCAGGATCCCGGCGACGTCCTCCTCTAGACCGTCCTTCGCGTTGTCCAGCCGGTCTAGGCGATGCACGATGGCGTCCATCCCCATCTTTGGGTACTTGCCCATGAGGAAGGACACGTGCTCGCAGTGGCACGCGGCGTGCTTTCCGCCGGATTCAGCGCATCCCGCGGTTCCCGGCACCTCAGACTCATCGCCCATGGGCGTATCGCCTATGGCGTCCGTCTCTGGTCCTGTGTGCCGGGGCACAGGTGCCGTCCGGGCCCTGGCTGGCCTCTTCAAGCCCTCAGCGTCGTGGTTCAGGGCGGGCTCGGGGGCCGTATGCGACCTGGCGATCGGCGCGGGCGTCTCCGACTCCGAAGGTGGCTCGTAGGCTGTCCAATAGCCCTCGGAGTGCCCCTCGGATTCCCACAGCCTGACCGGGCTGGGGTCCGTGTCCATAGCCCCGGCGTCCCTTGCTGCGGACTTGGGTGACCCGCGCTTCCGGTAGCGCCGGGCCCGTCCTCCACTGCTGCCCGAATGGCAGGCCTCGTCAGAGTCCTCCGCGGCGGAGCGGAGGTTGCATGCCTTTCGGCAGCGACGCTCACACATGGAGACCAGGTCCTCCATGTCACGTCCTCCTCTTCCCGAATGTCGTACTTCTCTTCGGGCTTCAACTTCCGGAGTTCGCCATGCTCTTGAACGTCTCGGTTCTTCTATGGCTCCAATCTCCGGCGTGGGCTCCACCGAGTCCACAATACGCACCCGGGGCGTACTTGGGCAGGGCTCATAAGGGCCCAAGTCCCTGGGTCGGCGTCAGGTAGGGGCAGCAGGTAAGCCTCTGCTACCATAAAGAAGGTCCCTCCAAGGACCGGCCCCCGCTGTGCCCCTTCCGCCTGTCACCCCTGCTGACTTGCTCCTGATCAACGATTGCATTTCTCAAAATCCTCAAAGTCCAGGGTCCAAAATCCAAAAATATAGAAAATAAAATCCTCCTTCAACCCTGAATAGCAACCAGATCCAACAAATACAGCAATAACCCAATTCACAATCCAAATCAGGCTGCGGGCTTCCGTTCAGCACATCGATTGTCTCACGATGGCGGGCATGTACAAGAATTGCACCAAGGAAGAAAGCCCTGAAATTGGCATATGAACACAAATAAAGCAAAGTTGGGGAAAGAGGTTCACATACACATTCACAGCCATAAACCCCTCATTCCCTGGACTCAAGACCTTTCCTTGACTCGCCAACATATTGCCTAGAACCAGGTCAAATGAGATGGCTGAATGCCATGTGTCACAAGTCATTACATAAACCCCAAAAATGTGTTCACTCCCAAGCCTATATATCCTAGCCCAATAGGGGAGGTGGCGTGTCATGGCCTAGGGTGGCACTCGGGACCATGCCCTACCCTGACATAACCTTGGTTGGACTTGGAGTCGAATGGGCTTGGAGATATGCCCCATGAGTTTGAACTCATAACATGCCAAAAAAACTGCCAAATCACACCATATTGGCCATATATCAAATATATGCTCAAAATTGAAGTTACCACCTATCCGAAGGCTCAAAGCATGCATGGAATCGAAGTCTAGTATTCATGGAGGATAGAGACCAAAGGTCAATGCCCATGTACATCCCCATTTTACCCTCGAAACCCCTTCGGATATGGGCGCCACGCACTGCCCAAGTCAGCCCATGATCTTGAGACCAAATCTTGTAATCCTTTGTGCGCCAAGCCAAATGGAGTACGCGATCCGGCATATGGTGGTGTTCAACTCCAAAGCATATGCCAACATACGAACAACTTACCATGGTTCGACTCTCCATAGGCTTCTTGCTGTTTGCTGACCAGGTAAGTACACAAAATGCACAAATGAGCAAGAATTGAGGTCAAAAACATGAAAAAATGACCAAACACAAAGTTGTCATGATAGTATATCTCCATGCTCACCCATGATATCCGCTCATGGTTCAATACAGAAATGATTGGAACTATTTGCAAACAATTCCCCCACCTGGATCCCCAATCGGGCGCATGGAGATACCTTCGCCACTCATATCTACATGCCCCAGGAAAATGGGAGTGCACTCATGGATCTCTTTGCCCAACATACCATGAGCAATACATACGCGGTAGACTTAGTCTAGCGCTTTGAATTCCACAATTGGGACATGGGCAAAACCCTTGTCACGTATGGCTCCCCATCTCTTCGGCCACACGAAGATATATAACATGGGCGTGAGCATATCAAGACATATACCATGCATATAACACATACCCTCAAAATGTGGCTCCCACCATGATATGCCATGTCCCTCCATGGTCATAACTTCACGTTAAAACTACGTAGGAAACCAAGGAAAATTGCTATGCAACCCCAACACTCATGCGGCACACTCGGAAGTCGCATTCAAATATTCGGTTGCACGGTCCAAGAGTTATATATCACTTTATACCCTCTTGACCATTATCCCTTGCTACACCGGCCATGTGTACACGACAAAGGCCCTTGATGCTCCCTAAATTAAGTTGAGAGTAAGGCGCTTGCAACCCAACCTTCCTTATTCTCTTTCCTCACACTCGCGCGTAGATATGGCCATTCAAAGTGGTCCCGCGATTCACTTTTGTTTCCCTTATATCTCCAAGTCAAATGGGTGGCAAGTATAAGGGAAACCTGATTCGGGCATAGGGAAAAGAGTATGATCACTCGAAGAAGTCCAAATCAAGTGCGGCGATGTCGAAGTCGAAAATCCGATTTCGACAACGCGAAAAATTCAGATTAAAATTTCGAGTGCTTATTTAGAAAATTGCGGAAGCAACGAACCCTTTGCTGATGGAATCTGACCCTTCAACGGAGTATCCGCCAAAATATTTGGAAATAACAGTTAACCAATCGGTTAACGCAAAATCGCGAGCCAACTGACAGTCGCCGATACATTGACCATCAGAACGAAAGGCTGAAAAATTACGGAAACATTATGATAATAAAACCCTGTTGATTCCTGATATTCCGATATATAAATCTCCGCTGGCGGTGCCTCGGTACTGAATATGGCCGCTCATAGCCGGAATGGCCAAACCTATCACACTATCACATCTGGTTTGGTCAGGTGGATGGGAGAGTATGATATCAGCCAATGGCGGCTTGCCGGCATATAGATACACACCCCAAGTGACCCAAAGATGGCCACGGGGGTCCGAACCGGCTTCAATAGTGGGGTATCCCTTTTGGGCTCGGTATCGTTTGGCAGTCTTCCCAGGGCAAGGGTCGTTGATTTTTGAAGAGAATCTCAGTGGAGAGACCATCACTGTCCCGGCCTCTGAGTCCCCACCTGGACTGGAACTGACCCGGGTTGAGAGGGACAACCAAATTCAGTCGGTTGTCCCATTATACTTTGTTTCTGCGCCAGTGGTCACTGAGTATGGTCGTTCAGATTTCAATCGGGACGAGGGTTCAGTGAGATCTGTGGGAGTGGGCACCGGAAGGTTAAATGCCCTAGTGGAGCCTCACACTCGGCCTTTGTTCCCTTCTGAAGGGGTCCTCTCCTGCACAGATGGATCTGCCTTCGTCGATGGGTGCCATGTCCTTGACTCCGCGGGATACCTCTGCGCTCCACAAACGCACGACGCAAGTGGTGCGGGCGAGAGGGCACAGGGCAGCCTGGGTACTTCTGTGCCTTGGTCTGAACGGTTCAACAGTCCGTCCCCCACCATCCATACCCTGACCTATTCTGAAGTGAAAGCACCTCTTGGGACACTTGACACTACCCACACAATCCTGAACACACAATCTGTACCTCAGGAAATGATGGAGAGGCCTTCATAGGTTCTACTGTCACCGGCAGGGACCAGCTGTGGAAGCGGTCCTGATGCCCAGGTCATACCCTCGACCATCATCGCCATCACACCTGAGTTACAGGGCAGTCTGCTGACACCCAGTTCAGCAGGGTTTACAGCCTGAGCAGGTCTTGAGACAGGACCCATCAGCGGTGCACAAACTGACCGGGGCTGCCTTCAAGGGCAGTGACCCAGAATCTCAGTACACAGGATGGGATTACCATAAGTTAGTGTCAGTTGTACTCGCCCTGTCCGGGAGTATAGCCGCCCAGGCTGGGATTCACCAGAATTCCACAGGGTGGATTGAAAAAGATACTCCCCCTGCTTCAGCGCCAACAAGGAGCGACCCACAGCTTGTGGACGCCCTATGCATCATAACTCCCTCTTGGCTGGCTTGTGCCCTCAGGTGAAGGCACCCCACTCCGTCCAGGCAGAAAAGCATTCAGCATAGCCTGAAGTGCCAACGACTGTTGAGCCAATCAGGTCGCAACTGAGGGAACTGGCAGCTGGTACAGACTGGGACCAGACCAAAGAGGCGATGGTCGACGAAACCCTTTCCTCCGTTTTTCCTACCCCCAGTGTACTTCCTTCCCCTGATATCCGGCAAGAGCCGTCTGATCAAGGTCCCGCCACCCAGTTGCAAGTCTCTGGGGACTTGACCAAGATGATCGCGGTCTTCGCCGAGGATTGGCTGGACATTGGCGACCAGGAACCCTCAGGAGTCCGGTCAACTGAAGTCCACGATCAGGATTTCGAGTCCTGTTCGGGTGATGAAGGTTCCTTCGGTTTTCATCCGCCCGATGAGTTTATGGGTCGGTTCAGATACTCAGGGGACCACAAGGGTGTGGAGTTTGGTGGCATGAACATTAGTGTCATGGACCTGCAGGACCCACAGGACAAAGCCCCCATCGCAAGTCCGGCCCCCACCGGGGTTTCTCAGGAGATCCCAACGATACGACCCCAACTGTTCGCCGGGATACCGCAGAGACTGAGGCGGCCAGGTGTATTCAAGAACGAAAGATACGACATGCGCCCTCTATGGCGCGAAACGTTGTGTGAATGGGCTGGAAGAGCTTTGGGGACTACCGAGCCCCTCCAGCCCACACTCCGCCCCTTTGACCGCCTCGGGACTGTGAGTGGAGTGTGTGAGAAGGGTCGACAGTGGCGTGAGTGGGGTCAGGGAAGTGGGGGAAGAAGAATGAAGAAACGAAATCGGACTGGACTCTCGCCCCCCCGCGAGACCAGGAAGGCACCAAAAGGGTATATATGCCCTTGGGGAGGGGAGCATCATACTATGTTTTATCTCTCGCCAGCTCGTGAGCTGCCGGAAACGATGCAAAAGGTCATATGGGAAGAGGGTAAGGGCGTTATAGTGGTACAATTCTGAAAGAGAGAGAAGTGGTTTTGGAGTTTAGGGGAGATTGCAGTGGATTGTTTGGACATACCGAAAGGGGAGAGTATTTTTTGGGTTCGGAAGGGTGAAATGCTCTCTCAGGAGGGTCATCTGCAGTACCGGGCTGTACGTTTTGATGCACCTGGTATTGTGCAAGAGAGACTGAACCAGACCAGCTGGAAACAGACCTTGGGTGATCCTGACCTCAAAGAGGTCCTCCATCAGGGAGCCTGGCGTCCTCAGGGTACCACTGCAGCCCCGGGCCTCGGCAAGAGACCCGTGGGCATGAAGCGCCAGAACTTGAATGTTCTGGCGCTGAAGAGGGCCAAGGAGGGGTATGGCCCCCCTCACTCTCCCAACATTGATTTGATCTATCCCGCATTCGACAAGCCCAGCTCACAGGCCAACAAAAATGACTCCAATTGGCGATCTGAAGTGGAGTCATTGTCCCGGGCCAGCCCTGCTGCCCTCAAACTCACCCTGAATCACCTTGGGAAGGTAGAGGCCTCGATCTCCAGCCAACAAGGCGCTAGATTGGATGATTGACCCCGTTGGCACTGAGACTGCCGATTGGGTCGATCACAGGAACCCCCCCCAGCAACTGTTCAGCTCGAGAACTCGATCACTGCATTTGGTCCTAGAGGCTGATGCCATGGGAGTACTCAAACCCCCATCTTCCGAAGATGGTGGATTCGTACCGCAAAAAGCTCCTTGATGAATTCAAGGACACCGTTTTCAGTTCAGAGCGGAATATTTCGGAGGAGATCAAGGCCAATGCCAACAAGAGGGGACCTGATGGGTGGGTCAAGCTGGAGCTGAAAGAGGGCTCAAAACCTGTGGCATTCAGCCCGGTCCGAGCAGTAGGTCTGCGGGAAGAGGCGTTGAAAGAAAAGTTCCAAGGCTTTGAGAAAAGAGGGTGTATTGAGGGATTCAAAAGCCCTTGGGAGTAAGAAAAAGTCACTGCCAGGTCCTTCTGGGAGGACCTGATCCAGGCCAAGCCCCCCTTGAAGCGCCTTCGTTGATGCTAAGACTTACTTAAGCATTGTTATCTCTCTTTTGAAGCTTAAAGTACACTTTCTCAAAGTAACTAGGGTTATAACCCTAGCCCCCCATGAAGTTTTATCCATTTGTGATTGAATCTTTGTACTTAAGCCTGCTTTGTCTATCTGAAGCCCTTAAGATCTGTGATACACTGGATTTCAAAACTATTCATTGATTCGATCCACATCCGCTTCTTGCTCTACTTGCTGCTTTGGCTCGGTTTTCCAACATCAAGACCTGCAGGATTTCATCAAAACTATTAGGGCACTAATCAAGGACATCTTTCCGGTAGCAGAGGCAACCCTTGAGAACCTTTCGAACCGACTCTGAGAAGTACACAAGCCAGAACCAGAAAAAATATGTCCACACCATCAGTACAACTGTCTGCCAGGACCTGGCCAATTCGGACTGTACAAGTTCAACTTGGCAACAGTGGGCCCATCTCAATGAGTGAGCCCAAGCTCAGAGCCGCATCTGGGTCTCAACAAGATCCAGTTCCCAGAAGGGCGGAACAGGAAGCGCCCAGAGAAGAATTACCAATACGCTTAACCAATGAGGCCTTAGCGTCCCGTGGTGACAGCCTGCAGCACCTTCGCCGAAGAGTTGCTGTATCCATCTCCCGTTCTGCATGCGCTGCTTCTTCGTCTACGGCTACAGCAGCTGGAGGCCCTGTGGAACAGCAGGAACTTAGAAGGAGAATGGACGAATATTTTCTCCACAAGGAGTACTACAAGTCCGTCAGACGGGAAGATGGAGAGGAACCACTCGAAGCCTTGGTATTCCCACCATACAGGGTTAAGGGTTCCTGCCCTTACTCCGGCCCACCTACGGACCTAGCCGACACTGTTTCTCTACCCAGGCGACCGAGAGGGCCAGTATGGCGTCCGGAGCTGCCAATCACTAGCACGAGCCCTGAAGTGTGTCCCACTTATCTGAAAGATCCCCATCTCCCAGAGCCAACTTATGGGGCCCTGGACCGTACGGCCGAACTACTGGCCAAACCACTGTCTGGGCCCGAAGACCCAGATGTGACAGCCCTTTCTGAGGCTGTCAAGGCTAAATTGGGTATCACCGAACCCTTACCCAAGCCAGCGCTAGCCTCACCCTCTCCCGGATTGAGCACGCTTGCTGAGGATCTCAAATGATCAAGGGTGTCAGGGTTGCTACCCAAGGTCACTTGCCCCAGCCCTTTTCATCCTCGTGCCAGGACAGTCCCTATCGCTGAACTACAGGACATGCCTGTGACAAAGACTGAGAAAAGGGGGCTAACACCTCTGGCACCCCTCGCTGGTGTACCTCCCCCGCCTTCAGGCCTAACCCAAGGGGCTGGAAAGAGTGGCAGATCAATTGCCCAAGCGATCATCCAGCTGGAATTGCCAGAGTTCGACCCGAAAAATTTGCCCGAATGGGCAGAAGAATTTGCCGAGTTTCTTATGCTTACCAGCCAATCCCATGTGGATGTGGCCACTGAATGTTCACTGTTGAAACGCTCATGCAAAAAGAAACTTTTGCAAAAACAGGTGAAGCAGATTGTGAAAACCTGTTCAACTTGGGCCGAGGTGCTCCAAAAACTGGAGAACACTTTCCCGGTCTATGAGACTGACCTCAGTGTGCGCACACAGATTGAGGAGCTACCTATGCTCCCTGAATTTCCTTCCGCTGCGCGAGTCTCTGAATATGTGTGCGACCTGGAGTATCTGTTTTCACCAATGAACGTGGATTCCTATGTAGCCACAGAGCTTCACCTCTGGCTCATGAGTAAGATCCCTGCAGGTACGTGGAACGATTGCCGCACTACCTCTGAGAGGAAGAGTCCGACCCACACGTACGACGACCTTGTGGACCTGCTGATCAAGCTGGCCCTTGAGAGGGAGAATGACTCCCACATGGAGAAATTCCTTAAGAAACACCTGGGTCGAGGTGGTACCCCTACCTCCGAACGTGGCGAAGGGAATGAGCTTGAAAATCCGACTAACGTGGACGAGGGTGGTGGTAAAGGAAGGGGTAACCTGCATGCCATGAATGAAGTTAAACCTGAAACAGGTACACCCCCACTGTTCTACTGTAAGCCTGTCAATGACAAGGGGGGACCTTGTCATGCCCCTGAATGCGACCTCCGCAGTGGTTGTATGCTGCAAATGAAACGACAGCAGCACACCAAGGATGCGAAAACAGTGACCCATCAAGACCATTTCGGGTGGACCTTCATTTGTGGTTACTGTGGCAAACGTCGTCACTACGAGGATGAATGTCACAGAAAAAAACGTGAGAGCAACAGACACAAACGGCAGGAGGCTGAACGCCAGAAGACCCAAAGACCCTCCAGAACTCCTGAGAATGGGGATAAAGGTGGTAAAGGAGGAGGCAAGGGGGGTGGCAAGGGTGGAAGCCCCAAGCCCCAGAGACGCTCATCAGCGCCCGCTACTTCTCCCTCTCATGCCGATGTTGACCCCAAGAGACGCCCAGGGGATAACGCCTTCCCTGAGGGGACTAATTCCAAGAAGAAGCGACTGGCCTGGATGGCCAAGTCCCTCATGGCTGCAGGGGTGGATGTCAAATTCCCTGCCGAGGAGTAGGGGGGCGGCTCCGAAGAGGAGGATTTAGTTTTCTGGATCCTCGTGAAGATCGGGGATCAAGTTTTTCGTGCAGTGCTTGACACCGGCGCAACACTCTCTATAGTGGCCCGGCGCCTGCTAAAGACTTTCAAGAAAACTGAGACAGTGGCCATAAGAGTAGGGGACCGGTGTACCATCCATTCCTTTGGGGGTGTCGATGGCACTATTTGTCTTGGCGACGAATCTGTGACCTAACACTGCAGAGTGTTGGACATTGACGCCTTTGACATCGTCATTGGCACCGACTTCCTACGAAGAAACCCTCAGGTAAAAATGTTGTGCCTCCAGCGCCCCTATTCTCTGCACTGCGACTTTGGCAGTGGGCTCTTCTCCGTAGCTTTGGAGCTGTCAGGATGAAACGAGTCTGGGCTGCGCTACGCAGCCAAGAATAACTATCGTACTGAAAATTACCGATTGGCCCGTCACATTCTTGAAAATGGACTGACGGCCCTTCAGGTAACCCTGGATGAGATCCAGGTGGAATTGTTCGCGAGCCAACAACAGCACATCATGCAGTTGCGGTTTCTGTTTCTTCTGGAAAGCAATGGGCCTGGCATATGCTAACCCTCCCTTCTCCCTGCTCGCGAAGGTTCTAACCAGAATTGCTTATGACGGAGGAAGGGTTGGCATGTGCACCCCTGACTCGGGTTGTTCAGGTGAACACACTCATTGGCGCCGTATGCTAGACCGAACGACTGTGGGAAGAGTGCAACTCCCCTACGGTCCCATTTACGTGCCTGAGAACTCAGACACAGCTATGCAGGCCCCTGAGTGGGCCAGTTTCTTATCCATTGTCGATGCATCCCTCAACCCTGTACCTCTGTGTGATCTCGATCAGGTGCTACTGAAAGAAGTCATGGCCAAAGATCGTGGCCTGACCCTTTGTGATCTCAAAAAACGATCTCCTGAGCACCTATCTGCCACACTTACAGGGTGTGAATCCCCCGATGGCTATTTGGAACCTGCTGCTGTAAAGGAGGATGCTGACGACCAACTGTCTGACATCGCCAGCACTATCCCTCCTGTTGATCCCAGCTGTGTTGAACTTAAACACAGTGCCTTCTTGGCCCAGCTGTTGCTGGAGGAGGTAGACCTAGAGTCAACCTCAGAACCAACTTCCCCTGTTGGGAAATTGGTGGTGCACATGCAGCATACTCACTCAGGTGAACCCCTGGCTCAGAGTCCTGATGCTCTAGCGCGGCCTGCTTCTCATAAGAAGCCACTGCCTGAGCATGACTCTCAGGAACTCTGACGGCTGTTGTACCTGAAGGCCGAAGGTATCGAGCGCCAAGAACGGCTGCAATACCTCAGACAGACCTGGAAATCATCCATGTGTTCTGAGCAGGACGATGATTCCTACACGCTGCCTGACCCTGAGATACCCCTAGTGTATTCTCTGCACTACCGGCAGCAATGCCCCCCTGAGTGGGATTATGGCTCAGTACCTGCCGAGACTGCTGATCGGCAGAAAAAGAAAGAGCATGGTAAGAGCAACCTCCATGCTGAGGAGGATTTCCTGCAGAAAATCGAGAGTCTGGACCTTGACCCCCGACTGAAGAAACTGCAATTGATTGTGAAAAGACACATGAGGGGGCGGAGGCCCGGAGGGTGCAATACAAGGCCGATGCCAAGGTGTAGGACAAGTGTATTCATCAATACATGGTCTTCAGACGTTTTTATGATAGTGCTCATTCCATCGTATTGTGCGTGTTGATCCTCTTGTTGTTCAATGGAATTCTCAACTCCATCAATGGTGAGACATTTGCATAAAATAGGGTATGCAAGGGTCCCAAGGGTTTAAAAATCAATGGTAGGTGTTTGATGTACAATTTGTGAAATTGTTGTCATGGTTTTGGAAACATGAAACCACATGAGGTGCCACTAAACGGGAATTAGACATGGTGGAAAGTAGTTGTTCAGTTGTAATCTATGGTAATCAATTGAGTAGACTTGATTGAGTTGAGTGGAACGGTTTTGACCTTAAAACGACAATCTAGGGAACCTATGAGGAGGTGTTCGGCGCCCTTCTGCCTCCCTTGTCCTGTAAAAAACTGGTCCAGATGGCCGTGAAACTGGAACCTGAATTTGAGAAGACGCGACTGAGACGTCGTCCCTACCCCGCTCCTCAGGAACAGGTTGAAGAAATGGAGCGCCAGATCGAGAAATGTATTGATGCTGGCCTCGTGGAGGAATATAAGAAGGGGGACTACCCCCACCACTGCAGTCCCTGCTTCCTGGTCGCTAAACCAGGATCAACTGCCCTACGATTGCTTATTGACTATGGTGAGGTCAACAAGAAAACCCTAAACCACTGAGGGAGTATTCCCAACATGGAAAACACCCTGGAGCGTATTGCCAAATACCGGTACAAGACCAAAATGGACAAACGCAGTGGTTTCTGGCAGGTTGACCTAACAGCCGCAGCTCAGGAACTGCTGGCTTTTATAACCCCTAAGGGCCGTGTGTTTAAGTGGAAGGTCATGCCTTTTGGGGTGGCTAACGCCACGACACTCTTCCAAGAACTGATGAACAAAAATTTGTACATACTGAGGCGCAGACCTCTAGTACAGGAGTTGATTTCCCGAGGGGCAGAAATTGAGGCCCACATCGATGACGTGAGTTTGGGTACCAATATCTAAGAGGACCATGTCCTTCTCCTCTGTGAATGTTTCATTGTTTGTCAGGAAGACCATCTCCGAATCAAACTCGAAAAATGCGAGTTCATGAAAGAGGAGATGGAGTTTTTGGGTTTCGACGTGGGGTATGGCTGGTGGAAACCAGGCGCGTCTAAGATGCAGCCCCTACAAGACATGCAGATTCGCGATGACCCCAAGAACGGTCTACACGATGTGAGGACTTTTATGGGCGCCTGTAACTTCTATAGGCGACACATCCACAGTTTTACCTACTCCTCTGCCCCCCTAATCAAGAAAACTGCTCCCTGGAGGTGCACCGCCAGAGAGGAGGAGTGTTTCCAGGAGTTGAAGAAGAAAGTTGCCTCCTCCAACTGCCTGGGGGTACCCCGCCCTAAGGGCGAGATAGTCCTCATCACTGATGCCAGTGATGTAGGGGGGGGTGGAACGATATACCAATGACAGGAGCTTAACCCAGCTGAACTAACCCACTGCCATTATCGTACTAGCGGACTGAACCGTGATGGCTCCCTGAAGCACGACTATCCTACCAGTGACTCGCGGCTTGTGCCACTGGGACACTGGAACTGGAAATTGAACCAAGCGCGTTCCAATTACAGCACCTACGACCAGGAACTCCTGGCCGGTATGTTGGTGCTCTCATCACAGTCCCGACTATTGGGATCTAATCGTATTGTCTGGCTTTGTGACCAGGAACCGGTGAAGTCTTTTCAGAAGAACCCACCACTGGAGAATGGGAAACTAAAACGATGGTGGACTTACCTGAGCGAGTTCAGGTTGACAGTCCATCATATCCCTGGTATAAAAAGTGAACTGTTTGACTATACATCGCGCAACAACTTCGATTATTTATTGGTGAGAGCTCTGAAGCACTCGCCAAAGAGGCTTTCCAGCGTATGGATGTCCAGCTTGACCTGTCCATGCGGAGTGCTGGAATCCTCGAGGGTTGGAGCCTAACTGACTATCAGTCAGAGTATAAAGAAATTCTCCAGACCCTCAGCACTGGTCTCGAACCCCGTGTCATTGACGGGCACCAGTGGTAAAAAAACAACCAGTACCTCCTCTACGAGGACCGTATTGTCGTGCCTGAGGCCCGACCTGATGGGTGCCTACGGTGGTCCCATCTCAGCTCAGGTCACACTGGCGCTAATAGCTCAGTGGACTTCTTCCGTGAGTGTTTCTACTCTGGTCTAACCCTGACTGAACTGAGGTCCCGTATGGCGACCATTGTGGATGCTCTTGGCTGTCATGCAAGCAAGCAGAGCGACAGTAGGGATAGGGAATTGATTTCCAGCTTACACATACCCCATTGTACTAATTCTCTCCGCTACGTGGATGTCATCAACGGCCTACCTCGCTTCAGCGGCTATGATATTTGCCTAGTGGTCACCTGTGGCCTGTCTCGCTTCATCCGTGTCTTCCCTTGCAATTCCAAAATCACAGGTGAGCAGACTGTGAAAATGTTGGTCGAACAATGGTTCGAACCATATGGAGCACCTAAGCAGGTGCACTCTGATGAGGATGTACGCCTCCGCAGTGACACTGGATGGTACAAGAAAGTGCTGAATGCCCTCAACCTTGAGCCAACCACAGGTGTGCCCTATACCCACAGGTCTATTCCTCTTTGCGAGAGACAAAACCGTGTGGTCGAAGAGAACCTGAAAATTCTGATGAAACAGGAACGTATCAAGGATTTGGTACGCCTAGTGCCCTGGGCAGCGCTGACCATGGACTCTCAGAGGAGCTCTTCTACGGGTTTCACCCCCCAAGAGCTGTTCCATGGAGGGCGACCTGCTAAGTTCTTCAAAACCCCCTTTCCTGAGGACTTCGAGAGCCCTGTTGGGGACTGGCTGGAACACAAGCAGTCTATGGGTAACCAGGCTGGGACTAACCTGAGACATATCCGTGACCGTGAAATGAGCCGACGAAATCGCCTACGGCAACCTGCCAGCTTCAAGGTTGGTGACCTTGTTTTGGTTCATCATCCACGCCTACCCTCCTGGCCTCGTAACTGCCTACAGGACCCTTATTTTGGGCCCTATCGTATCATCAGGATAGATGGATCTGGGATCCATGTCAGGTGCAGTCCACGTCTAGGTGGTGAACTACTTTCTGCGCCTAAGCCGTTGAGGCACTATCATTCCCCTGACGATTTTATCCTGGGATGAATGGCGCCTCAGCGACAGTGAGGTCGTGCGTATCCACCTAGAGAACTCTGCCAGCTGGCAGGAAGCAGACGAACTTGAGGAGATCACTGCCGATGAGATGGCAGTCGATGGCTACTACGTGGTTGCAGGTATTGCTCGTGACGAGTATAAACAGGGCTGGAAATGCCTAAGCCTGTGGGATGCCTATCGGCTATCTGAGGCGACCTGGGAACCCATGTCCGCCTTTATACAGCCAGATGGGAGTATCCACCCAATCTTTCGCTCCACCTCGTGGACAACAACGAGGGACAGCTACTAACCCGTGCTGAGACTCTGCCCCAGCGGAAGAAGAAAAACTGATCTCCTTGTGCCTTACTATTTGCTGTTTTCTAACATCGTATGGGCGGTGAGCACTCTTGTGCTGAATAGCTAGGCCTACTCAGTGTGTGCCAGGACAGGTTCATGACTCTTGTAGAGCTCCAGTTACGGTGAATGTACTAACTCCCACCCTCAATTGAACTCAGCACTCCAGACACCTACACATCCGCTGCTTGCGGAGCACTGTTCGTGCCCTGGCTGTGCCGTGCAGTCCCATGCTTATGGTTACCAGCGTGAACCAGATGGCCGGTTATCAGGTTTGCAGCCACCCGGCAGGTGTGTGCGTTGTTGACCATGTTGTGCATGGGAACTGCACTGATGGTATGACGTTGGGGGGCCAACAAACAACGGTTGCTTTCTACTCCAGGGGGGAATGACAAGCAAGGTTTTATGAGGCAAGGTGTGTCCACCCTCGTTGGGGACAAGCGTGCCCACAGTTAGGACCCCTGACTGGTCCAGACCCATGGGGTTCTACCCTTCCTTACAGGGTTACCATACCCCTAAGTGTGCTATGTATGTCTGTATGTGTCTCACTTCTCTCCCCGTTGTGGCTCCCGGTGTCCAGGATTTGCTGACGTTGGACCGAACGTCCTAATCAGGTACTATTACCACTCCTCTGGTGCCCAGTTTCTGTGCTTGCGCCTAACCTTGGGGGAAGACAGCAAAAGCCCTATCTACCAGAGGGGAGGGGTGGCCAAGTGTGCCAAGGGCATACAAAACGCCCATTTCTCTAAGGACCAAAAGCTAAGGCACTCCACTGCCCACGTGGAAAAGCACGCCAGACAGGAGACACCACTACACTGCACTCACTAACGCCAGCACCAGCCTTCGAAGGCAGGGTGAGCACTCAGCACTTGCACTCATCACCTGCCAGGCTTGCTGACCCTAACACCCACACACGCTACTGGTTGTTCATAACAATGAGGTTTCGGGCCCTATTGACCCTCCTGTGAAATAACAAAAGAACACAGCGCTACCAAGCGACTGTGGCCTACCAGGGACGCCGGTACGCGTTTCTCTGTCAGGGCTTCGGGGGAAGGAGTGCTCCATTTGCGTGCACAGCGTGTATGTCGGAGATGTCGGACTGCCCTCGCCACTCACGGCTGAGGTGCAGTTTTTGTTGTGATCTGCGCCGTATGTTTTAGCACGGGAGGGAACTGCACCAATCACCCTTACCTGCCCACCTGTAAAGCAAAGGCCAATGGACAAGGTAAGTGGCTGAGGAACCAAGACAGCCTCCCCGTATTATACGCTTCCTAGGCTGCCCTATAATACGCTGTCCACTTACCCTGTTACAAGCAAGCAAGCTTAAGGAACTCCACCCGTTCTCTTAAAGAACGTAGGGTGGAGTCCCTGGGTAACCTAAACAAGGGTTGTACCGTGCGCAACACCCGTGGCCTACCCTTTAATGTGCCATATGCATGAACAGGAATGCACAGGTTCACCAATCTCACTCTGTGTCTCCTAATCTAACCCACAACAGCAAATCATAACGTGACTCAACCAGGAGGCGAACTCGTTCTGGGCTTACCTACCTTACTCACCACGCATCATGTGAATGCTGAAGGTAACACGAGCGCAAAACAGCCCTAAGCGCATAAACAACCCTACGGTGAATTATAAACAATCCTAAGCGATTAATGCATTGTGTGTCATGCATGCCTTTCTTACTTTGTTCCCTGCAGAAAGAGGAGAGAGGATGGCGCACTGCACAGCGCAAAACAAGCCTAAGCGTTTTAAGCAACCCTATTTTAACGCTGCGGCAACACAAACACGAGCAAGCACTTTCTTTTTTTTGACCTGTGAAGAGAAGAAAAGGGTGTAGGGGGCACAGGGAAAGCGACACAGCGTGTGAATGCCTGAATTAGGCACATGCATCGCAAGCACAGCGCATACTCTAACCCTACGTGCGCGCTGCGTGCTCCATTCGCTTCGCATACCTCTCATCTCAGTTTTGACCTGTGCAGAGCAAAGGAAGTGAGCACCCGAACCCCCAACAAACACAGCGGTGACAACCCTAGCTTTTTAACGAAGCAACCAACACGAACGCAATGCATGCGTGTGAAATGACACTGACATACCTGACAGGTGGGTTGTCCACCTGGTCTGTGGTGTGAGTTGCGGTACTATCCTTTTTCCTAAAGTTTAGAAAATTTTTTTGATGCAACTGGCAAAAGGTTCTTTCAAAACTTTAAAAACTACGGCTCATACCTTCTTTTTCTAGAGCCGTTTACGGTCGCGCAACTCTTTTTTTGGAGTCCCCTTCTGTTGCGCTTGTCTGCAACTTTAGGTTTTAGTCTAAAAAAGACGATTTCCACGTCGTTTTGTCACCTTTTAGCGATTTGACTTCTGAAATCGCTACCCCTTTCGCTAAACCACAAGATTCACTCCCTGTTGGTTCCATTTTCTATTTTTTTCAGCTCCTGGAGATTTGTGCCCTCCATTGGGAGTACTGCTCCGCCCTGACCCTTGGTCAGGATGTTTACTAAAAGGCTGTTTATAGAGTGATAGCCGTCCACATTAGAGCGTTCGACTGTACCCTAGTGGGCAAGCATGTGTGCTCTAGGGAGAAGTCTTGGGTTCAGACCCCACTACCCCCAAATTTTTAGAGAACCTTGTTGCCGCACGCTGGCGACTTTTGAGGAATGCCCAATCGGAGGGACATCATTCACGGTACATTACACTGTTTTTCGAGGGTACCTACAGTGTGATAGGCTTCTATGAACTGATGGGAATGTTTTTGGTTGGTTTAATGCATTTTTGGAGGTGATTTTGGGTACATTTGAGCCGTTTTTCTTCGTCCTACTAGCTTGATCAACTAGTACTCCAGGCGGGAGTAAGAAAACGTCACTGTCAGGTCTTTCTTGGAGGACTGGATCCAGGCCAAGCCCCCCTTAAAACCCTTTTGTTGATGCTAAGACTTACTTAACTGTTTTTATCTCTCTTTTGAAGCTTAAAGTACACTTTCTCAAGGTAACTAGGGGTATAACCCTAGCCCCCCATGAAGTTCACCCCTACCACTCAACTGAGCGGAGGTATCTTCCTTCATGGTGGTTATACCGAAAAAAAGGAGGCATTTCATGCCTAAGGCCTTGGAGGTTAAGCCTAGTGGTCCCCCACCCCAAGACCCCTATACTCAACTGTTTCTACCACTTATTGTGGTTCTACGGTTTAACTGTTTCTGAATTCAGTTGCTTGGCCAAGTCATTTTCTGTGTCTGGCCTAGCTCCTTTGCCCCAAATTCCTAATCAACTCCATTTGATCCAAAACAGTGCACATGAAGTGCTTGAGGCTAATTGGGAGGCAAGAGTCACGCCAGTTTTCACATAAAAGTCATTTGTTTTATCCATTTGTGATTGAATCTTTATACTTAAGCCTGCTTTGTCTATCTGCAGCCCTTCTGTGATACACTGGATTACAAAACTATTCATTGATTCGATCCACATCCTGTTCTTGCTCTACTTGCTGCTTTGGTTTGGTTTTCCAACATAAAAACCTGCAGAATTTCATCACAACTATTAGGGCACTAATCAAGGACATCTTTCTTTGGGTGGCACCTGGGTTTTTAGTGCCACAACCTGGGGTAAACAAGTGGAGGTTGGTCATTGACTATCGGTACTTGAGTTCATGTCTCGAGGGACATGAACTCCCCCTACCGGTAATTGAGGACCTCCTTCAGCGACAGCATGGGAACCATCTCTGGACCATCCTCGACCTTGAGGATGCGCTCCACCTGATGCCCATCAGGGAGGAAAGTCGTCCGCTGACGGCTTTCTGTACCCCGTCAGGAGTGTATCAGTGGAACGTCCTGCCCATGGGGGTGAAAGTGGGACCACAGGTCTACCAGACAATGGTCACCCACTGCATCAGGCACCTGCCCCCCTCGTTAAGGGCCTATATTGATGATCTGCTCGTGGGTACGCCCCCCTCCAAAGCTTCGAGGGGTAAGGGTAAGCTCTTGGACAGTTGTACCCTCGATGAAGAGCCCATAACTGAGCATTATAAGTTGGTCAGGAAACTTTTTTGATGCCAATCTGCGCGCGGCCAGCCACTACCCCTGCTTTCATTATCAGTGCGCCAGTCTGGAAATGGCCACTCCGGACAACCTGGATGCCCAGAGGGCAGCTGATGCTCTGCTCCTTCGGAGATACAGGGCCCTTGTGACTCCAGACCGCTTTCCTGCTGATCAGCCACTCACTGCGGACCCCTCTCGGCGTCCTGATTGCCTGGATCACCATAAGATTAACACGTGCGGTGTCCTGAACCTCCTGCACACTGATCCTGATGATGCTAATTGTGGTTCTGAGGCTGAAAAGTCCGGCGGGTCCTGACTTCTTTGAGGATCCAGACCTCCATCGCTTGGAACCCGTTTTGCCCATGTAGATGGCGGCACTACTGTGCAACCCCTGTGATGAAGTGTGGCATAGGCCACTTGCACACCCCTTGCACACCCAACCCAAACTTTCATTTCACCCTCTTTTTTGGTGGATTTTGGGTGCCACCGAATATCCCATGGCATATTCCATTAGTGTACTATGACCCGAACCTCTCACATGCCCCAAAAGTGTGTCCCATACCCATGTAACACGCCCCCCCAAAATTCCCAAATGCGGGGGTTGGGCAACCGCCCCCTTGCACAACCAACCCCTTGGACATGCCATCCTAACCAAAGGGACCGTGCTTCCACGGTTTGCTTGTAATGAATAGGTTTTAGAGAGAGTTGAACCATGTTTTTTACCATCACACACCACAATATTTCACATTAAAACCGCATCTTGTCTACCCCCATTGGTGTGTGCAACCCCCCAATCTCACCGGTTGCACTTGTGCAACCGTGTGCAACCGTGTGCAACCACCATGCTACGCGCGGTGTGCGCCGTAGTACAAAAAAAGAAGAATCCATTCAATGCGAGCACATGTGGACAATGCACTACGAATCACACATAATACAAGCAAAGACGCATCCTCCATCATTGGAATCACATGTCATCACCACAGTGGAACCCCATTTCAAGGAGTCCTTGTCGCACCACGGGCGTCACGCGTGCCCACGATGCACTCGTGTAGCATACAATAGCATAGCGTTCCCCACGCCAACGCGTAGGTCCATGCAACTGATATGCATTGCAGAGGACGCCAGCTCTTGCATCGACCAAGCATCCCCATACGAGTCGCTCCCCCCAATTTGCCCATGCACATGCCTTGACTTCGCCCCCACCCAAATAACCCGTCGTGAAAAGGTAACCCCCATCGAAATCACCAATGGTGATTTCGCCGGTGAGAGCACAATCGTCGTGGCCATGAGTATGAAGGTTCATGGGGGCACTGCCCGCGCCATGCACAGGAGCAATGCTTGTGTAGGACAAATGGGGGAGGTGTTGTCGCACAAAATGTTTTATACATCGCACCAACGGCTCCATTTTGGAGGTCCGTGCGGAAATTACAATCTCCTTGCGAAAGCTTGGAAATGCCTTAACGGCCCCAAGGAGGAGCCTCCGATAGTGAGTGCCATGTCTCTCAATGGTCTCCCAACCCCTTGCATGACGTAGCTTTCAAACGAGGGTGTCGGCTAGTCAGTGCAGAGGTGGCGAGCTCCATAGCTTTTGCGTTGCGTCCAAACCCTCCGTGTTCGGCGTGTTCGTCTTGGGTGCCTCATCGCTCTTCCCCTCTTCCGCCACGGCCACACTTGTGTCACTTGGGGTGGCGGGCTTGTCATTGACATCCTCCGTGGGCTTTGCCTCTCGTTGCTCTCTCTCCTGCATGGGTTCATCCTCTTCCTTCGTGCCTTCCTTTGCGTCGGTACACACCATTTCTTCATTGGCCTTGGTTGGGGACTCCCCTTCGTCCATTGTTTGTAGGTCACGGTCACCGTCACCATTGGGCTCCATCACGCCTTGGCCGGCCCAACTCGACATGGCAATGCCATCCCCATCGTTTTCGTCGCCACCACCCTTGGCCTCGGCATCCGGCACCGTCCCTTTTTCTTTGTCCTCGGTGGCTCCCGCCACTTTGTCATTGTCCTCATTGGGTACCGCCACTTCCGCATTGTCCTCCTTGTCAACGTCCTCGTGCCCCTCGTTGATCTTTTTGAGTGCTTGCAACGCGTCGTCCTCATTTGTAAATGAGGTATCTCCCGGGACGACCCATACAGACCACATGACGATCGCCGCTACCTCCTCATCATCTTCCCATTGCGGTGGGATTCGGACCAACTCTTGTCACTTCTTCGGTTTCTTGTCGCCTTTTTGCGGTTGGCTTCTGCCGCCGACGGCGAGTCGGTAGCCACCATTCGGTCCTTCCAACAAGCACCATCGTACACAACAACCGGGCGGAAGGCCGAACTTCTTGCACGCCTCCGCACGCTTGTCCGCGCTGTGTCCGCGCTGTGTCCGCGCTGTGCAAGGGTGTGGTTGCACAACACCTCCGCGTTGACAAACACCATAGCCGAAATGAACGGATTCATGTGTGGGACCGTAAATGGGGCATGCGATGCATGTCCAATAAAGGAATCAATGCTAAACATCACCCTAGTTGCACCATGGGCCGCTTACCCACCCGTCCTACAATCATTGACACATGAAGTGTGTGCACGACGGCACTTGCACAGCCTTGCACAGTGGTTGCACACCTTCTCAACGGGGGTGTACGTTGGCGCCATCACATTGAGAGGACTTGGTGTTGTTGGCGGTGCATTACAGTGTGCCATGGCGCCGACGACTTTCGCGGTGCGCCGATTGCCTCCCGAAATTGTTGCCCCCGCCTCCAATAATGATGGGGCTGACGCACCATATACCCCATCGTTGTGAACGTCATATACTTTATCCGAAATGCCTCCGACATCGTGGAAAAAAAGCTGAGGGCCATGCCCATGTCAATGGCCGCCCAGACGGGCTCTTGGGTTGCCGCCGCTCACCCACTTGGCTGCAATGGCCTCTCCCAACCCAGCCTTTTGCCACACGATGAATAAGGCATACAAGGCGGCCTCACTGAGCACCATGCATGCTTCCGCGTAGACTTGGAGGCGAATTCTCAAGATTGTCCAATCACTCCACCGCGTGGCGGTGAGGGCGGAGCCTTGCCACGGATACATGATAATTCCCGAGGGGTCGACTTGCCGGCACTTCTTGAGCGAATGACACAATGCGCGCCTATACAAATATTTTGGCGTTACATCGTGACGCCAACGCCATTCCACACTTTCATCGGCAAGCGGGGCGTCCATGTGACAACTATGGTGCACCAACAACCCGCTTTTACATGGGAAGTGGGATTGCAATCAAGGCGGGGTGGTTTGCTCGGTTGGTGAGTTGCTCGCTTGCTCATCAATTTGCGGCTTCTTTGGCGTTGCCAAATCAGTACTAGTCGACGCTTGACTCCCGCTGCCTTGACTCCCGCTCCCACTTGCTTGTATGGGTTTACTTGGCGCTCCACTTGACGCTCCACTACCACTCCCGCTCCTGCTTGCTTGTAGGAGTTGTAATAATTGTTGGGGCTGTTGGAGTCGTGGATCCATGGTCGCCCATGCGCAACCGCTACAGAAAGAAATATGGGAAGGGAGTGTGCAACGTGCGGTTGCACAATGCAACAACCCACTTGCACACGTTGCACACCACTTGCACAAGACTTGCACACGCTCCGCGTCCGGCGTACGACACACCTGCACATGTCCAAACACATTGCGGTCCAATCGGTTACTAGATGACATGCAACATGAAGAGACACACCTAATCAGCATTTGCACGTTCCCATCGAGGCATCTCCTCGGCGAGGAAGAGATGTTCCAGCGCTTGCGTGACGAGGTGCGTGTCGCGTTCCGTTGGAGTGCCTTTCCCTCCTCCCCTAGCCGAAGAGCACAAAAAATGGTCCTTGAAGAGGTAGTTTAGCGACTCGACAATGTCGCTGCTAAGCATAGCGCAACCCCACGGATGCAAATTTTTCAGAACCTCGGGAGCATCAAATTGTAGCCAGAACAAATATGGCGATCGAATGCTAGGACAAATTGTTCGTTTGAACTTCTTCGCAATGGATTTACAATTGAGGGCGTTCGAATTGAACTCCCAACTTTGTAGTGCCGTAAGTAAAGAAGCCATTTGTACAACAACATCAATGACATGGTTTGGAAGCTTCATGGCCTTGCCAATATGACGCCAGTTTGCCAACAAGATCCATGTCTCTTCCCCATCCGGAGAGGCATGGCCCTTGAGACTAATTGTGGTCTTGGCACAATTGAGGCGATCTTGAACACGATCCCTAGTGGCTGGCGGAAGGTGCTTGCACTTCTTCCTAATGAATTTGGTGAGGTAGTCACCAACCCGAATAACAAGATGCAATATGCACATAACCACAAATTTGAACCTTTCCTCTATATGCAACAAGGGTTCACTCACACATCCTTTGGCGGCGGTACAATCCGACCCCTTCTTATGAAGTTTATATGATTTTCTGTCACTCTTGGGTGAACGCCGCCACTTTTGGTCCTCCCACTTTCCCTTGACCGCGCACCACGTCGCGTAAGTATAAATACTCCCAATGCGAAAATAGCTTGAAATT
The DNA here is from genome assembly GCA_964036045.1 of Eutreptiella sp. 'Long Island Sound 2002'. Lineage (NCBI taxonomy): Eukaryota > Euglenozoa > Euglenophyceae > Eutreptiales > Eutreptiaceae > Eutreptiella > Eutreptiella sp. 'Long Island Sound 2002'. The sequence continues at coordinate 79,697,157 of OZ038381.1, read as the reverse complement.
TCTAGCACTTTACGGAGCCATTGGGAATCACCACCCAACATGACTCGGACACGGCAACATTTTTCCACGAATGAGGATCCATCCCGTATTTCGAATACTTTGGATTGCCTCCAAAGTCCTTGAAAAAGTTGCACGTAGAGCATCGATGTCGTGCTCACTTGTGAGGGCGACATCGATGGTCCAATTATAAGCTAGGGTGCGCGCCTTCTGACCATGGTTTGCAAACCCAATGGCCAATTGCACCCAGGGGCGAGATCCACAAGGGAATCCGTCACCCCGAACGATCAAAACATATGGTTGTTCCTCATCCCAATGCGGGAACGACATTGTATCAAGTATATCGTCTTGAGTTGAGATATACTTAAAAAACTTATCAAGATCCCAACGGACACCTACCTTCCCATTGTAATCGCTTGGAACTAGGATTTGCTTGCTCCCAAGCTCCCGCCAAGCAATCTTGAAAGCCTCAAACGATGGAAAGGTGTGCTCCCAATTAACGGGGAGGCGCCCCTTCCCATCATTGCGAAGCTTGGATACCCAACTGATAAGGTTCTTGTACCTAGAAAGGGAGAGGCATATATTGGTAGTTGCACAAGTGCAACCGTGTGCAAACGGTGCAATAAACTACTTGCACACATGTTTGCACAAAGCGTAACGTTGCCATCATCGCACTATTTTTATGAATGTGGTGCTATACGATGTCCTAGTGTGCAAGTTAGAGTATGTAGGTATCCCAAATGGAGCGAATGACCACATAAGACGATGTATGAGAATGATATGGCTTCGAAAGTGTGCAAGTGGTCACTTGCACACCACAAGGAGCGGTTGCACAATGCATCAATAACGCAAAAAAGCGACATAGCAAGAAACATCACCTTTTTTTTGGCATTTCAAGCTCCAAAACGAGGCGGACAGCCTCGGAAGGTGTCTAAACCTGCCGGATGGTGTCCTTTGCGCGTTTCTTGTATTGTTTTTGCTTATTGATGCGTGCATTGAGGCGATCCAATAGGGCGGTACCCGGTGCCGTTGAGGTAAATAGTCCTACAAGGTCATCCATCAAGTCCTCGCTGCTAAATCTACCGTAGGTAGTGGTAAGAAACTGGGAAAAAGCATTTCCTTGCGAAACCATTGCAAATCTGGCAAATGGCTGGTAAATTTCTCGTGAAATTTAAGATGCGGCAACGACCGCGGCAGTCGCAACAGCGGCACGAGCGCGGTTGCACAGGGATTGCACTGTGCAACTGCAGTGCAATTCTGTGCAACTGGCAAAAATTTAGTGCAACTGCGTGCAAACATCAATTTTTCTGTGCAACTCTACCTGGGCAAAACGGGTTCCTATGGATGGTATGGCTCATGGGATGAGGGAGTCTCCTCGTCCTCCCCTCGCCCTGATTGCTTCCGTCACATCGGTTAATGTGCCCCCGCCGTGTAGTAACGTTTATGAGGATTGGGAACCGTACTACGCTGAGGACCCCAACCTGAAAGTCCTGCTGGACTGGGTTACCAAGAAAAACATTGAGCATGGCATCTACCGGTGGCATGAACCAAAGTGGGGACACCCCCGTATCAGGGTGGATGGTGGGGCAGTGGTTCCTGTGGCGATCCTGAGCAAGGTAATAGAAGCAGTGCACTACCTTGCACATCCAGGTACCCCCAAAACCCTGGAACTGTTCAAGCGACGGTTCGATGTCCGTAATCTTTCCGACGATGACCTCCGGGACAGGGTAAAGGAGGGCGTGGATGCCTGTGTGGTATGTGCACAGTCGAAGGTACGAGGGGGCCCACATCCTGACTCATGCGAGCCCTTCCTCGTGCCCTCCTATCCCTTTGCATCAGTGCCCATGGACTTTGTACCTCTGCCTGAAGTTAGGCATCCTGAAACAAGGGTGAAAGGTGATTGTGCAATGGTTATCGTGTGTCGTCTGACAGGTTATATCCTGGCCATCCCATGTAGACAAGAGGGACTGACCAGCCATAAAGCCGCCGCCCTATTTCTGCACCATTGTGCCCTTTTTACTGGGATGCCGAGGGAGATACATTCTGATACTCAGTCCATCATCTCCTCAGGGTTCTTCGACGCCCTGTGTGGTCTTGCTGGTATTATCCACGCCAAGTCTATAGTGTATAGACCAAAGAGTAAAGGACGTGCGGAGCGGGCAGTCCAGTCTATTATAAATGCCTTGCGGCTATACTTAGTGTTCCGCAAGCTGGACTGGGTATATGCCCTGCTATTTGCCCTGTGGGGTCTGAATGACCTACCAAGCCCCATCTCATCCTACCCACCGCACCGTCTGGTTTTTTTTGGCCGGGGCCCCGTCGGGTTTGACGAGGTACCCCCCCTGACCGTGGAAGTGCTCCCAGTGCTATTTTACCCACTTGGGTGTAAGAGGGGCCGGTACGGGCGCATTTCCCTTAGCCGAGCGATTCACAACCGAGAGCACAGCACTACACAAGAAGTCTGAAACCTTGCTGAAACTAAGAGTGAGCGCAGCGATGTCAAAAATAGCCCTTTCGTACCTAAAAGGACGCAAAGAGATACATCATACAACCACAAAAACAGTATGGACACAAGACAAAATGGCACAAAGGGGGTCAGAGCAATTGGACAGGGTCCCATACGAAGACAAGGGTCGTTTTGGGTACCCAGCACCCTAACCCTGACACACATAGGGGGACAGGATACAACTTAACGTGGGCCGTGAGATTGACTGCAGGCATCAGGGCACACAAGCAGTAAAAACCAGAAATCAGACGTCACTGACATTCAAGTAGTCCCTGGCCATGGTAGGGGGCTTTCGGATGAAACTGTGTGGAAGCATTCGTAGGGCAATAGTCCACCAATATGATACCAAAATATCCCGGTCTATCTCAACAATACCAGGACACTGTATCTAGTCTGATGGGTTGCGCACTTGGGTGAATTTCCCCCACAGTGAAAAACAAGGGAGAAAAGAATGCCAATAATTCCAACCTAGTGATAGCCTAAGGCCTGGTAAAGTGCATGCACAACGAATCAGAGAGGAGTTGACTGTCCCAGAAGGGCTGACCCCCCCGCCCCCTGGCTTTGGAGCAAGGCAGCAATCTCCAATAAACACTTTTTGAGGTCATTTTTAGTAACCTCAAAAAGGTTCCATTACCATGTTTTACGTACAGGATTCAAGTCAAAATTGAAGTGACATATGGACTTGGACCGATCCTTCAGGGAAGGGCCAAGAGTTCAATGACCCAAATATGATGCATAAACACTGTTGGTAGGCCATGGACAAAAAGCTGGCCCAATACTGAGGTGTGGCCTAGCTTTGCCATGGACCTGAAGTGACCTCATGAAATTAGGAATTTTCGACAAAACTCCTGGTAAAATTCAAAAAAGTGAACCTATGTACCAGTAAGCTTCAAGTAAAATGCTCAAGGTAACCTGAAGAGCACCGTTGGAGCACAGGAGAAGACCCAAGGTCTAACTCCTCATAGGCCTTTTACTGTTAGCTTGTAAAGTGACCACATGACAGGGTGGTTTTCAAGGCTCTCTATAGACCCGGTTGGAGCCATGTAAAACCACTATGCCATAGGCTTGGCAAAATAGGTTCGAATGACTTGAGTATGTTATCAAACATACCCAAACAGTTCTCAATACCCAAAGTAGACACCTTGGAGTGAATGAGCATCAAAAGAAAAGGGAATGTGACCCAAAGAACCCAACAAACCACGTCCCTGAAGTGGACACGTGAAATGTTGGATCTCAAAACTGTTTTAGAGATCCGGTTACGGTGAGATGCCAGCGGCTCCAAATTCATCATACAAATCACATCAAAGGAGTAGAGAGTCGTGGCCCTGATAGGAATCAATTCTGCGATGCCGTGGAGTTCTGAGCTCAACAAGTGAGCACATACACGGAGCAAATTTGTTGTAAACGAGCCACCGAGCATCGATGAGTTCAAAACCTGACCATATATGCAAGGTGGGAACCTAGCAGGCCCAGATGGCTCCAAAGTTCGAACAAACACTCCCTGGTAGTGGATCACCGTGGTCACCACAAGTGAGGACATGAAATTCAATGGTCAGAAATGAAGTCGATCTTGTTGATGCTCAAACTCTGTACATGGCCGCAAATAATCCAAACATGAGGATATGCAAAGTAAACACATACCAGAACATGCAGAAACACCAATTGGGTTGAAACTCCCCACGGGTGTTGAGAACATAGCCCCGAAGGTGAGCCCATGATTGGGAAACAATGAGTGAAAATTGACATGAAAAGGACATAGTGAAAAAAACTTAAAATGATTCCAAATATTTCACAACAAGAAGATGTTTTAGTCTCGAAGCGACTCAAAATCTCCTATATTTTGGAGGTATGCATCAAGTACGTAAAAAATAAGCTTTTACTTGGCTTGCGGCTCCATGATATCTTAAAGATATCATGGCAAACTTGGAGCACATGAACAAAATTTTCCTCAAGACTAAGTCACTCAAATTGATCTACTTAGTACTTAGCCGACGGCTCAAAACTCATTCAATCGAACTCATATCTGCACTCGAGACATGCACGGCCATGCGTGTGGAGAAATTAGCGGAATCTGACACAATGGCTCCTCACACAACACTGCCAGAGCGGAGCAGGGAACAGGGCACCGACAGGGGAAAAAGCTTTTTACAGCGGTCCGACCACTTGTCATGGCTTATCTTCCCCGCGGCCGGCGGGCGGCGCACAGTATAAACGTACCGTGCCGGCCCCACACACCTGGCACCGACCAACATCGCAACAAGCGGAACACCTGCACACAACAAATCCGACTGCGCGAGCGCCCGCTGCGACGACAAGGAACGAACGCCGAACAAACCAACCAAGAGGCGACTAACACGACCACACACCGCCAGAACCACTACGGCTGACGCAACGTGACCGTGAACAGACCGGGCGCACACTGACCAGCGCCAAGCTGGCCAGGCGTGCATGGGCCGGTGCGAGAGCGACGTCCAACGAGCTAGCGACACCGTGGCGAGCCGCGCCCCCCGACCACCATGGCCAAAAACACAGAGGAAGGGTGTGACTCTACCGCTGCGGACGCGGCCCACGAACGTTCCCAAACTACACTACACGACACTTGTACAAACCAAGACGCAACGTGCTGGCTAAACGGGCAGGATTCGACGATAAGACCACCGGCAGCAGCGCAACGGAACCCACACGAACCCAGCCAACCATGAGGCCGCCACGACAACCGCGCACCAACCACACCACAGCTGCAGCCACCACTTGACCGTACACAGACCACACCCAAGCCGGCCAACGCCGAACCAGCCAGGCGTGCACGGGTCGAAACGGAAACGGCGCCCAACGGGTTGGCAACACCGTGGTGCGCCAAGCCCACCGACGACCGTACCCACGAACACAGCAGAACACCGCAACGCTGCCAATACAAATGCGAGCAACCAACGGTAACAAACTACACAACACTACACTTGGACAAAACACGATGCCACTGACTAGCACCGACACGGACATGCCGGCTGCATAAACAACATTCGGCGGAACGACCACCGGCAGCAGCGCAATGGAACCCACGCAAACCAAGCCGACCATGAGACGGCCAAGACAACCGCAAACCAACAACACCGCAGCTGCAGCCGCCACCTGACCGTAAACAGACCACACGCAAGCCGGCCAACACCAAACCAGCCAGGCGTGCACGGGTCGAAACGGGAACGGCGTCCAAAGGGTTGGTGACACCGTGGTGCGCCGCGCCCGCCGACGACCATGCCCACGAACAAAACTTGGCTCTACCATCACGCAACCGACCAACCTACATTGACAAACTACACCGCAACCGTACCATACGACCGACCAACCTGCCACAACGACCTACTTCGAACCCCCGGCCCCCCGGGAGAGCGCAAGCTCGACCGAGTCAGGAGGTGTGAGTGTGCGCCACGGCATGCGAGTCTCCTAGCACGTGCTTCTTCAAGTCGCCTCACACCTACTGAAAACCAGCCCAGGTGGGGGTGCCTGCAGGACAGGGCCTTTGGCCTGGCTCCTGGCCCCTGGGCCCCAGAATCCGGAGGTTGATGAGGAAGTGAGGTGGGACCCTCCCCCCCTATCATCCGCCCGAAGGAGAGGAATGTGAGACTTCGGTCGAACATGGGTTACCTGTCTGGGCAGAACTCGCTGTGGGGTACTGCTCGCGGCGACCGCGCCCTTCCCCGATGTGGGGGAGCCGCTTTGTGGGCGCACGTGCAGTAGGGCCGTGGGTGGGTGAGCAGAAGCCCCTTGGTAAGTCTCCCCTGCGGGGCAACCCCAGTCCCGAGTCGACCTACCTACCTACCTCCTCACACAAAGCTCCCAACGTGGGTCCATACCATGGCCTAAATAGGCTCTTTTGGGCCATTGAGGGCAGCCCCACCATGCATGGCTTGACCCACCATGGTGATTAAATAAATCCCAAATGCCAAAATTAATTGACCCAACATGTTTTGGGTCCGTGTACACCATTGGAAGGGATCCATACCTTTCCTTTCATGGGGCAATTCATTGTATTCTTGCAATACTATTTTTATGACTCAAAGTCAATAAATCACTCATAATTTCGAATCTACTTGCAACTCACAAGTTTATTTAATATTGGATAGAAATAGACACTTATGGCTTTCCTACGCATTTTACTTTAAACGTTGCGGAAGCAGTGGCTTAAAGATATGCCCTGCTGAAGTGACCCAATGAAATGCATAAAAATGGCATGCGATGACTAGTCAAATGAGAGGCAAGGGGAAGAAAAGGCACCGTAAGGTGCCGGCCAGGCTCCTTGACCTACTCAGCATCTTATTTTGCCTGGGCATCATGTCCCTGCCCAGTTTTCAATTTTTACCTCACCGATTTGCGGTTTTTTGATTCCACTGTAGAATTATGATGTTGAATGAAGCAACAGTGAAGTCAAATCATCGTCGCTGGCCTTTGGTAATTTTCCGTAAAGGCCAGTTCATGGTTCCGCGATTTAGGTCGCACGGGCGCCTACTGGCGGTAGTTACGCGAACTGGCGCGACGCCGGTTCACGCAGGCGCTGGAGTGAAAACCCAGGTCCTGTACCTTTGCGAATCTCACGGAAATTCACCCACAAATATGAAGGGATTTTAATTCCCTATCCATCAACGCAAAAGACAAAAAAAATGCGCCTAATCCCCTGAAGCTTCCCAAAGGTTTCAAGTTTCGGGGAACTTGGAATGACGACTTCTTGTTGGAAACAAAGTACAGATTTGGACCTGAAGAGGAGGGTGGGTAAAGTATGAGTAGTGGATGACCTAGGCGGGGGTTTTGGGGGGTTCTCTGACATCAGACACTCCCCTCCCCGGCTCGGTGTACCCACTGAGGCGGAACAAACCACCAGGTGGAGTCGGACACAAAACATACAAAGGGATGGGACGGGTGGGTGTAAAATCGTCCTAAGCGGCCAAATGTTTTTTACACTCCCGTCCCCAGACCAACACAGGATCTAAGTTGGCGACTGCTCTCAATGGAAAACAGGTGGCCGCATCAGCTTTCCAGTCCCCTCCCCAGCTCAACGCCGGGGACCAAGTTGGCGACCACTCTCAAGAAAAAGCTACGGCCAACTAGCAAGTGGGCAAACTATGTACACAACATCTGAGGTGACTACCTGCAGTACGGCTTCCCGCTTCCACATATGTAAAAGAGTGAAAGGGCCCGCTTGCCATCAGCGGGTGAAAAAATAGAAAAGGTGGCTATTCTCAGCAATGGCGGGCAGGACAAGAGATAGATGGGATGGTACACAAAAAAATACCATAAACTGCCTGAAGTTCAGCAGCACAAACAGAAACAGATCGGGGCCTCGTCCTGTCATGGTCCCGAGCTGTCGAACGTACCCCGCTGCGGAGGTATGTGCGCTGGCGGTGGTAGGGGTACCAGCAGGAAGGTAGTATTCTCATACCCCAGGTACCTCGATGCCGAAGCACTCCAAAGTACCCTGCTGGCGTTTGCGGTTTCCCATAGGCCAGTCCCCTTTGACTGTGCCTGCCCACCAGTCTTATTGCACATTATCCCGTGCAACCGCCTGGCCCCCAGTCACACGAAGGCCGAAAAATTCGAGTCGCACACCCTGCTTATTCCGGGCTGTGTGTCCGTTTAGACCCGGCTCTTCACAGCCATTCCGATGACCCGGCGAGCACTGCGGGTTCACTGTATTGGCTGGCACTCTAGGTCGAAGCCACTCCAAGCCAATCCAGGTACCTGACCCCAACTGCTGCCCCGTAACGCCCACGTGCGATGCATTTCACGACTCTGAGATACCCCAGGACATCAAGTCCAGAGATATCTCAGGAGGAGAAGGAAAGAGAGGGACTTCAGACCTGCAGGTCAAGAGATACCTCAGAGGGAAGAAAAGAGAGAGGGAAACACCATAGATGCCACCTGACTCACTGCCCACTGTAGGCCAGAGACCAGCTCAGGGGCTGCAGGGACATCCAGGCAGATGTCAGGGGGTGGAGGATCTGCCTGATTCAGACCTAAACCAGAAGCCAGGGAGGACAGTTTATAGACAGCCTCAGGCTGGGCATCAGGACAGCAGATGAGTCGGTCCAGCCACAGCTTGACTTTCCTGAGGGAATCAGTGGACACCGTGATGTGGTGCCGCTGATTGTAGTCCAGCCAGTTCTTATTGATGTCATGCAGGAGAGCAGTGACATCATGCCATTCGGACCGGTGAAAACCCCGGTATTTGACTCTCCACCAGGGTTTGCCGCCTTTGAAGGGCTTGGTGCTGCGGGCCCCTACAGCCCGGGGACTGCTGATGACCTGCAGGCATGCCCTGCTGCCCTTGCTCTGGCCTCTTCCGTTGTTCCCTCTAACCGCCGAACGTGGCATCCTTGGCTAGGTCGAGTATCCCCCCCCCCCTCTTTTCTGTTTCTCTTTTCTGTTTCAGACACAGTGTGTGTCTTGAGGTTGAACCACGTTTGGCATAGAGAATAAAGATGCACTTATGCCTGACTGTGGAGTGCATTACCTCTGGTTTGCATTTGTCCGTTTCTTAATTAGGTCACACCCCCCCCCCCTCTTGCCTGTGCCGGGGTGGTGATGATGGCGCCCCCTTCCCCCCCTTGGTTGCCCAGCAAGTGATGCGCACCCAAGCAGAGTTGTCGGGGTGGCAGTTTCTGAGGCGCCTGCCCGGAATCCCGAGGGGGGGAGCCCTCGAACGTTACCCCTATACTCATGGTCCAGGACATCATCGACCACATAGGAGTCGATGTGGAGGTCATGACGCTCGGAGTAATGATGGAGGGGGGAGTTCACACCGTCCCGCCGGGATATGTAGGGCTTTAGCCTTCCAACCGACAGAATGACCTCCTTACCGTTCAGGTTTACTAAGTATGTATTCTTGGAAACCTTACGGAGGATTTCTGCAGGGTCCTGCCATACCCTGTCCAGCTTGGGATGTAGGCCAGGCTGGATGGTCCTGTTTCGCACCCATACGCGGTCTCCCTCCCTAAACTGCAGAGACGGATGTTTTTTGAGAAAGGCCTGGAGGATGCGACCGAGTACTTCCGCAGGGCTCAGGACGAACGCCAGCTCATCCAATCAAAGTTGGTTGACCCCCATGCCCGGGAGTAACAATCATTTGGCCGTTTGGTACAATTTCACATTAATCTAATCCTACCGAAACCCAACAGTCATGTCTCAAAGGCCAGTGGAAAGGCATTTCTAAAATAACATCCAAACGTGCATCTCAAATCCTACCAAAAGCCCACACACATACACACTGGGACACCTGCATATGTCTGAAGTGCAAAACATATTCTTGTTGGTCTTGGTTGAGGCAATGCACTCCTCAGTACGGCATAATTGCATCTGTATTCTCCATGCCGGTTTTGGTTGAACCTCTTGATATATGAGGAAGCATCCTCCAGCCTCGAGACACCCATACCCTCACAAAGGAGGAGGGCTCACCACATCTCGATGCTGAGAGACAAACGATGGAGATGAGTGAGAAATCAGCCTAATCCATGCATGTGATTTATACTACTACACCTATCCCTTCAGGAACGACTTACATGCATAAAACACAGACAATCAACACCAGCCAACTCCTGGACAACCTTAAACAGAAACCTGGCGCCTCCGGGCGCTGCCCTTGTGCCGTAAAATCGGCAGAGGCCTAGAACCTACAAGTCCATACTAAATTCCTATCGCACTTCACACATTCACTGTCCTGTACAAAACAGAACAAGCAACATCCCAAAAGTCCAGCACAACGCCATTTAGCACGCACGCGCACACACACCAACGGCACACAAAACGCAATTCCGAATCTAGACACTCAAACACTAAAACTTAACATCCTACCTAATTCTTCATTACATCCACATGCATCTGCACTACTCCTAAGTCCAACTGGCATACCAATGGCTACCCCATTACGCACTCTAAGGCCCAATTCACCCTTTTAAGACATTTGCCCATGCCGATGTGAAATGGGCAGGACAGAGAGGTGTAGGGGGGGGATGTTGAGATTCCAACGAACTCATGGTCTATGGTAACCACAAGTTCGGTCGCTTCACAAAAAACCCTGTGCATCAATTTTCTCCCAGATGCGTCGCCAAAATCTTTTGGTGAATACACCAGATGAAAGTACATGACGAACCTTACAGATCCAGAACCTCATATCCCTTATAATCTGATTGGTTCGGGAGACCAGTCGACAACAAAACTCGCCACTGAAAGTAGGCAGCCAGCGGCGCGCAGGCGAGGACGTGCAGCGATTCCACAGCGATCCATAAAACGGATCAGAACCATCAATTTCCATCGATTTTCGGCAAGATTCGACCTCCGTTAGAAAAGTATCAAAGTTCCGGATCGATCTGGTCGTTTGAGACGGTTAGAGACCAACGTCCGTCAACCTTCACGTAAAGGAATCCCGAAGTAATAGCAGAGGGCATGAGCTCCATTGGGGGATGCAGAAGGTGGACAATTCACCAGAGAGGTCACAGGGTCCTGGCTACGGCGCCAATACCCTTTGTTGCGACTGTTGGGCAAATCTGTGGCCTACCTTTGACAGTACACGTGGTCCAATGGTCTCACTGCCACAGATCCATGGTACAAAATAGCATCCATCCCATGCTCTTCTAGATTCTGCCGGTGCGCTACGTCCAACAGGTCGTTTACACCGCAGCGCTTCTGACCTGCCGGTTCAATGCCTTCTTCCTCCTCTGCAGATTCCAACTGGCTCCGGGACGTGAAGTCGCCCTACTCCAAAAGAACAAACAGTACCTGCAGGTGTCATTTGCGGGGCAACACAGGATAACAGAGAGCGAGAGCGATTTGCAGAGGCGCCAGCAGGTGGCGTTCCTCACTGTGCAACTACAAGAAACAGAAGACCACAGACATTGAAAGTAGACGCAGAGGCGTCCCTGTAATGCACAGAAGCAGACAGGGCAAGCGGAACAGGTGTGTTGCACGGCACAATAGAAGTGCGGCATGCTCCACCGGCGTCCCGCTACTGTCAGCACCTTGTGAAACCTTCTTGCAGGCATCCGAGAGCTGCTGTGGGGCCAGTCCTGTGCCGGCTCGAGCTTGTGATGGTGCGTGGCCTCCGACCAAATGCAGTCTCACCCATGTCCTGCCCATCTTCTTCAAGGTCTCCTGACGTAGCCAGCACTGTGTTTCCTGCTTGGTTTTCTCGAATCTACGTGTGGAAGAACATACTTGGAATCAGACCTTACGCCTTCTTTGCGGTAGCAGTGTGCTGTGCTTGCAAACGGGGGAGAATCAGTGTTCCTCATATGAAAAGGGCGTTGTGCTGCGATTCCCAAAGGGGTCGGTATAGTTTCATAGTATTGTGCTTGCACAAAACTGCTACGTTGGACTTTGGAAAGAACACTGTGTTGCGCTCGCCACAACTGGGACGCCTGGGTTTGTCAAGCGGTGCTGGGCTGCGGAAGCAGAAGGGCACTGAACTGAGACTAGTTCTGGGCAAACGAATGGAATAGACGTCGGGCAAGGCACTGGCAGACGTGGAGACACTTGCATGACAGTGGAAAAGGTTGCAAACTATTCATTATTAGTATCCCTTCAGTGCCACATTGAAATTGAGAAACTTGATGGTGAATTGTAGGAATATTTAACAAAACAAAATTTTGCGACTGGTAATGGATCTCCGGGCCATTGCTGGTTTGCACAGCATAAAGTAATGTTTGCCAGTTGGAAACTGTTGGCTGCATAAGGGCCATCTCCGAATCAACCTGGCCTATTCAATACATTAGGGCCCTCTTTTCACCCCAGACCCCTGCTTTGTATCAACTTAGGTGTTGTCTTCCATTGATGCTGTTGGAGGCGGGTCATTGTTTTTAACCCCTCCTATGAGTTTGTCAAGCATTTGCTGAAAACTAGGCCATTGTGAGCGGAATGGGTGAGAGGGGGCTGCAGGTTAACTTTGTCCAAGGGTGCCCAGCCTACGGCAACCAGTCATTTGAGAAGAGCAAATTGTGGTCTTCACTTCTTGTTTGTCCAGTGGCAAGAAGGGTGGAACACGCTTGTGGTCCTCACAAGGGTTCTGCAGCTCTTGCAGCACACAAATTAATAAATCCAGCTGCAAAATAAGGGCAGTCCCCCGCAACATATGGGACAATGGTTTCATCCAATGCGGGGGGCTCCAGATTTCTACACAATCTAATTTCATCCAACCTGAAGGGAATATGTTGAATGTCAGGCATCGTGGAGTAGCGGCCCTCAGCATACAGTGCAGCCTGCACTGCACATGATTGCCGTCCATCACAATTTGTATCTGCGCAGAGGAGCAAGCTGTGGTGGTCCCGAATTGCAGCAGTGCCCCACGTCTATCCCATGTGCTTCCGCACAGCATGGTAACAGTCTTTCCTGAACCTTTTTACATGGAGTTGACCCACACAGCGACAGCGGAATAGCCCCCCTCTGCAATGGTAGATGGTACCACCACCATTGCCCGGTTGGCGGCGTGGTACCCCTTTGGTTCCTGCCCTAGCCGCTGCTTGAGAGGCCCCACAGCGCTGCTAGCAAATGACATCGGGAGCTTAAAACAAGTAGTGCACAATCCCACCACGAGTGCCTCCTTGAAGTTGATGATGACGTTTTCCGTATGAACTTCGTCAATGTAAAGGTGCACTACGCGGACATCCACTATGTGTCTCAGGGCATCAAGAGGGTAAGGCAGAGGGTGCGGCTTGTTAGCCCATACAGGGGGGGCTCGCCCCACGTGCCTTTGTCGTATCTGGGCAAGTATTCGGTGCTCCTCAGTGCTTCTAACAGCTTGGGTTCCCAAGTGCCTGGTGCTACTAGCGGAGTATTATCCTTGTGGTGGGGACCGCGTGACTACACGCTCCAAACATGGCAGAGGTGGTTCAACACTTTGGCTGGAGGCTCAGCAGCCTTCGAAAGCCCTACTGTCCGACACCCACCAAGGGAACGTTGTCATCTGCGATGGCAATAGCAAGGGCCTTCTAGGTCTTGCAACGCTCCTAGAATTTGCGCAGGTCTTTTGCCCAAAACAGGCCCTTTTATTGACCTGATCAAGACACTGCGACAGCAGATGAAGACCTTACCAGAGATTGGCTCTCTGTCGTTTGACGGAACAGCGGTGCTCAACTAGCTGTGGAGTATAGCGGGATTCTTTCGGGATAGCATTTCTAGGCACGACAGACAGGGGCCCGCTATGTTGTACCAAGGACTATTTGTACAGTAATATCCGGGGAATATGGTAACATAACCCATAAGTAGTCCGATAATGTGCGAATATCAACTGGCGATTGCGCGTTGTTTTTTATAGTGACTAAATGTATTTCCAGAAGCAAACAGAAGAAGTTCAGAAATGAATTGTTTTTGGATGTGAAATGTTGCAGTAGCAATGTGGCGCCACTGGACATCGGTGCGGCAGAGGGGCCAGAATTTTAGCAGCCCCCGTTTCTGGTTCACTGAAGTATGATGAATGCATTTGAAAATGCTTCCTGAAATCGCACTTTTTTACACATTAATTTAACCTAAATATCCTTCCTTTAAGGCGTGCGTTAAAATTGCGTGCAGCAAAAGGCCGCTTCCGGCCCAAGATCATGCTTGTCCACAGTCCGCGGCGCAAAGCAAAGGTGGCCAAAAATCTATCCGAGGGGCCATCCTGCATTATTTACGTGTAGCCATCCCTAAAAACTCCAAGAAAGGCCGTCGGCGGTGGCCTGTGGACTACTGTGAAAGCGTGCAGGAGCAAGGCAGCACTGCGTCAACAGAGTGACTCTAAAAAAGGCCGTGGTGAGAGCAGGGTTGGTGTTCCCCTTCCCTGACCGCTAGTTGATGCTCGAAGGGCCAGGTTCTCAACACGCCCCAACTAGTCACTGCATCATGCCGTGGCACATCATTGTAATTGTGCCTGAAAGGATGGAGCGGTGCTGCTCTTACAAGGTGCACGTGTCACTGCCGGAAATGCGGTCGGTTGCCCAAAATCAGCACACATAACTACACGCACTGCATGTCTCACTAGTTTGACGTACATCATGCAATGTGAAGTACCAGGCGCAAGGAGAAGAAGGGCTGTTGTGCTGTTAGAGGTTCTTGCCACGTGCTATTGTAGTTTGGTTGTCACCGCATACAATTTTTGGTGCCCTGAAACCATGGTACACGCACAAGCTGCCATCGGCTGAGGCAACATTAGGCGCCCACAGTGTGCACCCTGCTTAGGCGATGGTGGGCGCTCCCCTCCCCTACACCTCGTTCACCCCTTTCGACACCACCTTCTGTCCCGCCCCCAGATGTAGCAAGCAGCAACGTGTCCGAGGGTTCAAATGCAAAGATTGATGGGTTCGTGCGGGCCAGCCACCGGCAGATCAAAGCAGCCACAAGTCGAGATCTTTGAACTTCAAAACTCGGAGAGTTTGTCATACGGGGCATATGAGCGCTCCTCAGCACCCAAGGGGAAGCCAGTTGCAAGTGAAAGGAGAAGGCTAGGATTGGTAAGATTCCTTGTTGGGGGACGCCTGGCCCATCAGGCCCCAGCCAAGCCTTGACCAAGATGACAAGAAGACTGTGTAGTAAAACCGGCTCCTGAGAGTCAGTGTTGGCGTTCAAATGCTTTTTTTCAACCACATTTGTTTCAGGGTAAGACATTCAAAAATGATGAGTTGCATCAGAATCCCTTTGCACCCGCTAATTTGCAACCCTACAGCGTTGCACACTCATTTGATTGGACCGGGCACGGGACACGTAAACCCCGAAAGGCACGCGCGGAGCAAGCAACGAAGATCTCAAACAAGTTCAACACTCCGAGTTGAAACTCAATTAGTCTCGAAGCATTTCAAATAAAAACAAATAAGCAAACATTTAATGTACAAATATATCAAATACGCATGCACAAACAAACATAATATTCAATGCCTTTGCCCACCTTAAATATTTTGACCTTTTTGACAGTCGTTTGTTACCCCTTAATCTTTCCTTGTTAGAGGAAGGGCAGAGAGGAAACAATACTCGTGGTTTGTTAATCACCCAATCTTGTTCTACTGTCGTTGCACACTTTGAATGAAGTGTGGAGGAGGATAAGGAGACAAGCTGGATATTGACACCAAATTCACAAATGAAACATGTGAGCATTTGGGGGATGGTGGTCAATTTCAGAAATTCAGATTTGATAATGTGAGAGCGCAAGAGTTGTTCACCATTGAAAAGAAAAAATCGAAATCAGCAATTCCAAAATTGATGAGCGATCTAAGATTGCTCATGAAATCACAAAATTCAATAGCGATCCATGATCGCGCATGAGACCCGCAAGCGTGCACCTGTGCAATTTCAGTGCTAAGCTTGAGGCTATTGCACTCCTCTCAAAAGCTATTGCAACCGTAAAAGAAATGGCCGAAAAATTTAATAGATAGGCTTAAGCTTGGGGGAGGGGTTTTCCCTACTTTAATCACATGCACACCCTTTGCAATGCCTCAGGCCGCATTGCGGTGGGCCGGACCAAGGTGTGGATATGCCGAAGGTCATACAAGTTGTTTGGCACAAGGAGGCACCCTCACACGTGAGAGGAAATCCGCCAAAAGCATCTCATGATACACCACCGGCGTCCAGGTAAAAGGCAAGAACACAAATGCAGGGGGAAGAGACACAATGTAGAAAGCAGGCAGAATGAGCGCTGGAGGGACATAATGCCACACCATGGGGGAGGGAGAACACTCGTTTTTTCATTTTTTTCAAATGCGAGCAGCCCTTGATATTTTTTTCAGCGGCTCATTTGGACCAGGGGTGAGCTGGAACAAAACTGATGTCATGGTTGCGTCAGGCAACCATTTTGCATGGTTACGGGTGATGACAGCTTCTTCCAACTCCATGATATGTTCGCATGGCAGCTAGTTAGGGTTTGTAACCCTAATAACTCTACCCGAACCCTACCCTAATGGGCAGGCGCTATGAATCAGCAACACATTGTCATTGTATTGCTTACTGCTGCCACATTTGCGTCAAGAAACCTCAAAATATGGCGGGGTTTGTGAACATTGAGCAAAATTGCCACATTGTGTCCCTGTCATGCTTAACCGTTATTCGGTCCCTCCCGAAATCTGCGATGTTTTTCGGAGGGAGCGCCCAAAAGAGGGGGGAGGTTTTGACCGCATCATCAAACGTTGCATACACTAGTGTGACCTGCACCCTCAAAATAGGGGAGCTATAGGGTGTTACTTCCCTTTGGGTTGCCGACATGTTTTTGTAATAGAAACTGTGAAAAATTGTGAAAAGTGGTCTCAACCCTAAATTGTAACCTTAGCGTACACACGTTCCACCGTGCCGCCCTGGTGCGTATGTATCGCAAACAGACCTCATAGGTGCGTCCGACCAGCTTGAAATAGGGTGGGGTATGCGGTCAACACTAAGAACTATCACAACATGCCAAAACCTCCTTCACCTTTTTGTGGGGGGGGGCCGTCAGGCCAAAGAATACGTAAAAAAATGGCCTTTCTCAATGTTCTGCTTGGAATAGCGAAACTCTGGTCCGAATTCATGAGGCTGATTTTGCTAGGATGCGAAGAAGGGATCTCAAAGAACACAGAGCAACTTTCAGATTGAAAATTGCTCACACCGTGGGCGCGTGGCGCGCATTTTACCATTTTTTGACTTGTGTGGTAAAAAAACGATGAAATACCCTCTTACGGTGAACTGAAGGGGGGGGGGGTTGGATGACACCCCATGACGCACCTGGACCCAAGAGGGGTTGTTGCCTTGCGTCCGGGGTATTTTCAATTGGTGCCTGTTGAGTGATGGTGGGGGGGGTTCATCCGAACTCCG
This sequence comes from Eutreptiella sp. 'Long Island Sound 2002', assembly GCA_964036045.1. NCBI lineage: Eukaryota > Euglenozoa > Euglenophyceae > Eutreptiales > Eutreptiaceae > Eutreptiella > Eutreptiella sp. 'Long Island Sound 2002'. The sequence goes on along the minus strand of OZ038381.1, from coordinate 79,679,870 downwards.
GCCATCAGCTGTGAGATGGATGAAAGTTGGGAAGGGAAAACAAGTATGTAAAGGAGGGAGGGAAGGGGAGAGGGGACAGGTTTTGCGGGTCTTTTTGTCATACACCAACACTCGTTACAACACCTTCGCTTGGTTGTGCCAAGTGGGTCGGAGCGTGATTGTTGTTGACCCCTAAGTACCTTGTTGAAAGATTGAATTCTGTGACTCGACGTAGTTGCGAGTCATCGACATCCACACCCACAACCACGGCAATGTCGCTTCCCCTTGCGTTGACCAGAGCCGGATGGTGGGTGTAATCATCCGCCTTGCTGTACTCATTCGTGCATAGAGGGGGTAGAGGGGGTCGGCGGACGTAACCTATTACCAACTACAAAAACGTACAAAGAGTTACACACATACATTGTGGTGCTTCTTTTCCTTTTTGGGCTTGGCCCGCTCTCGCCGCGCCACGTTGGCCCTCCGCGGCCGAGGCGCAGGAATCACGCGCCCTATCACTAGGTCGGCGCCCAAATAAACGTTGTAGATGGCCTGCAAAACGCACACCCGTGCAGGCATCCACGCCTTGACTGCTGCACAGACTCATATATCTGTGGATTGGGGTACAGTATTCGTGTACTGTTTCCGACTCGTAGTTGAAGATGTTGCCCGACTGGAAGGCAATGCGGTGCGCCAGAGTACCACGGGTCCGGGGCAGCAACGCCACGGTCATGTCCACCTCAGGCTCCGTGTGTGTGTGTCGCTGATGGCAACACGGTGGAACTGCCACAATGAACCCGTCCTCCACGCGAAAGACCTGAATGCCCATTTCAGGCATGAGGTCCACACCAAGCTCGACGCGATGCCCCGGGCAGAAGTCAATGGTGCCCGGCACATCGAAGCTCCAGCCCCAGCACCGCTATGTGACGCTTATCCGCGTATTGTTTGCCCCTTCCAATCGCAACACAGAGTGCCACAAGGCCGTGGTGAGCAACAGAATCCAGCCCAGAATCAACGCAAACCGGATAGGATTCTGGCCTTGTCGGCTCTTGAATTCACCCCACTCATACAAGTTGGTGACGTACACGAACAGCTCAAGGCCGAGCCGCTCAATTGCGTGGCGGTGCTGGCGGTTAAGCACGTACCACAACAAACAATTGTCGATGTGGCAGCCCAACATAGGGTCGGGGGGCTGATAGGGTCTCGAATGTACGGCAGGCATATTGATTACAAAAAAAACACACAAAATTACAACGTTGCCCCATCAGAAAACATTTGAACGAGAAAGTATGTGCTTGTCCTGTGTCACCCACATGCAAGGGATGTCGCTACTCACAGGGTGGACCAGAGCCTGGTTGTTGGCGGCATTCACTCAGTGATGAGCCTCCTACGAAAGAAAATGGGGTCGGGGTGTGTAGATGATACAAGTACAAGTGTTGTTACACACATATATTTCAGCATACATAACACAACGCCCCTCGCACATACTGAATGACACCACGGAAAATGAAAACGTGAGGGGGTGGGGGGGGGGGACCCTAAGATCTTTTTTCTGAGGTCGTCGATAACTCCTCCAGGTGTTCGGGCCAGCACCACTGAACGCAATGGGGCAAAGTCAACACATTACAAAGGTTATCCGGATGGACATCCTTCAGGCTGACGTCTAAACCCTGAGCCTTATTGTATTTATACCATTGGTCCGTGATGTCATGCATAAAGACCGATGCCGGTTGCCACTCAGGCTTGTCATGACCCTTATACTTGACACGCCACTTAATGTGAGTGTTACCTTTCTTATCTTTTACTTCTCTGTGAGCGAGTATCTTCTTCACCTAATACGTAGGATCCTCTACCACACCTGTGACATCCTGGTACCACTGAACCAGATGGGTGCCACCGTCAACGGGTTGTACACACGGCTTCAAGTCCAAGGTGTGATACACCGTTCACCCTTTTCGGTGTGGACGCGATACCGGCAGTAACCTACGTGCCGCAGAATTTCTACTGGACCCTTCCACAAGCGGCTAAGTTTGGTTGCCTCCTTGTCAAGCCCATCTCGTTTTACCTTGACCCAAACCTTCTCACCAGGCTTGAACACCTGCTGGGGGTGCTTGGCACGGTAACGTTCCATCTCACGCTTGTGGATAGCACTCAACCGCTTTTGGACCCCCTCCCGATCCACAGTTGAGTCCCTAAAGAAGTCAACAGCTTTCTGGCATTCACTGCGAGGCAGAATAGGGGGACCATCGCCAAAGCCAATGGGATGGCGTCCGAAAATAAGGCGGTAAGACGAATATCCGGCTATTCGACCTGGAGTGTCATTTAAGCTCCATAACGCCAAACCGAACAGCTGGACCCAATCCCTGCTGTGCTTTTGGTTGAGCAGTTTCCTTACACTATTGACCACCAATTGGACGGCATTCTCTGCACATTCATTGGATTTTGGCCGATACACTGGACGCTTGTACTCGTCAATGCCCGTTAACTTGAAAGCTCCTTTGCAGAACTCGGCATAAATCAACTTGCTCCAATCAGAGTAAATGGCAGCAGGGAAACCAAAGTGTACAAATACGCGCTCCACAAACATTTGGGCCACATCCGAGGATGTGAGTGCCCTCTTTACACTAAGAATGGCTACAACATAGCCGTTTAGGCGACATAAAACACACAGAGCATAGTCGTACACAATACCATTCTTGGCGGTACAATCATGCGATTCCACAAACTCCACAGAAACACTGTGCCAGATGTGTTCAGGGACGAGAGTACTATCCAACATATGAGGTTGACGGCCGCGACGCGGCTGTCTGTTGACATACAGCACAAGAATGCACCAATGAGTGACATGCATCAGATACAGATGCAGGGTTATACCTAGCATAAAGTAGCTTGAACCATCGGCGGAAAAGTTGTTCAGTTTTATCTATGCCCGGACGGGCATCCGACTGAACTGCAGCTAAACCATTGGACAAAAATGCTTTTGGCACACAAATTTTGCCTTGGTGAAATATTTTCCCTTTCTGCAAGAGAAAATATGTGTCCCTCTTAGGATCATCCACATACTCAGTGGTTTTCCATTCCGCTGACAGCTGCTTGTAGACCTTGTCCTTAGCAAAAATGCTTAGACCAATCTTGATACAATACATGTATGTCTGGGGGGACAGGTACTTCGTGTACTGCATGGACAGAGGCTTCAGCTAGGCACTCAGCCCCTGCTGTATGCCAGCTTAGGTTGTTTAGACTGCGAGTGAGTTCTTTTAGCGTGAAGGGCACATCACTGCTTGAATGGACAGAGGGATCTTCATGTATGCTGGCGACCAATTCAGAACCATTGTTGGTGAACATAGCATCTGGCATTACAAGATGCTCTCGCGCAGCAACTGGGGACTGCTGACGAGCTTGTTGATAACACGCACGTAGTGTGCGCACCTGCTCCTCATGGTCGCCTAAAGTGACCATGGAGACTACTCCATCAATGCCGGTCCTAACTCTGCAGGAACCAAAAGCATCGGGGTATTGTTGTCTCAAAACTTTGTCCTGCTCTGTTTTCTCTTGACGCTCACCCTCCGTCCACCCCAAAGCATCCTCATCAGACCCATGGAAGTTGGTATCCTGCGCTGCTCCTGCAGGGTAAGCCAACCTTGATAAAGTATCACTGTCGGCATTGTCATCGCCTGGGATGTACTCTATCAAAAGATTGAAACGGCTAAGGACCTCATGCCACGTACCCCGTCGTCCCAACGGGCTGGAGATGGTGCACAAGTCTTCCTTATACCATTGGACAATGGCTTTGTGGTCACTTCTGACCAAAGCCTCATTGAATCCAATCCAGGACCTGAATTTTCAAAGGCACCACACCAACGCGTAAGTTTCCTTTTCGCCGACCGTCCAGCCATTTGACCCAAAAACCCATCCCATTGTCGGCTAGCTTACAGCTTACGTGAAAAACAGGCAACAGGCATGTCCCTTCCATCGGGTTATTTTTGCTTTAAGATACCACATACTGCATAGTCCCTCGCGTCCGCCTGAATGATCCAACTGCCCGACAAGTGTGGCAGACACAACTCTGCATTTAGTACAATCATCGCCTTGAGCCTCTCAAAGCCCTCAATCATTCATTGGGCGGGAGTTTCACTTTTTTTTCTTCACAGGTCTGCCGTTTCCGTCCAAAGTAGCTTTCTTGTCGGGGGGGATCGGCTCATACTGATACTTACTAGACAACGCCTCCATGAGAGGCGCTGCATAAGCAGCACACTTATCAATGTAAACGTAATACCAATTCGCCAACCGGAGGAAGCCCTTGAGTGCTTTTGGCGTCTTGATATCCTCCTGCTTCCAGTTGGCCACAGCTTGCATTTTGGCTGCGTCTGGCAGGCACTTCCCATTTCGCAAAATGTGGCCGACATACCACCTATGATTTTAGCAGCTGTTTTTTCCCAAAATTCAAAAAGTCAGAAAAGGCAGATTTTCGCGAGAAATGACCTACTTTTTTGATTTCTACGGCCCCAAAATAGGGGGGGGGGGGGTTCCTCCTACCCGGCTTTTGTCCAAAAATATCAAAAACCCTGAAATTTGGCCTATTTTGCTTTACCTTGTGCATATACAAGAAGCATTTGCTGGGCTTAACAGTGAATCCAGCATCTGCAAATGTCTTAAACATGCGAAAGCTGATTTGGTAGTTGTGTTCAAAACATGCGTCACATTCTTCTACACTATCAGGGACTGAGGGGTCTGCATCACAAAATGCATGGCGGTCCATCAGTTTGACTTTTCCTCGTTGCCCAGGGGGGGGTTGTCCAGTAGATAAAAGGACGTCATCAGTGTATGGACCTGATTCGGGCATACAGTTACGGAGTACATGCTGTATCATACGTTGGAATACCTGTGGTCCCACCTTGACCCCAATGGGTAAGACAGTCCACATCTATGTACCAAAGGGGGTGATGAACGCGGTGAGCGGTGGCGACTCTTCGGCTAGCCTCATATGGTGGAAGCCATCCTCGAGGTCGGTCAAAGTAAAAAAAAAACGCCCACGCTGCTTGGCGATTTGGTCCTCAGTTACCGGTAGCGGAATATGTAGCCCTCTAACTGGCTGTTGAGCCATCGGTAATCGATGGCCAGCCGCCACTTGCCGTTGGTGTTGGGGACCAAAAAGGCTCTGCTCACCCAGTCCATTTTATCACTACAAGGTACAACGAACCCTCGATTAATGCACTCGTCCAGAATTTCCTGTAAAACGTTCTCCCTAACTCCTACGGCACGTACCGCTTTACAAGATTTGGCGACCGCGCCCTCCTTCTCTTTGAGGCGTACGGTACCAAACTCACCTTGTGCTTTCAATTGAGCTGGAGTGACATCACTTCGCTTCTTGGAGGCAAAGACACTTTGCCGAAAATATTCCTATATGTGTTGGCAGTACTTTTCGGTACCAGGGTATTGCTCATCTCCCTGGATTACTGACCTAATGGACCTGCTGTAAAGAGGATTACGCACTTGATCACCCCTCTCACAAGGCCCTTTCGTTCCCTGTGCCTGATTGTCTTCCATAGTCTGGTCAACTGGGAAGGCACCAAGGGGCTCCCAATCTTGATGTTCCTTTCCACAAGAATGTTCTCACGCTTACCGTAAGGATTGATAGGGTGCGGGTCTACACAAATTTCATCAACAGGCACACCAACCCTAAACTGCTGACGTTCCTCCTCATCGAGGTTGATATCAGCTTGCTGCTGCCCAACTGCATCAAAACATACCAAGCAATACTGCTCGCCTGGGGCTGCAGGAAGGGGTTTGCCATCCTTGGTTTCAGAAGGTTCAGAAGTAGGGGGGATATCCACCCAATCAATCGTGATTTCCCCCATCATCCACCATCAGTCATGCTGCTTTCTGGTAGGAAGCAACATGAACCCTTTACACCCTTCACCAAAGTTTTTTTGGACAGCTCTTTGATACATCCCTGTGAATGGCAACACCCACAAGGTTGAGCCTACCCACTCCTTGTACAAATGCCCCTTGAACGCCTGTGAAAATGTTTTAGGCGCAAGGGGCAAGGGGGGATGCTTACTAAATACATCTACATCTATATGGATGTCACGCTCCCTACACCAATCAAACACCAATTGTACAACATTTGGCGTTAGGCATAATTCACCACGCCTAGCCACAGACGCAAAGGCATGCAACTTGGCCTTGTGGCGTACGTTGGCCTGCAGCCGCTTTACAGATGACGTGGCAGCACACTGCACTGGCTTGGCCGGAGAGGAGGACTTCAGAATATCGACTTCGATGGACAGCAGACTAGACGGGTGTGTTAAAGCACTGTACGCAAAGAGGCAAGGTTTGTCTGTTCTGCGCGACTGTAGCCCCATCCACCCATAAAGTGGTCTTATGCACAAGGGGGCTTGTAGCGGTTTGTGGAGTTGCCCACGCACTCATCATCTGTAACCGCTTCAGAGGACATTCCCTCTGAGTCCGCCTCGGATTTCGTGCCCCACCAAGCTGTATCATCTGAATCCTTTCTGTGGTTCCGGCCAGAGAGCTGGCCAACCTCGTTGTTCACCGCACGACACTGTTCCGGATATTGAAGTCCCAGCGCCAGTACCGTGGCGTCTAGGACCTCCACTGTTGCTTCGTCTGCAGGGTTAGCCTGACCCAGGACGACGTCTAGGCTATGGTGTACCATATGCTCCAAACGCACAGGCAATCACCTTGGGAGTTCCGTGGCCCGTAAGCCCACAAACAGCCTGGGCTTAGCAATGACCCTTCCGAGTACACCGGAGGATAATGCAAACAATTGTAACATAACACAAGTGGAGAGGGGTCCAAGCCCTTTCAGAACAGACTGATAATGATGGGCTGATCCTGCCACATTACACAACATATGGCACGTCATCGCTCCTCACCTGAAGTTGAAGGGGGTGGTGACTGAAGGATTGGGCAGAGCGACATGACATTGCTGCACTCGAAGGCCTTTATAAAAACTGCCATGTGTTTCATATACCGTGTCAGCGCACAAATCAGTGTCGTGTTAAGTCCCAAAGTGAGATCCGATGTCGGAAATCAGCATGCGACGACGCCATGTGACCTTTTGTACAGGGTCAGTGTGCCATGCATCTGCACTTGTTCGCTTTAAACACCCATACAAAAGGCCCATCTTGTCATGTTTGTCAGAAAGAAACAGTGCTTTTTTCAATGCTTTAGGGTATACTTTAGTTGTATTAGAGGTGCTCTAAGCACTCACGCATTTTTATCTTAGTATTTGCCCAACCAAAATGGGTGATAACACATTTTGACCTATGGAACCAAACACCAAATCAGGATGTTTTGTGGGTCCCTTAATCCTCAAGCTATAGGCACTAAAACATCTTTTCCTGCGTTGGTGAGTCACTGATATACTGAAGGCAGAGCCTATGAATTTATCTATGCTTTCTCATGAAATCTTAGCCATCCTAGTGGTAGGCACCCTAGGGGGCTGGGGCACCTCTTTTTGAGAGGTCCTGGGTTCAATACCGGGTCAGCCTAGCTAAGTAGGATTATCCCATGTGACATGGCAGTGACCTCATCGCCACAAGCCATGCCACCTCAGCACCTATGGGACCCAAAAACAAGGAGTGCACATCTCAAGATGGCACTATGGATGAGAGTGAGCCCTTGGGGGAGTTTTCCAATCAGTCTTTCCCAAACATGTAAAATATTTCATCCTGAGTTGCAATGTATGCTAATTGCTGTGGCCTGTTGTTGATAGTCGTCTTTCTCTAACTCTTTGTGAGTGCAGCCCTTCATGCTTTGATCGTGTTTATCTTCTACTTGCTTATCTCTGGCTTTGGTCATCCTGGATTGGTTGTATTTCAACAATAAAACATTTTCCTCATCAAAAACAAGCAGCAGGAACCCTACACCAGCAGCAAGCAGCAGGGGAGGCACAACAAAAACACAGTGTTGAAATCACTATAAAACCTTCTGGTAGCAAGAGGCAGATAGTCTCTGCGTACCGGCAGCAACCCCGTGCCGTAAATCCAGTGCGCGGAGATCTGTCATATATAAGCAAGAAGGGCGAATATGGACACAAAGAAGGAGAACACCGACGTGAGGACGGCGCCTGAGGCACCAGCAATGCCAGCACCTAGTGAACCTGGACCTGCACCTAGCGCTGTACCTTCGGTGCCCTTACATGAACCAGGGGACGTGTTTGATGACTCGCTGGAGGGACTTCAGTCGGCCTTCCGGGCCCTCTCAGTCGAGGAGGTGGACATCAACCCTGTGAATTGAAAGAGGGAGAGATAGAAGGATGCAGGAGAAAGCATGGCAGACGAAGGAGTAGACCATGGGCACGACCCGACGAGTGAGTCGACCTTCGAGGCCGCACCAAGCGCCTCTGGCCTCCACGCATCACCCTCTCCTACCACCACCACACTCCCAACTCCAGACCCAGCCGCTACAGCATCCACACCCACAACCACCCCGGCTATGGCTGACGGCACAGGCTTTACTGGTATGCCTACCTACCCTGCCTATGGTGTGAACCCACCTACCACTGCTTTTCCAGAGGCAACTACTACAAGTGAGCCGGTGGCCTCCAGTTCGGTGCCGCGATGGTATGCAGCTGACTATCACCATCCTCTACCCGCTACGGGAGCCTATGTGGATGTTCCTGGGTATGCAACCCTGAGTGGGCTGAGGAGAGGACCTGAGTCATGCGGGAGCAGGAGTAGAGGATCTGGGAGATCCTCCAACAGGTCCCTGACGCGGTCGGAGATAAAAAAGGCTTACCTAGGAGCCACCTCTGAACTTGTCGGCGGTCTCGCTCAAGAGATTCGGGCTAACCTAGAGCCCCTGATACCGCCCCAAGCGTCACCTACCATCGTGGGAGTTTCACCCCATCGAGTACAGGCTAATCACCTGGTGGCAGGGTTGACAAACACCCTGGGGAGCCTGAGGAGCCGACCCATGCCGACCCCTGCAGTGATACCGAGAAGCCCTTTCGTACCGAGAACAGCCCAGCCACCCTACAGCCATGTGGGAAATTCCACGAGTGCCGAGCTGGACCGGCTGGGGCTGACAGCCCTGAGGGCAATGGTGGACGTGGAGCCCTATGGCTCCCGTGACCTAGGCGGAGACCCCTCCGATGATGAGCCGCCGTCGATGACTTCTGCTTCGCCCTCGGAGGACGACCACCCTGAGGACCCCGAGAACCCAAGTGGGCAGAAGAAAAACAAGATAAGGAAGACCCGGCGCCCTGAGGGACATAGGTCTCAGGAGGCTAAGGCCATTGCCACCTCCAAGATCGTGGTGAACTTGCCTGAGTTCACAGGCAAGGACCTCAGCGAGTTCGCTGAGAATTTTGGCCTGTTCCTCCGAAAAACCGGCCAAACCCACGCTAGTGGACGGGTCAAGTACGATCTGCTCCTGCAGTGTTGCAAGACCACGTACCTGGAGGAGCAGGACAAGCAGATCGTGACTAAGTCCGCCACCTTTGCCGACGTGTTGGTCGCCTTGGAGAGGCAGCACCCAACCAATGAAACTGACCTCTCCATCAGGGCCGAGATCCAGAACCTGGCGGTGCTGCCCAACAACCCCAAACCTGGCAGGGTCTCTGAGCTAGTGGCTGACCTGGATCACTGGGCTGCACGATTGACGCCCGGTTCCTACAGCAGCGATCACCTGCTTTTCTGGTTAGTGGCTAAGCTCCCTCGGGAGCTGTGGGACGAGTGCCGTTCAACGGCAGAGCGCAAGGCTAGAGCGCTCCACTACGAGGATTTATGTGTTCTCCTCCTGGAGCTGGCGCTGGAGAAGGAAAGCGACCAGCACCTGAACCCCTACCGTCCTGGAGGGGGAAGCTCTGGAAGCCACGGCAAAGGGTACCAAGGACCTAGACCTGGACAGGGGACTACCCCCAAACAGGCCCGTATCATGGAAAATGTCAAGGAGCTCTTCTGGTGTGATGCCAGACATGAACAGGGTCACCTGCAGCACGCCCCTGACTGCGAGCAGCGAGACTGCTTCGTACTCCAAGGGAAGAAGCAGGAGACCAACACCGGCGCCAAGGCGAAGATGCCGGATCACTACAGGTGTACTATCACCTGTGCCTTCTGTGGGAAGAGGAAGCACTACGAGGATGAGTGCTACCACAAGCAGCGCCTGTCGGCGAAGCTGAAGGGTGAGGATCCTGGCAAAGGCTCTGGCAAAGGTGGAGGCAAAGGCAACGGCAACGACTCCGACAAGGGCAAGTCGAAAGGACGTGGAAAAGGGCAAGACAAGAACCAAGGTGGACGAGGAGGAGGCGCTAACCGCCAGACAGACAAGGACAACAAGAATCCGAACAAGAACGGAGGCAACCCCAACCCTAATCCAGGGGGGAACTCCGAGCCCTCTGGAGGGCAGTCTGGTCCTACCACACGCTCACAAACGCAAGCGCAGCGAGAACAAGGAGCCAAGCGTGAGCATGAGGGTGGGGACGACGGCAACGCTAAGAAGAGAAGCCGTTTCATGAGGATGGCCCGCGAATTGCGGAACAAGGGGTTCCAGGTGACCTGTTCTGCGGAGTTCTGACGGGGAAGCTCTGGTGGGGCCCTGGACCTGGTGTTCTGGGTACGTATCTGACTAGGGGGACGTGAATACCTGGGGGTATTGGATACTGGAGCCACCATATCTATAGTGGCAAAGAAACGTTTACCTTGTGGGAGCCTGAAGAACATCATGACCACCGCGGCTATACGAATGGGGGATGGACATGTGGTGCACAGCTGCGGGGACTGTGAAGTGGAGGTACCTATGCGCTCCCGAACTATCGCCCATCGGTTCTATGTGATGGACACTGAGGCCTTCGACTTTGTATTGGGGACTGACTTCTTCGTGCAGCACTCCAAGATACAATCCCTAAAGCTGCAAGCGGCCTACCTCCACTACGTGGACCACGGCAGTGGCAGAGAGTCCGTGCCACTGGAGCAGTCGGAGCACACCTCGAGCTACCTGAGGGTATCGAAGGAGGAGCCCTCGAACATGATGGCGGCCTCCAAAACTGAGGACTATCAACTACTCGGGGAAGTCCTAGACCAAGGTCTGAAGGAGTTGGGTTACTCTAGAGAAGACCTGAGTGTGGAGTTGTTCGCCAGCGACAAGCAACATGTTCTGGACCTTTACTGCAGCAAGGGGAAAAACTGCAGCTACAAATTTTACTGGCCCTCTTTCGGGATGGGCTACGGGAACCCCAGGTTCAGTGAACTGGGGAAGGTCTTGACCAAGGTGGCCTTGGAATGTTCCCGTATGGTCCTGTGTTCCCCCGATTGGGGAGCCCATGCCGGCAACGAGTACTTGCGAACCCTCCTGGACAGGCTGATTATCAGCTCTGTTCGGTTACCTGATGAGGCCATCTACCTGCCTCTGGGGCGTAAGACGCCTATTGGGAAACCCGGATGGGGGAGTATGCGCAGCGTGGTGGACAGAGGTCTTACCTCCATCCCCTGGGAGGACCTGGACTCGACTCTGGTCCAGGCTATACAACGAGAAAGCAATGGACTCGCCTTGGGTGACTTGAAGGATCGACTACGACCTCAAGATGCTATGGAGACTATACCCAGAGGGGATGAATACGTCGTGACTAACACCAACGCCCCCAACTCTCCCTGCCATGCACCTGTTCCTGATGAAGTCTCTGAGTGTGGAATATCGGAGCTCCCTAGCTCTATCCACTCAGATGACGAAACTGAGCATGACGCCTTCTTCGTGCAGACCTGTGACGAGGAAGTGGAGAACGCCGAGTACGTCGCCCCACTGAAACCCCTACTCTCAATGAGGGTGGAAGACCCCTTGGACGAGGAGCTGGATCCTTAATCCAGGCTAAGAGAGTACGTGGACTCCAAGAGGAGGTTGGTGGCGAAGAAGCTATGCTACGCTAAGCCTACCCGCAGCTCACGGCCACTGAAGCAAGGACGTATGGGAGATCTTTTTCAGTTGAAGGAGGATCTCGAACAAAAGACCACCACCTGGCAAAGGGAGGTAGATCTTAAGCTCATGAAGAGCGTGTGGGGTGCCTATGTGAGGACCCCAGAGGAGGACGACCTCTCGGAGGAATGTGTATGTGAACCCTCTCAAGCGTGCCTATGTTGCCATCGTCCACCAGAGATTGTTGCACGAGACCTACTTTATGCCTACCACGGGTTGAAGGATACTACCAAGGGAGAAGAGTCGATGGAGGATGACCTCCCGACGTCTATTACTCAGGGGGCAAGCAACTTACACTCTGACGAGGACATGGAGGACAAGATCAAGCTATTGGACCCGCGGGTGCAGACGCTTCTAAGGACCTATGTGGAGGTGTTCGGGGAAATACCACCCCCAGCCTCATGTGACAAGCTGGTACAGATGGACCTCAAGCTGAAACCAGAGTTCGTGGGTCACAGGATCCGGAGGAGACCCTATCCGGCTCCTAAAGAGCAGGCCGACGAGATTGAGCGACAGATACAAGAGTGTATCGACGCTGGCCTAGTCCTGAGGTACAAGGCTGGCGACTACCCCCAATACTGCAGCCCCTGTTTCCTGGTGGCTAAACCTGGGTCTACAGCCAAACGGCTGGTAGTGGACTACGGAGAGCTGAACAAGAAAACGCTGAACCACTCAGGGTCCATTCCTAATATGGAGTCTACCCTAGAGAAGATAGCCTCCTGTCGCTACGAGACCAAGATGGACAAGAGGAGCCGATTCTGGCAGGTGGACCTGACGCCCAACGCTCAGGAGCTACTAGCCTTCATCACCCCTCAGGGGAGGGTGTTCAAGTGGAAGGTCATGCCGTTTGGCGTGGCCAGCGCACCCGCTCTATTCCAAGAGCTGATGAACAAGATCTTGTCCATCCTACGAAGAAGACCTAAGGTGCAGGAACTGATATCCCGTGGGGCCCAGATGGAAGCACACATTGACGATATATGCCTCGGGACCAATACCCAGGAGGATCACCTAATCCTCTTGGGTGAGTTCTTTGCGGTCTGCGGAGAGAACCACACACGACTCAAGCTGGAGAAGTGTGAGTTCATGCAGAAGACCATGCAGTACTTGGGGTTTGACGTTGGCTATGGGTGGTGGACCCCAGCGGCCTCTAGGGCCAAACCCCTGATGGACGCCAAGGTACGACACGAAGACCCCAAGAAAGGACTTCATGATGTACGCAGTTTCATTGGGGCGTGCAACTTCTATCGCCGCCATATCCAAAACTTCACCTACACCAGCGCCATCCTGACGGATCTGATCAAGAAGAGTACTACTTGGCGCTGGGGCCCACAAGAGCAACAAGCGTTTGACAACCTCACAGACAAGGTGGCCAACGCTAAGTGCTTGGGCGTGCCAAGGGCACAAGGGGTGATTATCCTGGTGACCGACACCAGCAATGTGGGCGGTGGTAGAACGTTGTTCCAATGGCAAGCACTAGAGAAGGAGGAGTTCAACTGGGCTATTTCCCAATGGGGGACTGAAGGTCTCAACCGAGATGGAACTCTCAAGCACAGCTACCCTGACAACAAATGGGTCCTAGTACCTCTGGGCCATTGGAACTGGAAAAGGAACCAGGCCAGGGGGAACTACTCCACTTATGAGCAGGAATTGCTCGCGGGTATGCTGGTGCTATCCTCACAAGCAGGACTGTTGGGGAGTAACCCTGTGGTCTGGCTGTGCGACCAAGAGCCGGTCCGCACTTTCCAGAAGGGTTTCCCACCTGAGAAGGCCAAGCTACGGCGCTGGTGGACCTACCTCAGCCAACTACGGCTGACGGTACACCATATCCAGGGAGTGAAGAACGAGTTTGCAGACTACATCAGCCGCAACAATTTCGACGCCCTGATTGGTGCCCGGTCTGAAGCGCTGGCTAAGGAGGCGTTCAGCCGTATGGACGTGCACTTGGACCTCAACATAACTATGATACGCCCCCTGGATGGACTCCAACAATTGAAGTACCTGAAGGAGTTTGGGGATATCTACAAGCGCCTGAAGAAACGCCTTGAACCCCTCCTGGTCAACCAAGATCAGTGGAAGAGGGACAAGAGCTACCTCTGGCACAAGGACCGCATCGTAGTACCCAGTGACAGAGTCCCAGCGCTGCTTAAGTGGACCCACGAGTCCAGCGGTCATGTGGGTGCTGACCGTACCCTGAGGCTATTCAAGCAGTGGTTCCACACTACGAAGACTGATGACCAACTGCGGAAAACCCTCCAGCCTATCGTGGACAAGTGCCCGTGTAGGTCCTGCAAACCGGGGGATATCAGGGACAGGGGTCTCTACTCGACCCTGCCCATCCCTCACTGTGCTAAAAGTGTTCTCTACGTGGACTACACGGAGATGCCGAAGTTCGGGGGCTATGACTTTGCCCTCGTGGTAACCTGTGGGTTGACCAGGTTTACCAGGGTATTCCAATGTACCAAGCACATTACCGGGGAGGAGACTATCAAGATACTCCTGGAGGAGTGGTTTTGTGTCTATGAGGCGCCCAAAGAGATTAACTCCGATGAGGACGTACGAGTACGCTCAGATACCGGCTGGTACAAGAGGGTTCTGAGATCCCTCAATGTCCAGGTGTCTACGGGGATTCCTTACTCTCACACGAGCAACCCCGTATGTGAGAGACAGATTCGTGTCCTCAAGGACAATGTAAGGATATGGTGCAAAACCAAACGCACCAGAGACTGGGTGAGACTACTCCCCGTCATATCCTTGATGATGAGCTCCCAAGAGAGTTCGGCTACTGGCTACTCGCCCCATGAGCTGCTCCTAGGGCGCTCGGCGTGGTTCCTACATGCCCCCTATCCAGAAGACACCCATTCTTCCGTGGGTGAGTGCGTCCAAGAGCAACAAGCGAAGGTGGACAAGGCCAGGGCTATGCTCCAGAGAGTGAGGGAGCATCAGTGGAAAAAGAAGAAAAAGCACCGAGTACCAGCCACCTACCAAGAGGGGGACTGGGTGCTGGTGCACCACAGCCGACTATCCGCCTGGCCACGCTCTACCAGCGATGAGCCATACTTCGGGCCTTACAAGATTCCATCTGTGGATGGACACCGTATAATCGTGCGGTGTTCACCCCGTCTAGGGGGGACCCTGGTGTGCGCTGCTCAACACCTGAAGCGCTACTATGATCCTGAAGACCTCTTCGGGGAAGAGTGGGAGCAGAAGGACAAGGAAATCGCCGCCCTAGACCTACAGGGGGCTGCCAGCCCTATGGCAGTTGAAGGGGAACTCCCCGACATGAACGCCGAGGAGATGGCTAAGGAGGGCTTCTACCTGCTGAAGTCTGTCCTACGCCACCGCTATCGCCAGGGTTGGCGCTCTGTCACCCTCTGGGAAGGGTTTGGAGTCAAAGAGGCCACCTGGGAGCCCTTCTCAGCGTTTGTTCTACCTGAGGGACGCCTAAACTCAGTTCTGGTGGACTACTTGTCCCAGAACAACCTTGGTGAGTTGCTGAGGCCCGCTAAGACGCTTGCCTCCAAGACTAAAGCTAGGGACCGAACTTTACCCTTACCTGCCTAAGCGTATGTGTGAGTGTGCTACTCCTAAGGTCCTGAGAGCAAGCTGCAGAAGTGGTGTCCTAAATATACCCAAGTCTGCACGTTTGCTAAACCTGGAGGGTTGTCTTACCGATGCCGCGGGGTACACCCCTGGGTCTCCCCTCCCCTAAGCGCCCAAATTCTGTGCTGGCGCAAAACCTTGTGGGAATACCAAGCGTACTAAGCCAGGTATTGTTTTCCCTACCTATCTGTCTACTACAGGGAGGGGTGGCCAAAAGCTATGAAGGCTTGAAAGCGCCCGTTTGCTACGATGGCCAAAATCTAGCCTAACCACTGCCACTGCCCACCAACTCCCCTAAAATTACAGGAAACGGGTGGGACACTGACACACGCACTACAGTTCCTACACACCCTACAGTGCCATCATCCTGGTGGGCGAGCGCTACTGCAACTGGCTCAAGCCCCCACTCAGGACTACCACTCCTACACGCACGCTCTACTTGGTGGCGTTGCAGATGAAGACAAGAGCCCTAGCGGCTCACCTGTGAGACTGCAAGAAAACACAGAGCTACCCGGCGTCTGTGGCCTAACAGGGACGCTACAACGCGTTTCCCTGCTAGGGCTTGGAGGGAAGGGGTGCTCTTGTGGCGTGCACAGCGTGGATGTTGAAGGTGTCGGGCTGCGCTCGCCACTCCTGGCTGAGTCGCAGCTTGTTGTTTTTGTGATCAGCGCCATATATTTTAGCACGGCTTGGGACTGCACCAGTTCACCCTGACCTTCCCACCTGAAGAGCAAAGGCGGATGAAGGAGCGTTTGCAGCGGAGGAACCAAGACCATCTCCACGTATTATACGCTTCTCAGATGGCCCTCTAATACGCTGTCCACAAACGGCCCTATCAAGCAAGCAAGCTTAAGGAACTCCACCCGTTCCCTTATAGAACGTGGGGTGGAGCCCCTAGGTAACCTAAACAAGGTTTACGGTGCGTATTTCGCGTGGCCTACCCTCTCATGCAAGTGTGAATGCACGAGCATGCACGAGTTGACGCTCAACCTGTGGCAATCTTCCTAATCTTACTCACAATCACGAACTCCACCAGGGGGTGGCCTCACCTGGGCTTACCTACCTTACTCACCGCTGGAGAGTGAAGCAAGGTGAGGTAAAAGCGAGACACAAGCGAAAAACTACGCATTGCATATGTGTGTATGTCTAATCACCCTGGACTTACCTCTAATCATCTACAATCTTTCTAATCTATCCCTCTGTCGTTTGTTAGCGCTGCTACAAGGCTCGTTCACGGAGACGGGAGACCAGCAATGTGCATGCTGCATACGAGACGAGCACACTTGTGGTTTATACCTGATTCACTGAAGTCCTTCTGTTGATTTTTGAAATCTTGAATCTTGAATTCTTACTGTCAATGTGGGTGTAATCTTTATGTTTGTCTTTTTATGTGTGTTTCGTCATTTCCGTCATTCTGCGTAACATACGTTTATAATCTTATTAATTCTTTATTTTCCTGCCCTTCGCTAGGAGCCGCTCCTGTGCGCCGCCTTTTTCTGCGTAAGAATTTCTTGATTTAAAAAATCGAGAGATGACTACAAATTTTATAAAAATGTGCATCTGATGCACTATTGGATTCTGTCCAGGTGTGTGCCTTCAGAAAAATTCTAGGCCGTCATTGGACGGATTTAGGTGTTGTCCCTTCGCGTTTGTCCGGATTCGTCCCTCATCCTCCCATTCCTCTGTTGTACAGACCTCCTCGCAAAGCCTCAGTGAGTAGGCCGCTGTTTGGGCCGAAAAGCAGAAGCAGGACACTGAACCAGAATCAAGACCCCTCCAAGGGGCAGATCTAATTAAACCAGCGCACCCTCGCCCCAGTACCAGGACAGGTGTCCCCATCAGGTTCAATGAGACTTGGGTCGAGCGTCCTATGAGAGTTTGGCGTTGGGTTGTGTTACGCTGCAGCTTGGAGGGAGGGATGCAAATGCATATGGTCTTGGCATGACCTATTCTAACCCCACCAAGCCAAAGGAACCCCTGCAGCGCCGAGAGCGCTGAGCTTTCTGTTGGAAATTGTCATCAACAATGCAGCAAGAGTCGCTGGCCATGGTAAAGCGTTCTTTTCCAGTGTTAGGAAAGCTATTGGTATCTTAAAGTAGGTGTGGAAACCAAGGAAAGGCCAAGAAAAAATCCCTTTTTCCTGAAAATGCCACAGTGGTGGCCACCACAGCACAAAGGGGCAGTAAGAAAAAGTGCTTTTCCAATGCTTTAGGGTATACTTTAGTTGTATTAGAGGTGCTCTAAGCACTCATGCATTTTTATCTTAATATTGGCCCAACCAAAATGGGTGATAACACATTTTGACCTGTGGAACCAAACACTAAATCAGGATATTGTGTGGACCCCTTAATCCCGAAGCTATAGGCACTAAAATATCTTTTCCTGGGTTGGTGAGGCACTGATATACTGAAGGCAGAGCCTATGCATTTATCTATGTTTTCTCATGAATTCTTAGCCATCCTAGTGGTATGCACCCTAGGGGGCTGGGGCACCTCTTTTGGAGAGGTCCTGGGTTCCATACCCAGTCAGCCTAGCTAAGTAGGATTATTCCACGTGACATGGCAGTGACCTCATCGCCACAAGCCATGCCACCTCAGCACCTATGGGACCCAAAAACAAAGATTGCACATATCAAGATGGCACTATGGATGAGAGTGAGTCCTTGGGGCAGTTTTCCAATCAGTGTTTCTCAAACATGTAAAATATTTCATCCTGAGTTGCAATGTATGCTAATTGCTGTGGCCTGTTGTTGATAGTTGTGTTTATCTAACTTTTTGTGACTGCAGCCCTTCATGCTTTGATCCTGTTTATCTTCTACTTGCTTATCTCTGGCCTGGGTTATCTTGGATTGGTTGTATTTCAACAATAAAACATTTTCCTCATCAAAGAAAAGCAGCAGGAACCCTACACCAGCAGCAAGCAGCAGGAGAGGCACAACAAAAACACAGTGTTGAAATCACTATAAAACTTTTTTTGTCCATGGCCTGCAAACATACCATGGGCTGTGCAACATGCTGCGGACCCCCGGTCCTGACTTCTATGGGATCCACATCCGCTACAATCCCTATGTCGGTCACCTCCTGATTTAGGCTCACTGCGGTCACGTGACCATAAGCGGGGACTTTACCGGCTGGTGCGCCCGCCATGAGGTGACCGGCTTCGCGATCTAAGGGACTCTCGTTCGGACGACATTGCACGCACGCGGTGCCGTTTCCTGCGATATTCACGCTGCTGGCGATGTATATCTTCCTCCGCCTCCAAAAGTGGCATGACGGAGAGGAACACCTCCACATAGGAGAATCGGAGCCCCGTTTTGGCCATGCGGCGATAGAGTTTATCACCAACATACCGCAGCACTGGGGTCTTGCCCGAGTCACGATGGAGCACAAAGGCACGCATAATATAATTGTTTGCCATTGCACACGTCACGCATCCTGTGACTCTACACCCGGCCTTACTCCATCGGGTGTACCAATCCACCCAACCCTGAGGTGTCAATTGCTCATCCGGGATTTTGCACTCCTGAAACTCACTAAGGGCTTTTCCCGAATGCTGGTCTTTACGGCCGTCGGCAGAAAGGTTTCAAGAAGTCACAGTTGAGTTCTTCACGTGTGTCTTGCTACTTCTCCTCCTCTGCCTCGGGTTGTGTGGCAACCAGTGCATCAAGTTGGAGCTCGGTAGGCAACAGACGACCTTTGGAATTGAACCACAAGAAAAGTGCTTTTTCAAAAACTCTCTAGGTAGCTCACTTTTTTGTACACTGGGACACCGTTCATCGCTTGGACCCGGAGCTGTGACTTAGGATCCAAAATATGGTGCCTATCTTTATAGATGGCATATTGGCGGGTGTCACCAGCCGCAGTTGCCACCGCGGCCTGTTGCATTTTCGCATCTATGTCCCCTTCAGGTTGCACTTCTAAAAGTGCGAAACCCCAACTAATGCCTGTCGGCCGGATCGCCGCGAGACAAGCCGGCAGGTAAAGGGCAAGATGGGGAACAAAATACTGATTCTCATCATGGCACCAGTGGATCTGCTCCCATGCCTTTTCATCTGTTGCTCCACCACTCCATTGGGGGCCCATCTGTTGTGTGGCGCCGACGGCGTCCATTGCTGGAAGTCATCACCGGTGACTCCCATGCCACTCACACCCCGTACATCATATACTGGCACCGGCTCCGGGTGCCTTGCCACCATGGGTTGGACAGCATACTCAAACTGCCCCACCTGCCAATACTCTGTCCGTGAGGGCCCGTTTAAAAACTTCTGGGCCGCTTGAGGTGGCTCGGCACTGAAGCAGTATGCAGGGGGGGGGGGATTCCCGTCCCTTTGCCATTACCTTTACCTTTGACGTGGGCATACACGGCACCACCTACAAACGACGTATTCTCACCATAAAAAGGTCCGGGAGGTGGGCGTTTTTGAGAAAAAGGAGGGGATGACCCTTGTGGTGTACCAGTCAAAACACCAGGAGCGTCTTGCGGGAAGGGAGCAGGGGAAGGAGATGCATCATGCGCAAAGGGAGAGGAAGAAGGGGTTTGGTTGACTTGTACCGAAGTTGTTGACTGGCTGAAGAGTCGGCATATTGGATGGTCTATTAACTGATTCTGAGCTCGATATGCCGTAATCCTGTCGCTTTGAGATTCATGTGCTGGCGGGTCTGTTGATCTAGCACCGTGCGTCTGAGGGGAAGCAGTACATGCGCCACGACCGTACCTCTCGTCTCGCTGGTGCTCCGCAACACCAACACCCATAGCAACGCCACTACAAGAGGTGGGCCGGAGCAAATATGAGGGTGACGGATCATTGGATTTTTGTGAAGCTTTCACACCCTCAACAACAGCAACGCCACTGCCACAGGAAGGCCGGAGCAAAGGTGAAGGTGACAGATTGGATTGATGTGAAGCTTCCCATGGTGTGGGGTGGGGACCGCGATTTTGACGAGCAAACATTGTTTCTACCTGCTCAGCCAAGCTCTTGACTTTCTCATGTGCTTATTCTACTGCAACCACTTGATCCGTTATTTGGGAGACAATATTTTTCAATTTGTCCTCAAATTGTGACACCAACTCCGCAACCGACTTTCTACTACGCGCTTGGTCACCCATGTGGTCTTCACCCTTTGGTAGAGTTTGTGTCATTTGAGACACCTCATCACGCAACGTGTCATTCTGAGCCTTTAATGCACCTGCGGCCTCAGTTGAGCACCAGGTTGTTTCTTGAGCCTTTGCCGAGTACAAACTGAGTTTAATATCAAGGCTTGTTACCTGGTCATTCAATAATACCCGCTCAGAATGCAACGCACACATGTCAGAATCAAAGGATTGCCGGGTTGCAGTTTGGCCAACCTTGGAACTGCAATCAGCAAGACCTTCCGTGAGACTAGCCATGTCACCTTTGATGAATCAAGGGAAGGAGACAAGGATTGGAGAGAAACCTTCAACTCACTGACACATGTTTCTGTTTCCTTTTCAGCTTCCCCCAATTTCACCAGTTGCTCTCTATCGATGGCCGCACAGCTTTCCAAGGTGGCAACCCATTGGAGAAGGGGGGAAATGCTGGTTGCTACTTGTTCCTCATTTGCCATTTTTCCCCTTGTGCTCCTTTACATGGAAGTCAACCATTCATCACGGGATCTCAATGGGGATTCCATTGTGGTGATTCGTTGGACAAGGGGGGGGGTGTGTGGAAGCAACATGGTGCTTGGTTGCGATTTTTTCTCTTGCTCCACGGTTCATGGTTGTTAATTGCTCTTCATGAGATCCCAACTGTGCCTCCATTTTTTTGAAGCGTTGGGCGAAGGGGCAGAGGGAGGCGGCAACCTGATCTTGTGAGGTTTGAGATTTGAGGTTTGATTTTGCGGGTACTAGACGTCTTTCGGCCCCGGGGGGCCACCTGGTCGGGCCAGGTGATATCTTCCCCACCGGGTCCTTGTTGGGGGCCCTCCAAGACGCACCTCCTGCCTGGTGGCGGAGTCCCCCGGGTTCACAGGGCTGGGAGCCCCGTCCCTCCCCGGCTTCCCCTTTTCGCCACTCCCCGGTCAGTGCATCAATTCGCAGCCGTGGCTGCGGGCGCTTACACACTGCGTCGCCCCCCTAATGCGTGGTCGCCCGGGGCGCCGGCGCTGCCGGGCCCGTGCTACTGGCTTGTCGCCAGTGTGACCCCCTTGGGCTAGCCTAGGGGTTGGGGCGTGGCGCAGTGCGCCACTACTGCCTTGGCGGGTGCAGTGCCCCGTCCGTGTGTGCGCGGCGCTCGCAGCCGGTTCGGGGGGCTCGGGCCCGTTTCTGGTGTTGTGTCTCCCCCGTTTCCCCCTTCCCGCCCCGCGTGTCCCGCGCTGTGTGTGGCGGGCCGTCCCGTCCGGGTGTCCCTTACCCTCGCTCGCTGATACGCCATTCCATGCGGTCTGTGCGTTCCTCGGGCTCGGTCCGGTTGCCCTTCTGGTTTTCCCCGCGTGTCCTTGGTGTGTGTGTGCGCTCGCGCTCCTGCAGCGTCCGCGTCCCCCCCCCCTCCCCTGGTTGGTGTGGCATGCGCACCTCGCGCTGTCCCGGTGCTGGGCGCTGGTAGGGCCATTCCACACGGTCCGTGCCCCTCCGCGTGTCCTGCCTCGGTCCCGTGCTCCGTTTGGCTTCTGGGGGGGTGGGGCAGCCCGGTCCCGTTTTTGCCCCTACCTGGCTTGGGGCTTTGCGCTCCCCGTGGAGTGGGTCTGCGCATCCGGGGCGTTCCGGTGCCGGGGGGTGGGGTGGGGGGGGGGGGGGGGGCGGCCCGTGCGCCGCGCCCCCCGTTTGTGCGGCCAGGGGGGCCAGTGGGGCGGGGGGTCGCTCCGCCTCGTTCCGTCCCTCTGCCTTCCCTGGGCAGGCAACAAAGCGGGTGTCACTGGGGTCGTTCTGGTCACGGAGGGCGTGGCCCCCATACCGCTCCGGGTCGTTGTCGCCTGCCTTCTCTGGGCGCGGTCCGTGCGGCGTTCTGGTGCGTTGGCGCGGGTTTGCTTGCTCCCCGCTGTTCCTGTGGGAGCCGGCGGCTGGAGCGGGGGGGGCGGGCCGTGCTCCGGCCCCTCTCACGGGCGCCGCGGTCCCGCCGGGGGGAGGGGGATTCATCCCCTCTGCCTCGGGGGGGTGGGGGCCGGCGCCCCCGCGGCTTGCGGGCCGGCGGGGGGGGTGGGGGGTGGGGGGTCGCGCCGCGGCCCCCCTGCTCCCCCTCTTGGGGGCGGCCCACGGTTCCCTGCCCTGCCCCCCTCTCATCGTTGGCGCATTCCCTCCGGCGTGCGCGTTCCGTCGAGGTCGCGGGGCCTCCCCGTGCAGCGGGTGCGGCCTGCCTGGCGGCGGGGGGGGGAGGAGGGGCGGCCCTTGGACCGCTCCCCCGGGGGCCCCTTCAGACCCGAAACCTCCCTCTCCCCTCCCCGATTGGGCAACATTGTGGGTGTCACTGGCATTGCTCTGGTCATGGGGGGCGCGGCCCCCATAATGTTCTGGTGTGCTGCCGCTTGCCGCCCCCGGGCGTGGTCCGCGCGCCGCTCCGGCGAGAAAGATGTCCTTGAATTATGCCCTAGGTCTTTTGATGTATTCCTGCAAGTTGGTTTTGTAGTGGAAAACCCCAAGCCAAAGCAGCAAGTAGAGCAAGGACTGAATATGGATCGAATCAATGAAATCAATGATTGGTTTTGGAATCCAGTGTAACACAGAAGGGCTGCAGATAGACAAAGCAGGTATATGAACATAGATTCAATCACAAATGAATAATGCAAAAGGTTTTAAATGAAAATTGGTCAGACTCTAGCCTCAGTGGTTGCAATAGGCACTTCATGTGTACTCTTTTGGGTGAAATGGTGCTGGTTAGGACTGAGGGGCATAGATGTCAGGACCACACAGAAAATGACTTGGCCAAGCAACTGAATTCAGAAACAGTTACAAAGTAGGACCACAATAAGTGGTAGATTCAATTGAGTATAGGGGTCTTGGGGTGGGAGACCACTTAGGCTTAACCTCCAAGGCCCACAAGCATGGAATGCCTGATTTATTTTGGTATGACCTCCATGAAGGAAGGTACCTCCGCTCAGTTGAGTGGTAGGGGTGAACTTCATGGGGGGGGCTAGGGTCACAACCCTAGTTACCTTGAGAAAGTGTACTTTAGGCCACAAAAGAGAGATAAAAACACTTAAGTTTGTTTCAGCATCAACAAAGGGTTTTAAGGGGGGGCTTAGCCTGGATCAAGCCCTCCAAGAAAGACATGGCAGTGACTTTTTCTTACTCCCCCCTGGAGTACTAGTTGATCAAGCTAGTAGGACCAAGGAAAAAGGCTCAAATATTCCCAAAATTACCTCAAAAAATGCATTAAACTTACAGAAAACATTCTCATCACTTCATTGAAGCCTATCACACTGTATGGACCCTTGAAAAACAGTGTAATGTACCGTGAATGATGTCCCCTCGAAGGGGCATTCCTCAAAAGTCGCCGGCGTGCGGCGAAAACGTTTGGAAAAAGTGTGGGGGCAGTGGGAATTGAACCCAGGACTCCCTGGCTAGAGCACATGTGTCTGTCCACTAGGGTACAGCCGAACGCTCTAATGCGGACGGTTATCGCCGTATAAACAGCGTTTTAGTAAACGTCCTGACCAAGGGCCAGGGCGGAGCAATACTCCCAATGGAGGACACAAACCCCCAGGAGCTGAAAAAATTGAAAATGGAACCAGCAGGGAGTGATTCCTGCGGTTTTGCGGAAGGGGCTGCGATTTAGCAAGTGAAATCGTTGAAGATCGACGAAACCACGCGGGAAATCGTCATTTTTACACATAACTTAAAGTCGCAGACAAGCGCAAACGAAGCGGACGCCAAGAAAAGGGTTGCGCAAGCGAAAACGGCATTTGGAAAAGAAGGTATGTGCCGTAGTTTTTAAAGTTTTCAAAGAAAATTTTTGCACAGTTGCATCAAAATTTTTATAAACTTCAGAGTAAAGTATTCACAATCAGCCCGCACCACAGAGCAGTTCAACAACCCGTCTCTCAGGTATGTCTGTGTCATTTCACACTCACGCATTGCGTTCGTGTTGGTTGCTCCGTCAAAACGTTAGGGTTGTTAACGCTGTGCTCGTTGGGGGGTCGGGTGTTCATCTCGCGTGCTCTGCACAGGTGAAAGCAGGAGTGAAAGGTATGTGATGCGAATGGAGCGCGCAGCGCGTATGTAGGGTTAGAATATGCGCTGTGCTCGCGATGCATGTGCCTAATCTAGGCATCCACACGCTGTATCGCTTCACCTGTATCCCTAATCCACCCTTGTTTCTTTTCTCACAGGTTAGCGTTTGTACGTGTGCGGCCGTAGCGTTCAAGTTGAGTTGCTTAAAACGCTTAGGTTTGTTTTGTGTTCGTTTCAATGCGGCATTCACACGATGCATGGTAAGTAAGGTAGGTTAGCCCAGGAGGAGCTCACCTCCTGGTTGAGTCTGTGGTTAAGCCTCCCTTCCCTGCGTGCACATGATGCATTAAAGGGTAGGCCACGCGAATTGCGCACGGTAAACCTTGTTTAGGCTACCCAGGGGCTCCTCGGTACGTTCTTTAAGAGAACCTGAGGAGTCCCTTAACGCTTGCTTGCTTGATAAGGGTAGCTGCTCCATGCAGCGTGTTTGCGGACAGCGTATTATAGGGCACACTGAGAAGGGTATAACACCTGGAGTGTGCCTTGGTTCCTCCGCCGCAAACGCCCTTTCATTTGCCTTTGTTTTACAGGTGGGCAGGTAGGGTGAGTGGTGCAGCAGCATTTTTTTTTATGCCCTGCTAAACAGGGGCGCAGATCACACAAACAAGTAACTCCGCTCCGCCTGTGGCAGAGCAGGGAGTCCGACTTCATCGACATCTGCGCCTTGCACACGAGAGCACTCCTTTCCTCCAAGCCCTTGCAGGGGAAACGCGTTGTGGCGTCCCCTGTGAGGCCACAGTTGCTTAGCAGCGCTGTGTTCTCTTGTCATTTCACAGGTGGGTCGCTAGGACCCTCGAGAACTTTCTCTTCGCAACGCCAAGTAGAGTGTGCGTGTAGGAGTGGTAGTCCTGCGTGGGGGCTAGAGCCAGTTGCCCAGCGCTCGCCCACCAGGATGGTGCCACTGTAGGGTGTGTAGGACCTGTAGGGGGCGTGTCACTGTCCCACCCTTTTCCTGCAATTTTAGCTGGGTTGGTGGGCTGTGACAGTGGGTTAGGTTAGTGTTTTTGGCCACATAGCAAACAGGCGTTTTGCATGCCTTCATAGCTTTTGGCCACCCCTCCCTGTAGTAGACAGGTAGGTAGGGAAAACAATACCTGGACTAACTCTCTGGGTATTCCCCCAAGGTTTTGCGCCAGCACAGAAATTGGGCGCATAGGGGAGGGGAGACCCGGGGCGTACCCCGTGGCATCAATAAGCCAACCCTCCAGGGTTAGCAAGGGCGCAGACTTGGGTATAATCAGGACACCACTTCTGCGGCTTGCTCTCAGGACCTTAGGACTAGCACACTCACACAAACGGTATGGCAGGTAAGGGTAAGGTAAACCCTGAAAGGAAGGGTAGAACCCCATGGGTCTGGACCAGTCAGGGGTCCTAACTGTGGGCTCGCTTGTCCCCAAGGAGGGAAGACACACCTTGCCTCATAACACCTTGCTTGTCATTCCCCCCTGGTGTAGAAAGCCACCGTTCTTCGTTGGCTCACCAAGGTCATTACATTAGGGCAGTACCCATGCAACACATGGTCAACAAGGCAAACACTCGCTGGGTGGCTGCAATCTTGATAAGCGGCCACCTGGCTCACGCTGGAAACCATAGGCATGGGTCTGCAGGGCACAGACAGGGTCAGTTGACTGACACAGGGTAATTAGTTTCGCTTCTTACGCTGGGACATAGTCTCAGCACGGGCTAGGAGCTGCCCCTCGTTGTCCTCAACGAGGTAAGTGCGGAAGATGGGGTTGATACTCCCATCTGGTTGTATGAAGGCTGACATAGGTTCCCAGGTCGCCTCGGACAACCCATAGCCATCCCACAGGGTAAGGAATTTCCAGCCCTGTTTATACTCGTGGCGAGCAATACCTGCAACCACGTAGTAACCATCGACTGCCATCTCATCGGCAGTCATCTCTTCGAGTTCGTCTGCCTCCTCTGGACTGGCAGCGTTCTCTAGGTCTATACGTTCAATCTCACTGTCGCTGAGGCGCCACTCATCCCAAGACAAGTCGTCAGGGGAGTGATAGTGCCTCAGCTGCTTAGGAGCACATAGCAGTTCACCACCTAGACGTGGACTGCACCTGACATGGATCCTGGATCCATCTATCCTGATGATAAGATAGGGTCCAAAGTAAGGGTCCTGTAGGCAGTTACGTGGCCAGGAGGGTAGGCGTGAATGGTGTACCAAAACAAGGTCACCAACCTTGAAGCTGGCAGGTCGCCGTAGGCGGTTCCGTCGGCTCTGTTCACGGTCACGAATGTGCCTCAGGTTAGTACCAGCCTGGTTAGCCAGAGACTGCTTGTGTTCTAGCCAATCTCCTACAGGGCTCTTGAAGTCCTCAGGAAAGGGGGTTTTGAAGAACCAAGCAGGTCGTCCTCCATGGAACAGTTCGTGGGGGGTGAAACCCGTAGAAGAGCTCCGCTGTGAGTTCATGGACAGAACTGCCCAGGGCACTAGGCGTACCCAGTCCTTGGTGCGCTCCTGTTTCATCAGGATTCTTAAGTTTTGCTCCACCACACGGTTCTGTCTCTCACAGAGAGGGTTAGACGTGTGAGTGTAGGGCACACCTGTGGTTACCTCCACGTTGAGGGCATTTAGCACTCGTTTGTACCACCCAGTGTCACTGCGGATGCGTACATCTTCATCAGAGTGCACCTGTTTAGGTGCTCCATAGGGTTCGAACCATTGTTCGACCAACATTTTCACAGTCTGCTCACCTGTGATTTTCTTATTGCAAGGGAACACACGGGTGAAGCGAGATAGACCACAGGTGACCACGAGGCAACTATCATAGCCGCCAAAGCGTGGTAGGCCGTGGATGTAATCCACGTAGAGAAGAGAGTTAGCACAATAGGGTATGGGTAAGCTGGAGATCAGACCCCTATCCCTACTGTCGCTCTGCTTGCTGGCATGACAGCCACAAGCATCCACAATGGTCTGCATACGCGACCTCAGTTCAGTCAGGGTTAGACTGGAGTAGAAACACTCACGGAAGAAGTCCACTGAGCGATTAGCGCCAGTGTGACCGGAACTGAGATGGGACCACTGTAGGCACCCATCTAGTCGTGCCTCAGGCACCACAATTCGGTCCTCGTAGAAGAGGTACTGATTGTTTTTCTACCACTGGTGCCCGTCAATGACACGGGGTTCGAGACCAGTGTTGAGGGTTTGGAGAATTTCTTCATACTCTGACTGATAGTCGGTTAGACTCCAACCCTCCAGGATTCCAGCAGTGCGCATGGACAGGTCAAGCTGGACATCCATACGCTGGAAAGCCTCTTTGGCGAGCGCCTCAGAGCTCTCACCAATAAGCGCATCGAAGTTGTTGCGCGATATATAGTCAGACAGTTCATTCTTAATCCCGGGGATATGATGCACTGTCAGCCTGAACTGGCTCAGGTAAGTCCACCACCGTTTTAGCTTCGCTTTCTCTGGTGGTGGGCCCTTCTGAAATGACTTCACAGGCTCCTGGTCACACAGCCAGACAATAGGGTTAGACCCCAGGAGTCGGGATTGTGAAGATAGCACCAATATACCGGCCAGGAGTTCCTGGTCATAGGTGCTGTAGTTGGAACGCGCTTGGTTCCACTTCCAATTCCAGTGTCCCAGTGGCACCAGTCGCCACTCACTGGTAGGATAGTCGTGTTTCAACGAACCATCACGGTTCAGTCCAGTAATACGATAATGGCAGTGGGTTAGCTCAGCGGGGTTAAGCTCCTGCCATTGATAGATCGTACCTCCCCCCCCTACATCACTGGCATCAGTGATCAGGACTATCTCGCCCTCGGGGCGGGGAACTCCCAAGCAGTTGGAGGAGGCAATCTTCTTCTTCAACTCCTGGAAACACTCTTCCTCTCTGGAGGTCCACCTCCAGGGAGTAGTTTTCTTGATTAGGTCAGTGAGGGGTGCAGAGGAGTAAGTAAAATTGTGGATGTGACGCCGATAGAAATTACAGGCGCCCACAAAACTCCTCACATCGTGTAGACCCTTCTTAGGGTCATCGCGAATCTGCATGTCCTGTAGGGGCTGCATCTTAGACGCGGCTGGTTTCCACCAGCCATACCCCACGTCGAAACCCAAATACTCCATCTCCTCTTTCATGAACTCACATTTTTCGAGTTTGATTCGGAGATGGTTTTCTTGACAAACAGTGAAGAATTCACGTAGGAGAAGGACATGGTCCTCTTTGGTATTAGTACCCAAACTCACGTCGTCGATGTGAGCCTCCATTTCTGCACCCCGAGAAATCAACTCTTGTACTAGAGGCCTGCGCCTCAGTATGTACAAAATTTTGTTCATAAGCTCCTGGAAGAGCGCTGGGGCGTTAGCCACCCCGAAAGGCATAACCTTCCACTTGAAGACACGACCCTTAGGGGTTATAAAGGCAAGCAGCTCCTGAGCTGCGGCGGTTAGGTCAACCTGCCAGAAACCAGAGCGTTTGTCCATTTTGGTCTTATACCTACATTTGGCAATACGCTCCAGGGTGTTTTCCATGTTAGGAATACTCCCTGAGTGGTTCTGGGTTTTCTTGTTGACCTCACCATAGTCTACAACAAGACGTAGAGCAGTCGACCCTGGTTTAGCAACAAGGAAACAGGGGCTGCAGTGATGGGGATAGTCCCCATGTTTGTACTCTTCAACGAGGCCAGCATCAATGCATTCTTGGATCTGGCGCTCGATTTCTTCAACCTGTTCCTGTGGAGCGGGATAGGGACGACGCCTCACTCGCGTCTTTTCAAATTCTGGTTTCAATTTCAGGTCCATCTGGACCAGTTTTTTGCAAGATAGGGGAGGCGGCAAGGCGCCGAACACCTCCTCATATGTTATCAGCAGTTTCTTCAGGCGGGGGTCAAGGTTAAGACTCTCGACTTTCTGAAGGAAATCCTCCTCAGCATGGAGGTTGCTTTTTCCATGTTCTTTCTTTTTATGCCGATCAGCAGTTTCGGCAGGTACAGTACCATCGTCCCACTCAGGGGGACATTGCTGCCCATAGTGTAGAGAGTACACTAGAGGTATCTCAGGATCAGGCAGCGTATAGGACTCATCTTCCTCCTCAGACCAGATGGAGTATTTCCAGGTCTGTCTGAGGTATTGAAGCCGCTCTTGGCGCTCAATACCTTCGGCCTTCAGGTACAACAGCCGTCGGAGTTCTTGCGTGTCATGCTCAGACAAGGGCATGTTATTAGCAGCAGGCCGTGCCAGAGCATCAGTACTCCGGGCCACGGGTTCACCTGTGTGCACAGGCTGCATGTGTAGCACTGGTTTCCCAACAGAGGAAGCGGGTTCAGAGGTTGACTCTAGATCTACCTCCTCTAGCAACAGCTGGGCCAGGAAAGCACTATGTTTTAGGTCAACACAGCTGGGATCCACAGAGGGAATAGTGCTGGCGATCTCAGACAGTTGGTCGTCAGCATCCTCTTTTACAGCTGCAGGTTCCAGATAGTCATCAGGAGACTCACACCCTGTAAGTGTGGCAGATAGGTGCTCAGGAGATCGATTTTTGAGATCATAAAGGGTCAGGCCACGATTTTCGGCCATGACCTCTTTTAGTAGCACCTGGTCCAGGTCACACAGGGGTACAGCATTGAGAGATCCATCGATGATGGACAGGAAACTGGCCCACTCAGGGGCCTGCATAGCTGTGTCTGAGTCCTCAGGCACATAGATGGGGCCGTCGGGGAGTTGCACTCTTCCCACGGTCATTCGGTCAAGCATACGGCGCCAGTAGGCATGTTCACCAGAGCAACCCCAGTCAGGGGTGCACATAACAACCCTTCCTCCCTCATAAGCGATCTTGGTCAGGACCTTCGCGAGCAGGGAGAAGGGATGGTTAGCATACGCTAGGCCCATTGCTTTCCAGAAGAAACGGAAAGCATTGTTCGTCTGTTTCGAGCAGTACAACTGCATGATGTGCTGTTGTTGGCTCGCAAACAATTCCACCTGGATCTCATCCAGGTTTACCTGAAGGGCCGCCAGTCCATTTTCGAGAACATGACGGGCCAGTTGGTAATTTTCAGTACGATAGTTCGTCTTGGCTGCGTAGCGCAGCCCAGACTCTTTTCGTCCTGACAGCTCCAAAGGAACGGAGAATAGCCCACTGCCAAAGTCGCAGTGCAAAGAGTAAGGTCGCTGTAGGGACAGCATTTTAACCTGGGGGTTTCTTCTTAGAAAGTCAGTGCCAATGACAATGTCAAAGGCGTCAGTGTCCAACACTCTGCAGTGTTGAGTCACGGTTTCGTCGCCCAGACAGATGCTCACATCGACCCCCCCCAAGGAATGGATGGTACGCCCATCCCCTACTCTTATGGCCACGGTCTTAGTCTTCTTGAAAGTTTTAAGCAGGCGCCGGGCCACTATGGAAAGTGTTGCACCGGTATCAAGCACTGCTCGAAAAACCTGATCCCCGATTTTCACGAGGATCCAGAGAACCAAGTCCTCCTCTTCGGAGCCGCCCCCCTATTCCTCATCAGGGAATTTCACATCCACTCCTGCAGCCATGAGGGACTTGGCCATCCAGGCCAAGCGCCTCTTTTTAGAATTATTCCCCTCAGGGGTAGCGTTATCCCCTTGGGGTCGCTTCTGGGGGACACCTGCGGCAGGAGCGGGTGTGGCAGCAGGAGTAGGCGTAGCAACAGGCGCTGATGAGCGCCTCTGGGGGTTAGGGGGTCCAGTCTTACCACCCCCCTTGCCACCTCCTTTACCTTTATCCCCATTCGGGGGATTCCTGGCGGGCGTCGGGTTCTTCTGGCGCTCCGCCTCCTGACGCTTGAGTTTGTCACTCTCGCGTTTCTTGATGTGGCATTCGTCCTCATAGTGACGACGCTTGCCACAGTAACCACAGGTGATGGTACACCTGAAGTGGTCCTGATGGGTCACAGTTTTCCCATCTTTAGTATGCTGCTGACGTTTCATCTGCAGCATACAGCCACTGCGAAGATCGCAGTCAGAGGCATGACAAGGTCCCCCCTTGTCATTGACAGGTCGGCAGTAAAACAGGGGGGGGGTGCCTGCATCAGTTGGAACCTCGTTCATGGCACGTAGGTTGCCCCTCCCTTTACCGCCTCCCTGGTTGGTGTTAGTGGGATTTTTATGCCCCTTCCCTTCGCCACGTTCAGGGGTAGGGGTACCACCTCGTCCCAAATGTTTCTTGAGGAACTTCTCCATGTGGGAGTCGTTCTCTCTCTCAAGAGCTAGCTCAATCAAGAGATCCACCAGTGTATCATACGAGTGGGTCCTGCTCTTCCTCTCAGAGGTTGAGCGGCAATCATCCCACGTACGCTGGGGGATCTTACTCATGAGCCACAGGTGGGGCTCAGTGGCTCCGTAGGAGCCCACATTCATCCTCGAAAATAAGTACTCCATGTCGCACACATACTCAGAAATTCGCGCAGCGGATGGAAACTCCGGGAGCATAGGTAGCTCCTCGATTTGTGTGCGTACGCTGAGGTCAGTCTCATAGACTGGGAATGTTTTCTCTAACCTCAGGAGTACCTCCGCCCAAGTAGAACAGGTTTTCACAATCTGTTTGACCTGTTTTTGCAAAAATTTCTTTTTGCATGAGCGTTTTAGCAGTGAACATTTGGTGGCCACATCCACATGGGATTGGCCAGTCAACAAAAGGAACTCCGCAAATTCTTCTGCCCATTCTGGCAGGTTTTTAGGGTCGAACTCCGGCAGTTCCAGCTGGATGTTCGCCTGGGCAATCGGTCTGCCCATCTTCCCACCCCCCGGAGTTAGGCCTGAAGGCGACACGCCGGCAAGTGGGGCCAGGGCTGACAGCCCTCTTCTCTCACTCTCTGTGACAGGCACGTCCTGTAGGTCCGCCATAGGCACAGTCCTGGCACGGGGGTGAAAGGGGCTGGGGCAGGTAACCTTAGGCAACAGCCTTGAGACCCTCGATCTCTTGAGATCTTCGGCCAAGGTACTCAGCCCTGGAGAGAGAGAGAGGAACTCAGGCTTGGGTAAGGGTTCTGCAATACCCAGTTTAGCCTTAATGGCCTCTGATAAGGCCGTCACATCTGGATCTTCTGATCCAGACAGGAATTTGGCCAGCAGCTCGGCCGTTTGATCCAGGGCACCGTAGGTTGGCCTTGGATGATGTTCTTCGACTCGAGTTGGGCCCACTTCGGGAGCCCTTGGGGTTGGGTACTCAGGTCGTAGTCGTCTTGGCAGGGATGCAGTAGACGGAGGGCCTGAGTGTGAGTAGGACCCTAGATCCGTACGTGGTCTTGACCCATGTACAGCCAGTGGTTCCTCTCCATCTTCCCCACGGATGGATTTGTAGTACTCATCGTGCATGATGTACTCATCCATCTTCATCTTCAGCTTCTCATATTCCTCAGGTCCTTCAATGGCAGTTGAGGATGAAGCTGGGCAATTGGATCGTGATACTGAAGCAGCCACACGTCTGTGGAGGTGACTGAAGCTGTCTCCACCGTGTGCTGCTAAGGCCTCGGTGGTAAGGCCTTTATTCTTCTCCGCCCTTCTGCGTTCTGGATCTCCTTGGGACCCAGATGCGCCACTGAGGTGATGTGGTGCTCGGTGTGGTGGTTCACTCATTGGGTGGACCACACTGCCCATTTGTACTTGGACAGTTCGGATAGGCCAGGTCCTTACACTTGGTGTGGACATTATGGACTTTTTGTTGAGCTTTTGTTCTGCACTTCTCAGGGTCGGTTCAAAAGGTCTCAAGGGACTGTCTCTGCTACCGGAAAGATGTCCTTGAATTATGCCCTAGGTCTTTTGATGTATTCCTGCAAGTTGGTTTTGTAGTGGAAAACCCCAAGCCAAAGCAGCAAGTAGAGCAAGGACTGAATATGGATCGAATCAATGAAATCAATGATTGGTTTTGGAATCCAGTGTAACACAGAAGGGCTGCAGATAGACAAAGCAGGTATATGAACATAGATTCAATCACAAATGAATAATGCAAAAGGTTTTAAATGAAAATTGGTCAGACTCTAGCCTCAGTGGTTGCAATAGGCACTTCATGTGTACTCTTTTGGGTGAAATGGTGCTGGTTAGGACTGAGGGGCATAGATGTCAGGACCACACAGAAAATGACTTGGCCAAGCAACTGAATTCAGAAACAGTTACAAAGGAGGACCACAATAAGTGGTAGATTCAATTGAGTATAGGGGTCTTGGGGTGGGAGACCACTTAGGCTTAACCTCCAAGGCCCACAAGCATGGAATGCCTGATTTATTTTGGTATGACCTCCATGAAGGAAGGTACCTCCGCTCAGTTGAGTGGTAGGGGTGAACTTCATGGGGGGGGCTAGGGTCACAACCCTAGTTACCTTGAGAAAGTGTACTTTAGGCCACAAAAGAGAGATAAAAACACTTAAGTTTGTCTCAGCATCAACAAAGGGTTTTAAGGGGGGGCTTAGCCTGGATCAAGCCCTCCAAGAAAGACATGGCAGTGACTTTTTCTTACTCGGCGCGCTGGTGCGAGCTCGCCCATCGGCCGCGACCCCCGCGGGAGCAGGCGGCTGGGAGCGCTGGGGCGCGCGGTGTGCAGGTCCAGCTGCGTCCCGCCCCCCACGTCGCGGTCTCTTCTGGGGGAGGGGGGGCGTTCCCTCGGCTCCGGGGGGGTGGGGGGTCGGTGCTCCTGCGGCCCTCAAGCCGGGGGGGGAGCGGGGGGGGAGAGGGGGTGCCGCTCCGCCGCCCCCCGCCCCCCAGCCCCGTCGGGTGTCGGCCTGCCATCCTTTGACTCCGGCGCCCCCCACCCCGGGGTATAGTCCTGCTGTCGGGGTTGCCAGGCGACCGTGGGCGTCGGGCGCGGCCCGGTCGGCCGCCAATGGGTCAGTGCGGAGGGGGGGGGGGGGGAGGGGGGGAGTGATTTCCTCGCCCTGGTTTGCGCCCCTGCCTTCCCCAGGCCGGCCTCTGAAGGGGCCGCTCCGTTTGCGCCGTCCTGGGCGCCGCCAGTCCGCCGTCGGTCGGTATCGGGTAGGGCGGGAGCGTGCGAGCGGTTCACCGGGAGCACTTGCCGCGGCCGCGGTACCCCCCCCCCCCCGGGCGTAGCGGCCTCCCCAGGAGGGTGCGGGGCTGCTGTCTCTCCGGTCTGCCTCCGTCCGCTCTTGGGCCTGAGGGGGGGGGGGAGAGGGGTGGGCCCTCTGGTCCCCTGGCACCGCCCCCCGACGGCCGCGGGGGGGCGGCCTGGTGGTTCCGGCCCCGGGGGGTCGCACTCTTCCCCCGCCCCTCTCTACCTTGCGAGAGCCGGACCCTCGTGTAGGCCCTTGCTGGGGTCCCCTGCTCCCCCCGCCGTCGTCGCGCAGCGCTGGCTGGTTGGGGGCGGCCGTGAGGGTCAGCAGTCAGCCATTAGTGGGCTGCGGGGCAGTGGGTTCCCCCCCGCGCTCGTTGTCTCCGCCCTCCGTCCCACGGGAGGAGGCACGCGCCCCTCTGTCGCGCCGTACTGGGGGGGGGGCGTGGGTCGGGGGGCCCGGCTCTGCCGGGGGGGGCGTCCCACGGCACTGTCCCCCCCCCCTCTCTCTCGCGTCCGTTGTCTGGGCCATCACCTGCGCCGCCGCCTGTGTGGGGGCTGGGGCTGTGGCGGTGGCGGGTTTCGCCGGCGGTAGCGCCAGTGGGTGAGGGCGTTGCGCAAGGCCTGGGGGAGCCAGTTGTTGGTGTCGGCATCCGTGATGGGGAGCACCGCCCCCCCCTCAAGGAAGGCCGGCCACGTCAACTCTCTGTCGGGCCACGCCGCCCGGATCACTGACCGGAGGACCCTCTCGTGGTCCTCCGGGGCCGCCCACCCCCCCGGGGGTACTTCCCGGTTCCCTACGTCCCTCCGGAGGAGCACGGCATCAAAAGGCCGGTTCCTCATCCTCCTGGTGGTCCCCGAGCTGGCCCAGCCCAACCACCCATACAGCTCCACCACCAGGGGGAGGGCCTCATCCCCCAGAGGGTCCGGGACTGTGCCCCAGTCCCGGTCCCAGGGCCAGGACCCCCCTGCCCACCGCGCCGGCTTCCCCTGCCGCCCCTGTGCCTGCGGCGCCGGCGCCGCGTCCCGCCCCCCCCCGCCGAGGCAGCGGCCATCCGCGCCGGCTCCGCCCTCAGCGCAGGGGGGGCTGGCTGGTGCTGGGGTCTTGGGGGTTGGAGGGGGATGAGTTCTCCGGCGTCGGGGTCGATGTTGTAGAGGTGGGCGTGGTGGTGGTGGTGGTGGTGGGAGAAGGATGTCCTTGAATTATGCCCTAGATATTTTGATGATGTCCTGCAGGTTTTGTAGTTGAAAACCCAAACCAAAGCAGCAAGTAGAGCAAGAACAGGATGTGGATCGAATCAATGATTGGTTTTGGAATCCAGTGTAACACAGAAGGGCTGCAGATAGACAAAGCAGGTTTATACACAAAGATTCAAACACAAATGGATAATACAAAAGATTTTATATGAAAATTGGTCTGACTCTTGCCTCAGAGGTTGCATTAGGCACTTCATGTGCACTCTTTTGGGTGAAATGGTGCTGGTTAGGAATGTGGGGCATAGATGTCAGGACCACACAGAAAATGACTTGGCCAAGCAACTGAATTCAGAAGCAGTTACAAAGTACGACCACAATAAGTGGTAGAAACAATTGAGTATAGGGGTCTTGGGGTGGGAGACCACTAGGCTTAACCTCCAAGGCCTAAAGCATGAAATGCCTGGTTTATTTCGGTATATCCTCCATGAAGGAAGGTACATCCGCTCAGTTGAGTGGTAGGGGTGAACTTCATGGGGGGCTAGGGTCACAACCCTAGTTACTTTGAGAAAGTGTACTTTAGGCAACAAAAGAGAGATAAAAACACTTAAGTTTGTCTTAGCATCAACACAAGGGTTTTAAGGGGGGCTTGGCCTGGATCAAGCCCTCCAAGAAAAACACGGCAGTGACTTTTTCTTACTCCCCCCTGGAGTACTATTTAGCTAAGCTAGTAGGACCAAGGAAAAAGGCTCAAATATTCCCAAATTTACCCCAGAAAATGCTTTAAACTTACCAAAAACATCCTCATCACTTCATAGAAGCCTATCACACTGTAGGTACCCTTGAAAAACAGTGTAATGTACCGTGAATGATGTCCCTTCGATGGGGCATTCCTCAAAAGTCGCCGGCGTTCGACGAAAACTTTTGGAAAAAGTTTGGGGGTAGTGGGGTTTGAACCCAGGACTCCCTCCCTAGAGCACATATGCTTGCCCACTAGGGTACAGTCGAACCCTCTAATGCGGACGGCCATTGCTGTATAAACAGCGTTTTAGTATACATCCTGACCAAGGGCCAGGGCGGAGCAATACTCCCAATGGAGGACACAAACCTCCAGGAGCTGGAAAAAATAGAAAATGTAACCAGCAGGGAGTGATTCCTGCGGTTTAGCGGAAAGGGCTGCGATTTAGCAAGTGAAATCGTTAAAAATCGACGAAACCACGCGGGAAATCGTCATTTTTACACATAACTCAAAGTCGCAGACAAGCGCAAAGGAAGCGGACTCCAAGAAAAGGGTTGCGCAAGCGTAAACGGTTTTTGAAAAAGAAGGTATGAGCCGTAGTTTTTAAAGTTCTAAAGGAAATTTTTGCACAGTTGCATCAAAATTTTTATAAACTTTGGAGAAAAGTCTTCAGATTCAACCCACACCACAGAGCAGGTCAACAACCCACCTCTCAGGTATGTCAGTGTCATCTCACACGCATGCATTGTGTTCGTGTTGGTTGTTTCGTCAAAACAATAGGGTTGTCAACGCTGTGTTCGTTGGGGGGTCGGGTGTTCCTCCTCGTGCTCTGCACAGGTCTGCACAGGAATGAAAGGTATGCGATGCGAATGGACGCACGTAGGGTTAGAATATGCGCTGTGCTCGCCATGCATGTGCCTAATCGAGGCATTCACACGCTGTGACGCTTTACCTGTACCCCAAATTCGCCCTTGTTTTCCTCTTCACAGGTAAGTAAAGAAAGCGTTTGCTCGTGTGTGGCCCTGGCGTTAAAGTAGGGTTGCTTAAAACGCTTAGGCTTGTTTTGTGTCCGCTTCATTCGGCACTCACATGATGCATGGTGAGTAAGGTAGGTTAGCCCAGGAGGAGCTCACCTCCTGGTTGAGTCAGTGTGGATATGGTTAAGCCTCCCTTCCATGCGTGCACATGATGCATTAAAGGGTAGGCCACGCGAATTGCGCACGGTAAACCTTGTTTAGGTTACCCAGAGGCTCCTCGGTACGTTCTTTAAGAGAACCTGAGGAGTCTCTTAAAGCTTGCTTGCTTGACAGGGGAGCTGATCCTTCAGCGTGTTTGTGGACAGTGTATTATAGGTCACACTGAGAAGCGTAAAATACGTGGAGTGTGGCTTGGTTCCTCTGCCGCAAACACCCCTTCATTTGCCTCTGTTGTACAGGTGGGAGAGGTTCAGGGTGATTGGTGCACGCAGCAGCTGCCTTCGGCGGCTATCCATTTTTCTGCCCCAGCAAAACAGGGGCGCTGATCACAAATCAAATGACTGTGCCGCAGCCAGGACTGGCGAGGGCAGTTCGACTTCAAGGACATCTGCGCTGTGCACGCAACGAGAGCACCCCTTCCCTCCAAGCCCTAGCAGGGGAAACGCGTTGTGGCGTCCCCTGTTAAGCCACAGTTGCTTAGCAGCGCTGTGTTCTCTTGCCTTCTTCACAGGAGGGTCATTAGGACCTGAGTGGTCTTCGACAGCAGCACCCAGTAGCGTGTGTAGGGGTTAGGGTCAGCAGGCCTGGCAGGAGTTGAGTGCAAGTGATGAGTGCTCACCCTGCCTTCGAAGGCTGGTGCTGGCGTTAGTGAGTGTAGTGTAGTGGTGTCTCCTGTCCGGCGTGCATTTCCTCGTGGCCAGGGGAGTGCGTTAGCTTTTGGCCTGTAGCAAAAATGGGCGTTTTGTATGCCCTTAAGACACTCGGCCACCCCTCCCCTCTATTAGGTAGGGCTTTTGCCGTCTTACCCCAAGAATAGGCGCCAGCACAGAAATTGGGCGCCATAGGAGTGGTAATAGTACCAGATTAGGACCTTCGGTCCGACATCAGCGAAGCCCGGTCTCCGAGAGCCACGCTGGGGAGAGAAGTGAGACACACACAGACATACGTAGCACACATAGGGGTATGGTAAACCCTGTAAGGAAGGGTAGAACCCCATGGGTCTGGACCAGTCAGGGGTCCTAACTGTGGGCTCGCTTGTCCCCAAGGAAGGAAGACAAACCTTGCCTCATAACACCTTGCTTGTCATTCCCCCCTGGTGTAGTAAGCCACCGTTCTTCGTTGGCTCTCCAAGGTCATTACATTAGGGCAGTACCCATGCAACACACGGTCAACAAGGCACACACTCACTGGGTGGCTGCAATCCTGATAAGCGGCCACCTGGCTCACGCTGGAAACCATAGGCATGGGTCTGCAGGGCACAGACAGGGTCAGTGCAGTGCTCAGTGAGCAGTAGTCTGTGAAAAAACCAATGGCCTTTGGCCAGGGAGTGGTTGTCACGGGGGGCTAACGGTCCTGTCCTGCGATGCAATGCGGGGCAACTGTGACAACTGCTCTTACACCCATACACAGGCACGTCTGCAGAAGAGTGCTCACTGCACCCGTCAGTAGACTGACACAGGGAGATTAGTTTCGCTTCTTACGCTGGGACATAGTCTCAGCACGGGTCAGGAGCTGCCCCTCGTTGTTCTCAACGAGGTAAGTGCGGAAGATGGGGTTGATACTCCCATCTGGTTGTATGAAGGCTGAAATAGGTTCCCAGGTCGCCTCAGATAACCCATAGCGATCCCACAGGGTTAGGAATTTCCATCCTTGTTTATACTCGTGGCGAGCAATACCTGCAACCACGTGGTAACCATCGACTGCCATCTCATCGGCAGTCATCTCTTCGAGTTCGTCTGCCTCCTCTGGACTGGCAGCGTTCTCTAGGTCTATACGCTCAACCTCACTGTCGCTGAGGCGCCACTCATCCCAAGACAAGTCGTCAGGGGAGTGATAGTGCCTCAACTGCTTAGGTACACACAGCAGTTCACCACCTAGACGTGGACTGCACCTGACATGGATCCTGGATCCATCTATCCTGATGATACGATAGGGTCCAAAGTAAGGGTCCTGTAGGCAGTTACGTGGCCAGGAGGGTAGGCGTGAATGGTGTACCAAAACAAGGTCACCAACCTTGAAGCTGGCAGGTCGCCGTAGGCGGTTCCGTCGGCTCTGTTCACGGTCACGAATGTGTCTCAGGTTAGTACCAGCCTGGTTAGCCAGAGACTGCTTGTGTTCCAGCCAATCTCCCACAGGGCTCTTGAAGTCCTCAGGAAAGGGGGTTTTGAAGAACCAAGCAGGTCGTCCTCCATGGAACAGTTCGTGGGGGGTGAAACCCGTAGAGGAGCTCCGCTGTGAGTTCATGGACAGCACTGCCCAGGGCACTAGGCGTACCCAGTTCTTGGTGCGCTCCTGTTTCATCAGGATTCTTAAGTTTTGTTCCACCACACGGTTCTGTCTCTCACAGAGAGGGTTAGACGTGCTGGTATAGGGCACACCTTTGGTTACCTCCACGTTGAGGGCATTTAGCACTCGTTTGTACCACCCAGTGTCACTGCGGATGGGTACATCTTCATCTGAGTGCACCGGCTTAGGTGCTCCATAGGGTTCGAACCATTGTTCGACCAACATTTTCACAGTCTGCTCACCTGTGATTTTCTTATTGCAAGGGAACACACGGGTGAAGTGAGAAAGACCACAGGTGACCACGAGGCAACTATCATAGCCGCCAAAGCGTGGTAGGCCATGGATGAAATCCACATAGAGAAGAGAGTTAGCACAATAGGGTATGGGTAAGCTGGAGATCAGGCCCCTATCCCTACTGTCGCTCTGCTTGCTGGCATGACAGCCACAAGCATCCACAATGGTCTGCATACGCGACCTCAGTTCAGTCAGGGTTAGACTAGAGTAGAAACACTCACAGAAGAAGTGCACTGAGCGATTAGCGCCAGTGTGACCAGAACTGAGTTGGGACCACTGTAGGCACCCATCCAGTCGTGCTGAAGCGGTACCCAGAACCCCATGGCTAGGGTAGGGCATACAACCGGTCTCCGGTCCACTAACCCCATGTACGGAAGGGAAGACCGGTCTCCGGTCCACCAATGCCATGTACGGAAGGGAAGACGCCCGTTGACGCCCGGTGCGAGCCCGGCGGGAGTGTGTTCCGTGCCGTAGAGCCCCGCATCGGCAACTGATGCGCCGCCAGCGGAGATTTATATATCAGAACATCAGGAATCAACAGGGTTTTATTTTCATATTGTTTCCGTCAATTTTTACACTTCCGTTCTGATATTCACTGTTTTGACAGCTGGCGGTTAGTTCGCAACTTTAGCGTAACCGCCAGTTGAACTGTTATATACAGATATTTTAGCGCAAACCGTGACAAAGACTCTAAAGTCTTCAGGAACTGCATTGATGCATCCGCAATTTTCACATCTTACACTCGCAACCTTAATCCGAACTTTTCAGGATGTCGAAATCGGATTTTCGACTTCGACATCCCCGCACTTGACTTGACCTCTTTCGAGTGGACCTACGTGCTTCCCTATGCACGAATCAACATTCCTTTTGTCTTGCCCTCCATTTGTCTTCGAGATATGGGCAAAACAAAGTTGATTCGTGAGGCCACTTGTGAGGGTCATATCTCGTGCCGCTTGCGAGGAATGACAATAAGGAAACGTGGGATGTATTCACAATACTCCCGACGTAATTGAAGAAGCTTTATATGCCTTGCGTCACCACACGTGCGCGCTAGCGTAATGGATCATGGTCAAGAGGGTAGAGTTTGCGTTATAACTCTTTGGCCATGATATTGCGTGCGTTAAGATAACTTTCGAGTGTAGCGCGCGAGTGTTGGTGTTGCATAGGAACTCTCCTTGGGTTCCTATGAGGGACTGACACAAAGTTATGCCCTTGGAGGGGCATGACATATCGTGGGGGGAGCTACCTTTTTGGGCAATATTGACGCGTTCCCGTGGGGGGCCAGCCACGGGACGCTGCGGGACACGCGCAAGTGAGCAGGCAGGCAAAGCACTACGCTCACAGGGGCATCAATGCGCTCATGTCATGTGACAAAGCGTTTCAGAATCCTTGCCACTCTGCAAAGAGGGAACAAAAGTATGTACAGCAACACATCAGGATATGTACACATGGGGTTAAGACTGGACTGGGGTAAGGGCATCACAGGACTATAGACACTCAGTCCCAACTCATATCCCAATCCCAGGTCCGACCCTCTCAGTGGCTGATGGGGGCGGGGGCTCAAACACGAC
The DNA here is from genome assembly GCA_964036045.1 of Eutreptiella sp. 'Long Island Sound 2002'. Classification (NCBI taxonomy): domain Eukaryota; phylum Euglenozoa; class Euglenophyceae; order Eutreptiales; family Eutreptiaceae; genus Eutreptiella; species Eutreptiella sp. 'Long Island Sound 2002'. Next base: position 79,637,924 of record OZ038381.1, on the reverse strand, counting down.
CCATGCCCTGCTCAGTCCGGACCCTGAAACCCTGCCAATAGGGGGGTGTCCCGCCCAGCCACAGTCGAGTTCCTGGAAACCAAGATGCTCCAAGGCTAACCGACAGTGGTTCCCTATGCTCCCTTAACAGCAGGTCCCAACTCCACTCTGAGCCAGAGATATGGCCCCGCCATTATCACCCAGGAGTTGGTAGCTGAAAATGGGCTGTTTCAGCCCAAACTGAAATTAACCCAAAAATCCCCACAATTGACCCCTCGTCCGGACCCGCCAGAGGTAGGGACGAGGCAACTGACCCTATGCCCTTGGAGTACAAACTGCCTGGAACCCTCACCCAACTTGGTTCCCTCTGAGGTCCGGACATCAGGGCAACACGGATGAGTCAAGTGGGGTCATGATGCCAAAATCACCAAAATTGGCGTCATTCCCACGCGTGGCTCGCCCGGCCAAGGTAAGGCCAATGACCCACAGGGTAGGAGGCAGGACCTAGGACTTATATCTGAGTGTACAACTTGAATTTGGGTCCGGGCTCCCTATGGGCCTAGAGAAATGGGGCCGCCAATTGACCACACGGAAGGGGGAAATTGGGGTCCCAAAATTGGGTCATTTTGGCTGCTTGAAATGAGCCAAAATTCGGTGTGCTCCCAATAGTATATCTCCACGCCGGCTTGGAGATCGGATCTGCCATTCCATACGCGATCCACCGGGAGTCCAACGAAGACTCCCATGCACTTGGCTTTCAAAGATCACCATGCTACTTGGTGTGGTGACGATCCCAATTGGGTCCACAAATGCAAAAATGGCAAAATCGCCCATACTCAATTTGGCCTAGCGCCTTAACGAAGGCGGCTCCGCTTCGCCCACGTGGTGTGGGGACCATGGGGACCATTACCCATAACACCCATGTCATATATGGTCCATTGGTCCATGCGTCCGGCGTGCACGAGGGTTAGAGCATAGTGCACGGCGGGCAGCAAAAGTGGAAAATTGCTCAAAATGGCCAAAAATGCGCACACTCATGGTTAGGGCAAATGAGGCACATGCCCGACTCGGACCGGAGTGTGCCATAGCATTGGTATCAAGTCATGTGTGTGCAACATATCTTTTGGGCGTCGCCCAACTCCTCCGGTTTTGGGAACGGCAGGGTCGCCAAGTCAGCCCATGATTTGGGATAGTCCCAAATCGCCAACATGGCGGCCACGCTATGCCAAGCCTAAGAGGAGTTATTCGCCGGGTCCAAGATATGTTCGGCACCGAAGTATGTACCCTCATATCATACTTGGGTCATGATGTCAATTGAGCGCAACGTTGAAATACAAGGTCGCCACTTGACATCATGACGGGCCAAAAACGGCAAAATTGGCACAAAGACACACAAAAGTGCATTGAAGGGTGCACAATTATATTATAATATCTTCGGCATGGATCGTGCAATTAACTAATCCTTCTAAACACAATGTCTTGACACCAATGACCTTCGATCCCACATATGTGCTCCACTTGGGGCGCCTTGAAAGGTTACAAAAGCTACTTCCCAAGTGGGCACATGAAAATATGGAAAATTGCAAAACACACACCTTGCTCCCAACGCATCGCTTTGGGATCGCCACACAAGCTTCCCTTCACGAAGGTTAGGCTTGCAATTGATCGTGGGGAGTGTGGAGAAGGGGCTTACACAATATGAGGTCCATTGGCAGGTTCGGCTTGGAGCAATGGACCCGCCAAATGGGCACGCAACACAACACATGGCACATACCACATATTGCCCAAAAAGGTAGCTCCCCCCACGATATGTCATGCCCCTCCAAGGGCATAACTTTGTGTCAATCGCTCATAGGAACTCAAGGAGAGTTCCTATGCAACACCAACACTTGCGCGCTACACTCGAAAGTTATCTTAACGCACGCAATGTCATGGCCAAAGAGTTATAACGCAAACTCTACCCTCTTGACCATGATCCATTACACTAGCGCGCACGTGTGGAAACGCAAGGCATATAATGCTTCCTAAATTACGTCGGGAGTATTGTGAATACATCCCCTGTTTCCTTATCGTCAATACTCGCAAGCGGCACGAGATATGACCCTCACAAGTGGCCTCACGAATCAACTTTGTTTTGCCCATATCTCTGAGTCAAATGGAGGGCAAGATAAAAGGAAAGTTGATTCGTGCATAGGGAAGCACGTAGGTCCACTCAAAAGAGGTCAAATCAAGTGCGGGGATGTCGAAGTCGAAAATCCGATTTCGACATCCTGAAAAATTCGGATTAAGGTTGCGAGTGTAAGATGTGAAAATTGCGGAAGCGTCCATGCAGTTCCTGAAGGCTTTGGAGCCTTCGTGACGGATTGCGTTAAAATTTCCATTATAAACAGTTAAACTGGCTGTTACGGTAAAGTCGCGATCCAACCGCCAGCAGTCAAAACAGTGAATATCAGAACGGAAGCATAAAAATTGACGGAAACAATATGAAAATAAAACCCTGTTGATTCCTGATGTTCTGATATACAAATCTCCGCTGGCGGTGCATCGGTTGCTGATGCGGGGCTTTACGGCACGGAACGGAGCGTCAACGGGCGTCTTCCCTTCCGTACATGGGGTTAGTGGACCGGAGACCGGTTGTATGCCGTAACCTAGCCATGGGGTTCTGGGTACCGCTTCACCCCCCTCCTTAGAGCAAACCCTGGGGGGGGCTCGATAACATCACGCATGGCAGCGGGTACCCAGGACCATCCCCTGAAGGGGGGGGGTGTCACATCCTCACTTGAGTAAGTCACAGTAAGATAGGTATGATGTTGTATAAGCTCGTAGCACATGTATAGTATCAAGTATCAAGTCCCGGGTCCTGGCGGCGATTGTTCGGCATCCAAAGGACCCGTTAACCCATACCAGGCGCACCGGGTGCCGGCTGCTACGGTCACCACCACAGTGGCAGTGGCATACACGGCCAACATAGGCGACACACGACGACCGAGGTGGTCCCACAGGTCGAGAGCGACCACAAAGATCCATCAGGCTACCCCAAGCTTCCCAAGGCCCGCCGACTGGGGAGAGTCCCCACGGGTCCTTCCTCGGGCGCACCATGTCCATATCCATACGACGCGAGTCCAGAGTGCCATAGTCGAACTCCTTAAGAACCCCAGATCTTAAGGGAACTCCTCCTGAAGGGATCGGGCATCAGGGCCGTCTTTTCCCTCGCCCTATTACCACGAAGGCCATACATGAGGGAGTCCTCATGCAGTGTGGGCGGAGGCGTCGACTCCTCAAACCACCAGTTTCCCAGGCAGACTGACCGAGGTCAGGAGCACCGGAGGCCGCCATCCGAATGCAAGTGCGTCTGCGAATCGGTAGGCTCACACTGGGACTGACAGTGGCGGACCGCTGGGAGTGTAGTCAGGCAACTGGGCTTCCCGCCTGGCGCCATCAGGATCTCCACACATCACAGCGAATAGGGCAACACGGTATCACGAGCACTCAAACAGTAGTATCCGTAATCAAGTACTGGTCCAGGCTGGACCAGGCTGTAAGAACATGTACACGGCGACTCAGGGCGCCTCTGTATCCCGATTCGTGGTGAAAAACAGTCCATCCCTCAGCGATGGGCTGATGACCCTCAACATACAGATGCACATATCCTGGAGGGCAGAAAAACAAGCAATAATCTGGGTAAATAGGCGTGTAAACACGCTCTGGACAGAGCGCCAAACCACGCCACGGTCAGGATAAGGCAATGCAGGAGGGTGGACAGGAAAACGCCTGAGTTCAGGCCATATATAGTCTCAAGACACACGTCGACTGGTCTGGATTCCGCAAGTGCCATGGAACCAGACCAGACACCCAAAATTCGCAATGCCGATGACAGCGGCATCCGTTGCGCAACGACGTATGGGCTTCAAGGCCCCAAGAGCTCAAAAATATGAAGGTCAGTCGCCCTACCTGGTTTCCCAAGGATTCAGCAGGGGGGGGAGTGACGAATAGAATTGAAGAGAGGGGCCATCCTCCTCTGGATTCAGCAGGGGGGGGTATATGGCCACTCTGTTGGCAGGTCACCGGAAGATGAGAGAGAGCAAGCAAGTGAGGGACGATCCGTCGGCCTCACAAGCGCCCCAAAGCACATCAGGGGAGAGCCCAGGGCGCTGATCAGGCACCCCTGGCTGCAATCGCCCGGGCGAGTGCTGCCAAGTCCGAAACGTGGATCTTGGTCTTGTGCTTGCGGATGTACTCCATGAAGGGAGTATTGACCCGCGGCACGAATGAGGAGACGGGTTCCCAGGTGTCGTGGGACGGCCCATAGCCTCGCCAACGAACCTTGAACTCCAGACCTCCGGGTGCCGAGGCTTTCGGACGCTGAGCCAGGATCTTCTCGACTGTATAGTCGTCCTGCTCCGCATAATCGTCGTCCGAGTCAGCCTCATGTGCGGCATAGCTCAGGGACACGTGTTCGCCACGGAGGTCGGGTTCCCGCACACGGAGTTGACTCTCGTGGCGCTCCCGGAACTGTCCGTGACCCACCTTGATGCGGTAGGTGTCCTCACCAATCCTGCGCACCACCTCGCCGGGTGTGAACCAGGTCTTGGTGCGGTGGGTGCCCATAGGGCGGGGTCTGATCACCCACACCGGGTCTCCCACCCTGAACTTCTGCGCTGTCGAGCTTGGGGCGGACTTCTGACGCTCAGCGTGCTCCTTCTCGAGCTGCTGGCGTATGTCCCGCGCCGTTTGCTCTTGCCGCGCGAAGAACTCCTTGGCATCCATGGCCATGCCATCACCAGACAAGGGAAGTCCCCTACCCAGGGGGTCCCTGCCGAAGAGAACCTGGTGAGGGGACAAACCGCCCGGAGTGGGGGTGTCATGATGGGCCTTCAGAGCAGGCCACATCTCCTCAAACCAGTTCCGACGTGGATTGGTGATGTGGATCTTGCGCAGCTTCTCGAACAGCTGCCGTCCAGCCACTTCAGCACGGCCGTTAGACCGGCTGAGATGGGCGACGCTCTTGGCATGACGTATTCCCATGAGGGAACACATAGCCTTGAACCAGCCACCAGTAAACTGGGGCCCTCGGTCACTGCAAATGGTGCGGGGGATGTCAAAGACGGTCAGCCAATGACGAATCATCATGACTGCCACTTCTCTGGCAAGCAACCCCTTTTTGCGTGCCGGAACGGCTACAACGTAGCCGCTGTGGCGGTCCACACAGAGAACCACACAGTCAAAGGTCTCCTTGCCAATGTGCACTTCGGGCATGGAGAAGACGTCCATGGCCACGCTCTCCATGGGCTGATCAGGAACCGGGGTCCATTGGGGTTCTCCCTTGACGTTCCGGTTGTCGGGATTGCAGGCCTGACAGACCGAGCAACCCTTCCTGACGTTCTTGATGGCAGTGTAGAGAACGATATGGTCGATCTCGAACCGGCGCTGCATGTCAAGGGCTTGCTTCTTGACCCCTGGGTGCAGCATGTGGTGGTGCCAAGCCTCGCAAAGCTCGAGCACCCGGGACTCCGGTACTAGCAGCTTACCATTCCGGTAGAGCTTGCCATCTTCCTCGGTCAGCCCCTTTGGCCACTTCTGCCCGTCGTCAGGGTCGGTCACAGCCCTATACTCGGCCGCAAAGGCCTCAGACTTGGCGTAATCGTCGGTCCAGTCGTCCTGGAGACAAGACTCCGGGAAGAGGTGCTTGTCGGACTCAGCTCCCTCAGGGGCGAGTACTCTGACCGCTCTGCTCACCCTCGTTGCGAGGGGGGCATCCGCGGCCATGACGACGAAGCATTTAGCACCCTCCTCCTCCATCAGGCGCTCCATTTCAATGATCCTCTTGGCTTCAGCGGTCTCAGCCTCATCGCCATGGGCAGAGATGTCCTGCATGCCTCTGCTGGCAGGATAGGCCCACCTACTGAGACAGTCCGCCACGGTGTTATCCTTTCCAGGAATGTAAACAACCGTAAGGTCGAACTTGGCCAAGGTGTCATGCCATCTTGCCCGTCGGGAGGCGGGACCTGAGGGAGTGTCCACGTGCTCCTTGTGCCACGACTGCAGACTCTGATGGTCGGTGCAGACGGTGACGGGATGGAGGGCTATGTACCCAGCCCATTTCCTGAGAGCCATGACGATGGCATACGCCTCCTTTTCACGGGGCGTCCACGTCCGTCTCTGGCCTTCCGCCAGGACTCGGCTCCAGAAGGCCACGGGCACGTGCCTCCCGTCGTCAAGCACTTGCTCCAACACAGCGCCAATGGCGTAGTCGGAAGCGTCAGTGCGCAGGACGAACCCTCGGTCGGGATCCACGAGGTGCAGACCCACTGCGGATAGCAGCGCCTGCTTCATCCCCTCAAAGGCACGGTCAGACTCTTCAGTCCAGACCAGAGCCTTCTTGGACCCCTTTTTGGTCTCCTCTCGGTTGCCCTTGAGCATGGTCGTCATGGGGGCTGCATACTCGGCATACATTTTGATATACCCCGAGTAGTAATTGCAGAACCCCAGATACGCCCGTAGCTCAGAGACCGTTTTGGGCTTTTCTCAGTGCTCAATCGCGGCCACTTTGCCAGGTATGGGCTTTCGCTGCCCGTTCCCAACTACGTGGCCAGCGAAGACCACCTCGCTTACCGCAATGGTGGCCTTGTCACTGCTGCCCGTGAGTTTGTGCCGAACCAGAAGGTCCAGCACTCGAGTGACGTCCCTTTCATGTGCCTCCAGGAGCTCCTCGTAGCTCATACTGGGGTCCCCGGACGCGATGATCACGTCGTCCACGAAGGGGTCCGCACTTGTCGCGCACCGGCTCAAGCAGGTTCTCCAGCATCCGCTGAAAAGCCGCATTGCCGTTGGTAACGCCCATGGGCATCACCTTCCACTGGAGAGGTCCAAGTGGGGTGCTCATGGCTGTGCAGGCACGGGACTCCTCGGCGAGAGGCATCTGATGATAACCATGTTTCAGGTCAATCACCGTGAAGATCCTCCGCCGGTGTTGCTTTTGCAGCATGTCCTCAATGAGGGGCAGCGTATAGCTGTCGTGCTGCGTTTGGGCGTTCAGGCCGCGGTAGTCGACCACGAGCCGCCACTCACCGGCAACCTTCTTGGGGACGACGAAGCACGGAGAGGCCCATTCGCAGTGGCAAGGCTCGAGCCAGCTTCTCTGGATGAAGTCACGGAGGATCTTCTCCATGGCCTCTTTCCTCTCGCCCCTCAGGGCAAACTCCCGGTGCCGATACACACGGGGGTCCTGCTTCAGTCGTATCTTGGCCTCGCCATACGGTCCACGCACCGGTGGGGGGAACACAGGTTTTCCGCTGAAGAAGGTCTCGCCCTACTTCTGCTTCAGCCTGGCCCTCAAGGCCTGGATCTTGGGGCAGTCATCGGACTTCGCCTTGGCTTTTCCGGGCACTTGAACCACGGAGCTTACTTGAGGGGTAGCTACTCCGCTCGCTTTCGGCTCAGGTGGTCTTCCCAGCTGGCCCAAAGGGCCATCTCTGGTCTTGCCTCGGAACAGATCGCTGTAGGTGGGTGGGTTACCGCCAGGCGGCTCGTCCTGGCTGGACATGTGATCCAGCACCCTCTGTACGAAGGTATTCCCGTCATAGGAACCAGAGACGATTGAGTCCACTTCCCACCAGGCTTTGTCCTGGCCTTTGCCCTCACGCTGGTTTCCCCAGTCGTGAAAGGGCTGATCCATATACCCCTGAACCAGATCCCACTCCTCTTCAGTGAGAGGGTCTTCCGAATCCGATTCTTCGATGTCAACAGGGGGAACCGCAAAGCATTGCCGCCAGGGCTCTGCTATGATGCGGTTGACACACACGAAGTCCGTGGCGTCGGCCTGATCAAGGCCCCCATCCACATAGTGGAATTCTGTTGGCCATCTCTGGGGTGGCATGGGCTGTCCCTTAGCGTCCTGATAGACACTCTCTCCAGCCGGTAGGACGACCTTGTTTAAGGTCATGTTGGTCAATGAGGCTACCCAATGTCGGGTACTCTCCTCCTCGGTGCATCCCATAGGAACAACCAGCACTGCCTTGGAGCGGTCCTTGCGAATCTTCGCTATCGCTCTTGGAATGTCCCAACGGGGGCAATGGATCCACATCAATCCCTGATGCGGACCCCAGTGCTTCTTCCACGCGGAGTCCTGGGCGCTCCAGTACTTCTCACATACCCGAAGATGGGCGGAGGTTCCTGAAGAGAACGCATCCAGGGCCAGATCCGACGCTCCCAGGTCCGCGACCACTCGGTTCGCCACTTCCGGCCTTACGCCGTACTCCTGGTTTGCTGGCCCAGTGGGCTCAGTGTCCAGCGCGGCCACTTCGGGCTGATTGCGTTCGGGGTGGATCCATTGGCATTCCACATGGTGCTCAGGTGACGAAAGCCACGAGAGCTGGTCGTCCTGGTACAGGGTCATGGAGGCCTGGGCTGGGAGAACGCCGGAGTCCGTCTCCATCATGAAGTCGTACCCAACGATCATGTCCCAGTCCATCTGGGCCTCGTAGAAGCGACCGTGCAGGAGGATTTCCTTGCCGAGGTCTGGGCGGCTCAGCTCACGATGGTTCACGAACTGCAGCCCAATGGCCGCTTCCTTCGTGCCTCCCACCATGTACTGGCCGTTCGCCACCTTCAGCCTAACAGGTTTCCGACTGTCGGTCAGACACTCTGGTGGAAGTAGGCCAGCCTTGACCAAGCTGACTTGAGCTCCCGTGTCGACCAACACGTCGAAAGCCTTTTCCACTTCCCCGCATAGGGCACGGACCTTAAGATGCAACTGCCGCTCGCGACCGACACGGCGCACGGCGTGCAAACTCAGGATCTCCGGCCGTTCCAGAAGCTCAACAAGCGACTGGTGCAGGTCGTGGACAATGGGCTCAGGCTGCCCATCTGCAGCATCCAGCTGCGGTCCGGGTGATCCTCCGATACTCTCGGATAGATCCTGTAGTACATCAAACACATTCTTGGTCGCGAAGGACGGACGGGTGCAAGGGTTCGTGCCTTCACTTGCCCTCACCCCGCCTCCGCGACTGGGCGCCAGACCGGGCCTTCCGCCCGCGGCAGTCCCCTTGTGCTTATCGACTCCCGACTGGGATGGTTCGGCGCTTCCCACGTCACCATCCTGCGACCGCCCTAGCTGCGGCCCCTGGCTGCAGGGGCTCCGCTAGGGGGCGTCGGTTGTGGAAGAGGGGGTGTTCTCCTCCGCATCAACTTCGTTGATGCCCTTCTTCCTTCCCCCTTTCTTACCCTTGTTCTTGTCCTTGTCCTTGTTCTGGTCATTCTGGTTGTTCTCCTTGTTCTTGTTGTCCGACGTGGGGACCCAGTTCCGCTTGATCTCCTGGATCTCCTTCGCCAACTCGGTCCCCACTGACGACATCAGCTTGGCCAGCTCGTCCTTGTCCACCTCCACCTTGGCTTCCCGGATACCCGCGGGCGCACGTTTCTTCGACCCGTGCGCCTTCTTGTAAGCGTCCGTGTCGGCCTTGTGGATGGGGCATGTTCGGTGGTCATGGTTGAAGCCTCGCTTCCTCCCATAACACACGAAACAGCCCTGAGGGTGAGCTCGTATGAACTCCCCAAAGGACAGCGGAGGGTCGCCAATGCGGCGAGGGTCCCTCTTCTCCTGCTTCCTCCAACCCTGCTGCAGGGGCTTCCAGTTTGCCGGCTTGCTCCCCGCGCTCAGGTTCTTGGCCACGAAGGCACACACGGCCACTTCGGCGGGCTCATCGTCGTCGTCATCGTCGACGAGAGTCTCATCGCCGCCGGCTCCCGCTGGGTCCACGGCATCTTCCCCGCCAGGTCCCTCGCCAACGTAGTTGACGTCGCGGTCGCCGGGCCTCAACCCGCGGGTGTGGTGGAGGTTTCGGTACTCCTTGAGTACTTCCTCGCCAACCCACTCCAGGATCTCGTCGCAGCTCATCCGCGCCGGGATGGCCTGCAGACGGATGGTCTGGCCGCTCAACTCACAATCGTCAAGGCGCCACATCGCGGTCTTCTCGCGATCGCCCGAGACGGTGATGAGGAGAGCGTTCCGCAGGGAGTGCCGTTTGACATCCCGGGCCACGTTCTTCTTCGCCCAAGCCACCACGTTCGTATGATACTCCTTGGGGAGCATCATCTTGACCGTGTGGTTGAACTTGGCCCTCTTGGATTCCTCCTTGGTGACCCTCTTGATCCATGCTTCCGGCAGCATGGAGAGCAGGCGAGCCTGCTCGTCACCCTCGTTCCAATCCTCCACGTTGCGGCGGAAGAGGGTGTATTTCCCTCGGAAGTCTCGCCACTCTCGTAGGCGGATCTCCCGTCCATCATGCTCAAGCTTGATGGACTTCCATCGCTTGGCCGCCACCTGCGGAGCGTCCACCCGCTCCTGCTCGTTGAACCACTTCTTGGCTTCCTTGAGGGTCTTGATTTTCCCCTCCTTGGTCGCCAAGAAGTATAGCTCTCCGAGCACTTCCGGCAGGCGGTACCTGAACCGTTTGAAGACATACTTCTCCGCATCAGCGGGAGGCAGGTCTTCAGTGACGGTCAGCCCCCAATCGTCCAGCTTCTCCAAGAAGCGGTCGAGGTTGAGGGGGTTGCCGTCGTACATGGGGGGCTTGATGTCCTTCAAGTCTTCCCACACGGCGGCATCCGCGGCCTTAGAGACCATGAACGCCGGCCGCGAGGTCGACCGAGGTTCCCATCGGCCTCGCCCACGGACTCCCACGGCCGCCACGTCCATCTCCTCCATGGAACCCCTGTGGCTACGCCGCGGTTCCTCCACGTACGCTGAACCAAAGTGTTCACGCCGTACTGCATCCATGAACGCATCCTCATCACGGCGCCGGCGGCTGCGTTCAGCGGCCTCCCGTCGTACACCACGCGGCGGGCTGATGTCGAACTCCTCCAGGTCCAGGTCCAGGTCCTCACCTTCGCCGACATCCCACTCCACGTCTCCTCTGGGGACCTCGTCCCTGAGTCCACCATAACGTCCTCCAGCCGTTGGGATTGGCACCGGGGCTGGTGCCGGGCGTCGGGGGCGTACAGGCGTCCGCGGTGGAGCACGGCGGTTGCGGTACTCCGCGCTGAGCCACTCATCACGCCATTCCTCACTGCCACTGCCGGGCGGCACGCGCTTGTTGCGGCGGCCCGCGCTGTGGTGAGAGGGGGCGGTGAGAGAGGGGGCACTGGCGCTGGGGCGACTCCTGGGGGCTCCGCCGGGGGCGTGCGGTCTGCCTGGACCTGGTCCGGGTCCCCAGCCGTCGTCCGACGAGCCAAACTCCAGGGGTGGGTGGTCGCTGCCGACGCTCCCACGGGCTTCCAGCGCGTCCAGCCTCTCCTGCAGGCCGCTGACGACGTTGGTCAGCGACTTGGTCTCGGCCCTGGCGATGTCCAGCTCCTTCTGCGCGCGCGCGGCGACTGTGGAGATGCGAGCCATCTCGCCCTTGCCCGTGTCTACCTCCAGCTCGAGCAACTGGACTCTCCTGCGGAGGTAGACAATCCACCACCAGGTGGTATCCGGGTCGCCATTCCCTGGTGGGTCGTCGGGGTCCCCAGGGGGTCCTCCAGGAGGGCCTCCGCCGGGTCCGCCCGGTCCAGGGGGTCCTCCCCCGCCCGGTGGTCCGCCTCCAGGGGGTCCACTCGGTGGGCGTCCTCCAGGGGGTCCTGATGGTCCTCCGCCAGGGGGTCCCGGTGGGTCTCCGCCGGGTCGCCTCGGTGGGTCCGAGGATGGGCGCTTCTTCGTGATGCCGAAGTCCATGTCGTCATCCTCGCCCATGTCGCCCCACCTGGGCGTCTCGGTCTCTGAAGACTCCGAGCTCCGGTAGGGAGGAGGGAGATCCTCATCCTCACCTACCGGTTCCATGGGGACGTCCCCGCCCGTCCAAGCCGCCACTTGGCGATGCCGGCGGCCTCGTTCATCCCCGTCACTGGCGGTGAAGAAGGGGTCACTGTCATGGGGGTGTCCACCCGCTGGCCTCCGCGGCCTCTCGGGGGTCTTCCCCTTGCCCTTCCTCCGTCGATGGGCGGTGGTGCCACAGCTCCCACTGCTGCCCGTGTCCGCCTCATCCAGCGTCATCCTGGAGGAGGCGTCCCCTTCGAAAAGCTTTCGAAGGGTCTCCACTCGTGATCCTCCCGGGGGAGTCTCGCGGCGGAGTTTGGCCTCTGCCTCCTCCATTGCGGCGGCGGTGGCTCCGGCAGCTCGCGCTTCGGCTTCCTCCCGAGCACGAGCCGCCTCGGCTTCCCGGGCCTGCTGCAGCCGCGCCTTCTGCGCTTCCAACGCTGCCAGCTCCGCCTCTGTCTTGGCCTTCTCCTCAGCGACCTTCCGTTGCGCGGCCTCGATGGCTTCCTTCTTGGCGGCGTCCTCCTGGGCCTTAGCCGTTGCTTCGGCGTGGGCCCTTTCCTCCGCCTCCTTCTTTGCCCTCTCTTGGGCAAGCGCCTCTTCCAGCGCCTTCACCTCGGCCTCCTTGCAGGCAATGGCCTCCTGCGTCCGGCGGGCTTCCTCGTCGGTTGCCCTGATCCGGGCAGCCACTGCCTCATGGGCGGCCGCAGCCGTGAGACCGGCCGCGATGGCTGCCACTTTCGAGGCGTGGTAGTCCATGCCTCTGCCCCACTCGGTGGCCTCCTCATGGGCGATGCCGATGGCGCCCTCCAGGGCAGCGTTCTGCTGCGTGGCCCGTTGCCGGGCAACCCGAAGGTTGCAGGGCGCCCCACAGACGCGCTCACAGGCGCGCGCCACGTCCCTTTGGGCGGGAGCGGCGCTGCTGCTGGAGCTGGCCTGGTCGGCCGGCATCCTCCCGCGGTGGGCCGACTCCACGTCGCTGCTGGGGCCTGCTGAGGCCTGCTGGGGCTTCAGGAGCAGCGGACGGGGCTTGGCCTTGGTCTGCCTGGCGACTTTGATGTAGTCGCCAAGGGTGGTGGAGCCGGGGTGATGACCACCATTGGCCCGTTGGGAACTGGGGGCTGGAGTTCCGCCCTTGGCGCCTTGGGCGGCTTCGGCGGCCAGGGACTCCTGGTACTCCCGGCACCTCCGGTCCCGCTTCCTGTCCCCGGCGGACCGCTTCTCTGTCGCCGGAGACGCGCTGCTGCTGCCCTGCAGCCTGCGCTCGCTCCCCGGTTCCGGGAAGTTCTTCTCGAACACGTCCCACAGGGAGACGTTGATCGAGGCGCCGGACGGGTAGGCGTTGGGGTCCTCGTCCTCCTCGATCCCGTCAGGGCGCAGCCCTTCGCCGGGCCTGTCCGGCCTGGTCCAGGTCCGCCAGCGCTTGCGGCGGAAGCGCCACTCGTAGCCTTCCGCCCGCAGCCACTCCTCCACTGCCCGCAGGCGGTCCTCCCCCATGTCCTCGCGGAGCTCGAAGCTCCCGGGCATGCCGCCTTCACACTGGGGGTGGCTGTGGCGGTAGTGCTGGTCCGGGACCAACCCACGCAGCAGGCGTGCCGCATGGGGGTGGGGCCGCGGCCACGTCTTGCCCGCTTCCTGCCAATTCACCATGGCAGCGGGGGCGTAGTTGATCTTGAGGTCCTTGATGTGCACTCGTTCAACTCAACGAACTGGTTGTGGTTGTTGAGGCGGGTGCTGCAGCACTGGATTGGAAGTGCGGCTGGTGCTGGTCAGCCGGTGGTTGTGGAGGTGGTTGACGCGGCCTTGTTGGTCGGCCGATGGGACTCCGGGCTGGCCGATGGGGCTGATGCTGGAGTCCTGGTCTGTGCACCTCTTTCACGGTCGCTGCGCGGTCAGGGCGATGCTCTGGACGGCGCTGCGGGCTCCGTGACGAACTCGGCGCTGTCGCTGGGCGGCGCTGCGAGCCGCTGCGCTGCGCTGCGAGCTGCTGCGCTGCGCTGCGAGCTGCGAGCTGCGAGCTGCTGCGACGCGCTGCTCGGGGTTGGTGGCCCCGAGTGGCACGCGAGGGTTGGGTAACCCCGCGGCGGTGAAACGCTTTTGACGCGTTCCCGTGGGGGGCCGGCCACGGGACGCTGCGGGACACGCGCAAGTGAGCAGGCAGGCAAAGCACTACGCTCACAGGGGCATCAATGCGCTCATGTCATGTGACAAAGCGTTTCAGAATCCTTGCCACTCTGCAAAGAGGGAACAAAAGTATGTACAGCAACACATCAGGATATGTACACATGGGGTTAAGACTGGACTGGGGTAAGGGCATCACAGGACTTTAGACACTCAGTCCCAACTCATATCCCAATCCCAGGTCCGACCCTCTCAGTGGCTGATGGGGGCGGGGGCTCAAACACGACCCATGCCCTGCTCAGTCCGGACCCTGAAACCCTGCCAATAGGGGGGTGTCCCGCCCAGCCACAGCGAAGTTCCTGGAAACCAAGATGCTCCGAGGCTAACCGACAGTGGCTCCCCATGCTCCCTTAACAGCAGGTCCGAACTCCACTCTGAGCCAGAGATATGGCCCCGCCATTATCACCCAGGAGTTGGTAGCTGAAAATGGGCTGTTTCAGCCCAAACTGAAATTAACCCAAAAATCCCCACAATTGACCCCTCGTCCGGACCCGCCAGGGGTAGGGACGAGGCAACTGACCCTATGCCCTTGGAGTACGAACTCCCTGGAACCCTCACCCAACTTGGTTCCCTCTGAGGTTCCGACATCAGGGCAACACGGATGAGTCAAGTGGGGTCATGATGCCAAAATCACCAAAATTGGCGTCATTCCCACGCGTGGCACGCCCGGCCAAGGTAAGGCCAATGGCTCACAGGGTAGGAGGCAGGACCTAGGACTCATATCTGAGTGTACAACTTGAATTTGGGTCCGGGCTCCCTATGGGCCCAGAGAAATGGGGCCGCCAATTGACCACACGGAGAGGGGAAATTGGGGTCCCAAAATTGGGTCATTTTGGCTGCCTGAAATGAGCCAAAATTCGGTGTGCTCCCAATAGTATATCTCCACGCCGGCTTGGAGATCGGATCTGCCATTCCATACGCGATCCACCGGGAGTCCAACGAAGACTCCCATGCACTTGGCTCTCAAAGATCACCATGCTACTTGGTGTGGTGACGATCCCAATTGGGTCCACAAATGCAAAAATGGCAAAATTGCCCATACTCAATTTGGCCTAGCGCCTTAACGAAGGCGGGTCCGCTTCGCCCACGTGGTGTGTGGACCATGGGGACCATTACCCATAACACCCATGTCATATATGGTCCATTGGTCCATGCGTCCGGCGTGCACGAGGGTTAGAGCATAGTGCACGGCGGGCAGCAAAAGTCGAAAATTGCTCAAAATGGCCAAAAATGCGCACACTCATGGTTGGGGCAAATGAGGCACATGCCCGACTCGGACCGGAGTGTGCCATAGGATTGGTATCAAGTCATGTGTGTCCAACATTTCTTTTGGGCGTCGCCCAACTCCTCCGGTTTTGGGAACGGCAGGGTCGCCAAGTGAGCCCATGATTTGGGATAGTCCCAAATCGCCAACATGGCGGCCACGGTATGCCAAGCCTAAGAGGAGTTATTCGCCGGGTCCAAGATATGTTCGGCACCGAAGTATGTCCCCTCATATCATACTTGAGTCATGATGTCAATTGAGCGCAACGTTGAAATACAAGGTCGCCACTTGACATCATGACGGGCCAAAAACGGCAAAATTGGCACAAAGACACACAAAAGTGCATTGAAGGGTGCACAATTATATTATAATATCTTCGGCATGGATCGTGCAATTAACTAATCCTTCTAAACACAATGTCTTGACACCAATGACCTTCGATCCCACATATGTGCTCCACTTGGGGCGCCTTGAAAGGTTACAAAAGCTACTTCCCAAGTGGGCACATGAAAATATGGAAAATTGCAAAACACACACCTTGCTCCCAACGCATCGCTTTGGGATCGCCACACAAGCTTCCCTTCACGAAAGTTAGGCTTGCAATTGATCGTGGGGAGTGTGGAGAAGGGGCTTACACAATATGAGGTCCATTGGCAGGTTCGGCTTGGAGCAATGGACCCGCCAAATGGGCACGCAACACAACACATGGCACATACCACATATTGCCCAAAAAGGTAGCTCCCCCCACGATATGTCATGCCCCTCCAAGGGCATAACTTTGTGTCAATCGCTCATAGGAACTCAAGGAGAGTTCCTATGCAACAACAACACTTGCGCGCTACACTCGAAAGTTATCTTAACGCACGCAATGTCATGGCCAAAGAGTTATAACGCAAACTCTACCCTTTTGACCATGATCCATTACACTAGCGCGCACGTGTGGAAACGCAAGGCATATAATGCTTCCTAAATTACGTCGGGAGTATTGTGAATACATCCCCTGTTTCCTTATCGTCAATACTCGCAAGCGGCACGAGATATGACCCTCACAAGTGGCCTCACGAATCAACTTTGTTTTGCCCATATCTCTGAGTCAAATGGAGGGCAAGATAAAAGGAAAGTTGATTCGTGCATAGGGAAGCACGTAGGTCCACTCGAAAGAGGTCAAATCAAGTGCGGGGATGTCGAAGTCGAAAATCCGATTTCGACATCCTGAAAAATTCGGATTAAGGTTGCGAGTGTAAGATGTGAAAATTGCGGAAGCGTCCATGCAGTTCCTGAAGGCTTTGGAGCCTTCGTGACGGATTGCGTTAAAATTTCCATTATAAACAGTTAAACTGGCGGTTACGGTAAAGTCGCGATCCAACCGCCAGCAGTCAAAACAGTGAATATCAGAACGGAAGCCTAAAAATTGACGGAAACAATATGAAAATAAAACCCTGTTGATTCCTGATGTTCTGATATACAAATCTCCGCTGGCGGTGCATCGGTTGCCGATGCGGGGCTTTACGGCACGGAACGGAGCGTCAACGGGCGTCTTCCCTTCCGTACATGGGGTTAGTGGACCGGAGACCGGTTGTATGCCGTAACCTAGCCATGGGGTTCTGGGTACCGCTTCAATATGTGGTATGTGCCATGTGTTGTGTTGCGTGCCCATTTGGCGGGTCCATCGGTCCAAGCCAAACCCGCCAATGGACCTCAAATTGCGCAAACCCCTTCTCCATACTCCCCACGATCAATTGCAAGCCTAACCCCCGTGGAGGGAAGCTTGTGTGGCGATCCCAAAGCGATGCGTTGGGAGCAAGGTGTGTGTTTTGCAATTTTCCATATTTTCATGTGCCCACTTGGGAAGTAGCGCTCGGAACCTTTCAAAGCGCCCCAAGTGGAGCACATATGTGGAATCGAACGTCATTGGTGTCAAGTCATTGTGTCTAGAAGGATTGGTCGATTACTCAATCCAAGCCGAAGATATTATAATATAATTGTGCACCTTTCAAGGCACTCTTGTGTGTCTTTTTGCCAATATTGCTGTTTTTTGCCCGTCATGATGTCAAGTGGCGACCATGTATCTCAACGTTGCGCTCAATTGACATCATGACCGAAGTATGTTCTGAGGGTACATACTTTGGTGCCCAACATATCTTGGACCCGGCGAATAACTCCTCTTGGGCTTGGCATACCGTGGCCGCCATGTTGGCGATTTGGGACTATTCCAAATCATGGGCTCACTTGGCGACCCTGCCGTTCCCAAAACCGGAGGAGTTGGGCGACGCCAAAAAGATATGTTGGACACTCATGACTTGATACCAATCCTATGGCAGACTCCGGTCCAAGTCGGGCATGTGCCTCATTTGCCCAAACCATGAGTGTGCGCATTTTTGGCCATTTTGAGCAATTTTCCACTTCTTCTGCCCACCGTGCACTATGTTCAGCCTACCCGTGCACGCCGGACGCATGGACCAATGGACCATATATGACATGGGTGTTATGTATATTGGTCCCCATGGTTAACACACCACGTGGGCGAAGCGGAGCATCCTTCGTTAAGGTGCTAGCCCAAAGGGAGTGTGGACAATTTTGCCATTTTGGCATTTGTGGACCCAATTGGGATTGTCACCGCGCCAAGTGGCATGAGGATCTTTGAGAGCCAAGTGCATGGGAGTCTCCGTTGGACTCCCGGTGGATCCAGTATAGAATGGCGGATCCGATCTCCAAGCTGGCGTGGAGATACACTATTGTGAGCACCCCGAATTTTGGCTCGTTTCGAGCAGCCAAAATGACCCCCTTTTGGGACCCATATTTCACCCCCCCCGTGTGGTCAACTGGCGGCCCCATATCTCTATGCCCACAGAGAACCCGGACCTAATTTCAAGTTGTACACTTAGATATGAGTCCTAGGTCCTGCGTCCTATCCTGTGGGTCATTGGCCTTGCCCTGGCCGGGCGAGCCACGCGTGGGAATGACGCCAATTTTGGTGATTTTGGCATCATGACCCCACTTGACGAACCCGTGGTGCCCTAATGCCAGGACCTCAGAGGGAACCAGGTTGGGTGACGGCTCCAAGGGCATAGGGTCAGTTGCCTCGTCCCTACCTCTGGCAGGTCAGGAAGAGGGGTTAATTTTGGAGATTTTTGAGCTAATATCAGTTTGGGCTGAAACAGCCCATTTTCAGCTACCAACTCCTAGGGGATAATGGCGGGGCCATATCTCTGGCTCAGAGCGGAGTTGGGACCTGCTGTTAAGGGAGCATGGGGAGCCACTGTCGGTTGACTTCCGAGTTCGTTGGTTTCCAGGAACTCGCCTGTGGCCCGGCGGGACACCTCCCCTATTGGCAGGGTTTCAGGGTCCGGACTGAGCAGGGCATGGGTTGTGTTTGAGCCCCCGCCCCCACCAGCCACTGAGAGGGTCGGACCTGGGATAGGGATATGAGTTGGGACTGAGTGTCTATCGTCCTGTGATGCCCTTATCCCAGTCCAGTCTTAACCCCATGTGTACATATCCTGATGTGTTGCTGTACATACTTTTGTTCCCTTGTTTCAGAGTGGCAAGGATCCTGAAACGCTTTGTCACATGACACGAGCGTAATGATGCCCTTGTGAGCGTAGTGCTTTGCCTGCCTGCTCACCTGTGCGTGTCCACCGCAGCGTCCCGTGGCCAGGCCCCCACGGGAACGCGTCCAAAGCGTTTAACCGCCGCGGGGTTACCCATCCCTCGCGTGCCACTCGGGGCCACCAACCCCTAGCAGCGCGGCGCAGCAGCTCGCAGCTCGCAGCTCGCAGCGCAGCGCAGCGGCTCGCAGCGCCGCCCAGCGACAGCGCCGAGTTCGTCACGGAGCCCGCAGCGCCGTCCAGAGCATCGCCCTGACCGCGCTGCGACCGTGAAGGAGGTGCACAGACCAGGACTCCTGCATCAGCGAGTCCCATCGGCCGACCAGCAAGGCCGCGTCAACCACCTCCACAACCACCGGCTGACCAGCACCAGCCGCACACCCAGTCCAGTGCTGCAGCACCCGCCTCAACAAACACCACCAGGACCAGTTCGTTGAGCGGAACGAGTGCACACCAAGGACCTCAGGACCAACTACGCCCCCGCTGCCATGGTAAACTGGCAAGAAGCGGGTAAGACGTGGCCGCAGCCCCACCCCCATGCAGTGCGCCTACTGCGTGGGTTGGTTTGGGACCAGCACTACCGCCACAGCCACCCCAAGTGCGAAGGCGGCATGCCCGGGAGCTTCGAGCTCCGCACGGACATGGCCCCCGACCCCCTGCAAGCCGTGGAGGACTGGCTGCGGCCGGAAGGGTTTGCCTTCCGCTTTCAGCAGAGGCGCTGGAGGACCTGGACCCGCCCGGACAGGCCCGGAGAAGGGCTGCGCCCCGACGGGATCGAGGAGGACGAGAAGCCCAACGAGTACCCGTCCGGCGCCTCGATCAATGTCTCCATGTGGGACATGATCGAGAAGAACTTCCCGGAACTGGGGAGCGAGCGCAGGCTGCAGGGCAGCAGCAGCGCATCTCCGGGGAAGGAGAAGCGGTCCGCTGGGGACAGGAAGCGGGACCGGAAGTGGCGGGAGTACCAGGAGTACCTGGCCGCCGAAGCCGCCCAAGGCGCCAAGGGCGGAACCCCAGCCCCCAGTTCCCAACGGGCCAATGGCGGTCACCACCCCGGCTCCACCACCCTTGGCGACTACTTCCAAGTCGCCAAGCAGACCAAGGCCAAGCCCCGTCCGCTGCTCCTGAGGAAGTCAGGCCCCAGGAGCAACGTGGAGTCGGCCCACCGCGGGAGGATGCCAGCCGACCAGGCCAGCTCCAGCAGCAGCGTCGCTCCCGACCAAAGGGACCTGGCGCGCGCCTGTGAGCGCGCCTGTGGGGTGCCCTGCAACCTTCGGGTTGCCCGGCAACAGGCCACGCAGCGGAACGCTGCCGTGGAGGGCGCCGCGGGCATCGCCCAGCAGGAGGCTGCGGAGTGGGCGCATGGCATGGACTACCACGCCTCGAAAGTGGCAGCCATTGCGGCCGGACTCACGGCCACAGCCGCCCGTGAGGCAGCGATTGCCCAGGTCAAGAGTGAGTGGGCGGCAGCCGACGAGGAAGCCCGCCTGACGCAGGAGGCCATTGCCTGCAAGGAGGCCGAGGTGAAGGCGCTGGAAGAGGCGCTGGCCCAGGAGAGGGCCAAGAAGGAGGCGGAGGAAAGGGCCCACGCCGAAGCGACGGCCAAGGCCCAGGCGGACGCCGCCAAGAAGGACGCCATCGAGGCCGCGCGACGGAAGGCCGCTGAGGAGAGGGCCAAGACGGAGGCGGAGTTGGCGGCGTTGGAAGCGGAGAAGGCGCGGCTGCAGCAGACCCGGGAAGCCGAGGCGGCTCGTGCCCGGGAGGAGGACGAAAGGCGAGGTGCCGCAGCCACTGCCGCCGCAATGGAGGAGGCAGAGGCCAAACTCCGCCGCGAGACTCCCCCGGGAGGATCACGAGTGGAGACCCTTCGAAAGCTTTTCGAAGGGGACGCCTCCTCCAAGATGACGCTGGATGAGGCGGACACGGGCAGCACTGGGAGCAGTGGCCCCACTGCCCATCGACGGAGGAAGGGCAAGGGGAAGACCTCCGAGAGGCCACGGAGGCCAGCGGGTGGACACCCCCACGACAGTGACCCCTTCTTCACCGCCAGTGACGGGGATGAACGAGGCCGCCGACATCGCCAAGTGGTGGCTTGGACCGGCGGAGGAGGCGGAGACGTCCCCATGGAGCCGGAAGGTGAGGATGAGGATCTCCCTCCTCCCTACCGGAGCTCGGAGTCTTCCGAGACCGAGACGCCCAGGTGGGGCGACACGGACGAGGATGACGACATGGACTTCGACATCACGAAGAAGCGCCCATCCTCGGACCCACCGAGGCGACCCTGCGGAGACCCACCGGGACCCCCTGGCGGAGGACCATCAGGACCCCCTGGAGGATGCCCACCAAGTGGACCCCCTGGAGGCGGACCACCGGGCGGGGGAGGACCCCCTGGACCGGGCAGACCTGGCGTAGGCCCTCCTGGAGGACCCCCTGGGGACCTCGACGACCCACCAGGGAATGGCGACCCGGATACCACCTGGCGGTGGATTGTCTACCTCCGCAGGAGGGTCAAATTCCTCGAGCGCGAGGTAGACACGGGCAAGGGCGAGATGACTCGCATCGCCAGGGTCGCCGCGCGCGCAGAGAGAGCTGGACATCGCCAGGGGCGAGACCAGATCGCTGAACAAGGTCATCAGCGGGCTGCAGCAGAGGCTGGACGCGCTGGAAGCCTGTGGGAGCGTCGGCAGCGACCACCCACCCCTGGAGTCTGGCTCGTCGGACGACGGCTGGGGACCCGGACCAGGTCCAGGCAGACCGCACGCCCCCGGCGGAGCCCCCAGGAGTCGCCCCAGCGCCAGTGCCCCCTCTCTCACCGCCCCCTCTCACCACAGCGCGGGCCGCCGCAACGAGCGCGTGCCGCCCGGCAGTGGCAGTGAGGATTGGCGTGATGAGTGGCTCAGCGCAGAGTACCGCAACCGCCGTGCTCCACCGCGGACACCGGTACGCCCCCGGCGCCCCGCACCAGCCCTGGAGCCAATTCTAATGGCTGGTGGACGTTATGGTGGACTCAAGTATGAGGTCCCCAGAGGAGACGTGGAGTGGGATGTCGGCGAAGGTGAGGACCTGGACCTGGACCTGGAGGAGTTCGACATCAGCCCGCCGCGTGGTGTACGACGGGAGGCCGCTGAACGCAGCCGCCGGCGCCGTGATGAGGAGGCATATATGGAAGGAGTACGGCGTGAACATCTGGGTTCAGCGTACATGGAGGAACCGCGGCATAGCCACAGGGATTCCATGGAGGAGATGGACGTGGCGGCCGTGGGAGTCCGTGGGCGAGGCCGATGGGAACCTCGGTCGACCTCGCGGCCGGCGTTCCTGGTCTTTAAGGCCGCGGATGCCGCCGTGTGGGAAGACTTGAAGGACATCAAGCCCCCCATGTATGATGGCAACCCCCTCAACCTCGACCGCTTCTTGGAGAAGCTGGACGATTGGGGATTGACCGTCACTGAAGACATGGCTCCCGCAGATGCGGAGAAATATGTCTTCAGACGGTTCAGGTACCGCCTGCCGGAAGTGCTCCAAGAGCTGTACTTCGTGGCGACCAAGGAGGGGAAAATCAAGACCCTCAAGGAAGCCAAGAAGTGGCTCAACGAGCAGGAGCGGGTGGACGCTCCGCAGGTGGCTGCCAAGCGATGGAAGTCCGTCAAGCTTCAGCATGATGGACGGGAGATCCGCCTACGGGACTGGCGGGATTTCCGAGGGCAATACACCCTCTTCCGCCGCAACGTGGAGGACTGGAACGAGGGTGACGAGCAGGCTCGCCTGCTCTCCATGCTGCCGGAAGCATGGATCAAGAGGGTCACCAAGGAGGAAGCCAAAAGGGCCAAGTCCAACCACACGGTCAAGATGATGCTCCCCAAGGAGTATCATTCGAAAGTGGTGGCTTGGGCAAGGAGGAACGTGGCCCGGGATGTCAAACGGCACTCCCTGCGGAACGCTCTCCTCATCACTGTCTCGGGCGATCGCGAGAAGACCGCGATGTGGCGCCTTGACGAGTGTGACGTGAGCGGCCAGACCATCCGTCTGCAGGCCATCCCGGCGCGGATGAGCTGCGACGAGATCCTGGAGTGGGTTGGAGAGGAGGTGCTCAAGGAGTACCGGAACCTCCACCACATCCGCTGGTTGAGGCCCGGCGACCGCGACGTCAACTACGTTGGCGAGGGACCTGGCGGGGAAGCTGCCATGGACCCAGCGGGAGCCGACGGCGATGAGACTCTCGTTGACGATGACGACGACGATGAGCCTGCCGAGGTGGCCGTTTGTGCCTTCGTGGCCAACAACCTGAGCGCGGGGAGCAAACCGGCAAACTGGAAGCCCCTGCAGCAGGGTTGGAGGAAGAGGGAGAAGAGGGACCCTCGCCGCATTGGCGACCCTCCGTTGTCCTTTGGAAAGTTCATACGAGCTCACCCTCAGGGCACTTTCGTGTGTTATGGGAGGAAGAAAGGCTTCAACCATGACCACCGAACATGCCCCACCCACCAGGCCGACACGGAGGCCTACAAGAAGGCGCACGGGTCGAAGAAGCGTGCACCTGCGGGTATCCGGGGGGCCAAAGTGGAGGTGGACAAGAATGAGCTCTCCAAGCTGGTGTCGCAGGGGACCGAGTTGGCCAAGGAGATCCAGGAGATCAAGAGGAACTGGGTCCGCAGGTCGGACAACAAGAACAAGGAGAACAACCAGAACGACCAGAACAAGGACAAGAACAAGACGACTAGAAGGGAAAGGAAGAAGGGCGCCAACGAGGTTGATGCGGAGGAGAACACCCCTACTTCCACAACCGACGCCCCCTAGCAGAGCCCCTGCAGCCAAGGGCCCCAGCTAGGGCGGTCGCAGGATGGTGACGTGGGAAGCGCCGAACCATCCCAGTCGGGAGTCGATAAGCACAAGGGGACTGCCGCGGGCGGAAGGCCCGGTCCGGCACCCAGTCGCGGAGGCGGGGTGAGGGCAAGTGAAGGCACAAACCCTTGCACCCGTCCGTCCTTCGCGACCAAGAATGTGTTTGATGTACTTCAAGATCTATCCGAGAGTATCGGAGGATCACCCGGACCGCAGCTGGATGCTGCAGATGGGCGGCCTAAGCCCATTGTCCACGACCTGCACCAGTCGCTTGTTGAGCTTCTGGAACGGCCGGAGATCCTGAGCTTGCACGCCGTGCGCCGAGTGGGGCGCGAGCGGCAGTTGCACCTTAAGGTACGTGCCTTATGCGGGGAAGTGGAAAAGGTCTTCGACGTGTTGGTCGACACGGGAGCTCAGGTCAGCTTGGTCAAGGCTGGCCTACTTCCGCCAGAGTTTTTGACCGACAGTCGGAAACCTGTCAGGCTGAAGGTGGCGAACGGCCAGTACATGGTGGGAGGCATGATAGAAGCGGCCATCGGGCTGCAGTTCGTGAACCATCGTGAGCTGAGCCGCCCAGACCTCGGCAAGGAAATCCTCCTGCAAGGTCGCTTCTACGAGGCCGAGATGGACTGGGACATGATTGTTGGGTACGACTTCATGATGGAGACGGACTCCGGCGTCTTCCCGGCCCAGGCCTCCATGACCCTGTACCTGGACGACCAGCTCTCGTGGCTTTCGTCCCCTGAGCACCATGTGGAAAGCCAATGGATCCACCCCGAATGCGATCAGCTCGAGGTAGCCGCACTGGGCACTGAGCCAACTGGGCCAGCAAACCAGGAGTACGGCGTAAGGCCGGAAGTGGCGAGCCGAGTGGTTGCGGACCTGGGAGCTTCGGATCTGGCCCTGGATGCGTTCTCTTCAGGAACCTCCGCCCATCTTCGGGTTTGTGAGAAGTACTGGAGCGCCCAGGACTCCGCGTGGAAGAAGCACTGGGGTCCGCATCAGGGATTGATGTGGATCCATTGCCCCCGTTGGGACATTCCAAGAGCGATAGCGAAGATTCGCAAGGACCGCTCCAAGGCAGTGCTGGTTGTTCCTATGGGATGCACCGAGGAGGAAAGTACCCGACATTGGGTAGTCTCATTGACCAACATGACCTTAAACAAGATCGTCCTACCGGCTGGAGAGAGTGTCTATCAGGACGCTAAGGGACAGCCCATGCCACCCCAGAGATGGCCAACAGAATTCCACTACGTGGATGGGGGCCTTGATCAGGCCGACACCACGGACTTTGTCTGTGTCAACCGCATCATAGCAGAGCCATGGCGGCAATGCTTTGCGGTTTCCCCTGTTGACATCAGAGAATCGGAGGACCCCCTCACAGAAGAGGAGCTGGATCTGGTTCAGGGGTATATGGATCAGCCCTTTCACGACTGGGGTAACCAGCGTGAGGGCAAGGGCCAGGACAGAGCCTGGTGGGAAGTGGACTCAATCGTCTCCGGTTCCTATGATGGGAATACCTCCGTACAGAGGGTGCTGGATCACATGTCCGGCCAGGACGAGCCTTCTGGCGGTAACCCACCCACCTACGGCGATCTATTCCGAGGCAAGACCAGAGATGGCCCTTTGGGCCACCTGGGAAGACCGCCTGAGCCGAAGCCGAGCGGGGTCGCTACCCCTCAAGTAAGCTCCGTGGTCCAGGTGCCCGGAAAAGCCAAGGCGGAGTCCGATGATTGCCCCAAGATCCAGGCATTGAGGGCCAGGCTGAAGCAGAAGTATGGCGAGACCTTCTTCAGCGGTAAGCCTGTGTTTCCCCCACCGGTGCGTGGACCGTATGGCAAGGCCAAGATACGACTGAAGCAGGACCCCCGTGTGTATAGGCACCGGGAGTTTGCCCTGAGGGGCGAGAGGAAGGAGGCCATGGAGACAATCCTCCGTGACTTCATCCAGAGAGGCTGGCTCGAGCCGTGCCACTGCGAATGGGCCTCTCCGTGCTTCGTCGTCCCCAAGAAGGTGGCCGGTGAATGGAGGCTCGTGGTCGACTACCGCGGCCTGAACGCCCAAACGCAGCACGACAGCTATACGCTGCCCCTCATTGAGGACATGCTGCAAAAACAACACCGGCGGAGGATCTTCACGGTGATTGACCTGAAACATGGTTATCATCAGATGCCTCTCGCCGAGGAGTCCCGTGCCTGCACAGCCATGAGCACCCCACTTGGACCTCTCCAGTGGAAGGTGATGCCCATGGGCGTTACCAACGTCAATGCGGCTTTTCAGCGGATGCTGGAGAACCTGCTTGAGCCGGTGCGTGACTGTGCGGACCCTTCGTGGACGACGTGATCATCGCGTCCGGGGACCCCAGTATGAGCTACGAGGAGCTCCTGGAGGCACATGAGAGGGACGTCACTCGAGTGCTGGACCTTTTGGTTCGGCACAAACTCACGGGCAGCAGTGACAAGGCCACCATTGCGGTAAGCGAGGTGGTCTTCGCTGGCCACGTAGTTGGGAACGGGCAGCGAAAGCCCATACCTGGCAAGGTGGCTGCGATTGAGCACTGGGAAAAGCCCAAGACGGTCTCTGAGCTACGGGCGTATCTGGGGTTCTGCAATTACTACTCGGGGTATATCAAGATGTATGCCGAGTATGCAGCCCCCATGACGACCATGCTCAAGGGCAACCGAGAGGAGACCAAAAAGGGGTCCGAGAAGGCTCTGGTCTGGGATGCTGATTCCGACCGTGCCTTTGAGGGGATGAAGCAGGCGCTGCTATCCGCAGTGGGTCTGCACCTCGTGGATCCCGACCGAGGGTTCGTCCTGCGCACCGACGCTTCCGACTACGCCGTTGGCGCTGTCTTGGAGCAAGTGCTTGACGATGGGAGGCACGTGCCCGTGGCCTTCTGGAGCCGAGTCCTGGCGGAAGGCCAGAGACGGACGTGGACGCCCCGAGAAAAGGAGGCGTATGCCTTCGTCATGGCTCTCAGGAAATGGGCTGGGTACATAGCTCTCCATCCCGTCACCGTCTGCACCGACCATCAGAGTCTGCAGTCGTGGCACAAGGAGCACGTGGACACCCCCTCTGGTCCCGCGTCCCGACGGGCAAGATGGCATGACACCTTGGCCAAGTTCGATCTCGAGGTTGTGTATATTCCTGGAAAGGATAACACCGTGGCGGACTGTCTCAGTAGGTGGGCCTATT
Organism: Eutreptiella sp. 'Long Island Sound 2002'; assembly: GCA_964036045.1. Taxonomy (NCBI): domain Eukaryota; phylum Euglenozoa; class Euglenophyceae; order Eutreptiales; family Eutreptiaceae; genus Eutreptiella; species Eutreptiella sp. 'Long Island Sound 2002'. The sequence continues at coordinate 79,611,064 of OZ038381.1, read as the reverse complement.
CCGCCAGCAAGGGCATGACAGACGTGTCTGCCCCTGGCGATGAGGCTCAGACCGCTGAAGCCAAGAGGATCATTGAGATGGAGCGCCTGATGGAGGAGGAGGGTGTAAAATGCTTCGTCGTCATGGCTGCGGATGCCCCCCTCGCAACGAGGGTGAGCAGAGCGGTCAGAGTACTCGCCCCTGAGGGAGCTGAGTCCGACAAGCACCTCTTCCCAGAGTCTTGCCTCCAGGACGACTGGACCGACGATTACGCCAGGTCTGAGGCCTTTGCGGCCGAGTATAGGGCAGTGACCGACCCTGACGACGGGCAGAAGTGGCCAAAGGGGCTGACTGAGGAAGATGGCAAGCTCTACCGGAATGGTAAGCTGCTAGTACCGGAGTACCGAGTGCTCGAGCTGTGTGAAGCTTGGCCCCACCACATGCTGCACCCAGGGGTCAAGAAGCAAGCCCTTGACATGCAGCGCCGGTTCGAGATCGACCATATCGTTCTCTACACCGCCATCAAGAAGGTCAGGAAGGGTTGCACGGTCTGTCAGGCCTGCAATCCCGATAACTGGAACGTCAAGGGGGAAGCCCAATGGACCGCGGTTCCTGACCAGCCCATGGAGAGCGTGGCCATGGACGTCTTCTCCATGCCCGAAGTTCACATCGGCAAGGAGACCTTTGACTGTGTGGATCTTTGCGTGGATCGCCACAGTGGCTATGTTGTAGCCGTTCCGGCACGCAAAAAGGGGTTGCTTGCCAAGGAAGTGGCAGTCATGATGATTCGTCATTGGCTGACCGTCTTTGACATCCCCCGCACAATTTGCAGTGACCGAGGGCCCCAGTTTACTGGTGGCTGGTTCAAGGCCATGTGTTCCCTCATGGGAATACGTCACGCCAAGAGCGTCGCCTATCTCAGCCGGTCTAACGGCCGAGCTGAAGTGGCTGGACGGCAGCTGTTCGAGAAGCTGCGCAAGATCTACATCACCAATCCACGTCGGAACTGGTTTGAGGAGATGTGGCCTGCTCTGAAGGCCCATCATGACACCCCCACTCCGGGCGGTTTGTCCCCTCACCAGATTCTGTTCGGCAGGGACCCCCTTGGTCGGGGACTTCCCTTGTCTGGTGATGGTATGGCCATGGATGCCAAAGAACTCTTCGCGCGGCAAGAGCAAACGGCGCGGGACATCCGCCAGCAGCTCGAGAAGGCGCATGCTGAGCGTCAGAAGTCCGCCCCAAGCTCGACAGCGCAGAAGTTCAGGGTGGGAGACCCGGTGTGGGTGATCAGACCCCGCCCTATGGGCACCCAGCGCACCAAAACCTGGTTCACACCCGGCGAGGTGGTCCGCAGGATTGGTGAGGACACCTACCGCATCAAGGTGGGTCACGGACAGTTCCGGGAGCGCCACGAGAGTCAACTCCGTGTGCGGGAACCCGACCTCCGTGGACAACATGTGTCCCTGAGCCATGCCGCACATGAGGCTGATTCGGACGACGACTATGCTGAGCAGGACGACTACACAGTCGAGAACATCCTGGCTCAGCGTCCGAAAGCCTCGGCACCCGGAGGCCTGGAGTTCAAGGTTCGTTGGCGAGGCTATGGGCCGTCCCACGACACCTGGGAAGCCGTCTCCTCGTTCGTGCCGCGGGTCAATACTCCCTTCATGGAGTACATCCGCAAGCACAAGACCAAGATCCATGTCTCGGACTTGGCAGCACTCACCCGGGGGATTGCAGCCAGGGGTGCCTGATCAGCGCCCTGGGCTCTCTCCTGAAGCAGTTGGAGCGCTTGTGTGGTCGACGGATCGTCCCTCACTTGCTTCCTCTCTTCCATCTTTCGGTGACCTGCCATTAGAGTGGCCATATACCCCCTCCTGCTGAATCCAGAGGGGGATGGCCCTCTCTTCTTCTATTCGTCACTCCCCCCCCTGCTGAATCCTTGGGAAGCCAGGTAGGGCGACTGACCTTCATATTTCTGAGCTCTTGGGGCCTTAAAGCCCATACAACGTTGCGCAACGGATGCCGCTGTCATCGGCATTGCGATTTTTGGTGTCTGGTCTGGTCCAATGGCATTTGCGGGATCCAGACCAGTCGACGTGTGTCTCGAGACTTTATATGGCCTGAACTCAGGCGTTTTCCTGTCCACCCTCCTGCACATGCCTTATCCTAACCAGGGCGTGGTTTGGCGCTCTGTCCAGAGTGTGTTTACACGCCTATTTACCCCGCTTATTGCTTGTCTATCTGTTCCCCAGGATATGTGCATCTGTATGTCAGCCCATCACTGAAGTGTGGACTGTTTTTCCCCCCCGACGGGATGCGAATCGACTACGAAGGCGCCCTGAGTCGCCGTTTACATGTTCTTACATAGGGTCAAGCTTGGACCAGTACCTAAGTACAGATTCTTCTGTTTGAGTGCCCTGATACCCTGTGCCCTTTTCGCTGTGTGTGGAGATCCTGATGGCGCCAGGCGGGAAGCCCAGTTGCCTGACTACACTCCCAGCGGTCCGCCACTGTCAGTCCCAGTGTGAGCCTGCCGACTCGCAGACGCACTTGCAGTCGGATGGGGAAGGTTTGCCTGGGAAACCCGTGGTTTGAGGAGTCGACGCCTCCGCCCACACTGCATGAGGACTCCCTCATGTATGGCCTTCGTGGTAATAGGGCGAGGGAAAAGACGGCCTTGATGCCCGATCCCTTAAGGAGGAGCTCGTTCGGCTGTACCACTCTGGACTCGCGTGGTATGGATATGGACATGGTGCGCCCGAGGAAGGACCCGTGGGGACTCTCCCCCAGTCGGCGGGCCTTGGGAAGCTTGGGGTAGCCTGATGGATCTTTGTGGTCGCTCTCGACCTGTGGGACCACCTCGGTCGTCGTGTGACGCCTATGTTGGCCGTGTATGCCACTGCCACTGTGGTGGTGACCGTCGCAGCCGGCACCCGGTGCGCCTGGTATGGGTTAACGGGTCCTTTGGATGCCGAACAATCGCCGCCAGGACCCGGGACTTGATACTTGATACTATACTTCCAGTTACTAACTGCTACAGCACCGTTCCTGTCTTATTGTGGGATTTGGGCAACCTAACCTGCGAATCAGCCTGAAGTGAGGATGTGACACCCCCCCTTCAGGAAATGGTCCTGGGTACCCGCTGCCATGCGTGGGTGTTATCGAGCCCCCCCCAGGGTTTGCTCTAAGGAGGGGGGTGAAGCGGTACCCAGAACCCCATGGCTAGGGTAGGGCATACAACCGGTCTCCGGTCCACTAACCCCATGTACGGAAGGGAAGACCGGTCTCCGGTCCACCAACCCCATGTACGGAAGGGAAGACGCTTGTTGACGCCCGGTGCAAGCCCGGCGGGAGCGTGTTCCGTGCCGTAGAGCCCTGCATCGGCAACCGATGCGCCGCCAGCGGAGATTTATATATCAGAACATCAGGAATCAACAGGGTTCTATTTTCATATTGTTTCCGTCAATTTTTACGCTTCCGTTCTGATATTCACTGTTTTGACAGCTGGCGGTTAGTTCGCGACTTTAGCGTAACCGCCAGTTTAACTGTTATATACAGATATTTTAGCGCAAATCGTGACGAAGACTCTAAAGTCTTCAGGAATTGCATTGATGCATCCGCAATTTTCACATCTTACACTCGCAACTTTAATCCAAATTTTTCAGGATGTCCAAATCGGATTTTCGACTTCGACATCCCCGCACTTGATTTGACCCCTTTCGAGTGGACCTACGTGCTTCCCTATGCACGAATCAACTTTCCTTTTGTCTTGCCCTCCATTTGTCTTAGAGATATGGGCAAAACAAAGTTGATTCGTGAGGCCACTTGTGAGGGTCATATCTCGTGCCGCTTGCGAGGAATGACAATAAGAAAACGTGGGATGTATTCACAATACTCCCGACGTAATTTAGGAAGCTTTATATGCCTTGCGTCTCCACACGTGCGCGCTAGCGTAATGGATCATGGTCAAGAGGGTAGAGTTTGCGTTATAACTCTTTGGCCATGATATTGCGTGCGTTAAGATAACTTTCGAGTGTAGCGCGCAAGTGTTGGTGTTGCATAGGAACTCTCCTTGAGTTCCTATGAGCGACTGACACAAAGTTATGCCCTTGGAGGGGCATGACATATCGTGGGGGGAGCTACCTTTTTGGGCAATATGTGGTATGTGCCATGTGTTGTGTTGCGTGCCCATTTGGCGGGTCCATCGCTCCAAGCCAAACCCGCCAATGGACCTCATATTGCGCAAGCCCCTTCTCCATATTCCCCACGATCAATTGCAAGCCTAACCTTTGTGGAGGGAAGCTTGTGTGGCGATCCGAAAGCGATGCGTTGGGAGCAAGGTGTGTGTTTTGCAATTTTCCATATTTTCATGTGCCCACTTAGGAAGTAGCGCTCGTAACCTTTCAAAGCGCCCCAAGTGGAGCACATATGTGGAATCGAACGTCATTGGTGTCAAGTCATTGTGTCTAGAAGGATTGGTCGATTACTCAATCCAAGCCGAAGATATTATAATATAATTGTGCACCTTTCAAGGCACTCTTGTGTGTCTTTTTGCCAATATTGCTGTTTTTTGCCCGTCATGATGTCAAGTGGCGACCGTGTATCTCAACGTTGCGCTCAATTGACATCATGACCCAAGTATGTTATGAGGGTACATACTTCGGTGCCCAACATATCTTAGACCCGGCGAATAACTCCTCTTGGGCTTGGCATATCGTGGCCGCCATGTTGGCGATTTGGGACTATCCCAAATCATGGGCTCACTTGGCGACCCTGCCGTTCCCAAAACCGGAGGAGTTGGGCGACGCCCAAAAGATATGTTGGACACATATGACTTGATACCAATCCTATGGCACACTCCGGTCCAAGTCGGGCATGTGCCTCATTTGCCCCAACCATGAGTGTGCGCATTTTTGGACATTTTGAGCAATTTTCCACTTTTTCTGCCCGCCGTGCACTATGTTCAGCCTACCCGTGCACGCCGGACGCATGGACCAATGGACCATATATGACATGGGTGTTATGTATATTGGTCCCCATGGTTAACACACCACGTGGGCTGTGTAGTTGTTTCTTTTGCCTGATTGTACAGCAGTGAGGCTGATAAATTCCACCAACTGTGAGGAACAAGTCACATCTCCGTGTGAAGCAGTACCAACAAAAGCAGTCTTTTTGTGTTTGTTGGGTTCCGATAAGGGTTAGACAAATGAAAAAAGCATTACACATGTAAGTATTCGCCAACCCAAAACCAATTAACGGTGAATGGTTAGAAAATGAAGTGCTGCAATCAAAACACAAGAAGGGTGGCATTGTACGAAAACTATTGAAAGGTATTACAATTAAACAATCTGAGAGGCCTTATTTGTACCTGGGCCCTCTCAAAGCGAATTTTGCACATTTTTGCAATGGCATATCATCGCATGCTGGGCACGGAACCAGAAATACCCCAAATCGACTCTGTTTTGGGTGTTGTGTTGTGTGTTTCAACTTGCAAATAGCACTACATTCTGGTGGCAACAGACATCACTCATGTTCAGCAATGAATTTTTCATTTGATGTGGGGTGGCAAAATCCCTGTTACTCAAAAGTCAAAAGGTCTTTCTGTGAGTGTGATTTTGCACTCTTTTGGGGGTATGTCCGGGACCACTATTGGGGTTGAAAAAATGCATGTTAGTGGCGCACAGCTAATTGCCCCGGAGTGATAGTGGCATTGGACGTCGTATCCGACATTTCATTACTTAGCTCATCTCTTGCTAAGCTTGCAAGCTTAGAGCCACCACTACAGCTGTACCGCAACCCAGAGGTTGCCCTATTTGGGCGATACGCTCTTTTTTTGAGGCCGTACTGCCCAAATAGGGGCCCGGGGACGCACCGTCTAGGCTGCCTGTCTTGCTCATACCTTGCCCGCTTGTTCAGCGTGTTGGTTCCCGTCGGTAGTGGGTCTGCTACCACCGGGGGGAAATTTTAGAAAGCGACAAATTTGATGTGGACAAATTTGGAAGCTCCTACCTCGTACCAAATATTTCGGTCAATTTTAAGGATGCGACGTGTCAAAGAACAGCAACCATCCAGAGACCATCAAGAAATAATAGGAGCCTTCGACTATAAAGCAACAACAAGGGACCTTATACCAGTTTTCCCCTTCATTTCCAAGGACCAGTTCCAAATCCCTGCCCCCCCAATTTTAGCCCTCCCAAAAAAAGCCCTCAAATTATTCCCCCGGTGGTATGTGAGGTTAGATACGCGGTCAATGGAAACGTGGCCCGTGGGAGCTCCCGGACAGTGCCTGCAACGTGTGCGTTTTGGTGATACATTGTTCTTTTGCTGGTTCTAGATCGGGGTGGGTGTGGCATTTGTGGTTAGACACCTCGCTAATGGGAACTGTTTCTTGTTGCTCATCCCAACAATCTTTGTTCACGCATTGATCGGTTGTGCACAATGTTTGTGCTCTTCCGCAGTGTGAGCGGGACTTTTCGACACACAAGTAGCCCGTGGGAGCTCATCGACAATGGGAGCAATCCTCTCAAGCCCCTCTTCCCACTCTTCTTTCAGATCTCACAACGCTTTATGACTCCCACGAATGTCTAAGATGCGCGCATCTACCTCCTATTTGCTTGCCATGAACCTCCCGGCCGTCTGGCCAAACCGACACTTCACGAGTAGGAAGTGGCAGTGATTGTTTGGCAGGGGCGTGCCCATAGCACAGGGACCCAACAACACGGCGTTTGGCATCCACTGCTCGGGTGCTCACAATTCGGATGGGGTGCGGTATGATAAGGTCGTGCCCGACTTCTTCTTAGTGTTGCGTCAGCTTAGATACTTTCCTATTGAGCATAGTCATCCGTGTAGACAAGCATTCAGAGCTCCTCGGGGTAGTCTGGCTCGCATCTACATTGGCTTCAGTTGGTGCAGCCGTTGTAGTAGAGCTCTTGCCCATTCTTCTGGTGTCAACCCTCGATGAGGGCTGCATAGCTGCTGCATTGGAGATGGATTTGACGCTCCAAATACCCTTAGCGAGCGCAAACGTCTCGGGTTGTTTCCTAGAGAGGCCTTTATGTCGCAGTAGTTGCGGTGGATTTAACTCATCATGGGAGGCAAGTGGGAGAAGCCGCCCTAGGGATTTCGGACCTACTGAGGGCTAGGGTAAAATCACTAATTTCAGTACTACTCCCAAGTTTGTATACAACCTAAAGGTTTTAACAAACTTTCGCCAAAGACCGACGTCTTTAGTGTTGTTCAAAAGTTTTTGGAGCATGTATTCTACCTAGTTCCAAAGTGCACCTGTTTTTGTCATCTTTGCTTACCTTTGCTTGCTTCTCTCACGTCACACTGTGCCGTTGGTTTTCAAAATCTTTGGATTCCACAACAAAATTTCCACATAAATGTTTTTTTTATATTAAACCGAAAGAAGAATAAATTGCTTTAAAACACCACTTTTTGTTGCGGTGAAGTTCAAACTGCAAGCTGAATCGGAAACATAACAAAACAACTCAAAGGCATTTTGCAGTGCGAGGATGCGCTCAACTCAGAAGGTGTATTGAGAGCATCTAAGAGAAAATTCATGTGCTAAGGAACACAAATTCTGCACCACGCTGTCACACGTCACATCCAATTCAAAATTGTGCAATAGCCTCAAGCTTAGCACTGAAATCGCACAGGTGCACACTTGTGAGTCTCATGCGCGGTATTGAATCGCTATTGAATTTTGGGATTTCATGAGCGATCTTCGATCGCTAATCAATTTTGGAATTTCTGATTTCGATTTTTCTTTTCAATGGTGAACAAATCTTGCGATCTCACATTATCAAATCTGAATTTCTGAAATTGACCCCCATCCCCCAAATGCTCACACGTTTCATTGGTGCAATTGGTGTCAATTTGTGCCTTGTCTCCTTATCCTCCTCCACACTTCATTCAAAGTGTCCAACGAGAGTAGAACAAGGTCGGGTGATTAACAAACCAAGAGTATTGTTTCCTCTCTTCCCTTCCTCTAACAAAGAAAGTTTAAGGGGTAACAAACGACGGTCAAGAAGGTCAAAATGTTTAAGGTAGGAAATGGCATTGAACATCCTGTCTGTTTGTGCATGTGCATTGAATATATTTGTATACTAAATGTTTGCTTATTTTTTTATTTAGGATGCTTCGAGACTAATTGAGTTTCAACTCGGAGTGTTGAACTTGTTTATGATCTTCGTTGCTTGCTCCGTGCGTGCTTTTTGGGGTTTACGTGTCCCGTACCCGGTCCAATCGAAAGGGAGTGCAACGCTCTAGGGTTGCAAAACTCAATTTGAAGCACCCGAGCACACCGGGATGGCGGAAGTCCATGACCAGGCCATGGGGCACGAAGGGGTAGTTGATGAACAGCTGGAACAGGGCCATTATGATCAACACGTACATAGCCAGGGGCAACCAAGAGCATCCCTTTCGTACGTGAAACGTGGTCACGTGCGGGCTACCGCCGACCAATTTGACTTGAAGACTGGGGGTTCGAAGTCTGCTAGTACACCCAGGGACGATGGCATTACCTTCAACGAGATAGGTGTCCTAGGTCAAGGCCGGGAACCAGACAGTTATGTACAACCCGTACGCAGCAAAGGGAAGCAGCCAGCAACCCTGTTGCACGTGGCATTTAGTCATGTGCATGCTGCCAACGACTCATCCGACTTGAAGACTGGGGGATCATCATCGTCTAGGGCAAAACGTGAAGCAGGTTTCCCCGATGTTGCAGAATTTCAGGTTAGGCTAAGGGGGAAGCACGGCCAAGGTTCCGCCTCTTAGTCAATCTCAACCCCGGCACCGCAAACGTGGGCAGGTGACAATCGACATGAACGACACATTCGAGGTGACCTTGTCCCGCATGCAGCAATTCGAGACCAAAAACATCTCCCACACGAAGGAGTTTAAGAAAACCATCAGCAACAAACTCCGCACAATCTCAAGCAAGGATCAGATTAGTCAGTTAATTACGGCGCAATTGCAGCCACTCCTCGATCTCATTGCGGGTGCAGAGTCGGACTTGCAATCTTTCAACACAAGTGCGCACGAAGCCAATGGGTGAGCAAAAAGGGAACAAGCCTCCCATAGTGCCCAGATGGAAGCCACCAAACAACAGTTGGCGATGCAACCTGAATCCCAAAACCAAAAAATTCAAGTGGTGAAGCAAACCTATAACACCCAAATGTCCAAGATGCGAGAGGATTTTTTTACCCTCCAAGCTTTTGAGACTTCAACAGCCACCACTTCCACAACAGCATTGGGTTTGATCGTCAAACAAAAAATTGAGAACTTGGTGAGGGTAGAAAGTTCCAACGCATCGCTTTCCCAAACTCTTGAGCAATGTATCAATTCAATGGAAGCAGACACCCATGTGAAACAGAAACTTCAGGAACACGAAATGGGCATTATGGGAGTCAAAGGTCGAGTAGATGCAATTGAAAGCATAGGTGTGTCACACGGTGCTAGGGCCACAACCCCGCATCCCCCAGTGGATGTCTCCCCAATGATAAAAGAAATTCATACACAAGTGATGGAGCTAGGCGCCAAACACTCCCGAAACAATTCCTTCCTCTCCACTCTTGATGGTAAGTTTGTTCGCATGGAGCAAGAATCCACCGCGGGTCATCAACGCTGATGACTTAGAGGTGCGGGTCCAGATGTGCCTCACCAAATTGGAGTTGCAACTGGGCTCGGCTGAGGATTGAATGACTAAGATGGAAAAGGATGGGCGAGACAAAATGGTCACACAAGATCAGGTTGCCGCCTCCCTCTGCCCCTTCGCCCAACGCTTCACAAGAATGGAAGCACAGTTGGGTTCTCATGAAGAGCAATTAACAACCATGAACCGTGGAGCAAGAGAAAAAATCGCAACCGAGCACCATGTTGCTTCCACACACCCCCCCCCCCTTGTTCAAGGAATCACCACAATGGAATCCCCATTGAGATCCCGTGATGAATGGTTGACTTCCATGTAAAGGAGCACAAGGGGAAAAATGGCAAATGACGAACAAGTAGCAACCAGCATTTCCCCCCTTCTCCAATGGGTTGCCACCTTGGAAAGCTGTGCGGCCATGGATAGAGAGCAACTGGTGAAATTGGAGGAAGCTGAAAAGGAAACAGAAACATGTGTCAGTGAGTTGAAGGTTTCTCTCCTTCCCTTGTCTCCTTCCCTTGATTCATCAAAGGTGACATGGCACGGGCACGGGAAGGGCACGGGCGCCGGCAGTGCAGGCAAGGGCGTGGGTGACAGGGGGCGAGACCCACGGCACGGACAGGGAAACAGGGGCGTGCTGGCTGGCAAGGGACCCAAGGGCAAGGCCAAGGGCACCGTGGGCCCCCGGGGACAGGCAGGACGGGTCATGGGAGCCCGGGGGGGGAGGGCGGAACGAAGGGAGGGTGGCGGGGGGCGGGGCGCCCCCGCAGCCGGACGTGCAGCCGGTGCGGTGCATCCCCCCCGGCATCCAACAAATGCCGGCGCACCACACCCACAGTAAGAAAAAGTCACTGCCATGTCTTTCTTGGAGGGCTTGATCCAGGCCAAGCCCCCCTTAAAACCCTTGTGTTGATGCTAAGACAAACTTAAGTGTTTTTATCTCTCTTTTGTTGCCTAAAGTACACTTTCTCAAAGTAACTAGGGTTGTGACCCTAGCCCCCCATGAAGTTCACCCCTACCACTCAACTGAGCGGAGGTACCTTCCTTCATGGAGGATATACCGAAATATAACAGGCATTTCATGCTTCAGGCCTTGGAGGTTAAGCCTAGTGGTCTCCCACCCCAAGACCCCTATACTCAATTGGTTCTACCACTTATTGTGGTCCTACTTTGTAACTGTTTCTGAATTCAGTTGCTTGGCCAAGTCATTTTCTGTGTGGTCCTGACATCTATGCCCCACATTCCTAACCAGCACCATTTCACCCAAAAGAGTGCACATGAAGTGCCTAATGCAACCTCTGAGGCAAGAGTCAGACCAATTTTCATATAAAATCTTTTGTATTATCCATTTGTGATTGAATCTTTGTGTATAAACCTGCTTTGTCTATCTGCAGCCCTCCTGTGTTACACTGGATTCCAAAACCAATCACTGATTCGATCCACATCCTGTTCTTGCTCTACTTGCTGCTTTGGTTTGGGTTTTCAACTACAAAACCTGCAGGACATCATCAAAATATCTGGGGCATAAATCAAGGACATCCTTCCGGTAGCAGAGACAGTCCCTTGTGACCTTTTGAACCGACCCTGAGAAGAAGTGCAGCACAAAAGCTCAACAACAAGTTCATCATGTCCACGCCAAGCGTCAGGACCTGGCCCATCAGAACTGTCCAAGTGCAAATGGGCAGCATGGCCCACCCTATGAGTGAACCACCTTACCGAGCTCCACAACATCTCAGTGGCGCATCTGGGTCCCAAGGAGATCCAGAACGCAGAAGGGCGGAAGAAAATAAAGGCCTTACCACCGAGGCCTTAGCAGCACACGGTGGAGACAGCTTCAGTCACCTCCACAGACGTGTAGCTGCCTCAGTATCCAGATCCAACTGTCCGGCTTCATCCTCAACAGCGATTGAAGGCCCTGAGGAGTATGAGGAACTGAGGAAGAAGATGGATGAGTACATCCTACATGAGGAGTACTACAAATCCATTCGTGGGGAAGATGGAGAGGAGCCATTGGCTGTACATGGATCCAGACCACGTACAGACCTAGGGTCCTACGCGCACTCTGGTCCGCCGTCCGACAGAGCCGAGACTGCATCCCTGCCAAGACGACCAAGACCTGAGTATCCAAGACCATGTTGTCCAACCCCAAGGGCTCCCGAAGTGGGCCCGACTCGAGTCGAAGAACAACATCATCCAAGGCCAACCCACGGTGCCCTGGATCATACGGCCGAGCTGTCGGCCAAACTCCTGTCTGGATCAGAAGATCCAGATGTGACGGCCCTATCGGAGGCCATTAAGGCTAAACTGGGTATTGCAGAACCCTTACCCAAGCCAGAGTTGCCCTCTCTCTCTCCAGGACTGAGTACCCTGGCCGAAGATCTCAAGAGATCAAGGGTCTCAAGGCTGATGCCTAAGGTCACCTGCCCCAGCCCCTTTCACCCCCGTGCCAGGACAGTGCCTATGGCTGATCTACAGGACGTACCTGTCACAGAGATTGAGAGAAGAGGGCTGTCAGCCCTGGCACCTCTTGCCGGCGTGTCGCCTTCAGGCCTAACTCCGGTTGGTGGGAAGACGGGCAGACCAATTGCCCAGGCGAACATCCAGCTGGAACTGCCGGAGTTCGACCCCAAAAATCTGCCCGAATGGGCAGAAGAATTTGCAGAGTTCCTTTTGTTGACTGGCGAATCCCATGTGGATGTGGCCACCAAATGTTCACTGCTAAATCGCTCATGCAAAAAGAAATTTTTGCAAAAACAGGTGAAACAGATTGTGAAAACCTGTTCTACCTGGGCAGAGGTACTCCTGAGGTTGGAGAAAACATTCCCAGTCTATGAGACTGACCTCAGCGTACGCACACAGATCGAGGAGCTACCTATGCTCCCTGAGTTTCCATCCGCTGCAGGAATTTCTGAATATGTGTGCGACTTGGAGTACTTGTTTTCGAGGATGAACGTGGGCTCCTACGGAGCCACTGAGCCCCACCTGTGGCTCATGAGTAAGATCCCCCAACGTACGTGAGATGATTGCCGCTCCACCTCTGAGTGGAAGAGCAGGACCCACTCGTACGATGAACTGGTGGATCTCTTCATTGAGCTAGCTCTTGAGAGAGAGAATGACTCCCACATGGAGAAATTCCTCAAGAAGCATTTGGGACGAGGTGGTACCCCTACCCCCGAACGTGGCGAAGGGAAAGGGCATAAAAATCCCACTAACACCAACCAGGGAGGTGGTAACAGGAGGGGTAACCTACGTGCCATGAATGAGGTTAAACCTGATGCAGGTACACCCCCCCTGTTCTACTGCAGACCTGTCAATGACAAGGGGGGACCTTGTCATGCCTCTGACTGCGATCTCCGCAGTGGCTGTATGCTGCAGATGAAACGTCAGCAGCATACCAAAGATGGAAAAACTGTGACCCATCAGGACCATTTCAGGTGTACCATCACCTGTGGTTACTGTGGCAAACGTCGTCACTACGAGGACGAATGCCACATCAAGAAACGCGAGAGTGACAAACTCAAGCGTCAGGAGGCGGAACGCCAGAAGACCCAGACGCCCGCCAGAAATCCCCCGAATGGGGATAAAGGAGGTAAAGGAGGTGGCAAGGGGGGTGGCAAAACTGGACCCCCTAACCCCCAGAGGCGCTCATCAGCGCCCGTTGCTACACCAACTCCTGCTGCTACACCCGCTCCTGCCGCAGGTGACGCCAAGAAACGCCCCCAAGGGGATAACGCTACCCCTGAGGGGAATGATTCCAAGAAGAGGCGCTTGGCCTGGATGGCCAAGTCCCTCATGGCTGCAGGGGTGGATGTGAAGTTCCCTGATGAGGAATAGGGGGGCGGCTCCGAAGAGGAGGACTTGGTTTTCTGGATCCTCGTGAAAATCGGGGATCAGGTTTTTCGAGCGGTGCTTGATACCGGTGCAACACTTTCCATAGTGGCCCGGCGCCTGCTTAAGACTTTTAAGAAAACTAAGACCGTGGCCATAAGAGTAGGGGATGGGCGTACCATCCATTCCTTGGGGGGGGGTTGATGTGACTATATGTCTAGGCGATGAAACCGTGACCCAACATTGCAGAGTGTTGGACACTGACGCCTTTGACATCGTCATTGGCACCGACTTTCTACGAAGAAACCCCCAGGTCAAAATGCTGTCCCTACAGCGTCCCTATTCTTTGCACTGCGACTTTGGCAGTGGGCTATTCTCCGTACCTTTGGAGGTGTCAGGACGAAAAGAGTCTGGGCTGTGCTACGCAGCCAAGACGAACTATCGTACTGAAAACTACCAATTGGCCCGTCACATTCTTGAAAATGGACTGGCGGCCCTTCAGGTAAACCTGGATGAGATCGAGGTGGAATCGTTTGCGAGCCAACAACAGCACATCATGCAGTTGTACTGCTCGAAACAACTGAACAATGCTTTCCGTTTCTTCTGGAAAGCAATGGGCCTAGCGTATGCTAACCCTCCCTTCTCCCTGCTCGCGAAGGTTCTAACCAAAATCGCTTATGAGGGAGGAAGGGTTGTTATGTGCACCCCTGACTGGGGTTGCTCTGGTGAACATGCTTACTTGCGCCGTATGCTAGATCGAATGACCGTGGGAAGAGTGCAACCCCCCGACGGTCCCATCTATGTGCCAGAGGACTCAGACACAGCTATGCAGGCCCCTGAGTGCGCCAGTTTCCCGTCCATCGTCGATGGATCTCTCAATCCTGTACCCCTGTGTGACCTAGACCAGGTGCTACTGAAAGAGGTCATGGCCGAAAATCGTGGCCTGACCCTTTATGATCTCAAAAATCGATCTTCTGAGCACCTATCTGCCACACTTACAGGGTGTGAGTCTCCCGATGACTATCTGGAACCTGCAGCTGTAAAAGAGGATGCTGACGACCAACTGTCTGAGATCGCCAGCACTATTCCCTCTGTTGATCCCAGCTGTGTTGACCTAAAACATAGTGCTCTCCTAGCCCAGCTGTTGCTAGAGGAGGTAGATCTAGAGTCAACCTCTGAACCCGCTTCCCCTGTTGGGAAGCCACTGCTACACATGCAGCCTGTGCACACAGGTGAACCCGTGGCCCGGAGTGCTGATGCTCTGGCGCGGCCTGCTGCTAATAACATGCCATTGTCTGAGCATGACACTCAAGAAGTCCGGCGGCTCTTGTACCTGAAGGCCGAAGGTATTGAGCGCCAAGAGCGGCTGCAATACCTCAGACAGACCTGGAAATCCTCCATCTGGTCTGAGGAGGACGATGAGTCCTATACGCTGCCTGATCCTGAGATACCTGTAGTGTATTCTCTACACTATGGGCAGCAATGTCCCCCTGAGTGGGACGATGGTATTGTGCCTGCCGAAACTGCTGAACGGCAGAAAAAGAAAGAACATGGAAAAAGCAACCTCCATGCTGAACAGGATTTCCTTCAGAAACTCGAGAGTCTTAACCTTGACCCCCGCATGAAGAAACTGCTGATAGCCTATGAGGAGGTGTTCGGCGCCTTGCCGCCTCCCCTTTCTTGTAAAAAACTGGTCCAGATGGACCTGAAATTGAAACCAGAATTTGAAAAGACGCGAGTGAGGCGTCGTCCCTATCCCGCTCCACAGGAACAGGTCGAAGAAATCGAGCGCCAGATCCAAGAATGCATTGATGCTGGCCTCGTTGAAGAGTATAAACACGGGGACTATCCCCATCACTGCAGTCCCTGTTTCCTTGTTGCCAAACCAGGGTCGACTGCCCTACGTTTTGTTGTAGACTATGGTGAGGTCAACAAGAAAACCCAGAACCACTCAGGGAGTATTCCTAACATGGAAAACACCCTGGAGCGTATTGCCAAATGCAGGTATAAGACCAAAATGGACAAACGCTCTGGTTTCTGGCAGGTGGACCTAACCGCCGCAGCTCAGCAGCTGTTGGCCTTTATAACCCCTAAGGGTCGTGTCTTCAAGTGGAAGGTTATGCCTTTCGGGGTGGCTAATGCCCCAGCGCTCTTCCAGGAGCTTATGAACAAAATTTTGTACATACTGAGGCGCAGGCCTCTAGTACAAGAGTTGATTTCTCGGGGTGCAGAAATGGAGGCTCACATCGACGACGTGAGTTTGGGTACTAATACCAAAGAGGACCACGTCCTTCTCCTCCGTGAATTTTTCATTGTCTGTCAAGAAAACCATCTCCGAATCAAACTCGAAAAATGTGAGTTTATGAACGAGGAGATGGAGTGTTTGGGTTTCGACGTGGGGTATGGCTGGTGGAAACCAGCCGCGTCTAAGATGCAGCCCCTACAGGACATGCAGATTCGCGATGACCCTAAGAAGGGTCTACACGATGTGAGGAGTTTTGTGGGCGCCTGTAATTTCTATCGGCGTCACATCCACAATTTTACTTACTCCTCTGCACCCCTCACTGACCTGATCAAGAAAACTACTCCCTGGAGGTGGACCTCCAGAGAGGAAGAGTGTTTCCAGGAGTTGAAGAAGAAGATTGCCTCCTCCAACTGCCTGGGAGTGCCCCGCCCTGAGGGCGAGATAGTCCTGATCACTGATGCCAGTGATGTAGGGGCTGGCTCAGCTAGCACTACACAATCCCCATATATAATCAGTACTCCTTACATGCTCCAACCACTATTAACCTCCCATGCTCTTAAAACCGGTCACGCGCTCACTGAGTTGTTCAACTAGTGATTTGCTGTACCCAGAGCTTTGATTTCTGATGCAATCCAAAATGTTTTAAGGATATAAATTTTAACAAAATGACAGAAGGAAATGAGACACTGGATTTTCACGAGTTCGTGCTGAAATTGCCGGATTCGGCGTGGAACCTGAGTTCTGAGTCGTTGGAACATGCAGCACAGTTGGCAAAGGAAGGCGCAATGAGTGGTCTCAGTCCTTGGCAGGCAGCGTCACTGTATTCCAAACTTACAGGAAAGAAAACACTGGCCACTGTCAAAGACACGATGGCCTTGGTGCGTGATGCCTTACTCACCTTAAAGGGCGACGACATTGGCAGAACAGGAACGTCGTCGCATCGCGAAGACGTCTTCTTGGCATGCGAAACTTTGAGCGGTCCCAAGGACCACGCTGGCCCCGCGTCGGACAAGGAGTCCACGTTCGTGTGGCGCGATGAGGTTCTGTCGCTTCCTTCACGCTTGTCTGCACTCCTGGAAGAGCGAAAGGTTTTGCAAGACGAGTTTCGCAGAAAAAAGATGTTGAAGCACCTTCCAGTGTTCGACGAGTTCCATAGGGCAGCTGTTAATAACGCGCCAACGCACAAACATCCAGAGAAAGATGTCCTTGAATTATGCCCTAGGTCTTTTGATGTATTCCTGCAAGTTGGTTTTGTAGTGGAAAACCCCAAACCAAAGCAGCAAGTAGAGCAAGGACTGAATATGGACCGAATCAATGAAATCAATGATTGGTTTTGGAATCCAGTGTAACACAGAAGGGCTGCAGATAGACAAAGCAGGTATATGAACATAGATTCAATCACAAATGGGTAAAGCAAAAGGTTTTATATGAAAATTGGTCAGACTCTAGCCTCAGAGGTTGCAATAGGCACTTCATGTGCACTCTTTTGGGTGAAATGGTGCTGGTTAGGACTGAGGGGCATAGATGTCAGGACCACACAGAAAATGACTTGGCCAAGCAACTGAATTCAGAAACAGTTACAAAGTAGGACCACAATAAGTGGTAGAATCAATTGAGTATAGGGGTCTTGGGGTGGGAGACCACTTAGGCTTAACCTCCATGGCCCACAAGCATGGAATGCCTGATTTATTTTGGTATGACCTCCATGAAGGAAGGTACCTCCGCTCAGTTGAGTGGTAGGGGTGAACTTCATGGGGGGGGCTAGGGTCACAACCCTAGTTACTTTGAGAAAGTGTACTTTAGGCTACAAAAGAGAGATAAAAACACTTAAGTTTGTCTCAGCATCAACAAAGGGTTTTAAGGGGGGCTTAGCCTGGATCAAGCCCTCCAAGAAAGACATGGCTGTGACTTTTTCTTACTCCCCCCTGGAGTACTAGTTGATCAAGCTAGTAGGACCAAGGAAAAAGGCTCAAATATTCCCAAAATTACCTCAAAAAAAATGCATTAAACTTACCAAAAACATTCTCATCACTTCATAGAAGCCCATCACACTGTAGGGACCCTTGAAAAACAGTGTAATGTACCGTGAATGATGTCCCTTCGAAGGGGCATTCCTCAAAAGTCGCCGGCGTGAGGCGAAAACTTTTGGAAAAAAAAAGTGTGGGGGCAGTGGGAATTGAACCCAGGACTCCCTGTCCAGAGCACATGTGTCTGTCCACTAGGGTACAGTCGAACGCTCTAATGCGGACGGTTATCGCCGTATAAACAACGTTTTAGTAAACGTCCTGACCAAGGGCCAGGGCGGAGCAATACTCCCAATGGAGGACACAAACCCCCAGGAGCTGAAAAAAATAGAAAGTGGAACCAGCAGGGAGTGATTCCTGCGGTTTTGCGGAAGGGGTTGCGATTTAGCAAGTGAAATCGTTGAAAGTCGACGAAACCACGCGGGAAATCGTCATTTTTACACATAACTTAAAGTCGCAGACAGGCGCAAACGAAGCGGACGCCAAGAAAAGGGTTGCGCAAGCGAAAACGGCTTTTGGAAAAGAAGGTATGAGCCGTAGTTTTTAAAGTTTTAAAGAAAATTTTTGCACAGTTGCATCAAAATTTTTATAAACGTCAGAGTAAAGAATTCAAAATCAGCCCACACCACAGAGCAGTTCAACAACCCGTCTCTCAGGTATGTCTGTGTCACTTCACACTCACGCATTGCGTTCGTGTTGGTTGTTCCGTCAAAACGTTAGGGTTGTCAACGCTGTGCTCGTTGGGGGGTCGGGTGTTCATCTCTCGTGCTCTGCACAGGCGAAAGTAGGAATGAAAGGTATGTGATGCGGATGGAGCGCGCAGCGCGCACGTAGGGTTAGAATATGCGCTGTGCTCGCGATGCATGTGCCTAATCTAGGCATCCACACGCTGTATCGCTTCACCTGTATCCCTAATCCACCCTTGTTTCCTTCTTCACAGGTAAGCGTTTGTACGTGTGCGGCCGTAGCGTTCAAGTTGAGTTGCTTAAAACGCTTAGGTTTGTTTTGTGTTCGTTTCAATGCGGCATTCGCACGATGCATGGTGAGTAAGGTAGGTTAGCCCAGGAGGAGCTCACCTCCTGGTTGAGTCTGTGGTTACGCCTCCCTTCCCTGCGTGCACATGATGCATTAAAGGGTAGGCCACGCGAATTGCGCACGGTAAACTTTGTTTAGGTTACCCAGAGGCTCCTCGGTACGTTCTTTAAGAGAACCCGAGGAGTTTCTTAAAGCTTGCTTGCTTGACAGGGGTAGCTGCATCTGCAGCATGTTTGCGAACAGCGTATTATAGGTCACACTGAGAAGGGTATAATACCTGGAGTGTGGCTTGGTTCCACAGTCGCAAACGCCCCTTCATCTGCCTCTTTTGTACAGGTGGGAGAGGTTAGGGTGATTGGTGCACGCAGCAGCTGCCTTCGGCGGCTACCATTTTTCTGCCCCAGCAAAACAGGGGCGCTGATCACAAATCAAATCACTGTGCCTCAGCCAGGAGTGGCGAGGACAGTCCGACTTCAACGACATCTGCGCTGTGCACGCAACGAGAGCACCCCTTCCCTCCAAGCCCTAGCAGGGGAAACGC
Organism: Eutreptiella sp. 'Long Island Sound 2002'; assembly: GCA_964036045.1. Taxonomy (NCBI): domain Eukaryota; phylum Euglenozoa; class Euglenophyceae; order Eutreptiales; family Eutreptiaceae; genus Eutreptiella; species Eutreptiella sp. 'Long Island Sound 2002'. The sequence goes on along the minus strand of OZ038381.1, from coordinate 79,591,760 downwards.
GTTGTGGCGTCCCCTGTTAGGCCACAGCTGCTTAGGAGCGCTGTGTTCTCTCGTCCTTTTCACAGGAGGGTCGTTAGGACCCATGAGAACTTCACCTCCGCAACGCCAGGTAGAGTGTGCGTGTAGGAGTGGTAGTCCTGAGTGGGGGCTAGAGCCAGTTGCCCAGTGCTCGCCCACCAGGATGGTGCCACTGTAGGGTGTGTAGGACCTGTAGGGGGCGTGTCACTGTCCCACCCTTTTCCTGCAATTTTAGCTGGGCTGGTGGGCTGTGACAGTGGTTAGGTTAGTGTTTTTGGCCACATAGCAAACAGGCGTTTTGCATGCCTTCATAGCTTTTGGCCACCCCTCCCTGTAGTAGACAGGTAGGTAGGTCACTCATTGGGTGGACCACACTGCCCATTTGTACTTGGACAGTTCGGATAGGCCAGGTCCTTACACTTGGTGTGGACATTATGGACTTGTTGTTGAGCTTTTGTTCTGCACTTCTCAGGGTCGGTTCAAAAGGTCTCAAGGGACTGTCTCTGCTACCGGAAAGATGTCCTTGAATTATGCCCTAGGTCTTTTGATGTATTCCTGCAAGTTGGTTTTGTAGTGGAAAACCCCAAACCAAAGCAGCAAGTAGAGCAAGGACTGAATATGGATCGAATCAATGAAATCAATGATTGGTTTTGGAATCCAGTGTAACACAGAAGGGCTGCAGATAGACAAAGCAGGTATATGAACATAGATTCAATCACAAATGGGTAAAGCAAAAGGTTGTATATGAAAATTGGTCAGACTCTAGCCTCAGAGGTTGCAATAGGCACTTCATGTGCACTCTTTTGGGTGAAATGGTGCTGGTTAGGACTGAGGGGCATAGATGTCAGGACCACACAGAAAATGACTTGGCCAAGCAACTGAATTCAGAAACAGTTACAAAGTAGGACCACAATAAGTGGTAGAATCAATTGAGTATAGGGGTCTTGGGGTGGGAGACCACTTAGGCTTAACCTCCATGGCCCACAAGCATGGAATGCCTGATTTATTTTGGTATGACCTCCATGAAGGAAGGTACCTCCGCTCAGTTGAGTGGTAGGGGTGAACTTCATGGGGGGGGCTAGGGTCACAACCCTAGTTACTTTGAGAAAGTGTACTTTAGGCTACAAAAGAGAGATAAAAACACTTAAGTTTGTCTCAGCATCAACAAAGGGTTTTAAGGGGGGCTTAGCCTGGATCAAGCCCTCCAAGAAAGACATGGCTGTGACTTTTTCTTACTTCCAGCGGACGCAGAGAAGCGTCGTTGGGAACAACAGGTAAAAGACGCCATGCGAGTCCTGGGAGTAGTCTTAGCACGCGAAGATGACACAACGGTAGCTCCGGAAGCACCTGTTTCATTGGTACTATGTGAACATTTGTTTGCAATCTTGGGTGCGTTGGACTACAGCATCCAAAGCTCCCGGCGAGTGGCAGTAGATAAACGGTTTGAACAACCTGCGATTGCACCAGAGTTACTCTCGAAGGATGACATGTCACTACTTCAGTCGCGCAACAAATTACAAAAAGACCTGAGAGGCACGCGTTTCTCCCCTTACTCGCATCGTAGTTCTTTCCGTTCGTTTTCAACACGAGGTCGTTTTGATCCACGGAGATCTGGCAAAGGTGGCAAAGGCAAAGGTAAGGGTTTCACCCAAAGATTTGTGCCACGTAACGACAAGTTAGATGAACGACCACAGCAGTAGCTTGACTGTAGAGGATTTATTGGCGCCAGCCGTGTGCGTGCCACCGCCGATCCATCCCCACATGCCACTCTATTTGCGCTGTCGTGCACAATTGCATGAATGGGAAGCGTTGAAGGACACATACGCGGCGTCAGTGATTCGCAATGGGCTGCAGCTTGATTGGGTTGACGGTTTTGATCCGGATCGGCCAACCAACGACTTTCGTCCTCGTTCTTCCCACGCAGAGGTAACCGACCCTGAATTGGTAAAACACGTGTTGGATGCAGTGCAACAGGGTTGCATGGAACGCGTCGAGCGAAAAGACATTAAGTGTTGTGCAAGTATGTTCGCAGTGGACAAAGCGTCAGACGAGGCACATCCTGAGGGAGGCCGTCGACCTATCACCAATTTGAAGAACGTGAACCAGTTTGTACAGACCACCTATTTTCGTTTGGTCACTCTGTGGGGCATTTTACCGTTCTTGAGACCCGGTCAGTATGCTTGCAAAATTGACTTGAAAAGTGCTTATTTTCACATGGGTATCCATCCGCGGGATCGACCTTATTTGGGGGTCTACGTCGACGGTGAATTTTACAGGTGGTGCGTTTTGCCGTTTGGAATAAACGTTGCACCACGGGAATGGCAACGCCTCATGCAACCAATTTTAAATGCCGTGCGCGAACGCGGAGCACTCGTTTGGGTCTACTTGGACGATTGGCTCATCATTGGCAATACTTACCGTGAATGTCTGGAACACACACGTTTTTTGGTACAACTTTTGCATCGGTTGGGTATATTGGTCAATGTCCCAAAATCATGTTTGGAGCCGTCTCAAGAAATTATAATGCTTGGTTTTATGCTAAACTTCAGGGAAGGATTCGTCGCGGTACCTCCAAAGCGCCTACAAGCAATTTTTCGGGACGTGAACAGACTGGCACACAGTCACACACCATCAGTGAGGCGATGCGCCTCCGTTCTTGGAAGAATCCGTTCCTTGTTGTTCGCCATGCCCCATATCCGACTCCTCAGCGACGCCCTGGCGGTGCACGTGGCGGTGGCAGTCCAGGCTGGCTGGGAGGCAGACGTGGCGCTCCCGGAGCGCGTGTCACGTCAGTTGATGGATCTGGCGGACGAGTTACACCAGTGGAAGGGACGCACCTTCGTAGTTTCCATGGGTCACGTCAGGGACATGTACTCGGACGCGTCAGATCTGGCGTGGGGCGGAGTCCTTCAAGGGAATGCCCAAGCAGCGTTCGGTTGGTTCCTGAATCGAGAGGAACACATAAACGTCAAAGAGTTCAGGGGAGCCCTACTGACTATTCAAGCGTATGCGCTGAGGGACACCACGCTGCGATTTTTCACCGACTCAATGGTCCTTTACTGGTATCTCCGCAAGTGGGGAGGTCGCAAGCCGCGGTTCAACGCATTGATTCTCCAACTGTGGAATTTTACACAAGCCAATCGCATCGAGATTCAACCGTTTTACGTGCACACCTCGGTGAATCCGGCGGACATTTGGTCTCGGCTTCGTTGGACACCGTCGGAGGCTACCTTCCCGTCGGACGTGTTGACTTGGATCCTGGAGGAGTTCAAAAGTTGGATTCAGCCGGAAATCGATTGGATGTCAAGGAGTTCCAATGCGGTGTGCAGCAAGTTCGTCAAACCGTGTCCTCAGCCGGGGGCTTACGCCATCGATGTCTTCTCCCAGAATCTAACTTTACTTTCACCGGGGTGGGTCTTCCCGCCGTTCAAGCACATACCTCAGTTGGTCAACAAAGTGTTGGAGTCACCAGGGGTGAAGGTTCTCATGGCTCTGCCGTACAGGCCGCGCGAGGTTTGGTGGAACCTATTGATGAAACACGTGAAGTTTGCAGTGAACACGTCGGAGTTCCGTTTGCAAATGCCAGACGGCACGGAGACACAACCACGTTTCGTGTTGACCTTGGCGTATGTTTGCGTGAATACTATCAATTGCGAGGAGCTACCAACGAAGAGGCGACGCTTATCATCAATGAAATCGGGAAGGACACCTTGAAACGTTACAATTCTGCGTGGCACATGTTTGGTACGTTCTTGTTACAAGACGCGGCGCTTGCTCCACTGTTAAAGGTGGGGCGCTTTGGTCAAATCCCACTGATGACGGTGGCGGTGCAACTTTTAAAGTTTTCACGCACGCATTCTTTAAGTGCTGGGCGTATGGCGTATTCAGCAGTGTGTTTATTCCCGTGCTTTTCGCAACTACGTTTCGAGGGTATGCTACGCAACTTGAAACGTGACTGGTTCGTCAGTGTTCCTCATTATCATCGTTTCTATGATGTACGGCGTCTTATACAAGTCATGCATCAGCAACCTGTGGAGACGGAAGCTCAGCTGCGCTTGCAAGCCATTTTGTCCTTGAGATTCTTTGCCTTGTTCCGAGGCGTTGATCTGGCGCGATCACGTAGGGATATCCAACGCGCTGCTCAGCCTTGGTTCATTTCTGCTAAGCGCAAAGGGAGGAGATACTATGCACGTTATCCTATTCACAATGTTACGCCACCGTCAATTGATCCGCAGCGCTGCTTAGCGCGTTATTTGGAGGCTACTGGTGATTACGAGGGTTCTGAGATTTTTGTGTCCCTACGAAAGCCACGGAAGCCTTTATCATCTGATACCATCAACGGTCTCACTACTCGCTGGTTAAGGAAACACCTACTGGAATTGGGGGAACTGGAGACGGATTCATTTTCCGCGCATTCTACACGAGGAGCAGCAGCAACTGCACTAATCTATCTTGGCATGGATCCGCATGTGGTAGCAGCATTGGGTGATTGGTCCTGTTACGATACATTCAGAAAGTTTTACGACAGGACCAGAGCTCTGTTGCGCATCGCGCAAGTTCTGGTCCCTCCTGATCTGGCGACTGGAGAAGCGGCGCACGCTTCGCGCCTGGCGATTAATTAATTCTTATGAAGGGTTCAGTTCACGGGAGCTCAGTCTTCCGTTCTGTTGCCCATATATGGGGATTGTGTAGTGCTAGCTGAGCAGGCTCGGATTTACCCGAATAGGTGAGGAGGAAAGAAGAGATGGCGAAGCAATAGCACTACACAAGACACATATATGCCCACCCTGTCCCTCCCTTAAGTTCTTCGCTCACCGTGAAAAGCAGTTGACACTTGGGTCGTCGGTTGCCACGGTTTTAAGAGCATGGGAGGTTAATAGTGGTTGGAGCATGTAAGGAGTACTGATTTTCCAAATTTTTTATTATACTACGGTTTTCTCTGAGATCGTCGACGACAGGTCGTAGCTTAGAGGAAAAACACAACTCTAAGGTTGGTAGAGTGTGGGTTCAAACCCCATGGAGGGGGTATTTGAGGTCAAAAATTTCATTTTTCATGTATAATACCATTTTTGTGTATATTTTGAGGGTGCCCGTTTCAATGAAAGGTAGCAAAGGGCACCAAAAGAGCAGAAAACAGAGAAAACAAACCGGTTTTAAGGAGTTGGCCCATATATGTGTCTTGTGTAGTGCTATTGCTTCGCCATCTCTTCTTTCCTCCTCACCTATTCGGGTAAATCCGAGGGGGTGGTACGATCTACCAATGGCAGGAGCTTAACCCCGCTGAACTAACCCACTGCCATTATCGTACTACTGGACTGAACCGTGATGGTTCGTTGAAACATGACTATCCTACCAGTGAGTGGCGACTGGTACCACTAGGACACTGGAATTGGAAATGGAACCAAGCACGTTCCAACTACAGCACTTATGACCAGGAACTCCTGGCCGGTATGTCGGTGCTATCGTCACAATCCCGACTCCTGGGATCTAACCCTATTATCTGGCTGTGTGACCAGGAGCCTGTGAAGTCTTTTCAGAAGGGCCCACCACCAGAAAAAGCAAAGCTAAAACGGTGGTGGACTTACCTGAGCCAGTTCAGGCTGACAGTGCATCATATCCCCGGGATTAAGAATGAACTGTCTGACTATATATCGCGCAACAACTTCGATGCGCTTATCGGTGAGAGCTCTGAGGCGCTCGCCAAAGAGGCTTTCCAGCGTATGGATGTCCAGCTTGACCTGTCCATGCGCACTGCTGGAATCCTGGAGGGTTGGAGTCTAACCGACTATCAGTCAAAATATGAAGAAATTCTCCAAACCCTCAGCACTGGTCTCGAACCCCGTGTCATTGACGGGCACCAGTGGTATAAAAACAATCAGTACCTCTTCTACGAGGACCAAATTGTGGTGCCTGAGGCACTGACGCGTTCCCGTGGGGGGCCGGCCACGGGACGCTGCGGTGGACACGCACAGGTGAGCAGGCAGGCAAAGCACTACGCCCACAAGGGCATCATTACGCTCGTGTCATGTGACAAAGCGTTTCAGGATCCTTGCCACTCTGAAACAAGGGAACAAAAGTATGTACAGCAACACATCAGGATATGTACACATGGGGTTAAGACTGGACTGGGGTAAGGGCATCACAGGACGATAGACACTCAGTCCCAACTCATATCCCTATCCCAGGTCCGACCCTCTCAGTGGCTGGTGGGGGCGGGGGCTCAAACACAACCCATGCCCTGCTCAGTCCGGACCCTGAAACCCTGCCAATAGGGGAGGTGTCCTGCCCAGCCACAGTCGAGTTCCTGGGAACCAAGGAGCTCCAAGGTCAACCGACAGTGGCTCCCTATGCTCCCTTAACGGCAGGTCCCAACTCCCCCCTGAGCCAGAGATATGGCCCCGCCATTATCCCCTAGGAGTTGGTAGCTGAAAATGGGCTGTTTCAGCCCAAAGTGATATTAGCTCAAAAATCTCCTAAATTAACCCCTCGTCCGGACCCGCCAGAGGTGGGGACGAGGCAACTGACCCTATGCCCTTTGAGTACGAACTCCGTGAAGCCCTCACCCAACCTGGTTCCCTCTGAGGTCCCGGCATCAGGGCACCACGGGTTCGTCAAGTGGGGTCATGATGCCAAAATCACCAAACTTGGCGTCATTCCCACGCGTGGCTCGCCCGGCCAGGGCAAGGCCAATGGCTCACAGGATGGGAGGCAGGACCTAGGACTCATATCTGAGTGTACAACTTCAAATTAGGTCCGGGCTCCCTGTGGGTACAGAGATATGGGGCCGCCAATTGACCACACGGGGGGGTGAAATTGGGGTCCCAAAAGGGGGTCATTTTGGCTGCTCGAAATGAGCCAAAATTCGGGGTGCTCACAATAGTGTATCTCCACGCCAGCTTGGAGATCGGATCCGCCATTCTATACTGGATCCACCGGGAGTCCAACGAAGACTCGCATGCACTTGGCTCTCAAAGATCTTCATCCCACTTGGCGCGGTGACAATCCCAATTGGGTCCACAAATGCCAAAATGGCAAAATTGTCCACACTCCCATTAGGCTACCACCTTAACGAAGGATGCTCCGCTACAAACAGCACATCCACTTCCGGGTGGAAACCTGCATTGTACTATTTTGAGGGAAAGGCCAGTAGGTACTTGCAGCTTGCACTACCATGGGTTCCTTTTTTTTAATCGTAGCACCTTGCACTCTTTGTCTGGCATCATACTAAAGAATTCACACTTTGTTGATCTGAGCCAGTCTCAGAGGGGACACAACCAGTGTTTTGTCAAAATTTTGTCAGAATACTCAACAAAAAAACAGTACATTTGGGCTTACATTGATGAGAGCTGAGTGAGGGTGTATGCGGAACCTTACTTTTGGGAAGATTGCTTGCACCGCAAAACCTCACTACACACCAACAACAATCATCAAAGACTCTTTGAAGCCAGAAAAAGGCATTCTGGCAGCACAGTATCCGATGGTGCATAGTGACGCTTCATCTTGAAATAAGCAGAAAATGATTTGTTGCACAGCAGGGGCGGTTTACGCGGCGCGACGAAACCAAGAAAATGCTGCTGTGTTGAGGAACACGGCGACCAGATTGCCCCTGCATACATACTGAGTATGTGACAAATCTTCTCAAAACATAAATATGCGACAAATCTGGCTTGAGACAGAAAAACAGGAAATTTCCCCTTCTGTTTGGTCAGAGATCAAAATATTGACTGACTGGCATGACAGTCGTGAATGTATAGCACACCCTCTTGTGGAATGCAAACAGAAATACTGTATGCAGGGATCATGCAAAATGCAGTGTGCGAAACTGCTCAAAGTAAGGTGAACGGCACCTCGCCGTTCAATTCTGGTTGTTTTGCAATACACTCCTGAGGACGTGCTGAAGTGTCAGGAAACAAAATCTTGACAGTTGCCATGAATCATGAGAAGATGGGTTCGAAAAGTTTAGGCCAGCATGATTGTCTCACGCAGCATCTTCAGCCAATAACCAACAGGAGTGACAGGATGGATGCAAGCTTGTTACAAATGCACTGGTTTTGCAAATCACAAGGAGCAGCCAGTCGAGTCTGGGGACTGTGTTGATGGGGACAGCCTTCATGAGACAGCACCACGGTGCATTTGATTACGGTTGCCACATCCAACTGGGTCATTGCTGGTTGATGGGATATCATGCTTCTACCCAAGAAGCAGAGTGCAAACACAGAGGTGGCCACCTCAGGTCTGTGATGGGGAGGTAGGCGCACCTTCAAACTGCAGAAATGAACACATCAGGTTCGAGCTTCCAACCAATAGATTGGGTCATGATGGCTGGCGATGTGAGTGGATGAGCTAGGTGCTGCACAGGGTGTGTGCAATGACACACGAGTGCTTAACATAGAAGGAAAATTGGGGCCACCAAAGCCCCAGGGAGAGCACATAAATGCGTTGGCACTTGCAGACACGTGCAATAGTATACACAACCAGTTGTTTGGCACACACCCACAGAGCCCAATATTGCTGGAGAACAGGGAATTCTTGAAGCACATTTGGTTAAACAATCACTTTGGGTTGTTGCTGTTGTTTCTCATCCCTTCTGCTTTTTCAATTTCAATATTGTTCCTGAATTCACACTCATTCAGCAAACTGTGTGCGAGGCAAGAGGACTGGCTCAATTCCATGATTTTAGGATTTGTCAGCCCCATTTCCTCCAAGAACAGTTGCAGCCTTTTCTCCCAATCAGCGGAAGCAGCATAAAATCGTACAACATGATCACCACTGCCCACTGCCATAGCCGGGCCGTTCCTGCATGAAAAAGAGAGAGAGAGAGAGAGAGAGAGAGAGAGAGAGAGAGTGATAGAGAGAGAGGCTGCCCAACCTTGGCTGAAATGTGAACTTGCTGCAAACACATTATGTACCAGCCCAAATCATCCATTTTGCAGAGCATCCTCATCAATTGTCCATACACAGCATAAATCCACAAAACCAAGCCACGCTCCATCATATCCCACCAGCCAGCAAGCTAGCTGTCCATGCATGCATCCAAAACCCACCAGCTAAGCGAGTCAATCAAGTTGATGGTACCTACCAAACACCCCCCCGTGTTTACCAGCAGCCCCCCCCCCCAACACCCCCATGACAAAAAAACCCAATTCATACCCAAAAAACCCCCTGTCTTCTTACCAGAAACCCCCCGCCAGATGACAAATTTTTACCCCCCACCCAAATATTAACGAAAAAATCCCCGATATTACTAACCCCTCCCGACCGAAAATCTTACCAAAAAAAGCCCCAATTATTACCAAAAAACCCCAGTTCTTACTAACCCACCCCCCTGTTTCTTATCAAAAAAGACACTGTTTTTTGTATGAAAAAATACCCATATGTGGCAGAGTTGGCAAACTAGCACCCTCAGGGAGATCTTGGCCTGCTTCCAATCCAATGAAAGCCATGGCTTCAACGGACAGGACCAAAGAGCATGCAGTGTTTGTCCATGTGTTTGCCAACAGGCTGTAGTAGTCGTGAGTGCAGAATGCATTGCAGCAAGGAGAGCCGTTTTGCACCCATGACACCCGATTCATGACACCAGCCCATATTTTGCTAACCAGTCGGCGATTATTGTTTTTCACTTTTTTAAGCCTGCCTCAGGTGCAATGCCCTTGTCGTTACGCAGTATATTCGTGTGGTGCAGCCGAGTGAGTATGGGTGCACTAAGTGCCTGCAAAACAATGGATCCACCGGTGTGGATACAGCTAGGTCCAACAACAACTTAGGCGTCCAAAATTGCCCCCCCCCCCCCCCCGCAAGACCACTATGACTGAAATGAGGCCATGTGGTGTGTGCTAGTGGGAGGGCAAAATTGGGGTGTTGAATTCGACATTCCATCAGTGCGCACCACGTGGCATGATGAATCAACATGTTGAAACGCAGTAAAATGCATGCATCACCATTGGAGTGCAGTTGCCAGCGACCATTGAAAGGCACATGCTGTGGAGCATTGTTGACAGGTCTAGTCCCAAAATTGACGCAACGTGTGTTGAATTGGTTGTGTGGGGGAATGCGCACTCAGGGGGTATAGTCGGAGAGACTGGTGCACAATGAAACTGAGAATTCTTGTGGCACACAAACACAACAACGGGTTATCCTCATACCAATTGACAGTAAAAGCAGTCAATAGTACCAAAGTCATAGTTGATAATGACACAGGTGTTGCTTATTGCTAAATACCGCTGAACTACAGGTATGAGATCCGGCAAAAAAAGTGGATAAAATTCATATGCGATGCGATGTACCCAAAGAAGGGTATGGTATTACACTTGTAAAGCAAGTCTGACTGAATATTCATTGGGGCCATAATGTGTAAATTGGGTATACAAATCAGCACTGCGACAAAGCACACTAAATTTTCGTTCAAGTTGCAAAAAAGATCAAAAAGCATAGCATGTATTTAGACATACAAATCAAGCAGCATCACATCAGGCCATTGATGAGGAGACTGACACTCATTTCCTCAACCAACGAACACCCAATGCCCAACCACGACTAGCAGCACCCTCTGCAGCCTTGGAGCACCTTCGGCAGCAATGGGACTGGAGGCCAACACATTAGCAAACTAACTAAAACCCTCAAGCGCAGCAACAGGCTTAGGTGGAGCAGGTCCATTCCCCTTTGTAGGGTCAGGTGGCTAAGACTGAGACCTTGGCTTTTTCAACGGGGTTTTGCGGGGCCTCGGAGGGGTGTCATCCCCCTTCCCAACCTCTTCTACCTCATCCTCCTTGTCCTCTTGGTGACAATACCGCTGACGAGTCAGGTTAGCATCCACACCCATTGAAAAATCCTGCGGCACATCATCCCACAAGACAGTCGGAACATTGTCGGCATCCTTAATCCTAGCAGTGAGGCTAACAGCAAAGTCACCACCCATGCTCCTAGGGTTACCAAGGTAACCAATCACCACATTACGCTCATGTCTTACGGCAGTGGGGATGCAAGCTGGCAGCCTTGGGTCACTGGTGGGGATCAAGATCCAATACAAATCACACTCCCCCGTCACAAGAGTTGAAAATAGGTAGCAGACCACTTCCACAAGCAATACACTAGGCCAGGACCCCTCAGCAAAAGTCAAATGCCCCGGAAACTTCATACCACTTGGGAATTTACATGCCTAAACACATACGTGATTCTCGGCCATCGTGTATGAGCCTAACCGGCGACTGGTGTTGAAAAGGTGGAGATTAATGACAGCAATCTCCTCCTGCACAAGCTCACGGAAAGAAGTACTACCGGCTTTACATTGATTGTCTCGCCAACAACAATCACAAGGACCCCTTTCACCAGCCATTGGCCAATCAAATTGTGCATATCCCCTATTCATGCTGGGGGGCACCTCAAGCAGAGCGAAAACAAATGGTATGTCGACAAGAGATCCAAGAACAGGCACTCCAGGCCTCCAACCCATTATCTGCACCTTTCCTAATTCCCGGGTGGTCCCACCTTTAGTAGATACTTGCCCTTTTGTGCGCACGCTTTCTAGACGAGCAGAAGCATCCACGTGGACTATAGCCAAGGGGCGTAGTAACATGCTACGAATGTTGGCCTACTCATGTAGGTGCCAGAACGGTGCCTTCACGATACTTGACCAAGGAGTGAATGTCACATCCTCTCGCCACACCAACTACCCCGTCAGGACCGTGATGTGGCATTGCACAAGGCACTGTTGCTTGCATAGGTTGATGGTGGCCAAATTTTCTACAAGCAGGAAGAGGTTGCATGGAGTGGTCTCAGGCGCGGGGTGGGGGGGGCTAAGTGAACATTGAGTCAGAGTTGCAATTGCATCATCCGAGTGCATTGAAAGTGAGCTGATGAAAATGGATGCATAATTCTGCTCTCAACAACCAAATTTGTGTTCTGCAGGTGCAGAATATGCCAAAGCCAGAACATGGATCTCTTCAGCACACGGCAGTGTCGCTTCAGGCGAGCAATGGTGGACTTGGTGTCGCTGTCAGGGCCTCTGCCTCATTTAGGGTACCGGGCTCCACTTTGATGCCCCTGGCTTCCATGGCTGCTACCGCATCGATAGCATTCAATCCTCCAACAGCCACCATCTTACTGAGTGCCAACCACTGCGCAGCGTCTTTATGCTGAGAACACACATGTGTCAAGTCGAAATTATGACTCCAACTGAATATTCAATCATATGGAACGAAATGTCACCGAATTCACTACCCTTTTCGAAGGTATGGCCCACCCTCACTGAGAATTCCGTTAGCTGGTAGGATCTCACATTGTGCAATAGCTATGACACAGACATGGTAGGGTACATCCATACCACTCTTCCTTCATCAGATGCGCATCCGACACTCCGCAGCATGATCAAGGCCTGGTGTAACAGCGGAACTTCATCATTAGAATCCTCCAATAATTGGGTATGTAGCAGCCGCATCTTCTAAGCAGTGGTTCGGGGCGTCAGGGTGCAGGCTAGCAAATTGTTGTCTTATTGCCGGTGACACACCATCTTTCACAACCCAGCCACCAACTGTCTCGTGCCATCGCTCCTGGGTCCAGCATCTGCTTCATCCCCATGCTTGAGCACAACTTGCCAAATGTGCTGAAGTCTAATGACATAGTATCCCCCCTCTTAGCACAGCAGGCATTGTTATGTGAAGAGTGCTAACCAACTATTCAGTAATGCTTGAACAAATGGGGCATACAACAGACTACACAGAGGTGTGGCACATACTCTAGTTTGGGACCAAAAGTAGCAATGTGTGAGGCGGTGGGGAAGCCTTCGGGTTGTTGTATTGTATGAGTCAATGCTCAGGATCCATTCGTCGAGTCTGTGTCAAGTTCTCATCAACGTACCATTTTTCACGCCCAAGTATCACTTTCTTGACATGCACATAGTGTGCTAGGCACAATGATAACGAAGGTAGCAACGTACTCTCTAGTCCGGGCTTCGGCTTGCGTGGTGCTTCACACCCCGCTTGGGACGGGGCAGATAGCTTGGTGACAAGTGGTAGACTATCCGGGGCATCCTCCTCTTCCATCGATTCCTCCTCCATTGACTATTGCAATAGTTCGGCATCATGTTTCTCCTTAGCCATTAAGACTACGGACTTAGAAACGATCAACATACTAAAATTGTTCACAGTACCAATAGACATTTTTGACCACGTTTGGGCTGCTGGGGGCAGTCAAATGGGGTATTTCTAATGCTCCTTCTCGGAACAAAATCTAATTATTACACTTTTGTTTTTGTCCCGTTCAAAAGTGTATTAGATGCATGCATTTAAAAACCATTGAAAATTCCTTGCAAAAGCAATACCCTAATACCAAGGTCCATTAAAGGTGACTAGAAATTCAGTCACCGGACTGCACAATCACTTGGGCAACACAAACAATGGCACAGAAAGGACACAAAATCACATAGGCGGCCAAATTGGGCACCTAATCCCGTTCCTTCTTTGGTCCACCAAATTCTGGCCCCTCATCAAGGATGTCTAGTGCGGGATCACAACCACTGTGCATCGATATCCTATCGTCTTCACTATCACTAATGTTCGCAACACGCGCAAGTGCAAGACCTATAAATGGAGCCCCCCCAACAACACCTGCTCCCCGCACAGCCCCCGTACCTCGCCCCTCCCCCCCCCCTCTTATACGGCGCAAGTTGCGTGCCCACCCGCAAAATGGACCCGTGTGAAAAATCTCATTGAAAGGCGGTTCTCAAAATGTGGTCTGAAGGTAGTGGAATTTGACTACTCTCAAGCACGCACACAATTCGCGTGGTTGTTGACGTCCGTCAAATGTGCTTTTGGCTGGTTGAAGGCAATACGACCTTCATGCTCACCGCTGTGAATTCGGCCAAAAAAAAGTCGGATTGTGAGCTGACACCCCGCAGAACAAATGATGCGTGTCAAAGATGGCATAGCACACAGCAAAAAATGTCATTGAAATATCGCATTTTGTTTGAAACTAGACATATGTAACCAAAACTTGTGTTACATGTACATGAAATGGAGCAGTGTGGCTGGTTCCGAACACGAGACGAGAAAATAGTGCAAATTTTAGTGCATTGCGCAGCGAGATGCGCCAAACCCACAAAAATGCCACCAAAGGATGACACTTGCGCATCACACATGGCCCAAAAGGGGGGGAAATGTGCAAAACGGGCATTCAAGCCACAAGGGCCAAGGAGCATCCACACGGTACCAAAGGGCTTTTTTGTGCCATTGAAAATAACCTAGCCTAAAAAAAAAATAGAAAAATAGAACTTTGTTCAGGACATAGAAACCACCCTAGACCGGTTCTTTTTGGTACCAATGAAGCAGTCCTTCCATGCCTCGAAACCAATCTTGGCTTTCTTGGAAACAGATGTGTTAGCTGGCTTAGCCTTTTTGTTGCATTTGCCTTTAGATTGGGACTAGGAGGCCCTGCATGTGCCTCCCTTGGGTGTATGGGCACCCTTTTTGCGACAAGGTGTTGCTTGCCTTGGGGTACCATATAGAGCGTCCTCAAGAGTGAAGCCCACCATATCCAACTCCTTGTTAGACTCCTGCTCCGCCTCTGCGTTCTCTGGCACACGGCTACAGCCTACCGGATGCCCATTCTCAAAGTTCTCAAAAACTCCCGGCCAGCAAATGGGGTTCAACCCGTGGACGATCCGCAAATTGCTGCTGAGTTGGGCACCAACGTCTTCCACCGACTCTTGATCCGTCGGAAAGCCTAGGATGACACCGATGGGCACACGCATTCGCACTGCCAGACTATAGACCAGCTCCACGGAACTACCGATAACCAAGAACCACGGGGGGCTTACTTCCGTGGGTACAGCATCTGCCAGGTGGTGCATGACAAAACCCCTAACCTCCGTACACAATTGCTCAATCATTGGGCCCCGACAAACAGCAAAGTACCGGGGCACCTACCACAAGGCAACATTGAGTTTTGGACCAAAAGTCACAACTCATGGGGCAACCAAGGTGCCTGGTTCCGGACACTTGTTGTCGGGTTCCACACACTTCTACAGAACTTGTTGAAATTACCCACACCTCAGTGAAACCGATCGAGTATTGTTGCGTCAACGACCCCACAATGCAGCAACCAATACGGATGGTAGTCACCCCCTCATTGTGATGCACCTTTCAAAGAACATCCAACACTCCCGTGACATCGCAGGCATCACCTAGCAGGAGAACAACCATTCCAAAAACCAAAATAAGCCTCACAGCAGAATGAATGCCTTCAATAAGTCCCTTGGCACCTCGTCAATGATCAAGCAGTATAGCATTTTCGTAGCAATGGAGTGTGGGGGTGTACGAGGCGCCATGCTTGTGACATGCATGATCCACTCCAACTTCTCACTGTCAGCCACCCCCTTTTGGAGGGCGTTGGAACCGCTATTCACTGTCGGGAAGTTCACGCGGCAAGCAATCTTGAATTCACGATTGACAATGGCTCCGCTCAATGCTTGGCGCACGGCACTTTACGCCGCATCACTCCAGATAGCAGTTGTTACTGCGCATTTCGAAGCAGGCCATTAATTCTGCATCTTGAAGCTGATGTACCTTTTGGACAGCAAACACTATTCATATCTTGCCCGTTCCGCAGATAGTTTCCGGGTGGGATCAACCAAGTCGTTGTCTAGATGGCACACAAGCTGCGCCCACAAATATTGGACCTCCAAATGTTTTGCCCTCTTAGAAATTGGCGGCACGGTCAAGGTGGTGGTGCCCATTTATTGTGTCACCTCCTCAACGTTCGGGGGGATAAAGCCCTTTGGTTATTTCAAAAAATGGAGCTTCATTGGCAACCCACGCTTCTCCAAGCCGTCCCCAACCGATACAGCCTTCTCTCCCATTACCTAAACATGTGCGGAAATGGGAAACTAGAATTTTGTGACAGTATGCTACAGAGAATACAATGAGTACACAGCAACCGCAAGGTCAAATCTGACGACAAACAAATCTACGACACTGCAAGAGGACAACGATATGGTTCCAAGCACAAGTGACTATCGTCGGACAATTACAGAGCTATCGGGGGAACTTTTGTTTGGTTCCACACACACACCACGAACGAGAGCTACCGAGTGTCAATAATGATGTTGTGTCTAGTTCCAAGCACAAATGCATTCTGCCACGGACTGTCTCGTTCCACACACAAACGGCAAGAAAGGGCGTACAACACGGGTCTAAAAACATGTTTTGTCTAGTTATAGACACGCGAGGAGAAATGCAGTTGCGGCAGGGCTCACAAATCAAATATTGTCCGGTTCGAAATACAAACAACAAGGATTGTGATCCGGTGTTGTTTCCAAAAACTTGTACCACGGCATGCACTGCCCTCGAGCAACATGCACACCCCTATGTATGGCAGCGAAAGATGTTCTTGCATCAATTTTTCGTGCAGCTCATCTCGATCCAATTTGACAACCAAGATTGGGGTTCGCGTAATGAGCTTCGGTACGCTTGTTGCTGACTGCACAACCGGTAAGACAACAGGAAGGTAGAGTTGCTCAACCCCCCCCCCCCCCCCGCGCAGAACCACCACCACTAGGTTTACAGGGACAGGGACGAGTGATGAGCGGGCACCGGGCGGTAATCAGCATTCGGGCATTGCGTCATTGGAGGCATCATCAGGCATCGCAGCTGCATAGATACCTAAGACATGCCAGCAAAAGACTCACGTTCGTGTAAAGTGAGGTTTATGCGCACAACTTGGGCAAGGAATTGCACTGCCTACGGCGCATCGGAATGGGCATTGATGTACTCCTTTGAGATTCGGTGACAGGCTTTGGGTACGTGGTGCCCAGATAATACCTAGTACGGTCCCACTGCGTCTCGCCAAACAATGATTCTTATTTTCGCTGCTCGTGGTGGCTTGCAGTGTAGTTCAACCATTTGTTTTTGACGTTGTCCTCATGCAAAACCCTTATTTGGTTGTGTTCCCTTTTCTTGTCCCATTGGAGTCGGCTGAGTGGTAGCACCACCTCCCGGTCTTCAGTCCGGTTCCCACTTTTGAGCAAACGATCCCTGCCCTTTGCTGGATTATTGTGTTTCCGCTTCTGTTTGGGTTGGTCATCACCAACGGCACTAAACTAGGAGGCGAGAACACTGGACGGGTCTAGGGCGAGAAAGTTGCACACTGCTCAGCCAAAGGGTTCTACCAACGTTCTAATGGCGGCTCTCCAAAACGCGCTAGAACACAAGTAGAACAAAAAAAGTTTCTACCCACCTGTGCTGCCTCCGGGACGTGTCAGAGAAGATCACCAAATGTGGGCAATCTTGGGTACATGGCAATCTCAGTTCCATGGAGTACTGACATGGCACTAACAATCAAACACCAATGAGGTCGTACACGATCACCGCAATACTATCTACGATACCACTTATCATACGCCACCACCGCCTATTTCCGTTCCACTGCTCTCCAAACAGCCTTTCATGTAGCCTGGGGCTATTGCGCCGAAGGTGGTAACCTATCCACATCAAGAACCGCATGTGACAAAAACCTCCCCATCCACCTTGATGCAACTATCTGCGGGCCAAGATCCTTCTCCTCTGGCAGAGCCATCTTCTTCCGTAGTTACCACATTGTATACGATTGGCATGCAAACACTCCATACCACCATGGCCACGGTGAATGTTGACGGGCTGCAGCCAATGTCGTCATACTATATCTTGTTCGTCGGTGGACCGTAATTTGTGCACAAACTTCCACAAGCAGCGCTTGCCCAGGAACCTTATCCCATAACGCAGCATCCGTCAAGTCCAACGGTGAACGTTGAGGCGAGATCCACCGTAGGTACAATACATACGGGATCCCTTGCAATTGCACCGGCACAACATTCCGTCACCGCACTGGTATCCGCTTATGCTGGCCGATTTGGTCTTGGGTTAAAATGAGGACTTGCTTTACCTTATGGAACATTGGCTGGCCACGCAAGTTCACACTCGCCTGGCCTTGCCCGTCGTGATGGATAGAAATATGATAATATTGTACAGACTTGCCAACGTCCTACCTCGTAAGAAATCACGAAGCAGACCAAAACGATCTGTGGCAGTTGAGAATACGTACTATGTTCCTATAGTTGCTTCACCTCTCTTAATGTAGGGACGTTGGCACAAGGGAACATGTGTAGCATTTCTTATTTAGGAGATTGGTGAGAATATGCTTGCGCGTTTGGATAGCTAGTGTAAGAGCATCAAGTTTGTTGTTGACCTTGAGGGCACTTCTAATTTTTTTTCTGGCAATGGCCCCATTGAAGGATGGCATCCAAGGGGTGTGCTGCCTGAATGTTTAGTCCAACGCATAAGGCTGAACTTGATCAATATGATTCAACGGGCGTTTGACGACCATCTAGCCATATGTGTTTTGCATGGTGCCAAGGGCAAAACCCTGGTTAAAATATAAGCCCACACAATTGAGATGGCAGACTTGACCTTTCCGTCATCAATGGCACCCAGTGGGGTGACTATATGGAATCCGTACTACAAACACTCTCAAACCTGTTTTGAAAACAGTGTGGGTGTGTGCGGGTGCTCGTGTAAGTGTAATTGCGTCGTTACACACACATGTACCTATTCGTAATGCTGCCCACTTTTGGGGTGTGCTGCTTCATGCGCTCTTTTGGGAGCTCCGCTTTTTGACCCCCCCCTTTCTAGAGGCGCATTTGTGGGTGTACTTTAGGGCCAATGTGGATGTGGTGCAGCTCAGCCTGCACGTCTCCACATGTGCTGTTTGGATGGCTCCCGTGTGTTCTATCATGTAAATCCAATTCGGAATTTCCTTGTGCTACAAGACCTCCAATGTATGCTGGAACATTGCTCTCGCTGGAACCCCGTGCAAACGACCGCCTTAAGCGGGTTCGAGCAGTGTTTCGAGCGCCGGAACCCCCTAAACACACCCCTAGCCGGCTCCAACATATGGTCACGTCATTAAACAAAAAAAGGTAGTAGCTACACATGGGCCCAAGAACAACACTTTAATGTAGATTTTGGCCGGAAAGCGCAATTGCTCCCCCTACTAGAAGTGGGGATCCAACCCCCGCCTTTCCAGTAGGAGGCTCTAAGCCGCACACCCCATGGAACTTTTGAACACTTATATAAAGATTTTGCGCCATGCTGGTTGTGCCCGGTGGGCTGCAGGGAGGGGCTTGGACGGCGCTAGTTGCCCACCTAGCTAAAGAAGAGCAAAACACCCGTAACTAGCCATTTGGCTTGTGTGAAATATGACAACGGTTTTTTAAAGTCGCAACGAGGTATACGTAATTTGAACAACCTGAGAACCTGTTTTCTATGATGCACTACTTGTCCATACAAAACAATTTGTTTGGGCAAGGTGACTTTTCGGTTGCAATACGCACATTTTCATTTGTGTTGTGCGTACCTCATTCCCTTGTGTGTGTCTCATCTCGAATTCCAAAAGTGTCTAATACCATACAGTTTTTGAAATTTCACCCATGTCCATCCCATTTTTGCAGGTGTTTGTGTCTGGCTCCACACAAACTAAGCAATTTGCACCCTTGCAAGAGGGGTCTCATTGGTTCTGCATCTCCACTGCCCAAACTCATTTTCAGCCCCCTGAATACTGCATAGGTGCGTGGTTCTAAACACTTCTGTCTAATATCACCATTTTGAGCACAGGTTTTACTGAATGGTGTCCGGATCCAAACGTTCTCCACCAATTCTTTGGTCACTGAGCAGGGATGTTCTGTTGCCATTGACTATTTAGCTTAGTGTAGTTCTGTTCCCCCGTTGATGCATTAATGAGGAGAACCAGGTACAATTCCAGGCACTTGCCTTAACACGAGAAAAGATCCCCACGCCCATTGTAGTTGCATTCCCTCACCAAGGTGCCAATATGCAGAAGCTGGCCAATAAGAAAATAACAAGGAGCTTAGTGCCCGTAGCAGAGCTCTTGCTCGACCCTCGGGGCCCCAATATCTCAAGTTTTTCATGTGTGTGTCTATCTGCCCCTGTATGTCCTTTGCTGCTAGTACCAATCCTAGCATACTCTTCGGCATGTGTAGGACTGTTGGTTTGCTATATACACCGTCACCAGCAACAAAAGCATGGTGAACTCGTTCCACCGGCGTGAACAATGCATGGAACAACCTACAAACACTTGTAACAACATACTTTAACGGGTACCACACGCCATACACAAGGGGGTGCGACAGTAACAATTGTCGCACATTCCATGTCCTATACCAATGTTCATACATCATTTTGTAAAAGTGGTAGTGTACCGACATGTCTATGAGAAGTCGTAGGCAACGGCTAGTGTCGATGTGAACATCCTCAAGCATTCTTACCAGGTTCAACAATTCCATGTGCCCATGCACGTGCAACGGTTATAGCCAGAAAGGTCATCACATTAGACTCCGCACATTGCTCCGGGCAATATCAAGTAGATTGGGGACGAAATGCATTTGCACGTGATCGCACATAGCTCTACTCCATTGCACAGAAGTATCCAAACGGAACAAGTGCGGCAGCCACCTCGGGTGAACGTACCAGTAGGTCACGAAAATTGGGCTGCCCTCCAAAATGTGGAAGCTCCGTTGTGTGCAACATTGCAATGGCACTGCTGTCCAAACTCTTGTCTAGATTCAAATGGTTAGGGCCATAGCGTTGCTTCTTAAAAGTATCTAGCCACACGATCACTAGAACATCGGCAATGGAGAGCCGAAGGGGTTCGGCATATGTGGCGGCTCGACCCTCAATGAGGTCTTCGTAACGCTTAAACGGTCCGAGATGACACATTTTCCTCCGCTTGCAGACATGTACCCAACCCTCCGCACAGCCGTGTCCTCAGCCCGATATAGTGCGGATAGCTGCTTGATGGCTAGAATAGGTGGTATATAACTCATGTTGATAGTGAACTTGCGACTACGACGGAACATTGTCTCAATAACGTTCCAGCTTTTACATGACCGTTTGTTCACGCACAACTGTACACCATGGACAGGAAACAGGCGTTCTAGGCCCTTCTTATTCATAGCAGCTATAAGCAAAAGCAACCCGAATGCACGCTTCAAGGTAGACAAAAATGTACGCAACAACTTCAGGTCCATATGGGATCTCCATTACATAACGAACAGCTAACATGCACACTTGCAATAAACCATGAAATAAAACAAAATCTGGATCAAACAGCATTTCCCGACGGGTGTCAAATGTAGAACAGTTCATCTTAACTTCACACAACATCATCATGTGGGATACATGCGATTGCTTAAAAAAAAAACCACTGAATTGGTTTGGTGACTTCATATTCATTCTGCTTGATGACAACCGTGGAGACCTAGAGACCTGATGGAAACCAATGGTCTTCTAATAGTTTTGTGGTAACGTCCTAATTAGAACCGTTAAAATACGTAACTTTGTTCATTAAAATCGGGTCACACGTGCTTTCACTTGTTCATGGAAAATATTGCATGTTCGGGCACCCGGCGGGCACGCCAAGGCTACGCCCATTCCCTTGCCCCTGCCCGTGCCCTTGCCCTTGCCCTAGACCTTGCCCCTGCCTTGCCCGTGGCGTGCCGTTGTCTGACTCCATGTCCGGAGTTGCCGGGCTAGGGGCACCAGGCTGTGCCCCATCCCCACCCTTGGTCCCACCACCAACCCCGTTGACCCCGATGTCCCCGTCATCCACGGCCTGCCCCTTCCCCAAACCTGCCAACCACAGATAGGCTCCCGCCTCCTCGCTGATCTCGGAGAGCAAGGCCGATGCAATCGCACACATGGCCTTGGTCTTCCTCTTCTTACCCTTCCCCTTCTTTACCCAGTGCTCCACCTCCACATGCGACTGCCCCTCCCCCAAGCCATCATGCCCCGTCTCCACAAGCACCCCCTCAGTCATACCCTCTAGTGCACCCATTGGCTGTTTTTGGTGTACGGGCATTTTCCCCTTGGGGGAATGGAAGGCGGCTCGCCGGCGCGGGTGGGTTTGAGGTGGCGGGTGGAGGTGGAGGGGTGTAGTGTTCTTCGTCTTACCCCAGACTCCCACAAATGGGGGGTGAAGGGTCTGAATGTCTGTTTCTTTTTTCGGCACCGAATTGCCTTCACTGCTTACGTGGATTTTTGTGTTGACTTCGGTGTGACAAGAAGCCACACACTCCGTGATTTGTCAAGCTATGTCGTTGCACTGCCTGCTTGTTGCATTGGTGTCTTTTCATTGATGGCCGTTCTATATCATACTTGTGACCTCTGGGTCCTTGATGGCTATTCTGTATCATAATCCTGTCCTCTAGGTCCTTGATGGCTATTCTATACAATACTGGTGTCCTCTAGGGCTTGTGTGTGTGTGTGAGAGAGAGGGCGGCGGCACGTTTGGATTTGCGCTTGGCTTTGGGTGAGGGAGGGGGGCAAGGGGGCTGCTCTGCCCTTGGACTCGGTTAAGGGTTGTGCTCTACCATGGGCTCTGCGGCTGCCTCGGCATCTATCTATCCCCAATTCCACGGACCCAACCCCAACCAAATCCTCCCCGCACTCAACGAGGTCCGGCCCTTGAACCACCTTTCGAATGCGCCCAAGGCCTCAACAACCAGAAGCGGACCATGCATGATCATGCTGCGGAGCGATCCTGAAGGCACGTCAATAACTTGTCCTTCAGGTCAAATAATGAGCACGTGGACCCCATCTAGATACGCAACATTGAGATGCGTATCGTGCACGTGTGAGAGCAAGAAACGTTGTAATGGTGTTCTAATCAAAGCATTTTGCTGGCGCGCTAACAAAAGGCGTGCCGGCACACGTTGAGTTTCGTTAGAAACCTGGTTGAAAAAATTCGTTATAACGGTACTAAAACGTACTGTCCTCTTTAAGGCGCCTCGCAGTTCAACGCCCCCCACTGGTGCCCGTAGCAGGCCCCCCCAACCTTCTTCATGTCTCTTCCAGCGGACGCAAAATGTCGGCTGCCAGCGGTGCCCTATCACGCCCGGCCATCTTCCGTGCCTTTTGCCTTGCACTATATTCCTTCAACCCCTCCCTAATTTGACGCTCTGCTGGGGCAACATTGACTGCGATATTCCTGCCAATGGCGTGACACAAAAGTTTGCCCTATTGAGTGGTCCCATACACATCCCGCAACGGCAACCAAATGGCCATGACATCCTTGCCAGCGGTGGTGGCGATGCGGAGCCCACATGCTAACACGGGCCATGCATCCAACAACGGCTTTGACGGCACCTCCTCTAGACTGTGAGGGTGGAAGATGGATCGGGTCTTATGGTGCGCAAGGTCATCCTCTAGGCGCACTCTGTTTGCCGCACATAGTCCCTCGTGATTTCCTAATGAAGCTCTACTGCGGGCCATCGATCGCTATGGTGCAATGAAAAATGCACGGGATCACCCACTCCCCGGGCATCACAAGGAGCAAAGTCAAGCTACAACCCGCACACTGTAATGACTTGCCTCAAGCCAAGAAGCAGGCGTGGTGTGCCTAAGCCCTCTCCATGTTCCGGCGCAACTCCAAGCCATTCAAAGTCCCTGGCTCCCTGCCGCATCCTCCCTCGTTGACAAGGGAGGCCACATTAGGTAACGGAGAAACGCTGCCCACCCGCCTGTTGAACCGTATGGCCCCACCAAGCCGGAGCGTGGCCGGAAGATCACCTTCATAACCCTAGTGGAGTGTGCATTGGTCCATAACAACTTGGACGGCCTACAACCAAAGCGTTGGGTCTTGTTACAATTATGGTCTACAACAACCGTTCTAATGAGGTTCTAAGGGAATGAGGCAAAAATCGCTAGAACACGATTAGAATGCTGCTGTTGAAACCCCATTAGAACAACCATTGCACCATTGCGTTGGAGTGTTCCGCGTCTCAAACGGGCACGACCCTTAAACACGGGGATGGTTCGTGGATGTTGGCGGATAAAGCAACAAGGGGGTAAGGACTTTACGTTGAAGGCGTTGCGCATACACAAAGGCAGAACATAGGAGTTCAAGTTCACAAGTGCAACCATTAACCAATACCGGAAGTGCTACAAGTTGGTCTGCTCGGAGACGTGCCGAGAGGGATTCTGGAGAACCGCGGGTTGAGCACTATTTCCACCATGGCCTCGGGGGTGAGAAGGCACCGCGCAAAATATCCGACGGAAGCGTGACACGCCTCCTTGTGCACGTGTACCGATGATGCTTGCGGCCACCAAAAATTGGTGGTGGGGCCACGGCGACGACAAGGCCCACGGCCCCAAAAAATCCCCCACGTAATTCTCTCGCAAACCTGTTCAAACACGCCACAAGGCCAGGTGGGTGGTTAGGTCATCAACGGGAGAAGGCACACAAAAAGAACCTAAGGTGAGTGGACATAAGGTGCTCTAACGGTGTTCTAAGACGTGAGCAGAAAGCGGTTATGTAACCAAAAAGTGGTGTAATTGTTGTAACCAAAGCGACCTTATGAAAGAGCACCATTGGGTGTCTAACACAGGAGGGAGCAATTTCATGTTGCCGCTATGGTGGTAGGTTGTAATGATATATTGTACCCAGCTGTGTACTAGCGAAGTGGATTTTCGATGATATCGCAGATGAAGATGTCTCAAATGGTATTTCTATTTTGTTTTGCTTCTTCTTTAAAAGAGCCCTGAAAACTCATTTAGACTTTGATAAATACCTAAATTACTACCCTAAAATAAGCATTCGCCACCAAAAGTTACTACAGTTTTACGTAAGTCGGTTGTTTGGGGGTGTCTAACCCCTTCAATGTATATCATGGTGTTGATAACCATTAGTGATAGTGGGTTGGCACTTGTCACCATGCTTTTGCACCCTTTAGGTATTTCTTAATGTGTTTTACTTTGACAAAAAAATGGAGTGGAGGTGGAAACCTTGTTCTTGTTGGGAGAAAACGTCACTTTTTGCGGGTGTCGAGTGCTTCCTACGGCGAAAAAAATCAGAATGGGCCTACATCCCGATGGAATGGCTACGTAGCCAATGCCGTCTAACGGGGGCCCAATGCTTAGCACGGGCAAAAAATTAGAAGTGGTTGTCTCAACGTTGCCAGCTGGAAGGCCCTAACGGAGGCGGAATGGCTACATAAAACCTACCTTCTAAGGGCTCTCCAATGCTAACGATAGGGGGGAACCATAAATGGCCCGAGTCCGGGCCATATGCCTACCTCACACATGCTTCGGGGTTCCCTAGTGCTCCGCAAAGAATACGATGAGAAATGTCCCAAATTTGGTGCTTGGCACGCCTTTACGATAAAAACGCAAACCTCACAAACAACCCAATCTTGCCAAAGGAAGCCCAAAACAACCGCAACCCTTAACCAAAAGAACCCTCATGTGATCCCCAATATCGACGATTCTCCCTTGGAAAAACCCCCCAAATCTTCGGAAACAAAAAACCCAAATCTCACTTGGGGTTTTCTTTGGTACCAATTGGTACGAATTGGTGGTTTGTTTTTGGTTCGCAAACGAGTGCTCTGTTTAGCGAGCATCGGATCAATTCAGCCATACAGTGCCCCAAATGTTTCACATGTGTACAATCTAGCATGTAAGTGGTCCTATGCCGCCCTCCCCCTATGTCGGGGAGCCCCATTGGGGTGTTGACCCACCCCCATTGGCTTTTTGGGGTACTATAATTCCCCAAACTAGGTGACAAACTAATTTTTGGTGTCACCGTTGGACCCTCCACTAGCCAAAATAACCAATTCGTGGTTGATTTTGGAAGCTGGAGGGCAGAGACTGTTGTGCGCAAGACCGAATACATTTGCACCATTCTCTGCTTAATCCACCCCTTAGTAGACGGGCCCCTTGTTTGGAGGAACACCCCCCCCCCATTGTGACAAAAGACCCCAAGCCCCCTACCCCGCGGAGCGACCCCGGTGGGGACCACCGAGGGGCGGGGGCCGTGGAACCGGGGCTCCACGACATTGAACCAGTCGCGCAGGCGGCACCGGGGGCGGGGTGGGGGCTCGTGTGCCTGGATGACTCTCCCATACCATGGGCACCTAGACACACCGGAATAACAAACACAAGGGACGGAAACACTTAAAAGACATCCACATAGGCAAACATCAGGACCCTTTGTGTATTATTGCGCACGTTTTGCGGTGTGCACATTGTAGGGAAAAAGAGAAACACATTCAACGATCGACTTGTCAAAGCGAGGAGTCCACACAATTATAGGGACTGGTGGAGCAAGCGGCGATGTTCCCACATTTTCTAGTGTCAACACCGCAAATGGAGCATCGGCCGTAGGGTGAGGGGAGAATTCGTCACACATAGCATTAGGCTCCGACAACAGCGGGGAGAGGAAAATGTCCCCCTTTCTCCACCCACGTTAGCTTGCTCAATTTTCACCTCAATACTACGCATTGTCCAGCTCAGGCAACCCAGGGACGTCGGTGAATTCCCGGCTAAACCTCGCCCCGAGCCAATGCTCCACAATACATTTGCGAGTGGCACAGCCTCTGACTCTCAGCCCCGCATCTTTTGTGTACTCCAATGTAGCGCGGTGTCTCACACCCTCCGCGTATCCGTGGTGCGCGCTATGAGATTGGCTCGCAGCGATAGGGCACGTGGTACAGGATCCGTTAAGATGGGAATCGTTACGGTTTGCAGCAATATCTACATCCTCTAGCGTAAAGGTAGCCGTTCAAGCAATTTGCATCCTAGTATGGTTTGTTCGTAGCGGTGTTTACACGGTGAAACCAAATTACATCCGATGGTAGTCGGGGGCAGCTGACTATGCTTGGGATGACACTTGCGGTGTTGCCCCTGAGACCTCAACCGCAGCCAAAGTTGGAAATCGTAGTGCTAGTGGCAGGGCAGCCGACCAGGCCCATGGACTAAGAATAAATGCCTTGGCTCATGGATATTGCCATTTGAGAATGGCGAACCTCGCAACTAGAGCTAGCTTTGATTTGTTACATTGGGTGCAAGAAACAAACACATGGTAACACCTTTTGTCTCCCGTCGCGTGCTCGCCATCGCGTGCTTACCCTCCGCCGCCGCCCATGAAGCAAGAGAAAAGGCACAAACTTGCCTGCGAGCCGAAAAGGAAAGGAATAACAAAAAGATATCCCAAACATATGCGCACTGACACTGAGCATAGAGCTCGATGTCCTAAGGAGCCACATACCGAAGCTGTGCTACAGCCAACAGTTCCCATTGCTCTATACCGATTGCCTTTGGAAACACTATGATCAAAATAAGCGGATGTCCTTCAGCTAACCTAAATACAAACATGGCGATACCTTTGCGTATTGTGCTAAGCACCCACGCCTGTAGGTTTAGGGGGCGATGTGGAGATGAAGGCCCTTTCAACCTGCCCTCCTACGGTTGCCCACGTAGAGCACTCCCATGTAACGCGAGGGAGTCGCCGTCTGTTCCAGCTGCAAAATTGTCCTTACCTCAAAAAATGTGCAACGCACTGCCTTTGTAATCTTCACCACCGTGCCCGGCATCAATCGTGGCTGTATACACCCTCATTGCCTGACAATTGAACACCACAGCTAAAAGACATCTGTGGAGATGTCTCGCACCATAGTATTCAAAGACTCACACTTGACGTGCCATACCGAATACACTTGTGACTGCATAAGCAATCCCTGTGATATCTCTAAAGAGAGAAATGATGCACGACATGTTTTCGTGATGGTTCAATCCATACGTACCAGGGACATGGCATGCAATGCACCGGCAAAGATAGTGTCGTGGCTCGTCTCACACCACAGGATGACGATTCATTGATGCGAGGTGACCAGAAAGAAACCACGTCCCTTTGTCCCCAAGAGGCTCCCACTAGTACGCACGTGATGCCATCGGCGTACATACTCAGACTATCCGCGATCTTAGAAATGAGCTCCTTCTTTCGACCTCTACCCCCCGGGTTATCCGCCGAGTCCCCTACTTGGTGGATGTTGGGGCCTGCAAGTGTCGGGCAATAAAGTGCCGGGCGATAAAGCGTTCTCCATCTATGCCTTGCCATTGTTGACTTGCCGTCCTTTTCAGAAGAAGGAAGAGTTCCACGTCGGAATTAGTAATAGAGTGTTCCCCGAGCCTGAAGGATAGGGTGTCGCCTTGCGGAAGCTTCAAAAGGCTCCCCTACACACCTAGATGAAAAGCAAGCTTTTCAATTTGTCCCCAAAATAACATACAATGATCACATGTTCATCATTTTCCAAGGGTGTTTCGGTGGTTCCTAGTGAAAATAATTTACCCCATGGGGTGCTTTGTGGCGTTAGGTGTCATTTTCATCCGGGGGTCGGTTGGGGGCTTCTACTGGTGTGAACTTTCGGAGTGATTAAAATGGATGTCGGCTTTAGGGTTTGACTTTCATTTTTGCACTAGTATTTGCAATGTCAAAAACTAGAGCACCGCCGACATGAATATTAACCTCCAAAAGCTTAACCTTGCCCTGCAGAAACAAACGCTCCCTCAAAAGCACAAGAAACCAGAAGAGGTACCATTTCAGTGTTTATGTTTATCATGCAGGGCAATCGTGGCCCATTGGCTCCTTAGCCGGACCCACATACCTCCACCGACCTAGTTGTGGGTTCCCACATGTTTGGCTTTTGAGTTGTGGGGTTAGTGTGATTAGGTGGTTGTGGCGATGGGAGTTAGTTGCTGGATTAATCAAGGGGTTCATGTGTGGGTTAGTAGGGGCTCCGTAAATTGGCCTTGCAGTATCCCCATCCCCTCTTGCACATTTGGGCAATGCGCCTCAGCCTCCTCAATCACACACACACACACACGCACCAAATGATATTGGTGCCCCAACATATTGACCCCTCCCGCAAAAATCCTTCCTTCCCCGGTCCCCCATCCAACCCTTGCTTGAGCGCTAAAGGGTAGGGAGGACTTCCTCCGTGTTTTTGCACGTTTGCTCAATATTTCAGCGTATGTGAGGTATGCATGTGTCTATGTGTGCATGTCACTGTGACTAGGGTTGTGTTGTGTGGGGCAATGGTGTGTGGGGTTTTGGTGTGTGGGTGTGTTGTCTCCCTAGCCCTATTGTGTGGGTCCGTGCTGTGTGGGGCCGCGGTGTACTGGGCCCATGCTGTGTGGACCTTTGGCCTGTAGTGTTGTGCAAGACATTGTGCGCATGTTTCGTTGATGCCAAAGCACACCAAGGCACCCGAAAACACACAAACAAGCGAGGAGCAAAAGGAACCACATGGCACCAAAACAGGCAAACTAGAACGGAAAAGACCAACAAGCACCAAAATAGACCAACTCACACCAAAAGGGACCAACTGACGTAGCCCTCCACTGGCACTTGGGCAGACAAAGGGATCCTTGCAGCAATATGGGCTGTGGAAGTGGTGGGGCTTTCGGAGGGCAGTGAGGGGAGGGGTCTTCGGGTGTTTTGGGGGGCGAATGAACCTCAAGTCCGCTACCACCTCCCCGCCACAACCCCACCTAACTCCGTCCACCACCACTTCATCCCAAGCATCTTGTTTGAAGAGCAGCCCCCCCCTCCCCAACTCATGTGTGACCCCCGCGGTAGCTCCACTTAGGGCATCGGAGAAAGAAAAAAAAAGTGAGTTAATGTTTGGCACCCCACCTGTAATTTCTGAAGGTTAACATCACCAACCCAGTAATTGATTACCCTGTTAAAGGTGATAGGATGGAGCTGTTATCATTTACCTCAAAATGTGGACCAAAGTCCCCAAAAAAACTTAACCCGAAAAAAAATGGACAAAAAAGCAAACAAAACACATCCGGGGGCAGGCATAATTGCTGTGCCTCATTACTCAGGTAACCAAGGGGGTGGGGTGAATTGTGTGGGGGGACATCTCACCAACAAGTCGTGAGCAAAATGTTTTTACACGCACAACACCAGCCACACATACCATGCTGTACACCGTAGCCACAAACAACACACATCCACAAAGCACGGCAAGGAAGACGACACACCCACTGACCATGGCCCCACACACACCGGCCCCACACAGCACAAACTCACTCACCACAGCCCTACAAACCAAAGCCCCCAACACAATAGCCTCACAACTACAGCGGGTTGACAGCCACATTGGTAGGCACGCACACACGGATACCGGCATACCTGCAATGACATCAACAGAAATGGTCAGACTGATATACGAACAATAGAAAAAAAAACATTTGAAACACACCTGCAAAAGAGAGAGAATACCCTCCCTACCCTTATGCGCTAGGGCAATGGGAGAATGGAGGACTTGGGAGGGAAGGATGTGTGCTGGAGGTGATCTATGTGGGATGGCAAATAGCATTGCTTGGGTGTTTGTGTGTGTGTGTGTGTGTGTGTGTGTGTGTGTGTGTGTGTGTGTGTGTGTGTGTGTGTGTGTGTGATGTGGCGGAAGCACACCGCCAAGATGTGTTGGAAGGGGGGCGGATCTCCAAGGCCAAACTAAACAACCCACCAAAAACCCACATAATAAACCCTAGACTAACCCCGAGACAAACCCGAAACCCACCCAAAGCACAATGTGGGCAACGCCATTGAGGCGGCGCACCAACGGTCGGTCAGCACCAATGACCAGCTCACAAAGCACCCACGAGGTTGACGTGGAAGACTTCTTGCAACCAAGAAAAGGTTGTGACACTTGTAGACAAAAAAGGGGTTAATATTTGGATTAATTTCTAGATGTTAATACCAAATGAAATTTTTGCATCGCCATTAATATTAATGCACTTTTGGAACCTAAGCTCGAAAAAATAACTCAACCACAAATTAGCCAAATAACTGCAAGTTTTCGGCTGCTATTGTTACTAGTGCGGTTGTTTCCTTGTCCCTCTACATGTGCCATTCAATCACTCACAATTAGGCGGCCGTGCGCCTCTGCGTGTCCCACGTGTCCCACAGGAGCCAACTAGAGAGTTGGGTCCAACGACCACTAGCAAGGTGGTAGATATCCCCGTGCAAAGTGAAGGTTAGGGCCATCTTTCAATCGATGGGTGACCCTTAGCGAGGGGCATGATTCCACGTCGCGGGCCCGGGATTGTAGCGGCCAAGGGCGTCCACTAGTCAGCATTGTACTCGGGCGGCCCTAACTCAAAGGGCTGGGCCATCTCCTCCCGTGTGTGCCTAAATATGTCCACAGTGGAGACGGGCCCAGGGAATGGGCACCCCAATGCGGCTAAGTAGGCAGCTCCCTTGCGGGTTATAACCTCCAACCCGTTTCCGAACCCGGGCTTGGGGACATTCAAGCCCATGAGGAGCCCAAACAAGTCGGGCGACAGGAAAGAGGAGCCATGCATGTTCCCTCACGGCCTGTGTTTGCTTGTTGCTGACGAGGCAGGGGCGGGGGGTTGGCAATCTCGGTGGCCCCGGACCTTCAGGCACCAGCCAAAGGGAAGGACGTCACAACGTTGCCAGTGAGTTGCAAGACCCCAAAGTCACAGAAACTCATGGCACCACGGGAACACGTAAGCTTCATGCTTAGCTGAGGAATAACGTCCCTACAGAAAGGCATAACAGGAGCTACACAAAGTAAAAGAGTGTTGCGGAGTGAGGTGGGTGCAGGGATTGTGGAGGGGGGCTGTTCTACATACCCAAGCACATATCAATGGATCCACTTTGCCATCCCGTTGTGCAACAACGTCGCACATTAGAACCCCGAGAGGATGTAGTGTGCTCGTGGAAATAGGGGTGTAAATGACCCCAAATAGCCCAAACTAAGGTGGACATGTTCATGACTACCGGTTGATGTATGAACCCTTTGAAATGTGAAAAACTAAAAGGTATGATATCGGTTTGAATCTAGGTCTCTAGGGTATACATTAATTAGCAATTATTGGCCAATTGTCTCTAGGGTCCTGGTAACAAGAAAAAGAGGAGAGGTCATGGGGCTCCACCTTCTTCGCCATGGCTTTGAAAAAAACTAAGCACTCAAGCTGCCGGAAAAAGGGGCCGCTGACTCACGTCCGCAAGTACCCGCATGAGCTGGATAAAAAAAAGTGAGTGTGTCCACAGAGCGCACTCTGCTATGGGGCCGGAATATTAACCTCGATCATCGTGTCCGTGCTGCCCATGCGATGTTGCCATATTCTAGTTACTAATCCCTGGTGTTGACCAGATTGCAATGATGGTACGCCGTCTGACTATGGTTGTAAGGGAAAACTCAAAGCCTACTAGGCGAATAACCAGGTAGGCCCATGGGTGCAACACCTACACCTTTTCCACTCGCATCAGATGAATAGACGCCAGAAATTGCGCCTTCGAGACAAGCTTGGCGGAATGGCCGTGATATTGCTCATATGAAGGCAACTTACCCGGTCCAATGCCCCTATACTTCACCATTCAACTCCGAAGCCCTAAAGCACTGCTAGGCCGCCTACATCTGTCACCCCCCGCAAACCACCCCTAATTTCTATAAAATCAACCGAAATCCTCATATCTCACCATGGATACTAAACAAACCCAGAGCCTTCTGCCATCTCTAGATTTCATGCAACCACGCAAGTAGAAAAACCAGAGTCTCATGTGCCGGGAGGGGGGGGGGGGGGTGGAGGAAGAAAATTTTTTCATACGGGTGGAATGCTGTTTTTCGACGCAAGCGGTTGTTTGCCCAATCGATGACTTCTCACGGCCCGCTTGTTTGCCCCTGAAGTGGCACAATTGGTTGCATTTGCACTATGTGTTGGGTGCGCAACACTTCATGCGCATCATAAGAAGTGGGGATCATATGCAAATTGTAGCATCGGTGTAACAATGGCACAATCTTGAGAAAATTTCTTACGGATGTCTTGAACATTATAACGGCGAAGTTTGCACTAGCAACTGTGCCTAGCAAAAGTTTTGCCCAAAAGTAATTGTCCTAACTCGGCACGCTTGGGCTTCATTGTGTGAAGTGGCAGTCCGTGCAAAACGATCGGGAAGTAGCACAATGTCTATAAGCTCGGTAAGAGTGGGACACTCCGTATTGTTGTGCCACCACTAGGAGCCTCGGGGGGTCCTTGTACATTAACACCAAACAATTATTGACTTCTACTGCACAGGCCAACGAAACAAACCCTCGTACACAATCAAAAAATAAATGTGTGCGGTTGGTGCAGGAACGGGGATTCGGAGGCTGAGAAAAGATTCCTTGGCTTTGTCCCAAGAAGTCCATTCCATGTCTTGAAACGAAGTGAAATCCAACAACTTGAGGACGTGCAACCACATACCGGTGCAACTCACACGGAACCGGCCACCTGGCACGAGCCAAGTGGTATCGGCCCCAAAAGCGCCACCAACGGCGTCTACGAGGGTGTAGGCCATGACCAGCATAGATGTTGATGACAATTTTGTTGGCAATAATGTCGTAGAAGTCTTGTATCAGGTAGTGGCAACCATGATAGGAAGGTCCAGCACACTAAAGGGGCTCAGCACCCCACTGCATGGCACCCTACCAATGTCCAATAGTTCAACAATGCTTGTACACGAAACTAGTTGAAATGTTGCCAATTCAACGTGGGTCGGAAAAAAAACTTTGCAAAAGACGAACGGTACGACCCGCTATGGCATGCAAATGAGGGTTTCCGACTCTGCCCCATGCCACACCTAGGTTCCTACCTGTGCTTTTGCAGAACTGTTACCCATGCCACACCTAGTTTGCCAAGGGGGGAAGGAAAACACTGTACAAGTGAGGACAACTCATGTAACTTGGACATAGTTTGTTATGTATCCTACTAGAACTATTCCTAGACAAACTGGAAGGTCATGTTGCCCAATTTTACCCTAGAAACAAAACTCTTGGGGCCCCACGGCTGGCACTGTTGATTTGTGGTGGTTGACATTTGGGCCGAAAGGGATGCGCAGGGCTACCAAATTTGGAAACGCATCGTGAGGATTGTCTCCGGACCTCAAAGCATTGTCTTGGCTACACTTACATCCTATGAAACAGCAACCAATGCCTTCGAAGAGGTGGTTAGTGGGGCATTCTTTAGGAACAAACTGAGTTTCTGAAAACTTTTTGCGCATAGGGGGGGGGGTTGCTTTTTTTTTTTTACACCGTCAACCCCGCCTGTGGCCGCAACGTGAATTTCTTCAATGTACTTCCAACATTCGGCCATCTCTGCCTGCCGCATCCATTGGAATTTTGGTGCAGGGGCTTTGCACTTGCATCGCCCGTTGCATCGGCACACCGTCTCACACATGGCATCCTCCATGGCCAGCCTCTCAGCAATGTCCTGTGGATTGTATGCACCACCTCCTCCATGTGCCACAACACCCTGCCACAATGGTCCCCAGACACCCTCCTCGTCAAGGCATCCTGCGTGCTGTCCTCCATGTCCACCCGACGCCACCAACAGGCACTGCAGCGTGGTACCCAACCAACACCAGTTGTACCCATATGGATTCTCCATTCCCCATGGTCGCCGCGGTGCTCCACCAAGTGGCCCACTATGCACCTGCATGTAAGCGGAATGCGGTCTCATTGAGGATTGCACGGTCCCACGGCGTCCCCCCTCCCTGGTCCTCCACATACAAGGGACACCGAGCACCTGGCAACGCTACAAGCAATTAGAACACTAAAATAACTTTCAACAAACAAAGCATCGTGGGGGACAAAGTGGCCCCTTGCCTGATCCCCGGATGGGGGCCGTGGGGTTGTCAACACTAGCAAGTTGCCGAGGAGAAACCGTACCGTCCCCTCCAAGAATTGTGTGAGTGCCTTGACCCACGTGGTGTGACTCTGATGGCCCACAAGAACAGCTCCATCAAAACGTGGCAAATACTATCAAAGGTATTCTGAGAATCGGGAATGCCCCATTTTTATCCCGCCTCCAGTAGATGGAATGGTTGTAAGATGGTCATTCATGCAATGTGTCTTTACAGAATGCTATAGCTCGAATGGTACCACATAATTGACAAAGTCGTCCAACGCCACCTTAATCGTAAACGCGCCGACTTAATATTTTTTGTTGCATGGACTTCCCACTAATGTCAAAGAGAACCGAGGCAAATGGTGATTGGAACTTTTGCAAAAGGCCCTATAAAGGCATGGGCTCTTCAAGCCGAGGAGGGGTCGAAACCAAGAAAGGCATACCGTCATAGTTTCGCCGCTGCTCCTTTGCAGCGGCTCGGTATGTCCGTTGTACAATGTACGCGGTGATGTCTGGTAGTTGTAGCAGGTGACATAACCGACGACCAAAACCTCACCAACCCGCTGGGGATATCTTCCTGAAACAGCATCTTGCATGTAGCATCCTTCATCGCCGTCATGTGTCCCTTGTACTGAAGCTGCTGTTGCAACCGGTTGGCGACTTGGACCTCTGATTGAGCTCCGACAGGCATTACAGCGAACGACATATGGCGGCAAGAGTCTGCGTACGTAATTCGGGCCTTTCCGTTTCCTGAACGGCCACCGTGCGTCTCTCTACACGCAGAATCCCATATCCATGCCCCGGCCACCCAAGCACTTTGTCCACATCATGCAACGCCAACCTTCCGAGTAGACCGAGCGCTTCCGAACTCAACTATGTAGCCGCGTTCTGCATTTGCAAAATTCCGTTGGTCCGTCCCCGTGACTTCTTACTCGGCCCTACAGCCAATTCTTTGGCCACCACCAAGACTCGCTCCGACTGGGTGGGCCGTGGAAGACCCTTGACCAACGGGGAAAATTGATGTATCTCTTGCATAAACTCTGGCAGTCCTAGCACGTGGAGGGGTAACCTCTGGATGTTGTGGTGCTTGAACCGAACGGAGGGGTATGTGTGTTGCCAGAGTGAGGTAAGACACCCTAGGGCTCAAGAGAATGCGGTCGAAGGGACGGTGCATTCTTGTGCCCCTACCTCAACTGTGTTTTCGGTGATTGATAATAATTTACACCAAACGTCATGTAACCCCATATGTAGAATGCATGCTTGCCCTACCTCCCTCGCCTTGACGATATCATGTGAATCTTCTGTTCCTCTCCTTGAGCGATATGCAACTCAGTCGTGCCGTTGCCGGACGGATATGGAATTGCGGCTGGAGAAGCCGATGCACGGTAGTTGCGGGTGTTGTGCGCGGAACTGTTGAAACCACCTCCACAAGCCGGTGTTGAGGAGCAGTTCGTTCAAAAAACTATTGACAATGACCGGCCACCTCTGTCCCTCTGGCTAAATGAGCACCGCTCCTATAGATGCACATTGTACACTCCGAAAGAGGGGACCCCTTTCAAGGGTCCACATATGTTCCCGAAAGACTAGCACCACGCCGTCTCGTTGCGAAAGAAATGTGTTGGCCACTACAATCAGTCTATTGGAGAACAACCCCCGCTTTTTTTTGTTGGACGAAATTTTTTGACGCATGGTTGGACCTGTCTCACCTGTATTGGTGGTGACGGATCCCGGGCAGTGACCAATTCAATCGCGACGGTGTTAGGATCCAAAATTTGTGTCGGTCCATGGACGTGTGTTGCACCTGTTCCCTTGTGGTATGCTTGCCCACCAAAATCCATAGACCATGCAACTTGGAAACCGTGACATTGAGCCGTTGCGTCACAATAATATCCCCTCCCATGGTATAATCCTTCCAATGCACTAATCAGAACTCCACCAACGACCCTACGTGGTTTCTAAATGCCACACCCAAGAGCTTGCACACACGATGGCTAAGCACATTCAAAGCGGGATGTTTGTTGCGTGTGCTCCGTTGTGTGTTTGGACACCTTTTTCTTTCTTGACTTTTGCTTCATACCATGCCTCATCCTGACAATATGTATATTAACGCCCCGTGGTGGAGTCCCACCTATACTGCCTGCCGTTGCCTCGACCCTTGGACGCTAGACCCGGCATGAAGCAAATCCATGTCGCCCGTTGTGCAACTCACACCCTGGATCTGGCGGGGGTCCGCTATCTTGGTGGCAGCATCAAACTCCCACATTCTTGGCTCTTTGGGACATGAGGAAAAAAGAAAAATGGCCATTGTTCGCTCCCCCCCCCAAAAGTCTATAAATGCAGACAGAGAAGACCTCTCGGACCCCGACCCGTGTTCACCCCCCTCACCAACCTCCTGGTTTGTCCCGTCGTCTATGAACTTGACCACACGTACCACGAACTCTATCATTATGTCTGGAAGTCAGGCATCGGCCTTGGCCGCATCCTACTTTCCTACCTTAATCCTACCTCTACTTGCGAATTGTAAACAAAATTCGGACTGTCCACAGCCTTCATGGTTGCCACGCAAATGAGGTTCCATAGCTAGGCCCCCAGCGCGTCATTCTTTGCAAAAGGAAGGCAATTGGTGATGAGGTGACTCTTTTGAAATGTTGTGCCAAAGTACTAAGAATGGCAGATGGTCGCGAGAAGAAGCGTCTAGCTTGCATGCTCCTCCATCTTTGCCACATCAGCTTGTCCCATATAGTGGCGCACGACCTTGGTTTGCCCGTGCTCTGGACAGCCGGGTTACCCAATGTGGACCCAACGTACGCATACACTTCATCAAGTGGGGCAAGAACTTGGTGCCGATCTGTATAGCCTACCCGTCATCGGGGGGGGGGGGGGCTGACATGGTGGCAAACATTGCGAAGGATGCCCCAACTTCAAACAAACCCATAGTGTAGATTTTTGGGCTAAACCCACATGATCTGTTGGACATTCTCGACTGGACCACTCGACATGAAACCTTATGCCCAAATTCGAGCTGTTGGGGGCTGCTTGGCTCCTCAACGGACCCCGGCGGCCACGGCAGCCAACGCCGCAGCTCTCGCATTTTCTTCATCCCGACATGACCACGCACCTCCACAAGAATGACAATCCTACCAACAACCATTGCAAAAAGAACAGCTCGTTACAATGCTACAAGCTTCTCCGTATCCCGGGGGGTGAACCACCAACAAATATTTGGAGCTCGATCTAACGCACGCGCCACAAAAATTACCAGACTTGCCGAACCCGCAAGTGTTGTCCGATACCGAGAATCGGAGCAACAACAAATGGCACTTCGCTTTCGATGGGATAACATGGATCAAGTGATGCAAAAAGTAACTCGCCTATTAGGGGGCGATGACCCGCTGAGTTGGTCTTTGTTGCCCTCGTCGTCGCTTGACCAAGTAGTGTCCATGTTTCATCTCGTGCGAAGGGCGCTAAAAAGCCCCCCCCCCCTCTTAACCCGCTGCGTTCGCTGGCGACGGCCGTGGAGACAGCACAATCTTTCTTTAGATTGCCTTCATCACAACCTCAATAAGAGATGCCTTCTGCCCATTAGCGTACTATTCCATGGCTCGTCTCTGCTCCATGATGTCAATTTCCTGTTTTGCCAACTTTTCATCGTGGTGCTAGGCTCACAAGGCACATAGTACACAAGCGAAACCCGAAGCTCCAAAAATTGTGCGACCAAGTGTGTCC
This sequence comes from Eutreptiella sp. 'Long Island Sound 2002', assembly GCA_964036045.1. Lineage (NCBI taxonomy): Eukaryota > Euglenozoa > Euglenophyceae > Eutreptiales > Eutreptiaceae > Eutreptiella > Eutreptiella sp. 'Long Island Sound 2002'. The sequence goes on along the minus strand of OZ038381.1, from coordinate 79,553,496 downwards.
CTTGCGTGGCAAACGATGTCATTCGGCCCTATAAATTCTTATTAGCAGCCAATTGTGAGGCCTCCGGGAAATGTGTAAATTGCTTACTCACGTGTTGGAGCTGTTTCTCCGCCTTTGGCAATTTGAGCTCCGGGCAATGCCACCAGAAGACCGGGATTTATATTGATACCTTTCAAAACTATAATGACGACATCCATGAGGACCTTCACACTTGGAACAAGAGGAACTCCCTTACTTCCACAATCGTCATCAATTTTCTAAGACCCTCCCAATGCGCCTAGCACTATCAGCATCTCACGGCGCAAAGCGCGCAAATTTGAATGGAAACAGACGAGAAGATATTGGTATTAGATGCCGCAGTGCTACACCATCCGCGGTCCCCAGCACCCGAACTCATGCTTGGAGGAGCACACCATGACACCCACAAACAATATCATCAACACCTAGCCTGCCAATAAACATAAGTGGGCTAACCTCTTCGACCCCCAGCGGAACCATGACTGAAACAAGGCCACATGGAAGTAGCCCATCTTAAGTGCACTTTGGGGTACGGACGTTGATGTCTGACAGTGTGTTTCCTCGACGGGTGCCTATTCATTATGTTGTTATACACCAAAACGCGACAACGCCCATTCGTGTGTGGGTGCGGATGACTATACAAACAGGCACTTGCCAGCTCAGTTTTTGACCGGCGGCAGGGGATATTTAATTTCAGGAACAATTGAATTGAACAATGAAGTGGTTGTGTACCATGGGGGTAGTAAAAACACACCGTACAACTGACTAGACTATCTTGATACACATGAGACAATCATGTGAAATAAATGAAACGATGATGTCCAATGCAAGTCAAAATCAAACCAACATTCGTACACCATGCAGTGCACTAAACAGGGCATATGAGAAGGCCTGCTCGGTAGTTCAGATTGAAAATTAAGTAGACTTTCCCAAAACATTGAAATCAAGTGCTGGATTCAACATAAATGTCCATTGGGACTGAAAATTCCGTCAAGAGTAAAAAGAAAAACACAGAAAGGTGGTATAATTGTCAATACCCACAAGCACTGAAGTGTTGTTGCCGCATGCTGCATGGCCGCAACTTGCGGAGACGTCCCAGGAGCACAGTGCCACGGCCCCGCGTAGGAGCACGCTTGGCAATGGCCCATGTGCTCTCAGACTTGAGGAACCAACCACTAAAAGGCAAAATGACTGAAGCCCCTCGGGGAAAAACGTGCCTTGGGCTTAGGCGTAGCAAGCTTCAAGGCCTTTGAAGGTTGCGCATGCGTGGCAGGCTGGGCCCTGTATGTTTTTGAAGGGGGTTTTTCCTCTTTGTCTAGACCTGTAACTAGCTCAACCTCATCATCACTACTGTTCTGTGGTCAATATGTGGTGCCTCTGAAAATAGCTACCACACCAAAAACAAAATTAGCTTATCCCATGGTATTGTAGCAACGGTGTCAATAATTTCAATACGCGCAGTGAAGCTCGCTGCAAAATCTTGTTGCATGCTCTTAAAGGGAAAAAAGCAACCAACGACAACATTGCGATGATGTCGCAGAGCAGCTGGGATGCGTGCACGGAAGCGTGGGTCCATGCTAGCCACCAAAGTCCAATGCAAATCACATTCTTCAGTCATAAGCCTTCCAAAAAAGTAACCCGCCACATGAACATGCAAGGTGCCAAACCATGTAGCCTCAACACAAATAGAAAAATTGGGGACTTTAGCGCCAAGCACAACATCACGACTTAAAATGCACTTCATCTTTGCGGGCATGCTGTAACTTCCTATCTTGCCACTTGTGGTGTACAACAGGAGATTGATGATAGTAATCTCCTCCTGCACAAAGTCGTGCGAATCACTAACCACAGGCTTGATATTCACTGCTCCCCCCACTAAGACAGGTACTACTTTCACCAATTGTTGCCCAATCAAGTTATGCATATCACCTATCCATGCATCCATCACCCCTCCATGACGCCCAGGGCAAACGGAATATCACAAAGAGACCCAGGTTTTGGTGTCCCGTTGTCAAACCCATGATTTGCACCTTGCTGAAGGCACTGATAGAGCCATCATCATTGGACAATTGACCATTGGTGCTCAAAGTGACCCATCAAGCAGAAGAATCAAAGTTGATTGTGGGTGTTGCCAGAGGGCGGAGCAGCTTGCCGCTAAGATCGGCATAATGAGGCACACACCGAAAAAGGGCCTTCACGATGCTTCACCAAAGGGACACATAGCGTCCTCTTGCCAAACCCCGAATCAATGAGTACCCTAGCATGTGACACCACCTAGCATTGCAGCTTGCAGGTGGATTGTTGCTGGTGTCTTTGCATATGCCGAAAAAGAAAATGAATGTGTGAAATGGGGGGTGGACTAAATTCGATGACCTCTGTATCTCGCTGTACGAATTGTCCAAAATGACAACGCCTTTAGAGCAAATGTATACTTTGAATATCACCCACAATGTTTCCATTGTCCGGATGCATGATGTGCCATCGCCAGTACATCATTTCCATGTGATATTTGCATATCCGCTGGCCAACAATTGTTGATTTTGCACCACTCACAGCCTCTGCTTTCTTCGGTGTCCCTAGCTCAATCTGTATTCTGGTTGCTTGCATAGGCGCCACAGCCTGAGTTGCATTCCTACGAGAAAGAAAAACCATCTTGGTGAGGGCTCACCATTTGCCTATGCCCTAATATTGAGAAATGACACTGCCGCATTGAGAAGTGTTGTGTCTCACTAAAAATTCACCCAGCCCCAGGATTTTTCGCATTAGGTATGGTGTGCGTGGGGGTTTCACATCACCACAAAAAACAACTGCAGAGCTATGCATACAAGCGATCCCTCGGTAGCAGTACTTTGAGCAGCGTGCAACATGAGCAATGTGTGATGCCACAGTGGTATCTCCCCTTGTGGATCTTCATGCAATTGCGTCAACAGTAGTGTCATTCTCCAAGCCGTTGTCGAGGGGGGTGGACGATGTCATTGCCCCTTTGTGTAGGCCAACCATTCGCCGCCCGATTGCAAGTGAGACACCGTTCACCACCCAGCCATTAAAGACCTCCTGCAAGCGGTTTGTTTAGATGCAAGCTGCGTCTACCTCTTCTCCATTTTTGCATGCTGCTTGCCACAGGTGTTGCATTCCGATCACGTAGTATCCGCCCTCTCTCCATGGATGACAAAATGTGTGCAACTGTTGGGTGAATTTTTAGTCAACATTCCACAATGCACCAGTCTCAGCGGTAAGGCGACCAAATAGGGCAACAAACATGCTCAAATGGGAAACTAGTAATACCTTGTCTAGGATGTCTAGTGGTGGTGATGCCTTCAAGTCGTTGCAGCGCATGCGTATGACTCCCGGATGGATCCTTCGCGTTTGTAGCTGGGTGAGAGTGTCATCCATTCACGGCTTTTCCCAGTTCAACCCCACCTTCTTTGGGTGGGAATAGTAAGCAAGACCAAGGTTGAGAGAGGAAACTAGTTTTCCCTTGGGTTTCGGCTTTGCCTTGCGCACGGGTTTTGCCCCTTCTGCTGGTTGGGTGATTTGCATGCTTAGGGTACCCCCAGCTGATTCTGGTGCCACATGATCCATCGATGCCTCCAGCTCTACTGCAACATCCCCCTGAGCATTGCGACCATGTGCTGCCATTGAGAGAAGTCCTCAATAGATAGTAATAAACGGTGCTTTTTTATGCGAGACAATGGTCATTTTCAGCAAGATGGGACGGCCTCATTGCAGCAATCTAGACATTTTGAGCGGCACGTGGTCAGATTAGCACATTTCGGAATCACATGATGCAAGCCATGTGTGGGATGTGTAGATCTGGTAAATGAGGTGACACAAATACACCTAAATGTACCGAGAGTTTTCCTGCTTATGGTAAGGGCTAATTAAAAAATCAGTTACAGTTCCACTTTAGCACACAGGTAACACACGAACAAGGCAGGATGAGCAAATAGTCCCAAGCGTTTGAGGGGACCCCCAGCTCCGCATCCTGACCAAGCAGATCTAGGACGGCACCGGTGCCCCTATGCGACGACACCTTCACCACATCCGAATCACTATTAACGACCACAGGAAAAAAAGGAGGATTCAGGGGAACCGCTGCCCCTCAGCCACCGTGTAACCCCGACCGGTAGCAGCCCGGCTAGGCCTCCCCCGGTTACCGAAAATTGCTATGTCCTTATGAAGTTGTGCCCTACGTGCGGCAATGCACATGGAGAGATTCCGGTCCAACCACTCTAGTACACCCCCTGGCACCATTCTGTCGGGTTACACCGTGCAAATCTCAAACTTCGGGTCGCCTAAGCGCCAGTGACCCGACCGACAACCGAGGCAAACGGAAACCGCAAGTCACGGACACCCACACTTTGGGCCATGACCGCCTTTGCTGCTTTGGCTCTGCCACACTTTCAGAAAGAGAAGGGAAGTTTGTCGTCTGACACCCTTTGCATCAACCGTATCAAGTTGAGTAGCATCCGGCTAACCAAATATTCGGTCAGCACCCCCCTCCGCACTTTGCTACCACCCGAAATCGGGGACATCGTCAACTACACATTGCAATTCCCCTCAAGGTCAGTGACAAAAAATTCGTACATTGTCCATCTAGCCCCCTGAGCATGGCCTCACAATATTCTTCCATATGATTGGCTGCGCACATTGGTACCATGGACCGCAGAGTAAAACGTCAGGGATGTTGTACGGACATAGTCGTTTTTCGTGCCATTGTTCCCCAAGGCATGAAGAAGCAGGCCTCAGCACAGTTGCAGGCACTGTTGTGCCTTCAGCCCAAAAAGGTCCCTACCGCCATCCCAATTGCCATCTTGCACACATGTGCCAATGTGCAACAACATTGAGGCAACATCTGGAGGTGCTCAGGCTGATCAAAACGCTGGCGGTTGTGCAATTTGAGACGTGTCTTTGCCTGCCGCTGCTTATAGACGTGAAGGTGCACTCTCATTTGTGCAAGATGATGCTTGGACAATCCTACAAGCAATGGGATGTGGGACAACTATTACCATGGTCTACTATGTAAACCAAACGAACGGAAAAGACGAGGGTGCTTAGTCCTTGCAACAATACTTGGGCACGCTTGTCTCTCCCCCCCCCCCCCTCCAAGTACTCTAACAGGGTTTTCATCCTCCCCCGTATGTCCTTCACTACCACCACCAGCCCTACAATACTCTTCTCCATGCGAAGCGACGCAATTTTGAGATACATGTTGTCGCCAACCTTGAAACCTGTGTGCACCCGGACGCACTCTAATCCACTCTTCCCCCCTCGAGTCGCTTTCGTCTTAGGTAGGGCAACCTGTGCACCCTTTCGGAGACCAAAATTGGCCATTTTTGCCTTTTTCGCCGCTCATTGATTGTGTATGTGAGTGTTGCATTCTTCCTTTGTGTGTTTGTCGTACCAGGAGGGGACACTGTGTGCGCCATTCAATTTGGGGTTATCCTAGTCACATTGGGGGATACGTCAAAAATGCTATGTTTGTTTCACAAGTACATTGAAGTTGACCAAATATTCACTCATCATTAGCATAATTGCTAAATTCACACAATGAATTACACATTGGTGACCGAAGCTGACCAAACACACCACCAAAAGATGACCCAATGTTCGGTCAACGTGGAATTTTTCCTTTTTGTGCCTTTAGCAGAGTTGACTCCCAAATTGTTAGCGGATGGATGTTGCGGTGTTGCACCAACTCCGATAGTTGTAGTGCAGACATTTATGAATGAGTTTTTCATTTCAATTGAGGTATACTCGATTTTCAGTCGGAGTCCGGTGGAAGGTTGTGATGCATATTTTGTATCAACTGTCTTTGGGTGGTGAGGGTTGTTGTGTCAAGGTGTTGTGTTGTGATGTGTCAAATTTTTTATCACTCCACATTGCCATGATTGCTGTTCTTCACGCCTACAAGGCTCGATCATCAAATTGACCCTTCACATTCTTGAGGGGTCCAAAGTGCCCTCTGCTGCTACCCTTTTGAGGGGTGATGTGAATTATACAGGGGAAGCACGGCTGTTTGCTGTCTGCCGCCCTTCGTGATATCTTCTTTACTTTCTGCGCATCAGAGGAAGTGTCACAGCAAAAAATGGACATGGCAGACGAACCGTGGGGGGGCGTTTCTGCGAAATGTGAAGTCATGGGGTTTTGCCTAAAATTGGCCACTTCGAAAAAAGGGGGGGGGGTTTTACCCCTTTTGCGCGCAACTGAAATTTTCCAAAACGCGCCGCGGGGGGTTACCTTGGATGTGCACAAGTGCGCATTTCCCCATTTTTTGGGCATGCAGAAGGAAATTTGGGGGTGTCTTGCTTCAAAAGTGACGGATCTTTGCATGCTTACTTGATGCTGCTATTTCACATATCAGGTGTGGTAGGGACGCGGTGTCCTAAGGGGTTAGCATACAAAAACAGAGGCCTCCACTCTACCTCCTCACCAATGCAATGGTGGTTGTAGCCGCCCACACCCCCTGCCGGGGGGGGGGCATGGACGATTTCTCTTCGGCGCGGCCCAACACCGAAGAGGATGCCTCACAGGGTGCCCCATCCTCCAAGACGTACGTTTCGTCACGTTTCGCGTTTCGCGTCACCGCTTCATGGGGTGCCCAGTCCCACAATACGGTCGTTTCGAATCGTTTCGCATTTCGGAACACCGCTTCATGGGGTGCCCAATCCCACAATGCGGTCGTTTCGAGTCGTTTCGTGTTTCACGGTGTGCCCAATCCCGGAACTTAGGTTGTGCCAACAACAAGTACATCGTCTGTCACGCTATGGTTGTGTGCTGTTGTGTGTCTCCCGGCAAAGCGCGGAACTGCATGCACTTTGCACCCCCCCCCCGCAAATAAACTTCCTAGCCGTAAGACCCATCTACCACTTTCAGGTCAATCTCCATTTCCTCAAGGCACCGCTTGCACTGCATTGGTCCCAAGCCCCCCGCCATAGCGTAATGTCTTATGCACCCGCTTGTGCACCTCACGTAATCTTCTACTTCCGTTGCCTTTTGGAGTCGCTACTCGACTTCCGTTCTGGTGCTTGTCGCTTCTCTGCCACTGAAGCTGCCACAGGTGCCTTCCCACTTTTCGCTTGGTTGCCTTGCCGGCGGGGTTGCTTGGCGGTCTTCTTGTACACTTTCTTGTGTCCTATCGCGACGACCACTTTGGCACTGCTGTCCGAACTGCTGCTTTCGGAACTAGACTCCGATGATGTAGAGGACGTCCCACCACTACTAGAATTGGTCGTTGACAAACTATCCGTGTCGGACCTGTCTGACTCATCGGACGCGCCACGCTCTGGACGCCAATCTTCATTGGCCTCACTTGTAGGTCGTTGTGTGCCATATTTGTCCCCTCCTTCATCACACGTGGTGGTGGCTTGTCCCATGCCTTCCTCCGCTTGCTTGTCCACATGAATGGTAATCCGCCGCACCTTTTCTCCTTTCTCCGCCTTTGTCTTCCAAGCACGCCGGGCAATCTGCCCAATCACTTACTTCAATTGTTTCGGGGTCCAAGCCGGGATGCACGAGCCGCAGGGGGTACTTGATATGCAATGTGAATGGGGATGCGGGGCACATCGGAACCGGACACTTCCGTGGGACATTGCGCTTCTTTTGCAATGCCTTCTTGTACTTGAAGCTATACCGGTAAGGGCAGTTGGTGCACACCTTCGTCCCATTCACCGTGGTTTCGCAAGTCCTGGTGGAACGACCGCAAAAGCCACATGGCTCCGCTTTTCCACGGTGGCGTGCATCCACCACGGCGTCACCTTTAGCAATGTGCTCTGCCACGTGCTCCAACATTATGCGCAAGGGCACTGCCACATCACAAAAGAGGCAAGATTGTACACCATCTGCAAGCCGCAAGTCGCAAGCCTTCACTCCATCGTATGGCTCTGCTACGATCATGAGGCAGGACTTGGGGGGCGTTTTCGCACAGCGCGCGCACAGCGCCAATTATTACCGTTATTATCCAGGTAACAACCCTGAATACCACCCACCTGCGGAATCATGCACAATCAATTCAAAACTCCAAAATGAGAACATCCGATGCTTGCCATGGGTCCCAGGGACCTAAATTCTGCCCCCTATAGCCCCGTCCACTGCAGCAGCCATTCAATGGCGTCCTTTCAATCTTGTGAACTTACCAACTTACAAACTTACGACAAGAATTCCCCACTAAGCTTCGCACCTTGCGTGTGCTTCAAGCCCATGGCCGACGGATGTGCAATCGTTGTGCCTTCCAAAGTAGCACAAGTGGGCAAGGTGGCTACATAACCCCTGCCGCCTAAGGGGGTGCCCACCGCTTCAAAGCGGGGGGCAAAATCAGAAGTGGCCCACAAGTGGGCAAGGTGGCTACATAACCCGTGCCGCCTGGGGGGGTCCCCACCGCTTCAGAGCTGGGGCAATAATCAGAAGTGGCCCACAAGTGGGCAAAGTGGCTACATAACCCCTGCCACCTGGGGGGTCCCCACCGCTTCAGAGCGGGGGGCAAAATCAGAAGTGGCCCACAAGTGGGCGAGGTGGCTACATAACCCCTGCCGCCTAGGGGGTCCCCACCGCTTCAAAGCGGGGGGCAAAATCAGAAGTGGCCCACAAGTGGGCGACGTGGCTACATAACCCCTGCCGCCTAGGGGATCCCCACCGCTTCAGAGCGGGGGGCAAAATCAGAAGTGGCCTACAAGTGGGCAAGGTGGCTACATAACCCCTGCCGCCTGGGGGGTCCCCACCGGTGCAGAGCGAGGGGCAAAATCAGAAGTGGCCCACAAGTGGGCAAAGTGGCTACATCACCCCTACCGTCTAGGGGGTCCCCACCGCTTCAGAGCGGGGGGCAAAATCAGAAGTGGCCCACAAGTGGGCGTGTTGGCTACATAACCCCTGCCGCCTAGGGGATCCCCACCGCTTCAAAGCGGGGGGCAAAATCAGAAGTGGCCTACAAGTGGGCGAGGTGGCTACATAACCCCTGCCGCCTAGGGGGTCCCCACCGCTTCAAAGCGGGGGGCAAAATCAGAAGTGGCCCACAAGTGGACGAGGTGGCTACATAACCCCTGCCGCCTAGGGGATCCCCACCGCTTCAGCGCGGGGGGCAAAATCAGAAGTGGCCTACAAGTGGGCAAGGTGGCTACATAACCCCTGCCGCCTGGGGGGTCCCCACCGCTGCAGAGCGAGGGGCAAAATCAGAAGTGGCCCACAAGTGGGCACAGTGGCTACATCACCCCTACCGTCTAGGGGGTCCCCACCGCTTCAGAGCGGGGGGCAAAATCAAAAGTGGCCCACAAGTGGGCGTGTTGGCTACATAACCCCTGCCGCCTAGGGGATCCCCACCGCTTCAAAGCGGGGGGCAAAATCAGAAGTGGCCCACAAGTGGGCGACGTGGCTACATAACCCCTGCCGCCTGGGGGGGTCCCCACCGCTTCAGAGCTGGGGCAATAATCAGAAGTGGCCCACAAGTGCGCAAGGTGGCTACATAACCCCTGCCACCTGGGGGGTCCCCACCGCTTCAGAGCGGGGGGCAAAATCAGAAGTGGCCCACAAGTGGGCGAGGTGGCTACATAACCCCTACCGCCTAGGGGGTCCCCACCGCTTCAGAGCGGGGGGCAAAATCAGAAGTGGCCCACAAGTGGGCAAGGTGGCAACATAACCCCTGCCGCCTAGGGGATCCCCACCGCTTCAGAGCGGGGGGCAAAATCAGAAGTGGCCTACAAGTGGGCAAGGTGGCTACATAACCCCTGCCGCCTGGGGGGTCCCCACCGCTGCAGAGCGGGGGGCAAAATCAGAAGTGGCTCACAAGTGGGGAAAGTGGCTACATCACCCGTGCCGTCTAGGGGGTCCCCACCGCTTCAGAGCGGGGGGCAAAATCGAAAGTGGCCCACAAGTGGGCGAGGTGGCTACATAACCCTTGCCGCCTAGGGGGTCCCCACCGCTTCAGAGCGGGGGACAGAATCATAAGTGGCCCACAAGTGGCTACCTAGTAACCTAGCAAAAAACATTTTCTTTTTTACTAGAAAGAAAAACGTTTTTTTACTAGGTTCCCAATACCTAGTAAAATCTAGTGAACCTAGTAAACTGTTACCTAGTAAAAAAAAAAACCCCAACTCAAGGGGCCACACAACAAAGCGAATTGGCTACCTCACCCCTGCCTTCTTAAGGGCTCACAAGTGGTCAGAAATCCTATATAGTGGTAGTGTGAGGTGCGCTAAGCAAACCCTTCCCCCAAAAAAGGGGGGGGTTTCGGTTATGTGAAAACCCTATTTTTGCCTAAAAATTTTGGCCAACGAAAAAAGGGGGGGGTTATGTAAAACCCCACATGCTGTCGTTCTCCGCAGAAACGCCCCCCCCCCCCTGATGCAAGCTGCGTCTACCTCTTCTCCATTTTTGCATGCTGCTTGCCACAGGTGTTGCATTCCGATCACGTAGTATCCGCCCTCTCTCCATGGATGACAAAATGTGTGCAACTGTTGGGTGAATTTTTAGTCAACATTCCACAATGCACCAGTCTCAGCGGTAAGGCGACAAAATAGGGCAACAAACATACTCAAATGGGAAACTAGTAATACCTTGTCTAGGATGTCTAGTGGTGGTGATGCCTTCAAGTCGTTGCAGCGCATGCGTATGACTCCCGGATGGATCCTTCGCGTTTGTAGCTGGATGAGAGTCTCATCCATTCACGGCTTTTCCCAGTTCAACCCCACCTTCTTTGGGTGGGAATAGTAAGCAAGACCAAGGTTGAGAGAGGAAACTAGTTTTCCCTTGGGTTTCGGCTTTGCCTTGCGCACAGGTTTTGCCCCTTCTGCTGGTTGGGTGATTTGCATGCTTAGGGTACCCCCAGCTGATTCTGGTGCCACATGATCCATCGATGCCTCCAGCTCTACTGCAACATCCCCCTGAGCATTGCGACCATGTGCTGCCATTGAGAGAAGTCCTCAATAGATAGTAATAAACGGTGTTTTTTTTTGCGAGACAATGGTCATTTTCAGCAAGATGGGACGGCCTCATTGCAGCAATCTAGACATTTTGAGCGGCACGTGGTCAGATTAGCACATTTCGGAATCACATGATGCAAGCCATGTGTGGGATGTGTAGATCTGGTAAATGAGGTGACACAAATACACCTAAGTGTACCGAGAGTTTTCCTGCTTATGGTAAGAGCTAATTAAAAAATCAGTTACAGTTCCACTTTAGCACACAGGTAACACACGAACAAGGCAGGATAAGCAAATAGTCCCAAGCGTTTGAAGGGACCCCCAGCTCCGCATCCTGACCAAGCAGATCTAGGACGGCACCGGTGCCCCTATGCGACGACACCGTCACCACATCCGAATCACTATTAACGACCACAGGAAAAAAAGGAGGATTCAGGGGAACCGCTGCCCCTCAGCCACCGTGTAACCCCGACCGGTAGCAGCCCGGCTAGGCCTCCCCCGGTTACCGAAAGTTGCTATGTCCTTATGAAGTTGTGCCCTACGTGCGGCAATGCACATGGAGAGATTCCGATCCAACCACTCTAGTACACCCCCTGGCACCATTCTGTCTGGTTACACCGTGCAAATCTCAAACTTTGGGTCGCCTAAGCGGCAGTGACCCGACCGACAACCGAGGCAAACGGAAACCGCAAGTCACGGACACCCACACTTTGGGCCATGACCGCCTTTGCTGCTTTGGCTCTGCCACACTTTCAGAAAGAGAGGGAAAGTTTGTCGTCTGACACCCTTTGCATCAACCGTATCAAGTTGAGTAGCATCCGGCTAACCAAATATTCGGTCAGCACCCCCCTCCGCACTTTGCTACCACCCGAAATCGGGGACATCGTCAACTACACATTGCAATTCCCCTCAAGGTCAGTGACAAAAAATTCGTACATTGTCCATCTAGCCCCCTGAGCATGGCCTCACAATATTCTTCCATATGATTGGCTGCGCACATTGGTACCATGGACCGCAGAGTAAAACGTCAGGGATGTTGTACGGACATAGTCGTTTTTCGTGCCATTGTTCCCCAAGGCATGAAGAAGCAGGCCTCAGCACGGTTGCAGGCTTTGTTGTGCCTTCAGCCCAAAAAGGTCCCTACCGCCATCCCAATTGCCATCTTGCACACATGTGCCAATGTGCAACAACATTGAGGCAACATCTGGAGTTGCTCAGGCTGATCAAAACGCTGGCGGTTGTGCAATTTGAGACGTGTCTTTGCCTGTCGCTGCTTATAGACGTGAAGGTGCACTCTCATTTGTGCAAGATGATGCTTGGACAATCCTACAAGCAATGGGATGTGGGACAACTATTACCATGGTCTACTATGTAAACCAACCGAACAGAAAAGACGAGGGTGCTTAGTCCTTGCAACAATACTTGGGCACGCTTGTCTCTCCCCCCCCCCCCTCCAAGTACTGTAACAGGGTTTTCATCCTCCCCTGTATGTCCTTCACTACCACCACCAGCCCTACAATACTCTTCTCCATGCGAAGCGACGCAATTTTGAGATACATGTTGTCGCCCACCTTGAAACCTGTGTGCACCTGGACGCACTCTAATCCACTCTTCCCCCCTCGAGTCGCTTTCGTCTTAAGTAGGGCAACCTGTGCACCCTTTCGGAGACCAAAATTGGCCATTTTTGCTTTTTTCGCCGCTCATTGATTGTGTATGTGAGTGTTGCATGCTTCCTTTGTGTGTTTGTCGTACCAGGGCAGGACGCCGTGTGCGCCATTCAATTTCGTGTTATCCTAGTCACATTGGGGGATACGTCAAAAATGCTATGTTTGTTTCACAAGTACATTGAAGTTGACCAAATATTCACTCATCATTAGCATAATTGCTAAATTCACACAATGAATTACACATCGGTGACCGAAGCTGACCAAACACACCACCAAAAGATGACCCAATGTTCGGTCAACGTGGAATTTTTCCTTTTTGTGCCTTTAGCAGAGTTGACTCCCAAATTGTTAGCGGATGGATGTTGCGGTGTTGCACCCACTCCGATAGTTGTTGTGCAGACATTTATGAATGAGTTTTTCATTTCAATTGAGGTATACTAGATTTTCAGTTGGAGTCCGTCGGAAGGTTGTGATGCATATTTTGTATCAACTGTCTTTGGGTGGTGAGGGTTGTTGTGTCAAGGTGTTGTGTTGTGCTGTGTCAAATTTTTTTCTTTCACTCCACATTGCCATGATTGCCGTTCTTCACGCCTACAAGGCTCGATCATCAAATTGACCCTTCACATTCTTGAGGGGTCCAAAGTGCCCTCTGCTGCTACCCTTTTGAGGGGTGATGTGAATTATACAGGGGAAGCACGGCTGTTTGCTGTCTGCCGCCCTTCGTGATATCTTCTTTACTTTCTGCGCATCAGAGGATGTGACACATCAAAAAATGGACATGGCAGACGAACCGTGTGTGTTTGCGTCGGGGGGGTGCTTTAGGGGAGGGGTGGGGGGGATGAGTGACAACCCCCCCCCCCCCCATCCTCAAAACTCAAAAACACACAAGGCGGGGAAAACACCTCAAACCGCCGGAAACGGCATGAAAAGGGGAACCTTGGGCTCGTACGCCGCAAAATGCGGGTTGCGTGGGCGTTGCAGGCCACGTCCTCAACATTTTCTGTGTCTTGGGCCTACCCTTGGTACACGCTCGAAGACCCAATCTTGTTCCAGCCTAGAACACTCTAGCCTAGATGTTGTCGCCTAGACTAGATCAATAGTAGAACGATACAATGTCTACTCAAATGTCCCAATTTCTACATTCTTCCGCCGTGCATGCTTGCTATTGTCCGTAGTTCATTGTTCCATGGTTCCTTCTCTCGCGCTTAGATATTACACATTTCTTTGCAATGAAACGCCCCGCCACTTCCCCCCTTGTTCCCTCCTCAACCAGGAAGGATACTTTCCTCTTGTCTAAGGCACTACGGGACTCGAGTGGTGCTTCAAACCTTCAGGATGAGCGGGTGGGCCATTGCTTGGCCACGAGGGTGCTATCATGCCCCCTAGCACAGCGGCAATTCAACAACACATGGTGCTGGGACGCACAGCATAGAAGGTAAAAAATGGTAGGAAAATGCTGAGCATATTGCTCAGGATATTTGGGGATGCTCAGCATTCATGCTCAGCAAATGGGACTCATATTGCAGGGTTGATCTCGGAAGTCCCAGCCAAAATTTCTTCCGAGCTCCCCCGGCACGGTCGGCTGGGGAGCCCATGGAACATTCCTACCGATATCGGTTGCGTTTTGGGACCCGATTTGGCTGCCAAAAATTCCGAGCATCTTTCCGAGGGATTTAAAAAACTTCCAAGCGTTTTTCCATCAGTTTTTTGTACAATGACCTACACCGTTCTTGGTTCCCAAATCCCACACCTCAGCAAAGAAACACACAAAAAGACAAGCATGACCGTTCACTTACGCTTGAAATGTGAATGCTCAGTGCCTTGCCTGTTCATTTCAGCTTGAACTGTGAATGCTGTAATCTCCTTCGCTGAGCATCTGCACAGGACAGCCATCGCTTGACATGGCATCCACATCCACCACCACACGGCGATACTTCTTGGGTTGAGGTTGGGGTTCAGGGTTGTCACTGGATGATGAGGAAGAATCTGAGGCACTTACTGTGGAGGCACCAGATAGGTGCACAGCATCATCATCCGAATCATTATCCTCGGGACTGCTACTGCTCCCACTATCACTGCTGCTGCTGCTGCTGCTGCTGCTGCTGCTGCTGCTGCTGTTGCTACTGTTACTGCTGCTACTGCCACTGCCACGAGGGCACACAAGTTGCTGCTCAATGTCGCTATCAACAATGGGTACACGCGCCAACTTCGTACGCCTCATGGGTTGAACACGCTGCTGCTCGTTCAAACCCGTAGGACCTTGAAATGAAGCAGCACTGTCCTCGCCCTCCGAAGGGGGTACAATATCAACTGTCGCAGGGTTAGAAACTCGGCTTTGAGGGATGGGCCCCACACGTCCCTTACCCTTTCCCTTGTCCTTCAGCGCCTTACGGCGTGCAGCACAGGACTTAAATGTGGCACGGCTCTTCAAACCCAGTTTGGGCCACTTGCAGACAGCTTCCCTGTCCAGTGGCACCCATTGACGGACACCACGCTTTGAGCCACAGGTCCCACACAGACATACCACATCACTCTCGGGATTTGCACCTGGAAAGGCGCATTTCACCGAACGGGTGTCTGGGTGCATATATAGGGAGCAACCACCTCCCTCCTGGAAATCCAGCAAATGCTCTAAGAGGCGTTGGAAGACCACATGCCACACGGCATTGGCAGCAACCATGCACGCCTCAAGAACAACGTTTCGTTGCACGGGCGCCCAAATTTTGGCACAGGGGATCTTCTTTTTTTTCTGCACGAACTTCTGATACAGCTCATGCTTCAAACTTTCACTAATACTGGCATCTTGCCTGGTACTAGTGACGGGGGCATATCTCTTGGCCACCCTCAGATCCCGCTCGCCGGCCTCATCGGAATACAGCATGGGTGTCCGTGGATTAAACCATGTGTGGGACCACCCATGCATATATAAGGTTGCAGTGCAACCTTCTTCAGCAAACTCGGGGATGATGTGCACAATATATGTGTACAACATCCCCATAGCTTGCCATGTGACAGTTGCCAGGTTATTACAACCATAGCATAGATGCACCATGTGGCAAAATGCCACCACCAAGGAATGGAAAGGCAGGGGGAGCACCATACCCCCTGCTAGTCTGCCCATGACTGTGCGGGCCTCGCGACCTGTGAGGCTAATGCCTGCCTGAAATCTACCTCGTACGTGACGCATGTGCTGCCTGCTATCAGGTGGCAAAGATCCAGGATCATACCTCCTTGCCACATGTGCTATGACCTGGAGTAGCTCATGGTTGTAGGGCGCTGGTAGTGTTCGACCTATGACACCCAGGATCCTGGAGGCTGCTCCTTTGGTGTTGTGCAATACAGGTTGCACAATATATACCTCTTCCAGGTTAGAAACCCCCTGAAACTTATGGGACCCACGCACACCATTGAGACATCCCCCTTTGTGCAAAAAGAGTTCTCCCGCCCCATCCTTATTCACCCAGGGACACGCCACACAGCCCTTTTGCCGGCACTCAAACCACAAATGGTGGTGATCGGCAGTGATTGCCCCGAGCCTTATCTGCAGGGTGGTGTTGTACACTGCACCAGCATACTTCATACGTTGCTTAAATTTACAAGAAGGCAGGGCTTGTAAGGCCTCTGCACGTTTGGGTAGCCACTGGCAATCACTGACCTTGGGAAGCTCTTGCCAGGTCAACATGTCTGTGCACCTAGGCACATTGCCAGACATTGGGAACCAGTGTCCCTGGAAATCAATTATACTGATTTTTGTGTTAATATTTGGACGGCCCCGGGGCTGGTAACCGTCGGAGGCGGAAGGACCTCATCCAATTGCGAGGTCGGTGGGCAGACCCCGTCACATAGTCAATGACAGCCCTGACCTGTGTGACTATGCGAAGGGGCAGTGACCCCTGGTCCCCTGGTGCCCCTCCACTCCAGCCTACATATGGGCTGCGGCTGATCTTCTTCCTCCTCTTACCTGAAGGGGCCCCAGAGTCAGGGGCCGCCCGCCCTGTCTTCACGCCTGTGGAGGAAACAGGCACCTTGGAATCGGAGTCAGATGACTCAGGGGCCACCTGCCCTCTCCTCACCCCTGTCGAGGAAATAGGCACGTCTGAGTCAGATGACTCAGAGTCTGAAACCACCACCTCCTCCTTCCCCTTCTCCTTCCCCTTCCCCTTACCCACTGCAATCTCTGGGGCAGAGTCTGAAGAGTCTGAATCACCCCCCCCTTCCCCTTACCCTTACCCTCCTCCTTCCCCTTCCCCTTACCCACTGCAATCTCTGGGGCAGAGTCTGAAGAGTCTGAATCCCCCCCCCCCTTCCGCTTCCGCTTCCCCTTCCCTTTCCCCTTACCCACACCACGGATAGCAGGGCCAGAGTCAGGGTTCGCGATGCAAAAAAGTACCACAATGGGTACCATGTTGCCGGAGAGGGGGGCAAAGGGGACAGGCCCTTTGCCCCCCCCAACTGGGGCCAGCTGCCCGGAGACTTCTTTCATCTCCTTCAGGGCCGCAGGGCCCCAGCCAGTGCGGCGGCACTTCCAGCTCCCCTTCACCTGAGCCCATGCCAGGGTGTTGTCCAGCAACGCCCGGCACTGCCGCCCCCACATGGCAAAATGGCTCAGGGCGGGGGGGGTGTCCCAAACACCGACAGGGTGGCTCATGTGCCACAAAATTATTTTAACCGCCACATACATGCAGTTGTGGCGGTTGCAGGAGTCGGGGGCGGTGTGCATCCTCACCGAAACCCCCTTGTCCCTCAGCTTCTGGGTGCACGACCTTGAAACAGCCGTAGCTGCAAGGTCGTACACCTCCCAACCCCGAGGAGTCCCTGCAAAAACCACCCCATGCAGGAGCTCCTCCTGGTGTCCCCCTGTCACCTCCCATTTCCCAAAGGGGGGGAGGGTGCTGGGGGGCATCTTGGGGAGGGGGGCCTTAAGGAGGCGGCGTTTCTTTGCCTCCTCCCAAGCCCCCCGCATCTGCCCCAGCAGATCCTCTGCCCTTCCCTGCTGGGCAGTAGCTGCTGCCCGCAGCTTTCCCTCCCTGCTCTTCACCCCCTGCCCCCCCTGCCTCTTCCCCCCCACCCCGTCCCGGACAGCCTGCTCGGCCTTCTTGAAGGACTGGCAGGCCTGCTCAAACTGCCCTCTCAACTTGGAGTACCGATCGGCTGGTGATCGGTACTCCTTGAGGACCAGTTTCCTCAATTGGTCCGGAACCCCCAACTCCCCACACACTGCCACACTCCGGTCAGAAATGGCCAGGTCCAGAACCACCTTGGCCACGTTTGGGGGCAGCTGCCCAATTGGAGCACGATGCTCCACTTGCCTGCGGGAGGTCACGGCCCCCCGAGTCACCCACACCACCACCCCCTCCCCCTCTGGCCCGTAGCGTGCCCCGGCCGCGAACTAGGTCACTGTCTTCTTACTCAGCTGTGCAAGCACCATCTGGACTTGCACAGCTGCAACAGCCGCCAACAAAGCTGCGCAGTGGGCAGCCCGCATGCCCTTGGGGTCCTCCGCATCTTCTGCTGCGGCGGCGGGCTCTGCTGCTGCTGCTCCTGCTGCTCCTCCGACTGCTGGCGCCTCCCACAAAGCGGGGGTGGCTGGCGAAGGGTTGCTGGCACCGGCACTGCTATCGGCGCTGGGGTTCCCACTCCCAAGTTCAGCCAGTCGACCCGAGGAGATGGGGACGGCGGCAGGAGCTGGTGGCTGGGCGCGGGCAGCCAGGGCAGCAGAGATGGAAGACATCAGAGCGAAAAAGAGGGCTGATGAAGACCCAACACAGTGCATCCCCAGCTTAGGCAGGGGGGGGGGGGCTTCTGCGGTCCCAACCTGGCCCTGGCCCTCACCCTTGGCCTGCAACCATGCACCTAAGATGGTAAGTCGCTGCCGCTTTGGTGCGCCCTCGGAAGAAGGTTTGGGGGCTGGGGCCAAAAGAAACTCAATGCCCCACAAAACACCGTGCGCATGGTACGTGGGTTGCTGGTCTGTTCTGAAAACCTCACCGGCGGGGGGGGTAACCACCTTTTCCCACGTGCCTGAGGGGGCTTGGTCCCACACCCGCCAGCCGTCCTTTTCCCCGAAAACCTCTACCACATGTGCACCTGTGATGGTGGCTCTGAGGGCGCTGTGAATCGTTGCATGTGGGGACTCGCAGAAGGCATCGTTTATGATAACCCTCAAAACCTCGAACGGAACATGAATAAATGAGAGGGGGGGGAACTGCACGTTGCAGGAAACTACTTTTTTGGACCGCTTCTTGATCTTGGCCTCTTTGAACCAAGTAACTACATCGCTCTGGGTCCACTTTAACTCGCGAATGGTACTGTCCGGGTGTGTGGACAGTATTGATTTCAAGTACATGTAATGTACACGCAGCCTCTCTTCAGATTCCTCTGCAAAGGTCCGGTCCGTGTTGTATTTCGGATCCGGACCAACAATGCAGAGGTTTCTGTATTGTACACCGTACGAGGTCTCATGTTTGCTGGGGCTTGTCTTGCCCACAGCCTCCCGTGTCGTCAAGACAGGGATTGAAAAATGCTTATGCATAAGCATAGCCAGCAAGGTATCCTTGGGCTGGATGCGGTATGCATCAGGGACGACCCTGTCCAAAAAAACCCTTAGCATTCTGGGTTCAATGGTCTCTGACGGCTTATGCCGCAGGCACAGTGCTGCTAGGGCGTGTTGGAGGCGCGAGTGTGTATCACCCGGTTCGGGAACTTCGGTATTGGATGTGTCCGCGTCAATGAGCTCGCCCTCAAGCTCCAAATCTTGTTCCGGGAGCTGCTGAACGGGCTGGGGGGGCTGAGCGGACGAAGACGAGGCACTAGCGGCACTGCCTTGACTACCAGACATGTCTGTTGCAGGTGACAAAAAGTGTTCTGAGCACAAAAAGGGAATACATTAGTGAGTCTACTCAAAGGGGCCTAGGTGAGAAAGCGACACACATGCAAAAAGAAAACCACAAAAGCAGGCACAAAGCATCACAAGGCACAAAGGGCAAACATTCAGAAGCTTGAGTACAGTGTTCTCGATGCAAGTTTGTAGGCAAAGCAGCCACCAAGGATCAAACTGGCGTTGCACATGTCAAAAGCAAAAGTCCAAATTCACAAAGGAGCACAAAGGGGAAGCAATCATAAGCTTGAGCACAGTGTTCTCCATGCAGTTTTGTATGCAAAGCAGACAAAGGGTAGACAAACATTAGCTTCAACGTGCTGTTCTCCATGGCATCTTGCAGGCAAGGTAGGCACCAAGCATCCAACCAAAATTCCACTGGGTTCGGGCTGAAAAATTTCTTCCGAGCTCCCCCGGCACGGTCGGCTGGGAAGCCCATGGAACATTCCTACCAATATTGGTTACGTTTTGGGACCCGATCTAGCTGCCAAAACTTCCGAGCATCTTTCCACCAAGCATCCAACCAAAATTCCACTGGGTTCGGGCTGAAAAATTTCTTCCGAGCTCCCCCGGCACGGTCGGCTGGGAAGCCCATGGAACATTCCTACCGATATCGGTTGCGTTTTGGGGGGCCGATCTGGCTGCTAAAACTTCCGAGCATCTTTCCAAGGGTTTTCGAAAACTTCCAAGCGACGGACCGAAGCATATCGCATGCACGTCGGTACAGATTTCCTAAAATTGCCACCGGTAACCGGACAATATTGGTCTCTCTTTCAATGTTCTATGCTGGGCACCGGTGGTACATGTGACGCCGTCCAATATGTGAACTCCGCCACTTCTACCCATACCACGGGTGAGGCATGCAAGGCCGCCGTTGAGGCATACGCCGCCTCCCTTCTCCCACCCACCGCCATGTGTGAACTAGTGGTCAACATGAGGGCCCCCAAGTACTCGTGGAGGACCCTCTCGGAGCTCTACACGCTACGTAAGTTGGAGTACCACCGCACCGTCCCCAGTGGCCCCTCCCGTCCAATTTGTACCGAGCGCGATTTCCAAGCCTGTTGGAAGGAGTTGGTCGCCCCCATGCAATTGGATGAGCCCGTTGCCACGGTCTTGCCCAAGGCAACCCGGATCTCATGGCCCTTCGCCTCATGGGTCACATACATGCTCTCCCGGCCGGGCTTGGTGCGGTCAATCAACCGCAACTTGCCATTGTCGTTCATCGTCCAGGGGGATGCCTACGCCGTGGCCGGGGGCAATTGGACCCAACTCACTATCTCTTTGGCCAAATTCGACCAATTGGCCAGCTCCCCCGCAGGCCTTTGGTCGTTGAGCATGGCCAATTGCGATGAGTGTTGGGGGCGGGGAGGTGGGTATGGGTGGACGAGGGGGGCGTGGGCCACCTGAACAAGCCGCTGCGGCTGGGGGTGGTCCGAGGAGGGTGGGGGTGGCAACGGGAGTTGCCGGGGAAGAAATGGGGGGAGACGCGCCCCCCTTTGGAAATGGGGGTGAAGACGTTTGAGTTGGCGCAACTCAACCTCTTCATCCCCGAGAGGAAAAAGGGGGGCGGCCCCCATTGTCGATTCATCGCCAAGTGCTGGCAGGGGCTAAGCTTGGGGGGAATGGAGTATGGGGCGAGGACCTGGACCTGAGGGCCGACCTGGTCGGCGTTGATGGACATGGGGGGGTTTGACCCAGAGGCGGCGAACCGGGGGGCATATGCCAGGATGGTGCACGGCATCGCCTCCCGGCCCAAGTCCAAGCCCAAGTCCGTCGCAACCCCCGCAACTCGGGGCCCCCCGCAACCGCACCCCCCCTAGCCCCCGGGACGCCTTCGCCAAGGCCCTGGGGGCCGTCTCCCCCGCCTTGGACCGCCAAGGCATGGTACATTGACTGCATTCTAGCGCTGATCTAGCGAACCGTTCTAGCCTTCATCTAGCCACTGCCATGCCGCCGCCGCTAGAACGCCGCTAGAACGCCGCTAGATACATTGCCTGGAACGCCGCTAGAACGAATCTGCAATATGTTTGTATTCTCAGGTTGTCAGCATGGAGACGTGTGGAGCCGACCCTCGCGGGGTGCGTGTGGAATGGCGCGATGGCGGAGGCCGAACGCGCCTCATCGTGGTCACCCGTTGGGCTGGATGATGGGCACTGACCCCAATTTGGCCCTCTCGGTGCTGGACGGTTTGGGTAGGTGGGAGGCAAACAGGAGTGCGGGGGACATGGACCCGGAGCGCAAGGGTTGGGTGAGGGTGTAAGACCGGGCGGGGGAGACCACCACCAGCAGCAGCAGCACCAGCAGCACCAGCAGCACCGGGGGGGGACACCCCCCCCAAGGCCCCCAAAGCCCCCCCCCCAAGCCCCCAAAGAAAAAACCCCGCTTCGAGAGTAGCGAAGAAGACGCCCCCCCCCCGAAGTCCAGCAGAGCAAACCCAAGGCCAAGCCCAAGCCCAAGGGCAAGGGCAAGGGCAAGGCCACCCAACCCCCAAACCCCAAGCCCTCCCCCTTGCAAGATAGGGGCCGGGACCCCTATGGGAATGTGCCGGGTGTGGGGGACACCCAGTATGTCCCTTGGGCGGAGGGGGGCAATGGGGGGACCGTCAGCCAAGTGACGGTGTTCGGGGATTGGGATGACGAGTGGGAACCGGGGGAATGGTGGGTGGTGTCACAGGGGTCCAATGGGGAGGGGAGGAAGAAGGGGAAGAAGGGGAAGAAGAGGAAGCGGGATCAAAAAGGGGGGCACCCTCCGGGTGGCGGGGGAGCTGCTCTTCCTCCCGCAGGAGGAGGCGGAGGCCCACCTCCACGAGGCCTTGGGGGAGGGGGACGACGGGGACGACGGGGATGACGGGGATGAAGAGGGGGACGAGGGTGGGTACAAGGGGGGGGGTGGGTGGCAAGGGGGGTGAGGTGGAGGGTGACAAGGGGGGTGAGAAGGAAGGGGACACGGGGGTGAGAAGGGGGTCCCCGGGAGCAAGGATGAGCCCCGGCAACCCTGCACCATGCAGGAGGGGTAACCTGTGTGTCGCGACTCGCGAATGGGGGCCTGGGGGGGCAGGGGGGGCTAATCGGGCTAACCTGGCTAATCGGGCTAACCCACCACCAAGTGACCCGGCGCCGGCCCGCCAAGTGACCTTCCAAGTGACCTACGGGGTGCGGTGGAGGGCTAACCGGGCTAACCGGGAGTGGGGTGGGGGGGGGGACCCGGCGCTCCGTGAGTCGGGTCCAGCATCCGGACCCTGTGATTGGCCATGGCTGGCCATGGTAGCCGGGGCAGCTTCTATATGAGGAGTGGCGGGGCATTCATAGATATTGTTCTAGCGGCCTTCTAGCGAACCGTTCTAGCGGCGTTCTAGCGACGCTCAGCGGCGCTCGCTAGAGCGTCGCTAGAACGCTGGGAGAACGAAATTTTTTTGGACTCCAAAATTAGGTGAAAACAATGAAATTGTGAAAACAAAACCATGGGCCCCCGAGTACGGGTAGGGGGGTCCAAGTTAGACACCTCAACTCCCCTCCCCTCGGGGGGGGGGGGTGGTATCCCGCTCTGTTTTTCGTTCTAGCCGCTCTAGCGACGTCTAGGCTAGAACGAGATGGGTCTTCTGGCGTGTACCAAGGGTAGGGATTGCCTTTTATTTTGTTCGTGTCGTGTTCACAACTCCCGAGCGGCACCCTGAGATTTATGTACCCTTCGTGAACAGGGGATGAGTGGCCGTTTGAATGGGGCGTGAATATTCACGTGAATCGACCCGACTTTCCAGGTTTTCGGGGGGAAACGCCATGTTTTTGGTTCCCTCTGAGGAATTTGACGGGGTAAAATTCTTCCCCCAGCTTCATTACGCATCGTCTAGTGAAAGTCCCGCCCCAAAAGCATCCACCATGCCCAAACGGCGCCCAAAAAGAGAGGTGCCAAAACCCGGCAAGCGTGTAGCCGGTTCACGAGCGTGAATTCACGTGAATTCGTACGAGATTCGCACGAATTTCTTACGCATTTCGTACGAATTTCAGGTGCATTCACATGATTTGACACAAATTTTACCGGTGTGCACCCCCTCATTTGTCCTAACACCCAATATACGCCCTCCAATGCATCCCTGCATGCACCCTAGCCACATGCAACAACGGTCGGAGTTCGTGTTGTGTTCTCATGTCCGTTTCTTGCGCACCGGAACCGCCGCTCTCGAGTCTGAAGGTGCTGCATGTTGGTTAGAAGCCGTCTTCTTGTACGGCTTGTAAACGTTTGTACACTTATGGGCCCTTGCCCATTTTGTGCCCTTTTGGTCGCATGCCACCCATGTGACCAAAGGCTATCATCGTCAATGGTGTGGTTGTCCAAAACCACTTGCACCCCTAGTCTCCCCCGGAGGAGGCTGAGGCCCCCCCTTTGGCGCAACATGCGCTTCAGCTTCCGGTGACTTCCCTCCATGGTAAAGCAGGAGAACTTTGACAACATTCTCCACTTCTTTGCAAAATAATATGTGGTCCATCCAAAGATGCGTCCACAGAAGTTTGGCCCACTGGAGCTCATTGTGGGCGGTGCCCAGGGCTGTGTTATGGTTTCGGAGCCGCCCCAAGTCGGCCCCAGAGAACAATGCGGAACGCCAAGCGAATACACACAGGCTTGCAAAATTGTCCCACCATGCTTTGCGCACCGATTGCCAACTTTTTCCTCCTACTTGATGCTGCCTCACTGGGGTATTGTAGGCAAGCATCCATTACCTTCTCCCAACCCCTGTTCCGCATGCAATGGATGGCAGCAGCACACTCCATCCTTACCTTCCCCTCCTACATATAGCACCTATGGCAAGAGCCCCTATCCAGTTGCCGTCTATTGCACTTGCTGTGCCAAAGGTAGCAAGGCAAACAGCACGGTTGCGCACGCAGCGCCAACACACGGTGGCACCAGGGGATTTTGCCTTCGAGTTTTGGCAGCCCGCCACGACCACGTGTGCTTTCCCATCCCACACAGAAAAAAAAGGGACCACCTATCGTTCCCTTCCGCATCTTTCAAACTTACGGTTGCGGTCTTGCGCAACTCATCATCAAAATCGATTTCTTGGGAGGCCGTGTAGAGGGTCTCACACTTTTCACTGCCCCCCAGTAGCCACCAATTGGATACTTGGTTGGGGCTGGCGGTGCCACCAAGCGTGCAATGGACGTACGAGGCCTCATGCCTCGATGTACCATCCACCGCAATAGGTAATCAATGCAGCCGTCGGTCCCCGGGCTGCATGATGTCCGAGGGTGGGGGTGGTCGACATTTGTACAAGTGGCCGATGCGGTCGGATAGGTAGCAGGCCGCACCATGGATGGCCGTGTTGTGTCCCGTATAGGTAGTGAACGTCCGGGACTGCGGCAACGCTAACTACCGAAGCATGCCGTACACCTGGTCCTATACCACACCGTACAACATGCTCCCCACTAGGTACCGCGCCTCTGTCCTAGAGAGGTGCAACGACCGGATGCGCCGCGCGGCCATAATCAACCTCTCCTCCATGGTGGGTTCAGGCGGGACGGCCAGTACAAGGGTTGTTTTCGGGGGTAGGCACTATTTGCCCGGGGTCGGGCAGGTACTTGACGGTGTAGGGTGCTGCAACATCCTTGGTAACAACTTGCTGGAGGTCTTGTAAGCGTTCCGTCGCGTACGATCGGCTACCAAATGGAATGGCTCCTTGGCCCGAGCTCCATCACCACGCGGCATGGTGTCTGGTACAAACCCTTTGGAAATGCAGAGTATTTTATCGGAGGTTTCTACCATCCCCATGCACAAAGTGACTAAATTTGGTGAGATTCACGTGAAAGTCGTACGAAATTCGTACGAAATTTGTACCAATTTCACGTCAATGATTGTGTCTGTGTACTGAGGGTTGTGTGAAATTCGTACGAATTTCGTACGAATTTTACGTGAATTTGGCGAATTTTTTCAAAAAATTTTTGACCCTTGCTCTTGCCCTCGTTGGCCAAAACAAAGCAAGCACAGGCTCAAGCTCAGGGGTGCCGCACACCCAGTCCAATGCCCACTTGTGTTATTGTTTCGGCGAACACCCTCAGGAGTGTAAAAGAAGGACTGGCACATGAGAGAGCAAACAAAATACAGACGATGCTGAAAAAAATTTCGCAAAGTGCGGGGGGAGGACCCCACATGTTGTTCAAACTGCCCATGCCGGGCACGCAGCACTTGCATGTAAATATATTCATATATAAATATGCACAATTAACATCCGTGCAAGTTAGAAGGGACAAGTGCCCCTCCCCACCCCTAGAGCAAAGCTCCAGCCAGCGGAGCCCTTGGAGCTCTACTCCACCGCCTCGACTAAAGAGGCGTCCATCGCTGCCGCCGTGAGGCTGGGGGGGGGGGGGGGGGGTACTACCGGCCCACGTCCTCGTGGGCGGAAGTGACCTTGGCCATGTCGGGCACCACGGTTGCCACCTCGACCGCTTGGCCACTTCCCAACAGGGCTGCCCGGAGGCCCGTCGAGACGGCCGACAATCTGCCCTTCTGTTGCCTCAGCCTAGGCATGCCATGCCTATGCACCGGCCAAAAGGTAACGAACGCCGGCGGGATTGCCCCCCCCCCCCCCCGCCCTCTCGGCTGTTGGGCCCTTGACACCCTCGGCAACCTCCTCTGTCTATGCCAGTGGCCTGCCCCCCGCGGCCTTGCGCGCCCTCCCCAAGTCGCGCTCCAGGGTTTTCACCCTGGCGGCGAGGCGGTCCCTTTCCTGAGTGAGGTCCGCCGACCGCGTCTCGGCGGCCCGCCTGTCCTTGTTGGCCGTAGACACCCGGGCCTCGAACTCGCGGTTGGCGGCCTCCGCGCTCGTAGCGGACCTCCCAAGCCCGTACCCGTTGCAGTTGATGCTGCTGCTCCACCCACTCACCCACCGCCCCCTCTGCCGGTCCCCTGCCGCCCGCTCCACCCGCTCCGCCGGGGTGGCCGTACGCAGGGCCTTCTGGGGGGGGGCATCGGTGTCCCCTTGCGAGCAGGGGGGGGGGCTGGGCTTTCTGCTTGCGGGCGGAGGGGGTGGGGGGGGCCTCCTCCTCCCCCTCGACGTCAAAGACGTCAACCCCCCCCATCCGCTGCCTCCCCAAATGCACGCGGATGGCAAGCCATGCCACGTCCACCCACTCCGGCTTCCGCTGCTCCCACCCCGTGACCACATTTAGCCCAACGACCCCAGCCGTGGTCACCGTCCCCTCCTCCCCAATCCGCCCCACCCCCGTCTGCACCCGCCAGTGCCCGCTCACAAGCCGGTAGGCAAACAGGCCCACCACCTCCTGCCCCTCGAGCAGGTTGGATCCCCCCGTGACCACAATGGGGCACGGGAAGGAGATGCGGAGGGCGGCCTGCACCCCCCGGGCCTCCAAGGCCAGCTCCCACACGGCAGAGAGATGCCGCTGCCGCCCGTGGAGCCCGGGCGCCACCCTCCGCGTCCAGGCCGGATCAGGCTTCTTGGCGGCGAGGGTGACCCGGGCCAGGGGGGGGGTCGAGGTGGGCGGTGCCCAAGTCCTCGCGGGACGGCATGGGGACAACCACATCCCGGACGGCATGCCCCGCACCGGAGCTGGCCTCGCTGCGGCCCCTTGCAATGCGTCCCGAGCGCACGGAGGCCTCACTGCGCTCACTGCAGCCTCGCTCGGGGCCCGTCCACAACCGGTGCGGCGGGCCGCCTCGCTCTTCTGCTCGGGCACTTGCACACGGTGGTGGGGCCTAAATCGCCGCCGGGCGTGGTGCCGGACGTCCGGCGACCAGGCGTGAAACGGGAGCTACAGACAGGGAGAAGTGTGCAAGGCACCAATGGAGGAAGGGGGAGCAACGATGCAAACAATGCAACGATGAAACGAACAAATTGGACGAAATTCAGGCAAATTCACGTGAAATTCGTACCAAATTCGCACCAAATTCGTACGAATTTCGTACGAATTTCACGTGAATTTTGTCCAATTTGGCAATGCAGGAGGCAAACACACAAACAGGCACACCTTGCAATCACATGGACATGTGATTGATCATGCCTTTAGACATTTGGGCGACCGCCACGCTGGGGCTGTGTTGAGGAGATGCCACAACGTGGTCGGCCGCACCGGGGGGGCAACGCCCGACATTGCAAAGTGGATCTCGGACTCCGCATCGACGTTGTCCCCCTTGCAAATGTCGATCTGGTGCACGTTGCACACGAAGAAGAGGATGCTCGGCTCGGCTATCTCCATGACGGCGAGATTGGAACTCAGGGCGGAGCGGGAGAGGAAGGTGGGGTGGAAGGGGCAGGTGGGGGGGCCTGCCGGGACCGCCTCGGGGGCGTCGGCGAAAAGGGCCTCGGCAGCACACCCCTCCCACAATCCCACCCTCCCAACCACCCCCTTCCCCCCACAACACCTGGTCCACGCTGGGCAAGTCCCAGCTGGACAAATCCCCAACAACGGCCGGGGCCTCATGGGGGCGGCCGGGGTTCAGGTGCTTGGTGTTGGGTTGCTGGTGGCGGTGCTTGGCGTCAGGGGTCCACAAGTTAAAAAGAGCCCCTTGCAACCCATCCTTGGAGTCGGGGGGGGCAGGCATCCGATGGTGGCGGCTGGTGGCCACCATCAGCAGCATGTCCCCCCTCTGCACGTGAATGGTGTCCCATCGCACTTGCCCCGCATCCCCCAGGGCCGTCCCCGCCTGCACCGCCACCTGGTAGTCCTCTGACAGGCAGAGGAAGCTACTCGGGTGACACCCCGAGATGTCCCTGTTGTCGGGGGGGGAGCACCTCGGGGTTGGTGGCGACATCGGTGTGGGGGAGCTGGGCCTCACTCCCCACACTCGCCACGATGACGCTGCCCGGCGTCATTGGGTAGAGGTCTCCAACCTGACGGACACTTTCCATAAGGGGGGGGGGTGGAAGTTCTTGAAAAGAGGCCCCCCGACCCCTTGCCCCAGGGAGCTTTTGCTTTGCCAACTCCGCGGGAGATCCGGATCCCTTGCCTGATATTCACTCCTCGCGCCGTTGAACAGCAGCTCAAAGTTTTTTGCGATGACTTTTTCGTCGCCGCTGCCCCACGCCTTCATCACCTTCTCCGATCCCAGCACGCAATCCCGTGCTTCCACAAGCCCCCAAAGCACAATGTAGCTGTTCCCAGCAACAAAGTTGAGGGGCGGCTAGGGGGGGCCAACCCTATCGGGGGCGGGGTCGGGGTTGCCCACAACCCCATGAGGGGGGTTGGGGAAGGGGTTCGGTGCGGAGGGGGGGTTCACTCGAAATGGAGGGGGGGGCGCATGAGGCACCACGGTAGCATTGCAAAGAAGTTGTATTGTACAAGGTGGGGTGGGTGATGTCGGGGATGTACACCTTTGGTTGGATGGTGGGATGGAAAGGGGCAACACCCAAATCCTCCCACCAGCGCGGGCTGGCAAGGTGCCAGGTGAAAGGGAAAAAGGAGTGGTCACGTGGTGCCCCTGCTGCAAGATCCTGCAAGCACACCATGTCGCAATGGGGGGGGAGAGACATAAGGTTAGTGGTGGGATACACCTGGACGTGGGCGTCCTTGGGCTTCCCTACCGGGTTAGTACGCATGGAATTGAGCAGTTGGTCAATGGTGGCGGGTTGAGGGGTCGGATGCAAAAAATTAAGGGAGGGGAGTTGGGAGCGGAGTTCCCTCCACAAATGTGTGGACCGGGCCTTCCCGCCAAGAAAAGAGTGCGGGAGGGGCTGCGCAAGTCGATGTGAATTACCTCGGGGGAGGGGTCGAGGGATGCTGCCCAGCAACCTACATCGTCCACCCCCAGTGCCCCCGACTGGTAGGTCGCCTCCTCCAATTGGTGCTGGGCGACGGGAAGGGCTTGGTTCTGCGCCAGGGTGTCGGCAGCAGGATCGGGGCGGGACTGCAAGGAGGTGAGCTGCCACAACGCTTGCTGGGACATGGTCACAAGAAGAGCCAGATAAAGGCTTTGAGAGCTGTGAGACAGCGAATCAGTGGAAATTGGGGCAAATTCACGTGAAATTCGTACGAAATTCGTACCAATTGTGTACGAATTTCGTGCGGGTTTCACAGTCTCATGAATCTGTGAACCTGGTGTGAGTTTCTGTGTGAATCTGGGTGCGTGAATTTCAGATTCGACCGAATCTCACCAAATATGTTGAACCATGTGGCTACTTAAAACCTCTAATTTGCACACATTTGTTGGATCACGCTTTGGGCGAAGATAGCACGAAAAATGCACACGATGGCACCAAATTAAGCGCAAAACACAACAAAAAGTTGTAAAATTCACGGTACCGTGAATCTCCCATTCAAACGGCCGGTTCACGAAGTGTACATAATTGATTGATTCCTTAATTCTCAGTTTGCTGCGGTGTATTCCGAGCTTTAATTCTGTGTGTAGCAAACCGAGAGTTAATGAAATCTATTTGCGTTGTCGGTCTGCAAGATATCAGAGCCAAAATACATACCAAGTGTACAATGGAATATGTTGCAGACCGAGAATTAGTTAATCAAATAAATAATTAATTGATCCATCACTTAAATGATCAATCTATGGTCCGCGACATATCGCGGCCAAAATCCACACATTGTACTTGGCACAATATGTGATAGACCAAGAATTAACTAATGTAATTATTACATTCTCGGTCTCTAACATATTGGGGGGGAGAAATGTGCACCACATTTTTACATTGATGTGCAGCAGACTGGGAGTTGGTTGGCTTTGTATTCCATGCCGTCTCAGAGCCACACGCGAAAACTGTGTTTTGGCAGGGCACAATACACACATCGTTTGGGTATGGCCCGAAGGGTGTAAATTTTCCGCACAAAAATTGCCCCAACATACATACCTCAAATTGATGAGCCCCACGTAGGGAGTACAGCACCTCGAAGTTTCCGGTTGCAAGTTTTCATGTTATCAGATTTCCGAGTCTAGCTAGGGCCATAGTTGCTATTTCTTGAGTTCCTTGCAGATGTATGCCAAAAGCTGCGCACTAATTTTACCATTCATTAGACTCTTTGCATTGCTAATTTTACCATTCATCGGACTCTTTGCATTGCAGTGCCTTGTGCCTTACCTTTGAACCTTGTGTGGGGTTGAGGGCCAGGTCCTCCGGGTGTCGGTGCTCGCGCTTGGCCGGGGGGACAGGAGGTGCTGCCTTCTCCCGCTCCTTCCTCTCCCACTGCTGCTTGTCCCACTCCGCCCACCGCCTTTCCATCCTTCCACCGCCACCTCGCTCCGCCGCTCCGACCGCTTGGCCCTGTGCCCCTGCCCCCCCCCCCCACCCCCACCCACCCCCACCCACCCACTAGATGGCCCGGGGCATCGCCTCCCTTCCCGCGGGGGCAAACCTGTTCACGACCCCCCCATTCCCTGGGTACCAAAATGTTGAATTATCGCATGGGCGGGGGGGCTATCCCCCACTTTTGAGGGGTATACTTGTGACCATAAACTAAATGATGGCAATCAATGGGGACCAATTTTTGCCATCTTGCTGATCACAGAGAAATAAGAGACAACATATTGGGAAAGTGTGAACAGAAGAGCAGCAGAGGAAGAGTCACAAAACGTCAAAATACAACCTTAGAAGGCAGCCATGACTTTCAAATGGAATGCAGCAGAATGTATGGACCTCTGCTTCTATGAAGCGAAACGCAGCTAATGCAAGATCACATAACCACTCACAACACCGCAAGCAGGGATCCTAAACACCTCACAATCCGCGCAGTAACGCACCTTGACCTTGCAAAAACAGCCATGCTGGTTGTCTGTTTCAACATCCAGGCCCATTTCAAGCCCATCCAGACATTGTAGGACATGGTGTGCCACATCCACTTTCCAGTTAATGTTATCAATAACAATCCATTGGTTTTCAGGAAATCGTCGACAATGTTTTGTGAGCAATGAAATGGTTTATATGAATGACTCATATGAAAAAGCTGACCCACAGGATGCGTGTTGGGTTCAATACATCAAAATGTGACCCTGCCTTCATCTACCCCCAGAATTGAAAGATGGTTGGAGGCTTCGTACTACTTCAAATCATGCGGCATGTGTGTGACCGGCCAGATCTCAGACGCTGTTCTCAACATTGTGGGCCACAGCTAGCAAGAGAGCAAAAAGAGCAGCCAAAACAAACACATTGAACAATCAGGCAACCAGGCAAAAACATCAGACAACAAAAAAATGATATTAAGAACCTAGAGATAGTGAGCAAGAAATCAGGCACACCACACTGCAATCATTCACAGACAGCTACTTTGGCCGCTTGGGGGCTGAAGGGGTTTTTGGAGGTAGAGTATGCAGAAATATCACCAAAGGTTGGGCTGCATCGCACTCGGAGTTTCCTGAACCGGGGGGGGGGGGGGGGGTGATCTAAGAGACACACCCACCCAGACTTATGGAAAACCAGGGACCCAGAAATGTGGGCGTGGGGGTGGGCCGTTGGACCCCACCCACCAACCCACCCAACCACCCTGTCACCCACTCACCCAAAAGCAGAAGAGGCAAAGATTTTCTTCCGGCACCCTCAGCGCCAACCCACCCACCCAGAATTTCTGAAAAACCTTCCCCCCCGTGCCACCCCCCCCCCCCCTCCCCCATCGTAGGGTAGGACACACACTAAGAAACACCCTGGTTGCACTGTTGGCCCTGATTGCTTGGGGAAGAGGGAAGGGAATATATACTAAGTGAGGATGGGCTTCATCAAGAATGTCGCAATATTTTGGCACTGTTGTTTTGGGGAAGGGAATTTGTACTGAGTGCAGGATGGGGTCAAACTGTCAAAATATCCGCAGACCCTGGGCAAAACAACAACCCAACAGGGCCTTCAGCCCAGCAAAAGTCTAGTTTCTATTGGTAATGCATCTAGTGATGGCAGGGTGCAAGATTCAGAGCCCCAGGAACAGGGTGCAGAGCACACAGAAAAGATGTGGAAAAGGGTGAAGACAGAAGGCCAAGCCTGCACAAAGTCTGTGAAAAAAGAAAAATTAACATGGCATGGGGTCGAGAGCACTTTTGGATGAGACACTGTTGAAAAGTGGCTCCCCAGCCAGGGGATAATCTCCAACACACCACCCTGCTACTCATGCCCCCGCCCCCCCCGTCCCCAACCAAGACAAGGAGGGTACCTAGC
The DNA here is from genome assembly GCA_964036045.1 of Eutreptiella sp. 'Long Island Sound 2002'. Taxonomy (NCBI): domain Eukaryota; phylum Euglenozoa; class Euglenophyceae; order Eutreptiales; family Eutreptiaceae; genus Eutreptiella; species Eutreptiella sp. 'Long Island Sound 2002'. Next base: position 79,520,937 of record OZ038381.1, on the reverse strand, counting down.
AGTATCCATGCGCTCGTTAGCAGTGAACAGGGGTTCATCGCCTCCAAATGTCTCCAGCACGAATTCATCATTGTTGTAGTGCACAAAATACACCAACTCTTCCTGGGCTTCAAAGGTTGCCTCTACATAGCCCTCTGTCATTCCTTCTGGAAGGCTTGGTCCGATCTTGAGTAAATGACAGAATGTGGGGGAGGGCAGGATTTGCAATTATTCCTGTTACAGGCACGCCGTGGGGTGATGCATTGTGCTTCGGGATTTGTTTGATGTTCTCAAGAAGCAAAATGGTGAAAGACAGCTGGAATTCTTCAGCTGGTCCATCGACTGCATACAAAGGGCTGTCTTGCACTGCGCGTGTTTTTGGTTGTTCACCATAGTTGTGAGGTCCGCACAGTCATTATTACAATATTCAGAGGGACAACAAAACATTGACAGATTCCTTGGCAGCCCTTGCAAATTATCTTTCAATCATTCAAGTGGAGCATTTACAATGCATCACAGTTGAAAAAAGGACTGAGGTGATACACATCTTCATGTCCACAGTACAGGCTTTTGAGCCCATATGGGGTGTAGTCCCGTAGATAGCAGGGATAGCTCAAATTAAAACATCACACATCAATGAAACTGAACCCATGGTTTCCCGTCAGTTCCGTGATTTGCCATGAGTTTTCACAAAGCCCATTTCCGTGATTTTCCGTGGTTTTCTGTGGCATGGACAAGCAAGAATTCATTGTGTGTGCAGCGGAGTGCTGGGTCTGAGAAACAATGATAGTAGGCTGTCTAGCATGCCACAAAGCGATGCCTCGGGTGGTGCCAGAAAACAAAGCACATATGCATGAAAACAATGACCTCTGGGATTTGGACATTTGGATGAAGGCAACACCACGGCCTTTTGTGTGCAGGTTGCTGCCATGGTGCAGACCATCGCATGATAACTCCTGACATATGAGTTTACGAACACCTGTCTATCCCTTGTGTCCACCACTGGACACTGTTCTTGCGGAAACAATGGTTCAAAAATACTTCTGGTCTGGCGACTCACCACAGGCGGTTGTACTGACCTAGGCTCACAAAGTGTGGATCCAAAGCTCCAAATGGTCCACCCAGTGCCTTGCATCGCAAGAGCTTGCCAAATGTACTGGGATGCGCTTGCTATCCACAACCTCATGCTCCGCCGCTGGCAAGACAAGGAGGCGGCGCAACTTGCCACAGGAGTGCAGTCAAATGACGGGTTTATGCAGTGTTTAGCTGTGAGTGCACGCATTAGTGTTGGAATAAGGTAGGACATGCGCAGCTGCACATGCACACAATAATTAGAATCAGCAACGGCAAGTGCCTGGCACACACCTCCATCAAATCAGCCCGCACAATCCTGCACAAATCAGCAAGCGCATTCTGCTTGGATGGGGATGCCACACCACGACCCTTGAGCAAGGGCTGAGGGGCTTTGGTGGGGGTTTTGAAGCTCTGTGAAGCACAGTGTCGTCTGGGGCTGGGTTTAGGAGGTTTTGTTGGTGTTTGCCAATCTTGTGAGCAAGGTGGTGATATTGTAGCTGGAGGCTTGCGGTTTTTGGTGGGAGTGGCCGTATCCTGTGCACTTGGCATGGGGACAAATCGGGTGGCTTGAGCAGAGGTAACAATTGCTTGTGAATGGGGTGGTTTTGCCAAGGACTTGGGTGCTGTGATGGCGGCTTTATCGGTGGTTTTCGTGGCCTGTGTTGCAAAGAATGATGGAAGGTCAGCAAGTCACTAGAGAGTAATCACTTATGCAGCATATGGCATACAGCATGCTCGCTTCGTGTTCCCAAACTGCGTCAGCACATCGGGGACAGAAGCGCATCAAGCGGTTCACTCGTGAACTCAAATGAAACAAGTGACACAAACGTCCATTGCTTCTCAGTAAAGGGTTTCATTGCTGGCTCAACAACGTGATCATACGGTGCTTTGAGCACTTAAGTGTCGATCAACCATCATGAACAGCTGATTCAACGTTGATGTGCTTCCTGACACTTTTTTTCAGACACGTAGGTTACACTACCACCGCAAATCATGAATTGAAGCACTGCCTATTTGCAGCAACCCACCTTCTGCACAACTCCTCATGACCCCATGGCTGCATGAGACCCAGGTGTGTCGTTCCCAGAAATTTGACGTAGCAAACACTGTGACTTTTGGAGGTTTGGACAACCAATGTATGCCACTAAAATTGAAATTGAAAATTGTCTGGACAAAATTTTCACTGAACAACCAAAGATCGAAAATCAGAACACGCCTGGGTGTGTGTTATGCAAATACCCTCAAATGCAGTCCCTTGCACTTGCCCATGAGTCAACAACCACTAGATGATTACTCAGTACTGTAGGCAAACGATCGTCACATGGAGGCTGCAATGCTACTTTTCATCCTTCTCCATCCTACAGATTCCTTTGGCAATGCAACTGCACACACAGATGAGCGGCATCAGCAGGTTCACTGACCCCTTGAGTCTCTGAATTTGATTGACCGCATATACTTGCAGTGGTAAAGCATGGTTTCACAGTTGGTGCAATACTACAATACCATATGACGGTGGTCGTCACCTGCCTACGCCTGGGTGAATGTAACAAAAAATCGCGTTGCATCTCGTTTGTCTTACTTTTTGCTACATCCAAGTGTGGAGGGGTGCTCCCAGATCCAGCTGTGTACTTTTCTGTTCGCGCAATACCATTCCACAATACCATGATGCGAAGTGCCATCTGTTACAGTTTTGCTGCGACTGTCTCGAAGCCCAGATGCCATTTTGCAGCTGCGGAGCCATGCGAAAATGCTGCAACATGCAATCCTATATGCGTGCTCAAAGACTTGCATATTCAGGGGTCCTGCACCTCCTGCATACACCTGTGGTAACAATGTCTGGAGGAGCCCCTTTGCCTGTAATGTCTTCTTCAGCTTCTGTTTCCAGTGATTGTTGTGTGCCCAATGACGCAGCAAAGAGCCCTGGGAAACCATGCCTGACGTAAACGAGCAATTCTCCAAGTAGTCCATGTTCTTATGGGCTGTCTCCTGCAGATGGCAATCAGGGTTCGTAGGGGTGGATAGGCCTCAGCCTACACCACGACTGAGTATTGGGACCAAACTGGTGGGGGGAAATTCCTACATATTCAACAGCTTGCACCCTGCACAGAACACTATGCACGGTGCAGATTGAGCACTTGGCACCGTTGGTCACACTGAGACACATGTACACCCCCATCTCGCATATTATGCAATGCCCAGTGCACAATCTGCACACGTGCATGGTGAACATTCAGAACATTATGGGACTATTGTTAGGGGCATCAAAAGCACACTGTCATGGGCCAAGAATACCTTTTGTTGGTGTCCTCGATGGCCCTTGAGCAACTTTGGAAAGGGTCATTTTCTACTTGTTGTTGACCCGTTAGTCCCATGGTGCACCAGTTTCCAGGGATTTTAGAAATTTGCCTCATGCACACAGGCCAAAGACTGGTGTCCATGGTTCACGAAAATGATTTAATCTCCAATGTGGTCCCCAATCAGTTTTGGACAAAATAATTTTTGATCTTTTTTTTTGACATTGCACAAACGGTGACACACATGCACAGTCTGCCATTCCCAACGATGGTGAGTAATGTTCTTTAATTCCAAAAGCATGCTTCAATAGGCCATCGGCATTTGGGATTGGTAGAGTGTCTATGTGCTAGGTTCCCGGGGGGGGAGGGTACAGGTTCAAGCATGGGTTGGAAATCATTTTTTCCAACAGTGATTGGGGACCATCTAGAATGGTAAAGTTGGCATTTCAGGCTGTCACCAGCGACTTTTGGTCTGTTTGGGTTCTTGTAAAGTCCCCCAACACCTTGAAAATGGGTCAAAAACAGATGAAAACCGATTTTTTCTGAAGGGGCTCAAGAACCTTGAGGGAGTATCTGCGTCGCGCGCTACTTTTGCAGCGCTTTTTCCCGGAACGGCCTAGGCTTTGCCCCCTCCTAAAATGGCCCCTTTGGAGAGAAAACCCCTTGGTGGAAAGTACGGTTGCTTGGTCAGGATACGTTGCCAAATCTCCGGGCCGCGCGCGCACCGTACCGTGCGTGTGCCGCACCAGGTGCTCCCCCCTTGCAGGACTTCACAACTGGTATTATTGGACGACAAAGGACGGTTATTCATGACCCCGAGGCCCTTAGAGGCAATAAATGGCCTTGTAAGCAATCCAAAGCAGTCAAGCCCCAAAAACCTTGTCATTTTTGGGTGATTTTGCGCCAAAAAGCAGGCCCAAGGGTGGACATTGGTCAAAAGGGCAAAGTAAGCAAGAATGTTCCTTCTCTACAAACATCCTAGGTACCCGAAGCACTTGACAAAATGCATTTTTTGGTCATTTTTGACAGATTTTGAAACTAGGCCTTGCCACTTGTGGCAACCACTCCCCACCACTGATGTTGAGTTTCTTGCTCAAACTTTGTGTGATTGTACTCCATACCTATAGGGATCTATCACCAAACTTTCAGCAAAATCCAAAGGTCCCTGGCTAAGGGGACAAATCAAAAGTGGCTGAATTGGGGGCAAGGACAAAACTTTGGATGTCCAGTCCAAAAGAATACCACCAAAAAATTTCGCCGAAATGGTGTGTCTGTGTCGAAAAACACCCTTAAAACCCTCCCACAGACGATTTTTTTAAAAAGGGGGGGGGGTTCCAAAACCCCCCACGCTATCGGATTTCTCAAAACCCCCCCCCATTGTCTGTAACCCCCTCCCCACGCTTGATATCTTATGTGGTGTGTTGTGTTGTGCATCTTGGTATGCCAAATTGTGTGTGTGTGTGCGGGACCACATATGCCTATGCATGTGTCAATTGTGTTGGTTTCTATGAGTGTATGTGTATTCCCAGCCCCCCGCCCCCCGTACTCCATCACCAGATGTTGGTGTTATACACGCAGAGTCCACCACTGGGGGAGGATCAAGGGATGGTGCTGGTGTTTCACACTGCGCACTGAGGACCCCCCTTGGGCTCAAGACAACAGGGCCTGTTGTGCTTTCAATGCATGCTGGAGCTCCATGCCCCTGCGCAATGGAAGAGGCTGCGGAGTCATTGGGGTCACCTCTTGGGTGGCCTTGTGGACTGAGGACCCTCCAAGGGGTCAACATAGCTGAACTTCCCCTAATTTGTGCACATGCCGGGGCAGCATGCCCTTGCGCGGTGGCAGAGGATGTGGGGTCATTAGACTCACCTCTTCGGCTGTGATGTGGACTGAGGATTGGTGCTCCGGGCTCCTGCGCTATGGCAGAGGCTGTGGGGTCATTAGACTCACCTCTTCGGTTGTCGTGTGGACTGAGGATTGGTGCTCGAGGCTCCTGCGCTATGGCAGAGGCTGTGGAGTCATTGGGGTCACTTCTTGGGTGGCCTTGTGGACTGAGGTGTTGTGTGTATGTTGGAGCAACAGCGGCTTCCTCCATGAGAGCCACCAAATCATTCAACATTGCTAACCCCCCCATCATCCCTCCATGCATTCTCAACAACCCGCAATGCTGCATGGAGGCGCCCAGGGTGATTGTATGGGACCTCCGGGCTACTGGGGGTGCAACACATGCACCCCCATTGCAACCCTGGATGGGCACCTGCACGCTATTTGCTCCTTGCCCACCGTGGCGTACAATGTATGTTTCACTTACCCTTTATCCACACCTTGCTTTTTGTGTCGCTTGCATGGTTTGGTGGTGCTCCGATGGTGTTCCGGTAAAAAATCGTTGACGTCAACACCGAAATGGATAAATCTGAAAGTACCAGCAGGGTGCCCCTAGGCTAGCAAACACCATATTTTGTTGGCATGTGTGGGTGTTTTTGGTTGGAGAAGAAACCAACTTCGATTTTTTTTGTTCCGCATTTTCGGTTGAACAATGGGACCATTTCGCCGCAACCACGTTTGGGTTCTAAGGCGTACCAAGGAGTTGTGTGGGCGTGCAGTGTCCGCGGCTCTGCGGCTTTCATTTGCCATGTGTGGGTGGTGTGTTGGGTGGTGTCCGTGGTGTGTGGCTGTGTGGCGTCCATGGCTCCTCACCTCTGTCTCAATGTGTGTGGGTGGCGTGTTGTGTGGTATTCGTGGTGCGTGGGTGTGTGGTGTCCGTTGCTCTTGGGCTCTCGTTCCCGTCAGGGAGGGAGGGGATAGGATTTGCCTCGGGGGGTCGTTGTAGCCCCCAGAAGTAGGGAAGGGGGGGGTGTGTGGAAAAGGGGCTCAAATGTCGGAGCGCTTGTATAAAGAAAGTCCATTGGCTCGGAATGCGGCCTAGACTGGAAATGTTGTGAAAACTCTTTTCCCCACTAGACATACCTCCAAATGCACAGTGCATTGTAGGAATCGTTTTCAGGTAATGTATGTGTGCTTGTGCGGTGTTGGTGCTTGCCCTCTTACCACACCCTCCCCACCCTTGAAATCTTATAATGTGTGTTGTGTTGTGCATATGCCTATGCCAAATTGTGTGTGCGGGGGGGGGGGGCACATATGCCCATGCATGTGTCACGGGTGTTGGTTTCAATGAGTGTATGTGTATTAAGCCCCAACGCCCACTTTGGTGTGCCTTACATGCGAAAAATGTGTGGGTTTTTTGTTCTAGCCGACGTTCCACTGAAACACTCTAGCGACATTCTAGCGCCCTTCTAGCGAGCTGGCTAGAACGGCGCTAGCATGTCGCTAGAACCGGTTTTTTCTTATTGTTGAACTTCAGGTCAAAAATGTGTTTTGGTGGAAAACAAAGTATGGACCCCCTACTACGGTCCCTGCGTTCCAAGTTGCACCCTTCATACCCCCGACCCCCCATGCCCGTGGGTCAAGGTAACCCCCACTTTTTTCGTTTTTGCCCTTCTAGCCGTTCTAGGCTAGAACAAAATTGGGCTTTCTTGCGTACTTAAGGGGGGGGGGACTTACCTGCCCTTGGCCCTCACCGACCACCACCCCATCACCCACCGCCATTTCACCCTCCCCTCGGCGACCACTACCCTCACACCCTCATCCCGGTAAGGACTCACCCCGGGAGCACCCTCACTTGCCCCAAGCCCATCCCCTTGGTCTCGCCCATCCCCACTCCCGTCCCCGTTCTCGGCGTCTGCGGCCTCGTCGTTCTTGTCTCTGTCCCTCTCTTCACCCGCCTCCTTCTTCTTCCTCTTCTTCTAGAGGTACTTGTGGCTTGCCTTTGGGTCCGCCACATGGCGGCCTTGGGCGCCCCAAAAAGTTCCTCGTCCCCTGCAACCTCACCCATGTCTCCCCCTTGGGCGGGGGGGGGGGGGTGTCGACCTACCGCAAAGGGTCTCCTTACCGTCGTCAATCTCCGACACTCCGTTGTCACAAAAAACAACATGAATGTTTCCCCCCGCCTTGTACTCGCACCCCCTTGCCCGCCTTGTCTTGGGCTTGGGGTTGGGCTTGGGTTGTGGGGTATCCCTTCGCATGTCCGCCTTAGGGGATATGGGGGTGTGGTGGGGCAAGGGGGCTGTCTTTGGGCTTGGGGGGAGGGGGTTGTTTTGGTATGGGGGTTGAGGTTGGTTTCGGTCTTGGGGGTAGGTTTTGGGACCGGGTCGGAGGGCTGAGGGACACTCGCGAGTGTGGCTGCAAGTTGCTGGCGGTGCGCGGGGGCCGGAGACACGTCATCCATGCCGCCCTAGCCCTGGAATCGCGTCTTGAGTACCCTACTGCGGCCGGCCACATGGTCGGCCAAGGCCGTCAACACCTCCAATGCTGCAGTCCGCTACAGGTGCAGCTGCTGCAGCAAGGCCGTGATGAGGCGCGGCGCCCGCAGGTCGTCAAAATTCAAATGCGCGTCCTTGTGTTGTGTTTGGAAGGGGTAGCAGGAGGCAATCGCTAACTACGCCTCCGAGGTCCTTCTCCCACATGAGTGTTCAACACCGATATTACACTTACGTGCGCCCAAAACCGCATGGCGTACCCTTTCCGCGGTGTACACCCACCGGGGGTTGAAGTACACAGCGGCTACGAGGTTGCCGTTTGTTTGCCCAATTTGCCCCAAGAGGGCTTGGTAGCGCCTGGATTGGTCGCAATTGAGCATCACCATCGTCAACATGGGCCTCTAGGAACACACTCCCACATGTGCATGGGTCGTTGGGCTCGGCATATTCGGGGACAAACATCCCACACGCATATGCACACCACAACACAAACGGTGAATGTGAGCCAAGGAGCCACGGACACCAAACACACGAGCAGCACACGACACCGGCACGATGCCCCAACACGGTGAACAAGAGCCAAGGAGCCATGGACATCGAACAAACCAGCACCGCACGACACCGGCGCAACGCACAAGCACGCCAAACGAGAGCCAAGGATCCCTCGACACCAAGCACAAGAACACCACACAACACAGGCAAGATGCACCAGCATGGTGAACAAGAGCCAAGGAGCCATAAACACCAAGCACCAAAGCACCACAAGACACCAGCACCATGCACCCGAGCAATTGGGGAGCAAGTTGCCCATTCAGCCAAAAGCTCCCCAACACGATCCCTGTCTTGAATGCTGACTGCACCCGGCAAATGGACAAGGTGGGCGGTTACTTCCTTTCCCAAAGTTTGTTTCGGAGGCATGGTGCTCTATGAATAATGAACATGGATGACCAAACTCCGAAATGCATAACCCGAGTGGAAGGTTTCTTTGGACCGATGTAGCATTTGTACAAATGAACAACACTAAGAAGAAGCACTAGACACGGCAAGCAGGCACAAACGTAACGGGAAAGGTCATGCCTCACCGTTGGAAAGACATAGAATGATTGCGCTAAACATGAAATAACAGCTGCGTTGAAGAGCGACAATAAAAGTTCAAAATGTCTACGACTAGCGCAGAGTGGGACTAATACCACACAACATGCTGGGCAGCCCCTAATGACAAATGTAGGCCCTAGACACACTCAACAAGCAAAAAAAAGACCAATATCATCATTTGCAAACTTCGGAAAACTTATGGCAACGGACTTGCTAATGTGGTCCTTGCACCTTGGGCCGGTGGTGTTCCCATACAAAATGAACCAAGATTGTTCCGACTAGGAATATTCTCACCGGAACACCCTTTATGTTCAGACACTCACCAAGAAACACGGCGAACTGGAGCCTAGGAGCCACGGACGCCACACACCCACGCGCCCCGAACATTGCACGCACGGCCCGAACACATGGTGAACGAGAGCCAACGCACCATTGACACCATGCACACTCGGGCACCTCGATCACTGCACCAGGCTGCCACGCACGCACAAGGAACGAGAGCCACGGAGCCATGGACACCATGCACACCCACGCGCCTCAAACACCGCACAAGCACGCCACGTGCATACGGTGAACAAGAGCCAAGGAGGCATGGACACCATGCACACCCACACGCCCGAAACACTGCACAAACACATCATGCACGAAGGGACACCGCACAAGCACACCGGGAACGCACGGTGAACAACAGCCAAGGAGCCATGGACACCTTACACACACACACACCACGTACACTGCACACACACGCCACACATGCACGGTGAACGAGAGCCAAGGAGCCATGGACACCATGCATACCCGCGCGCCTCGAACACCGCACTAGCATGCCACGCACGCACAAGGAATAGGAGCCAAGGAGCCATGGACACCATGCATACCCCGGCGCCCAATGTAACCCACCTCAAAGCCAAACAATGTCCTATGCAGGCCTCATAAATATACCGAGCCATGGACCTACCTTTGCAACATGTGCACGACTACATGGTGGATGCGCACGCCTGCTACCATGCAACAAGACCATGCCACCTCGACAACCCTTTACAGAGCCACCATTGAGCTGCGTTTGGTGCACCAAAATGTATTCCGGCGGTGTTAAGAAATTGTTCTGGCAGTGTTACCATTGTGTTCTAGCAATTTGTTTGAACGCCCATAGGACCAATTACGTTGCAACGATTTGCCTTGGTTTTTTCAGGCAATCTAGCTCATTGTGCACACCAAATGGACGGTCTACGGGTGCCATGATCACCGGGCCGAGGTTTGGCTTGGTGGTGATTCCCCTTGGGCACCGGCCCTAGAAGCTGGGTCGCAACATAATGAGGCCATCTCGGACTCTAATGCCCGCGTTTGGCTGGGCAAAACTGTGGTCCGGACTACAGAGTTGCATCATGAGCAGCGGACATCCTTCTTGTTAGGGACGCCGTCCCATAACGCCAGCGGCTGCTCGGTGGACCAAGTGGCGGTTATCGCGCGCTGCCGGGCTGTCAGGCACACTGTGCACTGTTGCATGGCACTCCGGGGGCTAGAAATGGCCAACGTCCAACGGTTCGCCAAGGATCCGCTTGCCCCCGGTGATGATGTAATTCGCTGGGCCATCCGGGGCACGTTGCATGAACATCGCACTGGGTGCCTTTTGGGGAAGGATGGCTCCCCGGATGGTGAGGAGACCTCTTGTCTTTTTGCTGCGTGGCCACACTTGGCATTGTTGTTGGCCATGCGGCCGGATGAGTCCCTCTACAAGGTGGTTGTTTCTATGGCACAAATGCTGCCGGACTTGTACCACACATATCAAGTGGGTCCAGCTCCCCAATGCCGTGCTACAGCGGCTGCCTACCGTGAGCATTGTGCACCGAGGTTTCTGTCCAACTACCCCCGTTTCTTGGGGGTTGATGCAGACCGCCTGTTGGAGGACATATGGCGTTTCGGCACGGCAATGTTATCCATTGACATCGTCCAGAGCCTGGACAGGCTCCTAAAGCAAGCTGTTAACGAGCACATTGCCCGGGGCAATGGCAAGCAAAAGGCAACCCGGCAAATTGCCTGTGGATGCCCTGAGGCCTCTATGCACTCGCACACCAACGCCCCTGGGGCAAATGCTGCAATGGATTTCACATCCACGTGCATGAACTTGATGTTTTTCGCCATGTGCCTTGTGTTCCCAAGGCTTCCTTGTAGTTCATACCCCATTCTCCACACCCCCTCCCTATCGCACTTTTGTCCTCTGCTCCACCACGTGGCCGAAGCCGTTAACAACGCTATGCTGGGCATGTTGACCGCCCTGATCATGGCAACACAAAACATGCAACTTGTTGTGTGCTATCCCATTGCGTGCATGCATGTGAATATGTGCATCATTTGGGCATTATCGCATTCACGTGTGCATCACGTGTGCATCATTTGTGCACTTTAGCATGTCACATGTGCATCATGTGTCCATCATTTGGGCATCATAGCATGCCATTTGTACATCATGTGTGCATCACGTGTGCATCAAGTGTGCATCATGGCATGTTGTGGTCGCCAGTGGCCTTTTCTAGGGGCTAGGGGCTAGGGGCTAGGATCTCAGGTTCTAGTGGGGGCTAGGGGCGAGGGGCTAGGCGGTCGTGTACAGTGCAGAATTGTACATCATTTGTGCATAATGTGTGCATCATGGCGTGCCATGGCTGCCAGTGGCCTTTGCTAGCGTCTAGGCGGTCATCAGGGGCGGGGGCCTGGGTTGTCACGCGCAGTGTGGGATGGATGCCCCCTGAGGGCTATTTGGTTCCCTCAGGGCTTAGTCAAACCCCTAGGAGTGTTGCGCCCCGTGTATTTTATCCCCTGAGGGGTTAGCCAAACCCTAGTGGGCGTTGCGCCCGGCTAATTGATGCCGTGAGGGGTTGCCGAACCCCCAGGGTGTTGTGTCTCGCCGGTTTTGTCCCATGAGGGGTTAGCCAAACCCCCAAGGGTGTCGTGGCCTGCCATGCCCTCCCCCCCGACGGGAGATTATGGTGCGCGCTGTGCACAATTGGCGTTGTTTGCATTGTTGGCGCTATTGGCGCTTTTCATTTTTGTAGTTTGGGCGACTTTCCGGTAACTTGTTCCAGCACCCGTCCGGCGTTGTTCCAGCGGCCAATGGAACACTGCCAAAACGTTGCCGGTTTGTTCACAGGAGGGGATGTCGGAGGGGGATGCCCTGCAGCAAGCTCTAGCCGTGCCACCCCCGGACCTCACCCCTACAACCAAGCCCTAACGGCCACCAACAAGCTGTGTGCAGGCTTCGACGGCCCCACCTCCACCCCAAAATCAACCCCCCGACCAACCTGCTCGGCCCGCGTAGGCAGCCCTTGCTCAACGGGCACCGCTGGCCACCCCAGCGCCGGTGCAGCCCGTCAACCCCACCAATACTAGCGACAACAAGGTCACAGTGAAGGGACATAGCCCACTCTTGCCCGTGCCCCAGGGATTGATATAATTTTGGCGCCACTTGGGTGTTCCGGGACCGTCGGGCGGGGGGGGGGGGAGGGCTTATTTGTTGTGACTGGTCACAAGAAACATAAAGGGCCACAGTGGGAAAGGGCAAACCCAAAAATTATCGTGACCCAATGAGGTGTCTACGGTGGAATGTCGTGTGTGCTTGTGTGTGTCTGCTGGTACGGCAAATTTTCTGTGACTACTAGTTTACTGTGACTGTTGGTAGGTCTGAGTGTTTCTGTACGTCACAATGGGCCGCAAGAAAGTTCTTTGCACATGTGATCCAACCAACAAGAGTGATGCTGCATGCAAGCAGAAGAGTAGCAAAACGAGGTTGTGCCACATGCTTAGGATCAGGGGCACTCCACAGAATGTGCGCAAGCCACGCAAGGATACTATTGGGCACAGGAAGGACAGCAACCCACTACCCGCATGAGGTGAATGTAATGATAATCTGGCGGACATGTTAGATGGAGCAAGCTCCTTGTCCTCCTTTGCATCTATCACGACAGGGTCATCAAGTGGCAAAGGCCGCGATAGTTTAAGTGATAATGAGACGTCAAGGAGTTATAGCTGCGGCGAGCAAGAGAATTTTGTGACTGGGTGAATGACACTGCATGACATTCCTAATGGTCCATACACGGCGCACTGCGGGTGTCAAATGTGCTATGTATCCCATGGTGCATCACCGCCCCCCCTACCATGCACACGTACGGGCAAAGGGCTGCCCAAAACGGCCCGTTGCGGGTCACGTTTTTTGTGACCAAATATCGTGACGTTTATTGTTACCAAGGGGGGAGTGGGGGGGGGGGTATGGCTGGACCCCCCCCCCCCCGTTACATCCAGCACAGCCGTGCCCCCGAATGGGACAACAGTGAATTTAGAAGGGGCGGCAGATCGGGGTGTGGTGTTGGCAGAGGTCCAGGAGGCTGCGGGGAAATTACATAGCTTTCCAGGGAAGGTTCAAATATTGGAGGACCAGTTGGCTCGCTGTCGGGGGCTTGGAGACTTTTCGGGGGGGGGGGGGGGGGGCAGTTGAAGGCAAAAAGGTTTGCGAGGAGATGCACCGGCAAAGAGAGGCACAAAGGGAGGTTGAGGAGTGGGAGGGAAAGTTGCCGGGTATGGAGACAGAGAATGGTGGGATGAAGGTAGAGGAGGGGGGGGGGTGATATCGTTCATATGGGCGTGGGCGTGGAGGGACATCCTGAGGGCAACCCTGTGGTTTCTGAGGAGGCGGAGGGGGGGAGGGGTAGAGCTTGAGGGGGGGGGGGTAAACCCACCCTCGTGCATGTCATTGAGTGGATGCGCAAGAAGTTGGGGTCATGCGTGGCAGCCACTTGCCACCTTCCGCTCGACAAAGGAGATGGTGGGTTCTACCCCCCCCCCCCCTCCTGGATGCTTGCATCCCGAAATCCCCGAACCCAGACTCTACAACCTCTTGTGGCCGTTGCAACCCTTCCTTTGGACACAGTTGCACACCAAAGCTGAAAGCCACTTCCGGTGGCGCTATGGGGTGCGCCGCTGGAAGCGCTCCGCTCGAACCCCCCCCTTCTAGCGGAAATGTTGATCACATCTTGGTTTCCTACACAAAACCTGTTGACTTGACCTAATGCACCCCCAAATGTCTTACACTATGACCCCCTTGGTAGTACAAATCTTGGCCGTTCCCGGTCACCCCGCCCTTGTGGAGCACTGGGGGCACAAAAAACGCTGGAACCCCTGCTAGAACCCCCTTCTAGCGGGCTTCCAGCAACTTTTTAGGCCCCCTTCCAGCGCTGGAACCCCCGCTGGAACCCCCTTCCAGCGCTGGAAAGGGGTTCCAGCGGGGGTTCCAGCGGGGGTTGCAGCGCCGGAACCCCCCCTTCCGGCACATACCCCAACTTCACAACAACACGGATTGGGGGCACAAACACATTCAATGTGGATTGACTTGTTCAGCACAACATCCTTGCCGATCAACGGCGTTGTCGCTTCAAAAATGCATGACCCTTGCGTGCAACATAGTGACGCAAGCCAATTTGCATGGTCTCCATGTTGAGGACATGGCGCAAGCCCCGTTTTGACACACGGGGCTTTTGTAGCGACCAGGCACCCCCTCATGGGACAATGGCACGTATCTACCACAAGAGGCGTCGGCCGTGATGTCCACATTGCACGGCACAAATAAGGAAAGGGCTCGGCCCTTAATTTTGTGTGTCAAGGGGCGATCGCGGTGCCAGCGTTGCCGCTTGTTGTTTGTTGCCCAAACAAAGCCGGCCCGAACAACCACAACATCCTCCAAGTCCTTCACCTTTTGAATCTCCCACTGCACCTCCTTGGCAAGGGGCTCCAAAGTAGGCAGGTCGTTCCCCTCTCCATCTGGTAGTGGCAATCCCAAACGACTGTAGCAGGCACTTCTACCGGGGCTGTCTTGTGCACGGCCTGGAGCCGGCGCATTGTCGTTGAAAATTGATCCCCACTTCTGGCCCGGAATGGTGAGGCACTCAACCTTGGCGGCACTGTGGACCGGGAAGTCGGCAAAAATACCACGGTAGCGGCAAAGCCCAAAGTCCGAGATGGCATTGGGGTTCTCGTTCGTTGCGGTACCAGTTGCAGGGCCAGGAACAACCTTCTCGTTACTGCCAATCAATGGAAGGGGGTGCCACATAGGAAAGGGTAGGAAGGGCTCCGCGTCGGTAGTGGACATCATGGTGGGAGTGGTAAGGCCAAAGCGGTCGTCGGGTTTCCATTGCAATTGCTTGGACGTGGGCAAAGAGTAGATTGGGATCTGCCTGTGTGCGTCTTTGAGGGAGAGGAAGCGGAGCGTGTGGGTGGTCGGTTGGGGGACTAAATAATTGTCCTTGCCCAGCTTCTTGCTCGTGGGGCGCCTCCTAGCAAAGAGGACGTCACCGGACTGGTCGTCCCCCACATGGAGCTTCACAGTGCCGTTGGAGTCGGTGGGGAGCCTGCAGGTGATGCTGAGGTCCAAATCCTCTTGGTCCTTGGGGGAAAGGGTGAACTGGAAGATGGGGACATGGGGGTTCTTGCCCATGACCTCGGCGATGTAATCGCTCACCACGCGCGGCTGCCGGTCATGCATGATGGACCCCTTGACTTGAACACGACCAACGTTGGTGGTGGGCTTGAAAATAACGGCGGCACGTGTGGTTGCGGCTGTGAGGGATTCTAGTTCACAACCAAGGGGGCTGCATATCCACGCGTCCCCACGAAGCCCTTGGCCTTGTCAAGCCATGATGCAAGGACCGGAAAGTCCGACCACTTCATGATGAAGCTATACTAACACAAAAATGTGGGAAATGTGGTGCACGCATGAGGGCGGTGGATGTACTGTGCCTAGGGGATGTAGTGTGCCTAGAATCGGTGCTGGAACCCCCGCTGGAACCCCCGCTGGAACCCCTTCCAGCGCTGGAACCCCCCACCTTCCAGCGCTGGAACCCCCCCTTCCAGCGCTGGAACCCCCCCCTTCTAGCGCTGGAACCCCCCTTCCAGCGGAGTGCTGGAAGGGGTTCCAGCGGGGGTTCCAGCGGTTTTAAACCTACCTTCAATTAAGCACCCGGGCAACGGTACACCTTGTTTCCACCACAAACGAACACCATACACAACATATTTGCACCCCGAGTGAATGTCTAATGGTATCCTCCACCCACCATGTGTGCCAAAATGGGGGGGGGTTCCAGCGGAGCGCTTCCAGCGGCGCACCCCATAGGATGATGGGGATGCACTAGGTGCGACCGTGATGATGTAGGTGACAAGGTCGGGGCGCACAGGACCCCTCCCCAATGACTGGTGCGCCAGTCACGCCCGTAGGGGCAAATTTCTTACTACCACGAGCGGGGTGGCGGGCAGCTACACTGGCAGGTCATTTTTCAGCGTTGGGCGGACCACCATTGCGGCAATATGAAGCCTACGTCCCGGAGGACGCTGTGCGCTTCCGGGCAAATTGGGTCAAGATCCTGGAGGAGGAGATCTACTGGGTCCCTGATGAGGACAAGTACAACCACCACGTCTCTACCCACACCCTATGGCTTCCAAGTGCCCTTCGCATGAATTGCGAGATGGACATGAAGCGGAACCACCTGAACCACATGCAAGACATTTTTGTGGAAAGGCAGAGGACGCCGTTCGGGTAGCTACAGTGGGCCCTCGCCGCCCTCAAGGAGAACGAGGTCAAGCAAGTGCTGGTATCCCCCAGTCCCGCATGTGGTACGGGCCAATAGGGCTGGAACACTGTGTAGCATTCTCCAAAAAAACCTGTTCCGGCGACAATCGAGCCACTTGTTCCGGCGGTGTTTGAGTCGGTAGCACCGAAAACACACCGAAACACCGCCGGAAGGTCACCGAACCAAGTAGTTGGAACGTCGCCGGAAACATTTTCTGCTATTCGTAACGCAGCTTGGGCTGGGCACAATGGCCTTAGGGAACCGCCCTTGCTAGTGGTTTGCCGGATGGTCTGAGGAGCCCTAGTTAGCCTGGTCTGTGGGGTCTTGTGTGTGGCTTTTGGGCTCCTTGGGCATGTGTGCGTGTTTGCAGCCGCGCGCGCGTGGCGTTCGTGGTGTCTATGTGTGTACAGCGTCCAGCATGTTGGCAGCCGCGCGCGCGTGGCATTTGTGGTGTCTATGTGTGTACGGTGTCCAGAGCTTTTGGCTCTCGTTCACCACGTACTGTGGTGTGGTGTGCGGTTTCCACCGTGTGTTGTGCGGTGTCCGTGGCGTGCGGGCGTGTTCCATGTCCATGGCACCGTGGCCCTCGTTCACCGCATGTGTGTGGTGTGTAGTGCACTATTCGTGGTGTGTGTGCAAGCTTGGTGTCTTTGGCTCCTACGCTTCGTGTGTTCACCTAGAGCCATTCACGCAACTAGCGAACGGTGAGACTGTACAATGCCCAAGAGGGGGTCGCATGCTCAACACCAACTTAGGCCACGCAAACTGCCCACCTTCACGGAAGCATAGGTGGCAGACCAGCATCTGCGTCTGGTGCTGGTGCCAGCACCAGATGGGGGGGTCTGTGGGCTCATTTTGATGGTGTCTCATTGTAGGCACAAAAATAGGGCCTGTTTGGGGGGTCTCAAACACGTTTCTTTCATTTTCATCTGTTGAACCCAGTTCCCATTTCCTGGATTGAAGCTGTGATATCGGAGGAAAAGCACATGTAGGGCTTATGGCACCATGTAAACAGGAAGCTGTAAAATCACGCTGTTCTAGACCCCCCCTCAACTGTGGACACGAACAAGCACGCTAGCACAATGTCTCTATTTCCACATTGGGAACTTGGAATCGTATGCTTTGTAACACAGTAGTACAATCACATGCACATACACAACCATACTTAGGAGTCGCCGCTGCGAAGTATATGCAAAATTCACCTGTAAATTGTTGTACCTGAAAAACTGGGCTATTTACATGAAAATCCAGCTGAGAAGCTGGGGCCATAAACATCGGTGGAATGGATATGGGAATGGTACTAACCAGGTTGCTCACTGGAGTTGGTGCTGGTGCCAGCACTCATAGTCCGGAACATCATCTCAGACACTCGATTGCGTTGAAAAGTGCTGGCACCAGCTACTTTGAGCCAGAAAGGGATTCGAGAAGACCATTTGAGTCAGCAGGTGCTGGCACCCGCACCTTTCTGCCAAAGAGAACCAAGGAAAGGTGAAATTGCTTGCAAAGGTGCTGGCCCCAGCTGCTTCAATGATAAACTTGATACCAAAGATACAAAGTAACAAGACATGTCCAATACGCGGTGACTATAGTAACCAACATGTGCACGATTGAATATCACCAACAAATATAATTGCGGGACATCCCACAAGTACTTTTCGTCAAGGAAGGTGCTGGCCCAAGCTGCAATCATCGGAAACATACTTTTGAGATCAGCATTTTCAATCATCATGAAGTAGTAGTGTAGAAAGAGTGTTTTGAACCCCTAACTTCATCGGCCGCGAAAATACACGTTCAAAAAAGGGGAGTTTTTTACACTGCTCTTTTTGGGTATAGAACGGGGCAAAAGTGGGCCACGGGGGTGGGCAGTTTGCGTGGCCTAAGACCAAGGCCCCACAACTGAAGCTAGAGGGTTGAGGCAGCAGTATGGTAGACGGGTGGAGCAAGACCCCCTCATGGCAACAGATGCTCCACATGGCTGGCCAGCCCCCAAGGCCGCAGCCCAAAAAAGAGGGCATGTGGCCAGAAAACAGTGAGATGTGGGGACACTCTACAATCGGTGACACGTGGACCGGATGGCCGTGATCATGCCTTCCCAAGTCACATCTGGAAGCAGCTTTGTGGGGCGGATGACGTAGGACAATTGGAGGGACAAGACATCCCCTTGGTAAAACATTTCCTACGGTGGTAACCGAGGAATCCGAAGTTTTGCTTGTACTGTACCTCTATGTCGTTGTGCTGCCCTGTCCCGCCCTAACACCAAGCAGGCAACCACAAAACTTCCAAGCCAAATTCAAACTGATACGCAAGGGGGGGGTACTCAAGGGTGCAGCTGTCCTAGCCGCTCGGAGGCATGATGATAGCCAAGCGCGTGGCGAGCCGGCCTTTACTTGGCGCACAATAGACATGCCCGAGCGAGCCAGCGGGAACTGGTCTCAAGCAATACACAGAGCACTTCACTGCAGCAGGGAGAATTGTTCTCTGGTAGTGTCCCGAGTTGTGACGGCCTGCCCCCCTCCTACCCGAGCCAAAACCTAGGTTATTGCTAACCTAGGTTTCGCTTGTACCGTAGCTCTGTCTCACTATCCTACCCTGTCCCGCGATGACACCAAGCAATCACCCACAAAACTTCCAAGGAGAACTCAAACTGATAGTGAAGGAAAAATTGTACTATGCCACCAACCAAGTCCACCAAACATTTGTGGGGATGTGCCTGCAATATATCAACGTGTGGCCACCCCCCCCCCCCTCGTCCCCCCTCATGGGCTATTTCACCCCGGGCCTCGCCAGCACGCTGGTGTGCCCCCCAGAGCCCTGGATCCGGTATATGCTCAATTGGCCCCCGCTAATGCGGCAAGCTGAGATGAGTTTCTACTTGATGGTTTTTGTCTGAGGGGATGCGTACCCTTTCGCGGGGCAGTTCCTAGACCCAGCTCATCATCTCCTTGGTGTACACGGGTTGGTTGTGCCGGTCCCCTTTTGGGTCTCGGCAATATGGTTGGCCTACTACGATGAAAAGCACATGCAGACCCTGGGAATCCTGTGGAATCGCGACAAAATCAGAAGTGGGTACCACACCCTTGCCTTCTCAGGGGCCCAAAAAAGGGCGAAAATGCTGCATCGCCCTTGCATTCTGGGTGCACAAAGTGCCCCCCTGCGCACCCGGCCTCCCCACGATCCCGTCAGGAAAGTATATATTGTAGCTTACTCGCTGCCTGGGATGAACAATTAGGACCAATCGTTACAGAGCGACGCCGTGTCGGCTGCGTAATCGCCGCCTCCACGTGGCCACACATTGCACCTGGCTGGGGCCGTCTTGGCGCTAGATTGGGTGTGCTGGGGACGTGGGTTGGCGGGCCGAAGGGTGTGGCCACTATCACCATGCGCTTCTAGCCAGGGGCCTCCGAGTGGCTCTGCCGCGGCCGCTTCCCGGGGGCTGCCCCTCCGTCCCCGTCTCCGTCATCGCTAAGCATTGTTGCGGCTGCGGCTCCAACTTAGAGCAATGCCTGCCCACGCAGCCAACAACGTTCCGCACCTCGGCGGTTGCCACCTTAGATGCGCCTCTCGCAGCGTTCGTGGGTGACCGCGAAGCCCTTTCCCCGCGAGACATGCTACAGTTGCACACTTTGGGAGGCAGGGCACACAGCCGCTAGTAGCGATTCCGCCACTTGCCATGCCCGAGGGGCGGTGTCTACCAAAAACCTTGCCGCGCGCCCGCGAGGGCACAGGACCGCCCCAAACCTTTCGGCCGTGAGTCGGCCGGTGTTGTCAGCGGCAAGGTATGCGGGGCGGCAGGGTGCGGATATGTAGCCACGTGCACAGGGGGCAACACCATTGCACGCCCTAGCCAGCCACCATGTCCCCGTTCCACACCTTGTGCCGCTTATCGCGATCACCCAGCGTCCCCCAAACCCAACCGAGCCGCTAGCTATAGAACCTAACCTTTGCCCGTGCCTCCACAACCATATCACGGCTCCGCCGCGCCCTGCCTAGCGACTGACGCAGTCAGCATGGTCAAGGGCGCCCTTGACATACCTTAGCCCTACATAGACGCACTGCCAAGACAACCAGCTCGCGACGGGTCCCCAGATCCGCCGATGTTCAACCAGCAGTTTCGAGGCGCGGCCCCAAAGCATCTTGCCTATCAGGTCGAGATTGTACATTACCAAGTCCGCATGCCTGCAACCTGAACGCCGCACAACATCTAGCGCACACGAAACCCCGAACAACTCAGCTGACTGCTAGCTACTAATCAACTACGGGCATCCACCATTGACGGGCCCTTCAGAGCTCCACACCCATGCGAAGAACTATCCAGGCGCGCAAGGACAAGCGGCAGCATCAATGTACACGCGAATAGCCGGACCTTCAGTCGGCTGCAACTCCCACCTCCGACCTCGCGCAGCAATTGCCTCTAACAGGCCCCTACACACAGCAAATGGAAAATAGTGCGCGGAGGGGGGGTCCAAACAAAGCCACGCTCGCGCATCCGCAAAGAAACACCCTTCCGCTAAAGTAGGGCGCTAGCCAACCTATGCACCCTAACAACCGCTGCAAGGGCTTGTGTGTGTAGCGGGACAAGCTGAATGCAATCGAGCGGCCCACTATGTCTGCTGGCCCCTCGGGCTTGTGCGCCATGCAGGCCCTATGCAGGCTCAGTTGCTTCCCCTTCCACGTGAGGGACTGAGTGGCATCCGGGACGGACTGAGGGCTGACAAGGAGAGCTGTACGGGCCAAGTGCGGTGCTGTGTCACGCCCGGCCTAAGTGGACAGCAAGCGGTCCCGTCCCACTAAACAGATTACATCCAGTTACAATGATGACCTGTGTGTCAGGAAGTTCAGATAACAGGGCCCCTATAAGCTGGTGCACCAGGCCAGGTGGTTGATGCCAGTCAGATGGTACCAGCACAAGGGCATAGGTGGCGGGAGAGACAGCCACCCGAACCGCAACACCCATTGCTGGGGGCAAGTGCACGCTCCAATAGCAGTTGCCTAGGTCTATCTTGGTTCCCCATGCCGCCCCCCCCTCCCCGGCGCACCAAACGCAAAGTCCTGCGAGGGCCTCAAGTGATGGCAGGCGGAACGGCCTCGCCTTGAAAGAGCAGGGATGATTGACACTCTGCTTGTCAAAAATGAGCGCGCACTTAGCAGGGCTTTTGTACTTAAAAAAGGCACGTGCATTCAAAGACAATGGAGATTTATTAATGAGGCCGTCGATGTACAACCTGCACAGCAGTGCCGCCACTCTGGTGCACGACAACTCCTTGGCTGATGGGGCTTCTTCGCTTGCCTGCTCGAAGTGGGCATTGATGGAGCAATGGTGTCAAAAGATCAACGCGCACTTTTTTTGCCTTGAAACGGCTTGGTTTGCTAAAATTCCTCGTCATATATATAAAGAAAAATTTGCGTACCCCCCACCATCCTCCAGGGGTTGGCTGCGCAAAAAAAGCTGTGTGCCGTTTTTGGGACATTTTTCCCTCCCCCCCCCTGCCGGCAGCCGCCGCGGCAGGGCCACACACCCTTCGGCCCGCCACCGCACGTCCCCGCCAGAGCCCAAGCCAGCGCCACAACGGCCCCGACCAGCCGCTATGTGTGGCCACCTAGAGGAGGCGGCTACGTGTGCCACGTGAGCCTCTCTCTGTGATGACTGGTCCAAGCTGCTCATCCGACGCAGTGATTAAGCCGCAATATATACTTTCCCCACGAGATCCTAGGAAGGTGGGGGTGCTTAGAGGGGGCACTTTGTACTGCTTTTCTCTGCTGCTCCTGCGTGCGCGTGCCCATGACCGTTGTGCGCCACTGTGCTCTGTTATGCATCGTGGCGGTCGGGCAACATTGTGGATCGCTTGCCGCCGTGCAGGCCCGATGGGGGGGGGGGGGGGGCATCTGTGTTTTTGGGCGACCAGCTCACAGGCCCAGCCTCACATGTCGCAAAATCCCTTACCTTGAAATGTTCTTTTGCCGACCAAAATGCTCCATTTCACTGGTTGTATTTTGCAGGGGGTTTGCCACTGCATTCTTAGCTTTTTGCCATCGCTCGCACAACATGTGCAGCAACGGTGACCTCCTTGAAAGCGTTCCTAGCACCCTCCCCTTCCGAAAGCTTCTTGAAATGTTGGTAGCAATATCACAGGAACCACAAGGCACCAACTCCCCCGTCCCTTTTTCCAAGCAAATATTCCAAGCACGTTCCCCTTCCCAGGGCTCCCCAAAAAGTTGGTAGCAATATCGCAGGCACCACGTGGCACCAACCCCCCCGTCCCTTTTTCCAAACAAATATTCCAAGCACGCTCCCCTTCCCAGGGCTCCCCGAGACGTTGGTAGCAATATGGCAGGCACCCCGTGGCACCAACTCCCCCGTCCCTGTTTCCAAGCAAATATTCCAAGCACGTTCCCCTTCCCAGGGCTCACCGAAACGTTGGTAGCAATATCGTAGGCACCCTGTGGCACCAAGTCCCTTGTCCCTGTTTCCTGGCAAATATTCCAAGCACCCCGTGGTGCCCCCTCCCTCGACCTTTTTGCGAAGCGCACATGCAATCGCTCCCCTGCCAGCAAATCGTGTACCAATAGCACAAGCCCCCCACGGCCGGAAAACCCTGCTATATTTTTCCAAGCGGTTGTTCAACCCGCAGTGCGTTGGTGAAGAACGCCATCTATGCACATGGCCCCGCCACTCCTCAAAGAGAAGCTGCCCCAGCTACCATGGCCACGTGTGGCCAATCACAAGTCCCCGACCGTGGCACTGACTCACCCAGCAAGGGGTTACAAAGGCACAAGACAAGAGCACGGATGCTGACCGCTCAACAGAAAGCCGACCTCGACAACCAAATTGCAAAGACACAGAAGGAGATGGGCAAGGCGCGGGGGTGCCTCGGCGGGCTGCGTCCCAAGGTGGGGACCGCTCGCCCACTTGCCACGTTTGATAGACAAACCTCCATGCCATAGCACAGCAAACGCGCACACAAGCACACAGGCACACAAGCGGTAAGCCAAACAGTGCACTGCATTACGCGCGCACCACACACATACCATTAAGGCATGGTCCAGAGGGACACATGCAGAGTGCACGGTCCGAAGGGACGGATGCATGCCACGGCACAGAGGACAAACCGCACAGCCAAAAACGCGCGACGCCGAACAAAGTACACATCATATCATACAATGCTCAGCCACTCCTCAAAGAGAAGTGGACAATGTATATTATGCTATATATACGGTGATACAGGCTGCGTTTGCTTTGTTCAACATGGACCACCGTGTGAATAACTGTACGGGACTGTGCAGAGCTCTTGCAAAACACACGGATCTGTAGGCCTTGAGTGGCCTAGCAAGCACACACGCAGACGAGCACACAAACACCAAACTTCGACAAAGCAGCTCGTGATGTTTAATCTTAGGAGGTACTCAGTGGAGCGCCGAGGCCCGTTGCTTCTGTGGGAAGAGGGAATGCGTGTCTGTTGCTCCCAAGTGGAACCATTCGTTGTGACATTCAGACGCCTCCTCAGTGCCCTAGCAAGCACACAAGCACCAAACTTAAAAAAAATTTTCAACTGTGTACATTGCTCCGCCACTCCTCAAAGAGAAGCTGCCCCGGCTACCAAGTCCACGCGTGGCCAATCACAATTAAGTCCCCGATTGCGGGACTGATTCACGGAGCGCCGGGTTGCCCCCCCCTCCCCCCATAAAATGGACAGTGCCCCCCCCCCCCCGATAAAATGGACAGTGGTGCAGCAGAACAGTGGTTGGGTAGGATGGTAGTTAATCTAAATAGATATATTCTGGTGATGGCTTGCTTGGGCTCCGGCTTGGATGCATCAGCACTGCGCCGAATTTTTTTGGGTCGTTCAATTGGTGCAGCAAAGCTAGTATCGCCAGTCCATTGCAGCAGCACATCCACCATTCGGTGGCAACTAATGGCAGCGGGGTCACCGGAAATGGGGCAAGGCATTGAGGCAGGCTTGGGACAGGGTGGTGCCTGCGGCCCACGTGTGGCACCCCGTGTGCCAGACGTTGGGTTAGGTTTGGGACAGGGTGGTGGACGTGTGGCACCCAGTGTGCCAGGAACAGTAAAAGACTTTGGGTTGGGCGTGGGCACAGGTGGTGACTGTGGCTCCACTTTTTGGGTGTCGCTGTCGCTGCTGCGCCTACAACTACTTTGTGAACTCTCACTGCCACTACTGCCACTACTTTCACTTTGGCTGTCACTACTATCGGATGAGGAGCTCTGTGCATCCAACTCCAAAGCGCTAGGGTCCTACATAACTGGCTGGGCCCCGAAGTTGGCGGACTGGCATCACTCGTCGGGCTGGCAGGCCCTCGCATGTATCAGGAGGGGCATAATCGCTACCCGCAGCCTCGACCACGGCAGGGCGCGGCTGCTTTTCCTTGTGTCGTCGGTCTTTACGGGAGCTGAAGGTGCGAAGACTGCCTAAACCCAGAACGGGCCACGAAACAACCACATCCCAGTTAATAGGGATCCAGTGGCGCCACAAGGGCAATTGGGTGCTGCACAGGCCGCGGATGCAATAGATATCAACATTTGGCTGCGTTGAGCCAAGGAACCCTAGTTTGACAGATTTTGTGGCCACGTCCATAGCGCAGAAATAGCCACCAGTTACAACACCACATTGGACAATGCGCACCGGCATGTCACGCCAACACTCAGTGGCCATAGCAGTACAAGGCTGCAGCAGAATCGCCCGCACCTCCGGGTGCCAGTGCTCCACACGATTTCGTTTTTTTACCCTTTTCAGGAACTGCACGTAATGTTCATGCTGGAGGGTCTCCCGGATAATTTCGGAATTCTCCGTGCTGGTGACCCCGGCAAAGCTCTTGGCCACTGCGAGCCATGCTTCCCCCGCCTCGTCTTGAACGTGCACAGGAAGACGCGGGTAATGAAAAAAGTGCGTCATCCCATGTGCGTACAATGTGCATGTGCTACCCCCCTCATACATTTCAGTGATGAGGAGGGTTAAATACACATGCACTTTACCCCGTGTGGACCATACACATGGTGGCATGTGCTTGGTCCCATACAACACGGATACAATATGACAGAAGCTCAGAAACAACTGATGGAGGGGGGAGGGCAATTTGCCTGTTTGCACAACCATTGGGAACAGTGTGCGCACCTCTCGCCCCGCGAGCGACAACCCTGAACGGAAGCAGCTGCGCGTCTTGGATCGGCACTGTTTTGTGTGTGGATCTATTTTTAGCTCATAGCGGCGAGCAACAACTACCACAAGCAACAGAAACGTGCACGACTCGATAGTGGGCAGTGTGCGTTCCACAACCCCTACTATTCAGCTACCAAAGCCTTTAATGTTATGTAGTACAGGCTGCACTGCCTGTACCTGGACCAAGTTCGACAACCTAGCCAGACGGAAAGAGTAGCTGTCTAAATGAAGTGGCGCCGTAGTGAAAGTGTTGGCAAGATGGTTCTTTCTATCCCATTGGCATGACCCTTGGTACGCGTTTGAAACCCAATGTTGTTCCCGACTGGAATATTCCCAATGGGAACAATTCCCGCCGGAACAATCTCGTTGGGAACACCACTGGAACAAGTGTCGCAGGCCATATAACGAGATCCATCACCATGAGTTTCCAAGTTCGTAAATGATGTTTTTTTTCTCTTTCTTGCATGTATAACGCGTCCAAGGCTTGTCTTTCCCATCGGGGCCATGTTGACATCTTGTGAGCCGTTGGTGCCACCTTCCACTAGGTGTACACATTTCGAACTTTTCGTATCCATTTGCAAGCTTGCTGTTTCTTGTAGTTCAGACGCAGCGTTGTATGACTTTTCAACGTTGGCGTCCCCATTCTCCCGTTTGATTTGTGCATTGGGGCCATGCCTAGGGTCCCATTTTGGTATTTGTTCCTTGCCTCAATGCTCGGTGGGTCTACGGGCATCTTCCCCTAGAGGTATGCATTGCCAAATTTCGCTTCGTAGTTCATTGTTGTAGCTTCATCATGCCTAGATCGCAAACCCGCGTTGCGCAACTAACCACCCACCTCGTCCATTTGGCTAGTGCTGTTAGCCTCCGGGACGGGGATCTTGTTGGGGAGCTCATAGCGGAATGGGCCATCTCCTCTCCACACGCCCGCCGCCAATTTGCGGTGGCCGTGCGCTTGGCCCAACCAAGCTGTGTACGAGAGATACAGCAGGGGGCAATCGCCAAGTACGCCTCCGAGGTGCTCCCCCCCCGATGAGTGTTGCGAGCTCATCCTCAACCTGCGTGCGCCCAAATCCGCTTGGCGCACGCTCTCGGAAGTGTACACCCTCCGCGGGCTGAAGTACACCGCGACCACGGGCCTTCCATTCGCCCGTCCGATTTGCCCTGAGAGGGCTTTCCAGCAGCGCTAGCAAGATCTACTGGCCCCCTTGGAGCTGGCCCCCGCGGTGAGCACTTCGGATCCCAAGGCCACGGGCATCAGTTGGCCGTGGGCATCATGGCTGCGCTACATTGCTAGCCAACCCCCGTTGTGCCGCATGATCGATTGGTCGTTCCCCCTGACTTTCATTGTCAGGGGGGATGGCTACCCCTGCGCAGGCGGGGAGTTGTCCCAATTGTCTGTGTCCATCGCCAACATGGGCCTTTGGGGACGACTTCCCGCCTGCGTGTGGGTCATCGGCCTCGCAATCTGCGGGGACAAAGCGATGGCGACCCTAGCAACCCTTTGGGAAGACAATATTAAGGTGTGCCGCGCACACACCGTGTTGTCCCGGCGACGTTCCGATAACTTGTTCCGGCGACGTTCCGGCGACGTTCAAGTGTTTCGTTGGAACCGCCACCGGAACAATCTGGTTCCAACAAAATTGATGTTTTTTTCTTAGGCCATCCAGGAGGTCGTGGACACCCACCGGGTGGTCTTCAATTCCCATGAGGAAGCGGCCGATGCCTGGCTCGGTGGTGATTCCCCCTGGGTGCGCCGCATTATCGGGATCACACCGGCCCCACAAGTGGGGTCACTATACAACGAGGGGATTTGGGACTCCGACGCCGCTGTGTGGCGGGGCAAAGACGTGGTCCGGACCACCGAGTCGGACCACGCACAGCGGACGTCCTTCTTGTTGGGAACACCATCGCTGAAGGCCGCAGGTTGTTCCGTGGAACCAGTGGTGGTCATTGCCCGGTGCCGCGTTGTCATGTGCATTCTGCACTGTTGCATGGCGATGGGCCGGTTGCAAATGACCAACATTGAGCGGTTGCCGGCAGAGCGGCTAGCCGGGGGCGATGAGGTGTCCCGTGCGGCGATTCAGGCGGTATTGCATGAGCATCGCACTGGGTGCCGCCTAGGCAAGGATTGTTTCCCGGATGGTGAGGAGACGTCGCGCCTGTTTGCGGCTTGGCCCGATGTTGCATTGTTGCTGTCGGTTGGGCCGGAGGAGCCCCTCTATAGGGCTGTGATGGGGATGGCGAAGCTTTTGAAGGACCTGTACCACACCTATCAGGTGGGTACGCGTCCCCAATGCCGGGCAGCGGCAGCTGCCTTCCGGGAGCATTGTGCTCCTAGGTCCGCGTCCCATTAACTCCTGTTCCTGGAGGAGGATGCGGATCGCGTATTGGACGACATTTGGCCGTTCGGATTGGCAATGTTCTCCAATGACATTGTCGAAAGCCTTAACCGCTTCCTGAAGCAGGCTTTCAACGAACACAGTGCCCGGGGCGGTGGCCGGCAAACGGCTACTGGGACCGCCAGCTGCGGTCGCTCGCAGGCATCCATTGATTCGGACGCCGACGCCCTGCGGCAAGTGTTGCAATGGGTTTTCTTGTACTTTCACATTCATCTCCACCAACATGATGTTGTTCGACATGTGCCTTGTGTTCCCAGGGCTGCACTAGAGACCACCCCCTCTGCACCACCCCCGTTCCTCAGCTCTCTTCTTTCTTCTGCTCCTATCCATGGCCGCGCCCGTCACCGCAGATATGAT
This sequence comes from Eutreptiella sp. 'Long Island Sound 2002', assembly GCA_964036045.1. Taxonomy (NCBI): domain Eukaryota; phylum Euglenozoa; class Euglenophyceae; order Eutreptiales; family Eutreptiaceae; genus Eutreptiella; species Eutreptiella sp. 'Long Island Sound 2002'. The sequence goes on along the minus strand of OZ038381.1, from coordinate 79,492,643 downwards.
GCAAATCATGTTGGCGCTTCTGAAGGCCACCAAGAATATGCAGGTTTGCGGGTTTGGGCTTGGGTGGGGGTTTGGGCTTGGGTTTGGGCTTGGGGCTGGGTGTGGGTTTGGGCTTGGGCCTGGGTGCGGGTTTGGGCTTGGGTGTGGGTTTGGGCTTGGGTTTGGGCTAGGGGTTGGGTGTGGGTTCGGGTGCGGGTTTTGATTTGGGCCGAGGTTTGGGTTTGGGTTTGGGTGTATGCTTTGGCGTGCTTTGCGCGCAGTGGAAATCAGTGCGTTGGGTTTGTGTGTCCCTGCCTGCCCTGCTCCCCCCGCTCCCCCCTGTGTCCCTTTTGCTCTTTGCTCTTTAGGAATTTGATGATTTGTTGTTGAGGGGAAGGGGAAAACCCAAGAACCCCCAGTGATTATTCGTGCCCCATGCCCATAAAGGGGCTAGGAATCTTTGTTGTTGAGGGGAAGGGGAAAACCCAAGAACCCCCAGTGATTATTCGTGCCCCATGCCCATAAAGGGGCTAGGAATCTTTGTTGTCCAGGGGAAGGGGAAAACCCAAGAACCCCCGGTGATTATTTGTGCCCCAAGCCAATAAAGGGGCTAGGAATCTTTGTTGTCCAGGGGAAGGGGAAAACCCAAGAACCCCCGCTGATTATTTGTGCCCCAAGCCCATAAAGGGGCTAGGAATCTTTGTTGTCCAGGGGAAGGGGAAAACCCAAGAACCCCCAGTGATTGTTGGTGCCCCATGCCCATAAAGGGGCTAGGATTCTGTGTAGTGGATGCCCCCCCCCCCCCCCACGGGGCCGTAGTGCACGCAGTGCGCCCTGTGCGCGCGCCGAACTGTGCCTATTTTCCACTGTTCCGGCAACGTTCCAACAACCTGTTCCGGCGACGTTCTGGCGACGTTCCAGCCCACTGGAACGTCGCCAGAACGTCGCCGGAACACGTTGTTGGAACGTTGCCGGAACAAGGTGTCTGGGTAGGGTTGGCCTCTCTCCGGCATCCTTGTCTGCAGGACGGGATGACCGAGACCGAGGCCTTGGGGGCAGCACTGGCTGCACCACCCCCGCCAGCCCCACTGGGGGCACAGGGGGCCAAGCGCTCCGAGCCACGCAGCAGCTCTGCGCTGGCTTCGCCAGCCCATCCCCCACCTCAGGGCGCTCCCAAACATCCTCCGTGGGCAATCCCCGCTCACCGGCCATCGGAGCCGCCACGGCCTGCCCCACAAGGGGCCGCGCCAGTTGCGCCTCTCCAAGCGCATCGCCTCCAGTTGCCCGAGCCCTCGACTGGGAGCTCAATGAGTAACGGGGGGGGGGGGTTCGGGAGCACGCCGTGGTTCTGGGGGAGCTGCAAGAGGCGAGGGGCAATGTTGAAAGCCTGCGCCGCCGGGTGAAAAAATGGTCTGCGAAATTGGCGGAGTGCCGGCGGCGTGGGGACATCACCGGGGGGGGGCACGCGGGCGAGAGGGTTCTCGAGGGGAACCCGCGGGTAAGGGAGGCGCAGAAGGCGGTGGAGGTGCTTGAAAGGGAGTTGCAGGGCATGGGTGGGGGGGTGCAGGTGAAACAAGAAGGGGGTGACAACGACGATGACATTGTGGAGCTGGGTGAGGTGGTGGTGGATGAGAAGGATGAAAAGCGGAGGGCTAACCCGGGGGTTAAGAGAGAGGAAGAAGAGGGGGGGGGGAGGGGGATGGAGATGGGGAGGGGGATGGGGATGGGGAGGGGGAGGGGGATGACGCCGGCGGCGTCTTGCGCATTACGGATTGGATGCGCAACCGATTTGGCTCATCCATTGCAGCAAAAGCTGCCAATTTTCCCTGGACAAGGCAGATGGTAGGCCCGAACCCCCCCCCCCCCCTGGACGCCTCTGTCCTACGAGCCCCCCACCCCACCATTTACACACTCCGTTGTCTGCTACAGCGCTTCCTGCACAAGCAACTGCACTGCAAGGAGCAGCGTGATTGCCGCTGGCGCCGGGAGGAGGGGTCCGCGCCAGGGGGGGTCCCAGTGTCCTGGGTGACCGGGCCGGGGACAGGGCGCACGGCACCCCTCCCCAACGACTGGCTCCCCAGCAAGGCGCAGGGGGGCAAATTTCTAACCGCGGGCTCTGTCAGTGCGGGGAGTTGCCATTGGCACCTCATTTTTGAGCGTTGGGCCGACCACGGCCTTGGCGAGGTGAGGGCGACTCCCCGCAAGGACACCGTCCTCTTTCGGGCCAATTGGACCCGAATCCTCCGCGACGGCATCTATGTGGTCGAGTACGAAGGCAAATACCATGGCTTCGTCGTTGGCCAAACGATGTCGCGGCCTGGCGCCCTACGCGTCAAGTGCGAGGACGACGCGCAGCGGCACCAACAATCTGCCGTTCGGGCAGTGCTAGAGGAACGTGAGCGCACGCCGACCTCGCAATTGCGGCAAGCGTTGGCGTCGATCAAGGAGAACGTGAACACGCGCGTGCGGGTATGCCCCCCCGCAAGCATGTCCACATGGCCAATAGGGCGCAAAAATGCACATGGTTGGCGTGCCGGTGCATTGTTCCGGCGACGTTCCAAACAGTTTGTTCTGGCGCCGTTCCAATCTGTCACCAAAAAACGTTTGAAAAGTCTTTTGAACGTCGCCGGAACAGCTTATTGAAACGTCGCTGGAACACTCATCCTGGCTATCCTCCATGTAGGTGGAGGACATCCAGGGCAACCCTTCGGACCCGCGCGCCGTTCGGGTGATCCTTCGTTGGCCAGGAAGCGATCCCCGGCCCATCTATTTGGGTACGTTGCTTCAGCAGTTGCACTTGCAGCCCGTCGCCGTGCTCGAGTTCCTCACGGCCATGATGGACTACGTGGCAGCCCGCGGCAGCGTTCTCGCGACGCGCATCGAGGGGTGGGGCAGCATTGGCGACATGTCCCCAGCGCCGCCGCACTGCCAACAAGTGGCCGCAGAGGCCCCCTCCTCCGCCCGCGTGTGCACCGCCCGTGCAACCCCAACCCCGGAACCCCCACCCAGCCCCCCAAACAACACCCAAACCCAAACCCAAACCCCAACACCCCCCCAAGAGCGCCCCCAAACCAGCCCCCCAAAAAAGGAAGAGGCTCCCGGGGGAGTCCTCCAGCGAGGAGTCGTCCAGCGACTCCTCAACGGACTCCTCCTCGGGGTCCACCACCGACTCCTCGGCGTTCGAGGAGCCCACCCGCCCCCCGGCCAAGGAGCCCACCAAACCCCCTCCCAAGGCTCCCAAGAGAGCCGCGCCCCCCCAACCCAAGGCCCAGCCCCCCCAACCCCAACCCAAGGCCAAGCCAAAGGCAAGAGGGGGGGGTGCAAATACAAGGCGGGGGAGCAAGTGTATGTAGTTTTTCGGGACAATGGGCAGTGGGGGATCGAGTAGGGCAAAGAGGCCCTTGCCGCGGGTGGCCCCCCCGGGGTTGGGGAGACGTGGATCGCCTTCCCCAAAGACCCCGAACTCTTCGCCATCCCGAGAGCGTCGGTTTGGAAAACCAAGACGCAGGCGAAGAAGTTCCTCGCCAAGATGATGGCGGCCGAGGAGGAGGACAAGGAGGACGACGCGGACGCGGACGAGGAGGGGGACGAGAGCAACGACGGGGACGGGGACGGGGGAGACGAAGGGGATGGACCGGGGCCAGGTTTGGGTGCTACCGGGGCTAACCGGGATGGGGGCGTCGGGGAAGAGGTCGAAGGGGTGGAGGGGGAAAGGATGGAGGTCGAAGGGGGGGAGGGTGAAGGGGTGGTGGGAGAAGGGGTGGAGGGTGAAGGGGTGGAGGGTGAGGGGGTGGTGGGTGAAGGGGTGGAGGGTGAAGGGGTGGTGGGTGAAGGGGTGGTGGTCGGTGAGGGAGATGGGGGGGATACTGGGGCGGGTGACAAGAGTTCGGGGGCGCCCGCCGGGCCCCCGACCACGCAGGACTTTTAGGTGAGAACAAGAGACTAACCCGATGGGCCCCCGGGGGCACCCTACACAACGATGTATGTTACCATTTTACCCCTCCTTGTGCTTTGCTCTTGTTGTAGAGTGCTTGTTCCGGCGACGTTCCAATAACTTGTTCCAGCGGTGTTCCAATGGTGTTCTAACAAAAACCGTTTTTCAAAACAAGTTTTTTTCACGTGGCAACGCGCCGGGCAACAAATATGAGCATACCAGCGGGGACCCCCAGGGCTAGCAAACAACATATTTTGCCACCATGTACGGGTAGGCTTGGTTGGGGGGTAAAAAAATTTTGAACTTTTTTTGTTCCGGCCAGATAGCCTAGAACATTGGAACAATTTGGCCGGAACAACATTGGGTTTCAAACGCGCACCAAGGGGAGCAACAACCCCGTCCATTCTACAGCTCAGACCGCATCTCGTGATGGTCGGCCATGAGGAAGCGCAACTGTGAGCCACAATATCATATGTTTCCATGGTCCGCCATCCCTCCAATGCCATACCAATAGGCACCTTCATCTGACGCGGCCGGCACTTAAGGGGCTCTCCGGTAAAAAAAAAAAAACACCTGTGAAGAGAGGGATTGGTATAGTGGGAAAGGCAGGGCCGCATGTTCACACACCCCGGGGAGGCCGAGAGCGGCCTGGTTCGTTGGCGTGTTTTGGCAGCCTATTTTGGTGGCCTTTTTTGGTGGGCTGTTTTGGCGGCCCTTTTTGGTGGCCTGTTTTGGCGGCTCTATTGAGTCATCAAAGGCATCCCCAGCGGGTGCTGAAATACGGTGCAAAAACTGGCCAGGTCGCATCTCGTCGCCAATGGTGACATGGTGGCCTATTGTGGCGGCCTTTTTTGGTGGCCTGTTTTGGCGGCCTTTTTTGATGGCCTCTTTTGGCGGCCTGTTTTGGCGGGCTGTTTTGGCGGCCTGTTTTGACGGCCTGTTTTGGCGGCCTGTTTTGGCAGCCCATTTTGGTGGCCTATTTTGGTGGCCTATTTGGGCGGCATGCATACGTGTGGAATGACAGGGACATACCTGAGAAGCGGCTCCTTGCATTAGCACAGCCGCCCCTGAAGCCATTGGAAAGAGTGAAGGCTATCACAGGTATAGCCCAGGAGCGAAACACACTGCATGCATTTACAGTGGCAGTCTGTGGGGACGTGGGGGGGACAGTTGACGACGTGCTCGTGCTGGATGTGGCGGGAAGTCCTGCCTCTTTGTCGTATAGTACCCTAATGCAGCACAACAACCCTATCGGTTTAACGAAACGATCAACACGAATGCAATGGCTACATGTGGACTGACAGGGACAGACCTAAGAAGCTGCTCCCTGATTTGACAACGCGGTCGTCCTGAACCACTTTGCCATTTAGCGATTTGCTCCAGCAGTTAGGCGTGCCATGCAAGTGCTTGACAAGGACGCAGCTAGGGTATCAGACCTTGCATGCCAGCCCCCCATCCTAATTCGTGTGGGTACCTTCCAACCATCATGTGCTGCCAGCAAGGGTATCACACCTTGCATGCCAGGCCCCCATCCTAAGTTGTGTGGGTACCATCCAACCATCAAGTGCCGCCAGCAGAGGTATTAGACCTTGCATGCCAGCCCCACATCCTCATTTGTGTGGGTACCTTCCAACCATCATGTGCCGCCAGCAAGGGTATCAGAACCTTGCATGCCAAGCCCCCATCCTAATTTGTGTGGGTACCTTCCAACCATCATGTGCCGCCAGCAGGGGTATCAGACCTTGCATGCCAGCCCAACATCCTAATTTGTGTGGGTACCTTCCAACCATCATGTGCCGCCAGCAAGGGTATCACACCTTGCATGCCAGGCCCCCATCCTAATTTGTGTGGGTACCTTCCAACCATCCTGTGCCGCCAGCAGAGGTAGCAGACCTTGCATGCGAGCCCCATATCCTAATTTGTGTGGGGACATTCCAACCATCATGTGCCGCCAGCAAGGGTATCACACCTTGCATACCAGGCCCCCCATCCTAATTTGTGTGGGTAGCTTCCAACCATCATATGCTGCCAGCAGGGGTGTCACACCTTGCATGCCAGCCCCCCATCCAGATTTTTCTGTGCAAATTCCAAGCACCTTCCGCTTCTGACGGAGGTGGCAAACCTTGCATGCAATATCGCAGGCACCTAAGGAAGATAGCCCGTCTTCTGGATTTCCGAGCACAATTTCCGAGCACAATTTCCAAGCGTCCACCGGTACCCGAGCGTCGTCCAACCTTGCATGCAATATCGCGAGCACTTCCGCAACCGTGGACAACACCCAAAATTTCCGAGCACTTCTAGAACATGGTCTACCATGGGTCACCGTTTTTGGCCCAACCAGTTTGGATTGGGGCCCTAAGAACTCTACTAGGGGTCGGGGTATCCAAGAGTCCGCGAGGAATTCACAAATTGCTAAGCTGTTGGCAGGCCAAGAAAAAATTTCAAGGGGAGGGGTTTTGCGACATGTGTGTTCCCGTGGTTGGGTCGCGCGTGAGGCTTCCCGCCCCAACATACGTGTGCCCATGACGGTTATGCGCTATCGTGGGTTGTTATATGTATTGTGGGTTGTTATGTATATATATATATATATATATATATAGATAGATAGATAGATATATATATATATATATATATATATATATATATATATATATATATATATATATATATATATATATATATATATATATATATATATATCAATTCACCCCTCTCCCCTTAAATCTAATTGACAACAACAAGCAACAACAACAACAAGCACGTCTCCATGCCGTTTTGGCCATTGCCCCGTCCCAGCGCTTCGGATCTTTTGCCCATGTAGCCATCTTGGAGCCTAGGTAGTGGCCTTGTCAAATCCAAGTTTTGAGCCAAACACTCACCGGTGGCGGCCCGGGGTAGTGGCGCCATGTCGGGAGGTGCTCTCCCAAATCTGCGCATTTTTGGGCAACATTCAGCAAGGCCTAAAAATTCTCGTAAAAATTTTTGTCCTTGGTATTGGGAGGGCCCCCCATATTTTGGCGGATGTGGTCCACCTGAGCCTGCAGCATGCTACTGGTCATGGACTGGCTCAAGTTGCGGAGGTTAATCCCAATGACACGATTGCCAAAGGGACCTCCGTCATTCACCCTCCGGTCCCGTTTCCCTGTGACTGGCTAGGGGAAGAGCAAGATGAAGATTTTGATGGGGAATGCATTTTGGATGGGGAAGCCATGGTGGTGTCCGTGGAACAGGGAAACAGTGCACAACCTGCAGTAAACCAGTGCAGAGAGAATACACAAAAATTCAGCACAACACCCTGCTCCACCAAGTGAGCACCAGTACAGGGGTCTAGGCGTCTCGTTGGGCGATTGTGAGGCTTGGAGACAACAAAAAGTGGGGGGGAGGCGGGTGGACTGGGTGCCCTCGGAATTCGGATTCAAGCCACGTAGCCCAAGACATGGCCCGTGCTTGGCTTTGGGGTGTTGGTGCACATTGCACAGATTTTGGGGCTTTTTGGCGCCTTGTTGGGACATTTCTCGGACATAGCGTGGAGCTGAAGGGCACTAGAGGGCTCTTTGACACGGTGAAGGCAAGCCGCACGTGGAGTGTAGCCACTGTTTCCCTTCATTTGGGCGTTTCGCCCGGGTTTGGGGCTATTTTGGGCGAAAAATGGCCGTATTCTTGGCGCCATGTGGTGGAGATGCGGGGTATGCCCAACTCTTGATGTCCGAGTTGGGCGACAAGGTTTTTGGGGACCAGGCAACCGATCGTATTGACTTTGATCTCGTCGAAAATGTGAAGGCCACCCTAAAGGTAACCGATGTGTATTTCGGTCCGGATGCGGTCACTGCAACCGAATTTCTTTGTGTTGTTGTCATCCCCGCAGATAGGGTTCCCAAGGGTGTCAAACAGGCCGGTAACAATTGTTTGCAACGCATCGCTACGCGCTTAAATGTGCCGGTGACACGCACGTATGCGGAGATGTAGCGGCGATCTCAATGGCAAGCCTAGATTGACATGGGCTCAAAACCACAATGGCTGTACTCGTCACAGCCACCACCATCAAGGTTTGAGGCCTTTCGGCCTACAGAAAGAGAACGAAGGGGCGTGGGGCCTGCCCATGGCCCCGAGAGGGGACAAGCACGGGTGAGGAGGCCCCCCCTGGCCCCGAGACTGGAGGAGATGTGGTGGTACCGGAAACGGTGTGGTGGGGGTAGTGGGCACACCATGGCGGTACAGTGGGCTGTATGGTGGATGCACTGGGGGTCACACAGCGGTACGCGGGATGTTACGGTGGCAGTCATGGGAGATGCATGGCGGCGCTGGGGACTGTGTACGGGGGATACGGGGGTACAAATGGCAGCATTGGGATAACTATGGTGGTAGTACTGGGGGGTGCGCGTCGATACGGGGGAGCAGTATGGTGGGAGTATCGGAGGAAGCCTGGCGGTACTGGGGTGTCCTGCTGACTAAGAAGGAGTACTGGGGCATCCCTTGGCCCCATAATCAAACTAGAGGGACAGTGCCTGCGGGCATGTACATAGCCTAACCACCTGACCTCAGCACACGGTTTTGTAGTCACGGCGACGCGTGCGGTGGCGCTCTTCAGGTAGAGACGAGAGGCAACAGTGATGGGCCGACTCGGCGGTGTGGCGGTACGGCCAGACGGGGGTACGGCACGGCGGCGGTACGCCGCGTCTGCGGTCGCCGGCTATATATATGTAGCCTACCTGGTGGCATCAATCGCAAGGTACTCCTAGGGGGGTACAAGCCTGGGCGGCTCGTGACGTATTGTGGAGACTGTAGGAGAGGTCCAGGGGGTGAGGCACAAGCCAATGCTATAAGTAGGCATGCCGCGTTGTCTGTGGATGCCGAACCTGCGGCCCGGACGCTACTGTGGCGGAAATGGCGCAACCACGGGAGCTGGCCAATCAGTGCAGGTAAGAGTCAAGGGTAGGCGTCAGGGCAATGTATGTGGGCCAGATGAGGAGAACGTGGTTACCATAGCCCGGGGCGAACCTCTGGTGGGTACCCCTACAGGGGGTCAATAATCAAGCTATGGCACCCACCAGCCCGAGTCGCAGCTAGCGATATTCACGGGTTGTGCCTCTCATGCAGCAAGGCGGCCGGCTTCCCCCCTGTGGACCCTCATGGTATATTATATGTGGGCATGTACAAGTACCACGATGACGCTCAGGTCATGGTCTCAGACAAGGGGTACCGGCATTGTATATATATGAGGTGTGAAGGCAATTTACGGAGGGTGCCACTATTAGATGCGGATGGCCAAGGAATACTTTCGTGTGCTTCTGTACATTACTAGAGGGGGCCTACGTTGGGTTCGCAGCGTACACGAAGAGGACCAGGGGGCAATGAAGGCTGAGGGCCAAGCTAGGCTGGAGCCCCCCACAAACCCTAGCTGTGTGTCAACGGGCTTATGCGTGTGCGCGGCCGGCTGCGGGATGCACACGGTCCGCGGCAATGAGTGTCCCAACGGTGGCGTACGTGAGAGTCCAACAAGGGGCCCGTTCGGCCCCCGCATCCCTGCCCCCCTGAACATGCACAACTCAGGATTCGTCCATAGACCGATTGCACACTGCATTGATATCGTGCTGGTCCTGATTCCCCGCGTGGTTGCGGAACTTAGACGAAAGGGCGGGCGGGTCGGCCTGACTGTCTTAATGAAAAAGGTGACTGTCGGAGAGATGGAGGGAAAAATGAAGGAGTGAAGGGGGGAGGGTGCAAGGGATGCTGTGTGTGCTGAACCTGCTTTACTACGAGTGCTACGTAACTATGGTTCAGCCCCCGCATCCCTGCCCCCCTGAACATGCACAACTCAGGATTCCTCCATGGACCGATTGAACAAAGTGCTCGCGAATGCGAGCCCTGGACTCACGCTGGTTCCGTGCTGGCCGTTGTCACCCCCCCCCCCCCTGTGCCAAACTCCAAGGGGCCCGAGGCAAATAATGGAGATGCATAAATTTGTGTGCGCTGCGTTCCCAGAGCTGCCGCCTGTCATTGGCGTCCTAGACAATGTGCCGCCTGCTGGGAAAGGTGTTCAGGCGGCTGAGCGGGTTTGTGGGGTTCTCAGCAGTATCGACCCGAAACACACCGAGTTTCACATGACTCCAGAGCCGGAGCCAGAACAGACGACGGAGAATTCGCTGCTGGGCCTATGACAAGCAGTAGCCCTCTGCCCTGCCACCTGGAACTTGCTGGCGTCGCTGTCTGTGCCAACTACCACCGACCTGTGTCCGCGGTAGATTGCTACTTTACATGCATAGTATATTCCGAAAAGCTCCGCCTGTTGGAGTGACGTAACGCATGCCGGGCAGCGGACGGAGCGGCGGAATCGTGTGTCGCCCACCAGCCCTACCCTGAACCGTGCTCCGTCTGGTGCCGCGTCGGCGAACAGTAGGAGGTCGCCCTTGCCCGGCACTTGCTGTGTCACCCCCGCTTGGCTGTCTGGCGGATAAGACTGTGCGACAGCGCTGAACAGTAGCACGGTGCCGAGGCCACACGCCATACTCCGTGTGAACCACCGCGCGCCCGAGTCCAGTGCCTGATAGCTCCCCGCCATAAAGCAAAAAAGGCCGGCATCGGGCCTCGACAGCCAGCACGGCTGCATTTTTCTAACCCTGCCAGGCTCGATGGTTCCACGGCCCATGGCCCTCACCCACGCGCGCAGCGCACTGCGCAACCCGCCCGGGGCGTTCTGGAAGTACCCTGCGTCCGTGTTTATCTGCTTGCCAATGAAGCTGGGCTTCATTGTGGGCGTCGTCTCGCTTCTCTGGCTAATTATTAAACCCGGCCGCTGCAGGCGCCGGATGATGAGCCGCGCAGCGCGCCGCACCTCGGATGGACTGCGGGCGGTGACGAGTATGTCGTCTATATATACCCATGCCCGGGCCCGCGCGCCTCGCAGGGCAGCAGCCACGATACCCTGGACGAGGGACTGGCAGGTGAGGGGGGAGTAGCGCCATCCGAAGGGGAGGCGCGTGTAGCGGTACTACCGCCCGTCGGCGGTTTGCAGAACCAAAATTCTGCGCCAGCCCTTCGGGAGCACGACGGTCCAGAACGCATTTTGGAGGTCGAGCTTGGCCATCCACGCACCCCCCCCCCCCGCATCCAACTTCCGAGCTGTTCCAGGCCCGGGGGTGTGAACTTTTGGGGCCGTCTGGGGTCTGCCTCTTTTATTGGGGATGCATCTACGATCATTCTACACTTCTGCCTACTTTTGAGGCGCAAGAATGCTCGTGAGGTGGGCGTGAGGCGCGTGCGTTTCACTCCTCGCGCGCCCACGCGCAGAGCCCGCATCATGAGCGGAAGCTTAGTGCAGCGCGACTTCAGGTCGGCCCCCCTGTTGCTGCCGTGCCTCTCGTAAGCCTTTAGGAGGTCTTGTGGTACCGGCCGCCCCCAGAGCGGCGCATGCACGTGTACACGGCCGGCCGATCCGAGCCCTTTCGCCGCCGTTTTTGGGTTTATCTCCTCTTCGTCCTCCGACGAGTAATACCCGTCCTCTTCGCCGTCCAGTCCGTCGTCCAGTACCCCCTGCAGTGCGACTCGCAGCTTCTCTATCGCATCACCGAAGTCGAGCCTCAGCTGCGCTGCCACGAGACTCAGCTCCTGGATGCCCTTGTGGACCATGTCCTTGCGACTCTGCTTCACTCCCGGCAGCCTGCTGATCGCCCGTGCCAAGCGCCCGTCCGCGGTCGTCACTTCCTGCGCGTCCCCGTGAGGCCTGTGTACCGTCTGCGGCTCCTCCGACCTGTTTGCTTTCGCCTCCGCTTGCCATTAGTAATCTCCTCCGCGCTCCCGGCGTCACCCCCCTCTTGCGTTTGACGGTCTTGGCCGGCGGTCGCTCTGGCGAGTCGTCGATTTCGACCACGTCGCGCTTGGGCGACGGCGTCCGGGACCGTTTCTGCACTTGGGCAGAACTGCCCAACGGACTCGGTTTCACTGAGCAAGTCGCACATGGGGGATCTCGAGCTCGCTCCTGATCCAGCTTGGCCACATGCCCAACGTGGTCCCTTGCTGCAGCCGCGCCGTCGTGTTGGTCGCCCCGCAAACTGGCAGGGGGATGGGTCCCCCTCGCACAAACTGCCATCGCGGCGGCGCCCTGTAGTATATCTCCGCCACTGCCGCGACCTCCGTCCCCCTAGAGCATGATGAACTGCACTGGGAGTCCGAGGCCGTGGAGTTGGGCTGCCCCGAATTGCTTGAACGAGTGCCAGCGCAGGTACTTGAAGGATCCGCCGGGTCGGTTCAGGATGCCATGCAGTCCCTATGTAACCCGTCCGTTCCCTGGAACCACGCAGGGACGTCGGGGTGGTACCCGTGGCTTGCCCTGAGTCGCGCCAGCAATGCGGCCCATTTTGCCGTCCACTTCCCCATCTCTTGCCGTTGCTCGCCACTGCGGGACTTGCCTTCGACGTGGGCCGTCACCGCTTCGCTCGCTCGGAGGCAGTGGGCGCATGACAGCGCCGCCAGCGCCAGGATCTCCCACTCTGCTCTGGTATGCGCGATGCCCGCCATGTATCGCAGCGCCTCCATGCTGGCCCACTCTTTGACCGCTCCTCGTCCCTGCCGCTCACGCTCCTTCTCCACCCCCAAGACGAGGTACCAGTCCGCGGGCTGGACGGTATTTTCGATCCATCCCAGTTTTTCGAGGAGCCGCACCCCCGAGAGCGATTTCTTGATGTTGCCCTCTCCCATGTTCTGGGCAGCGATGTCGCCGAGCTTGTCCTCCAACACGCGCCTTCTTCCGCACCCCGGCTACATGCGCTCGCGCCGCCGGAGCTTTGCAAGGGCCCCTAGGTACCCGTCCAGCGTGGACTTGCTGAGGCCCCGCACGACACTGGCGTCGTACCCCGCGCCCCAGCCGTCCCGCATAGCCGGCCCAAGGCGTTCGACGGCCTCCACCACAGGCAGCTTGCGCTCCTGCTGTCATTTGGTGCCCTTGCCCTTGACGCAGCCCCACTCGTCTTTGTCGAAGTACCAGTGTGCATGGCCGCAGTCCGTGCACTTCGTTTTTGGTGGGTCTTTGCAGTCTTCCCAGGCTCCTGAGCGCTTGCTTTTAAAGTGGCGGCGGCGGCCCAGCAGTGTGAACTCGGTGTTGGCGGCCGAGCCTGTGCCCCTCCAGATTTCTCCTTCTTTGCGCCCTGCGATGTCGTTTCCCGCCCTGCGCGCGGTGTTCCCTGTCTGCTTCTTGCGTGCACGCGAGGACCGTCGCGACGACGATGAGGATGAGCCCGAGCTGCTGCTATTGTTGCTGCTGGAGCTGGAGGAGTCGTTGCTATCGGAGTTGGAATCTCGCCGTTTGCCTTTACCCCGCAGCTTGCGCTCCTTCCGGCGCTGCCTTTTCTCCCGCTTCTTTTCTTTCCTCCGTCGTTCCCGGGCCTTGTCTTTCAATTCGTCAGCTCCGGTCACGTCGCAGTCCATCACGATTTTCCACACTTTGCGCGCCAGGGCGCTGGGCTCCGCCTCGCTCTCCGCCGCGTGGTTGTTTAACTCCTGCTCCTGCGCCCTACATATCTTAATAGTCCACCTTGTGGCCCCCGGCCGCCGTCTCATGCTGCGGGCCGCCGACGCCGTCAGGACGTTCCACCTGACCTTGTCGCTCGCCTTGTCGCTGTGCCCTCCATTGTCCCCGTGGCTGTACGCCGGCTGCGTGCCCGATGGCCCCGCCGCGCTGCCGCTGTTGTCGCCTCCAGCGCCGTGCACTCCTTGTCCTGCCCGGCGTTCGAGTTCTTGCAGGGACGCGTAGAGCTCGAAGGCCGCCTTGGACAAGGGCTGCGAAAGCTCGACGTTGGGGACCTCGATGCCCCACGCGAGCCCCAAGCCGTACAGGAAGGCATCTCTGTAGGCCAGGAAGTTCTTGCACACCAGGCACACCCCCAGCCCGCGATTGAATATGACCGCCAGCTTGGACGTGTTGAGGCGCGCCGTCCGGACGTAGCTGTTGATCCCCACGTCGAGCACGGTACCGGGCCGCTCCAGCGGGACCTCCGTCGCCCGCCAGTGTTGCTGCATCAGCTCAGCCCATGGTGCGTCCAGCACGGACTCATCGTGAGCCAGCAGCCGCTCCCAAGACCAGGCACCGTCGCCATCGAATGCGTCCATATGGCTGTGCGGGTGGGCCTCACTGCCTTAATGAAAAAGGTGACCGTCGGAGAGATGGAGGGAGAACTGAGAGAGTGAAGGGGGGAGGGTGCAAGGAATGCTGTGTGTGCTGAACGTGCTTTAGTACGAGTGCTACGTAACTATGGTTCTTGCTTCGCCGTAGCAGGCACCCTTGCTTTCTGCTTGTTGCTATGCCGCTGCATTGCCCTCCCTTGCCCCTTTACCCCCGGCGGTCCAACGGCCCAGCGCCCGTCGCCGTTGCTAATGCTAACGCACCGCAGTTGCCACTGCCCCAAAAGCTTGGCTGGCCGGTATCCCCGGTCCTCCGGGTCCTCCGTCATGCTATGGGCCACCTCAGGCAGCCTTGGAACCCGCGGGATCGAGCAGAGCAGGAACCACCTGTCGGTGCGAGATGCCCGGTAACTCCAGTAGACGGCATGATAAGTGGTTATGACTATGACTATGACTATATATATATAGATATATATGTATGTATGTATATAAATATATGTATGTATATATATATATATACATATGTATGTATGTATGTATGTATGTATATAAATGGCCTATACTCACATTCCCCCCCCCGGGCCACTACTTGGTGCCTCTTCAACGGGAAGTAAGGACATCCCCCCCCATTTCGAGGTTGGGGAACTCAAAAAAACATGTTTTAGAAGTGAAGTGGGTGGTTATTCGTGGGTATTTGACCCTATAAAGGGCTAAAAAGGCTAAAATTAGGGTATGACATCAGTACTGGTAGGATCCTAACCAGAGTACTAAACATAGGTACAATTATGGTCCAAAACCCTAATATTAGCACCAAATACCCCCAATAATAGGTTTAAGGACATTGACAATGGACAAGAGTATGTTAAAAAAGCGAAATTACTATGTTATTGGGTGTATATAGGGGTGCTATGGGTAATTTTAGGATTTAGTGGTT